>OX387220.1:9664783-10914783 GCA_947561695.1 Tyria jacobaeae | reverse complement strand
TTGTGTGGAAAAACCCCACGTCACCTCACTGGAGCTAACAGTGAAGTGGTATGTCGAACTCGAACCTACTAAAACCAAACCCTAAGACGGAAGCTTCGGAGAACCAGCATCCAAGGAATGACATTTTCTGGCCTTTGAGGCACTCCCTTCTCGCTATGCCAGCGCAGCCGTATCTCCGACCAACGTCGACATTCAAAAAAGGTGTGCTCCGCAGAGTCAATATCGCCTGGGCAGTACACGCAATCAGGTATATTTCGGATCCCCGTTCGATGTAAATAGGCATTGAACTGTCCTTGTCCAGTAAGAAATTGTGTGAGGTAATAATCCACTTCTCCATGTTCCCGTAGGACCCAGTCACGGACTCGATCAATAAGCTTATAAGTCCAACGCCCGGTTTCCCCAGACTCCCAGCGCCTTTGCCAGAGCGTAAAGGTCTCCTTGCGTTCTCGAGCCCGAACATCCATCAAAGATTCCTCGCCGGCACGTCGAGCATCCCAAATGCGCCTCCTCTCGAAACCCAGAAGGTCGATTGAAATTGAACTCGAGATGACAAGCACGGCTGCCTCCGATACCGTTCGATAGGCACAGGTTATTCTCAGCGCACCTCTACGTTGTACCAACGCAAGCCGCTTCTGATTTCTTTCAACTGTGAGTGCCTCTCCCCAGACCTTTACTCCATAGAGCATGATCGAGTTAGCGACGCTCATGATAGCTCGTCTGCGGCTGCTCCCTGGTCCCCCGACGTTTGGTATTAACCGAGAAAGACTCGCCACCGTTTTCGCCGCTTTTGTGGCTACACTGACAATCTGTTCCTGAAACGTTAGTTTTGAGTCAATCGTCACTCCGAGGTATTTCAGGGACCATCGACTCTCTATGTGTTGATCCACAACAAGAGCACGGAAAGGACCCGGAAACCACCTCTGAGCTGTGAGTACCACAACCTCCGTCTTCGCAGTGGCTAATGACATACCATGTACATTAAGCCATGCGTTGATTTTGGTTGCGACAAGTCTTGCCAATCCTTGCGCTTCGCCATAGCTCCTCGCAAGGACTAACGCCGCTACATCGTCAGCAAATCCCTCCAGCAGTATTTCAGTCGGTAGGTCGAGGCGCAGAAGTGCATCATAAAGAATGACCCAAAGTTTAGGTCCAAGGACTGAACCCTGAGCCGTTCCTCCAGTGAGCTCCTTCATTTCTTCCCCCGTAGTAGTCTCATATATCAAGAAGCGATCACGTAGGTAATCACTAATGATACAGATGAGATACTCTGATAGATTTAATTTCCGAAGTGCTCTTATTATATCCGAAATTAAATGGCCGAATTAAATGCATTTTTCACGTCAAACGTCATCATTATGCATACTGGTCGGGACCGATGGTCACCCGTCCAAGCTCGTTTGGCAAATGAAAGCGCTTCGGAAATGGCACCAATTATGCTATGACCCGGTTGGAAACCATGTTGATTTTCGGCTAGGCCTCCTGCATCGATCACTTCTTTCCTCAGTCGGTTCCTTATAAGTCCTTCGAAAATCTTTCCTGCTATGTCTAGCATACAAACTGGCCTGTAAGATGAAGGCGTGTAAGGCGGACCCTTTCCTTTGTCCAAAAAGACCAACCTTTGGAACTTCCATCTTTTTGGAAAAACCCCGTTCGAGATGCAGGCGTTGTAAGTATCAAGTAGCAGTTCTTCGTGCCTTTTCATAAGAACCTTATAGGCCTCGACGGGGATACCGTCAGGACCCGGACTCTTACCTGCCTTGAGGGACTTAACAACTTCACGAAGCTCCACTGCTGAGAAAAGTGGGCACTCGTCAGTCGAAACAGCACTCTGGGTGCAAACCTGGTCTGTGCGATCGGGAAACAGAGTCCGGACTATTTCCTCCATCCTATCCGGTTCCATGGGAGCTACTGAACTGCGGCCCACCAATTTTTGAGTGACGATCCGGTAGCCGTTGCCCCATAGATCGTTATCCACATCTTTACAGACCTCTTTCCAGCAGATGCTGAAAACCGGTTTACTGGTGGACTGCTGAGATTGCGCTGCTCAGGGCTGAGTTCATGCGTCTTCGCAGGCAGGCAATGAGGTCGCGAAAGCGAGAAACTGGGCAGCAGAAGAACGATGAGTACAAAGCGGCGAAGAAGCGACGCGTCACGGCGGTTAAAGTGAGCAAGGGGATCTCCCCTTGCTCACTTTAACCGCCGTGCCTGCCTGCGAAGACGCATGAACTCAGCCCTGAGCAGCGCAATCTCAGCAGTCCACCAGTAAACCGGTTTTCTTCGTGAGCTTGCAGTCCGGCGTGGCATAGCGGCATCCATCATTCGACCGACGACAATCTGCACATCTGTTCTTGACTTTTCGGAGACGTCAGGAAGAGTATTGATTTTTTCCGAGACCGCCTTTTGAAAGGCACCCTCATCCAGCTTCGACACTCTCCATCCTATCCGCGTCATTCGTTGCTCCGGAATAATCGGGGTTTTACTCCACAGATTATGAACCGTATATGAGATGTATTGATGGTCACTCGCTGTATATTCTTCAGAAACAGCCCAGTCTGAGATTACACCAGCCAAGAGTTGAGTAGCGAACGTAATGTCTAAGATAGATTCACGCTCCCCAGCTCTATGGAAGGTAGTTGTATTTCCCCTATTCACAATAACTAAGTCAAGACTTGCCATCATGTCTAGGAGTTCGTTTCCTCGCGTATCGCTGTAGTCCATGCCCCACTCTATGGAATTTGTATTAAAGTCACCACCTATCACGATTTCCCCCTCAAGATGGCGGACGACTCTCGAGATCGTCAATCCTCTTTCGGTAGTCAGCTATAGGCTCATTTGGAGTGAAGTAACATGACACGAATGTAACTGCTGGCGTTACAACCCAGACAATGCCGTCTCCTGATCCACTGTCTTTTACGGAAAGGTTAACCCGGTCCGGAATCCAAATTGACGCTGTCCCTGAAGAGTTACACAGCCAATCCGGACCAGACACTGAATGGTATTGCTCCGAAACCAGAACTATATCCACTCGGTGGTCACGATTTCGCGCCATCAGCAAATCAAGAGCCAGTCTACATCGCTGAAGGTTTGCTTGCAACAAATTAGCCATTTTTTTTTTTGGAGTACCTCCCGATAGGACGCACAACGTCCAGAACCCGTAACGTGTTCCGAGGATCGCCCGTTCCCTACAGCTGCACAGAGGTGGCATCGTGGAGATTTGGTACAGGCCTTCGACTGATGACCTGCTTCCCCACACCGCCAGTAGCAACCACTTCGGTCTTCCTCTGCCGTGCACGAGCCTGCAAAGTGACCCAGTCCATAGCATCGGTAGCATCGGTCCAGGCGTTCCCAACGACGGATTCGACAAATCAACCAACCAACTTTGATCTTTCCCAAGGCTTCCAAAGTGGCAGCGGCCCCGAGACTACTCTCGATGAAGGCGCGGACAGCTCCCCATTTATTGGGTTGCGTGATTGACACTTTGAGCCCGTCTACGTTCCCACCAATGTCCCGCTCCAAGGCCTCCTTGACTTCTTCAACCGTCGTGGCGGCATCCATTCTGTCTATAACCACAGTAGTGGTAGGAACAAGATGACGCACCTCCACGTCACCCCCAGTAGCCTCGGTGATCTTTTTACCAAGTATCGAGCGATCTTTAACAGATCCCTCAGATCTCATCAGATCTCAACTAGAAGACCACCTTTCCTAGCAGTTCTCACTGCCCTTACCACTAAGCCCAAAAGCTCCGGTTGAAGCCCTGAGCGCAGAGCCTTCAGAACTTCATCAGAAGTCCTGCCCTACCCGGGTTTATCAGCATCGCCTCCGGTCGTTGCTTTCTAATCGACCTCTGGCCCTGCTTACCTATTTTGGACCGTTGCTTCCCTGGTCCTTTTCTTCTTTTTGCCCTCCACCAAAATAAATGGAGTTTGCTGCTGCTTCCGCTGCTGTTGCTCTGGCTGTTTTTGTAGTTGCTTTTTCACGCTAGATTCTTCATCGTTTTTCCCACCTGTACGTTGTCTTTTCCTTTTCGAGATACCAACTGTGAAACTACTGTGTAACTAAGATATGGAACAATTTACCCCCGCCTTTAAGATCTTTAAATACTATTGGCACTTTTAAATATAGACTGCGGCAGTATCTTATAAAAGCGCAGCGGAGACTAAATATGGCAACTGTTAACACAACACATCGATGCATGGTGTGGTGAATGCTGTCAAGCATTTTCAGAGTGAAAGGGTGTGTGTGCAAACTGTCTTGTTATTTTTCTATATTATTGTGTATGTTGGAGTGATGTGCTTCTCTGTTTTGTATTGTTATTTATTGCTAGTTAGTATGTATGTACCTATTGGCCTGTGATGGTATGGTCTGCAACGGCCCAATTGAAAACCGTCAGGCGTCAGGCTTTCGTCTGACACAATGCTGAAATGGGTCCGTTTTTGGCACTGACAGTGAGTCTTTTTGTAAAACTGTTCATGTACCTGTGTTTTTTTGTGTGCCAAATAAACATTTTTTCTTTCTTTCTTTCTTTTCTTTAAACTGCCATCCGGTCCTTTTTGCACATTTTCTTCCGGACCTAATGGAGGACTATTTGCGGGTCTCTTATTGTTTTTTTTTTTTTTTTTTCACCGGCGTGATTCGACTTTGTGATTGTAGAGCCTCACGCTGTAGCTTCAGGTCATTCAGCAGTGTTAGACTCTCTATGGCTTCTTCTTCTACAAGTTCCCTCTGAGCCGTCTTCCACGTTTTTCGATGCACCAACGTCTCCAAGAGTAGCGTCTGTGCCTCTTTAACTCTCTTTGTCACTTCTGCAGGCACCGTTCGTTTCGACTTTATGGTGAGTAACGTCTCCTTAAAAAGCTCTTGAAGCTCTGCCAATAGCGTGTCCTCTTTTGTTATGGCCTTGTCTCGCTTTACCAGAATAAGGTTTGTTGTTGCGTCCGTTGATTTAGCCATTACCTCTTCATTTACTCCGTCATTATTATTTATTAAATTAAGATTAAGATTATCCATGTTGTTCCCACGAGTAGGCTCGGAAATAGAAGTTCACCACCCCCACAGAGCCGGCATGTGGCGGTAAGGCAACTTAAATACAATGGAGTGGCGCCAGTTGCTCCAAGGAAAATCGTTTAAGACAGCATCTTAAGCCCTGCTGCCACTCAGCTCTCAGCAAGATTGTCTTTACACTTTAGCTTGGGCATTTGTATGACTGTATACACACTGTCTGACAGATAACAGTCCAATCCCTTAGTCACCTTTTACGACACCACTGGGAAGAGATGGGGTGGCCCAATTCTACTCTACCGAGAACCTCACATTAAGTTAATAGTTACGTTGTTCGAAATCCCCATACTTTTTAAATAAAACTTATATGCAACAAAACTTATTGTATATTAAGGAACGAATCTTAGGGCACAGGATTGAATCCTTTCAAAATGTGCAAAATTTATATCTACTACTAACTTATATCGATTATATCACCAACACACATAGAAATATAACAAATAAGTATAATATGTTTTACACAACTGAGTGAGAGATAAACTCATTTTCAAGTCTCAACATTTTCATTCTTGTTAATAAAACATTTAAAGAAAACGTGTAAATCTTAGTATCGGGGAATTCACAAACTATTTTCAAAATTAAAGATATCATAGACTGTACGATTTACTTATCTTTTTCTTTACTGTCAATCATGATACATTGATTAATTACTTTACATTCTTCTGTAACTTAAACTTGCTACAGATTACTTTTTATGTTGACAACGACGTTTTGGACTTCGACAGGGCCGGGGAGGGGGGGGGGGCGTGGTCTTAGGTTTTCGTCACGTAGTCAATGATCTCTAGCAAAATCTCAAGGAGTTATATTCAAGCGCCGTATTAATAAAGGCAAACGTGAGCCAAAATATATCTTTTTAACTTTCAATTTAAAAAAATATTTAAACCATACTTCTGAACTACTACGTGAAAACTCGAAGGAAATACTTACCAAATGCTACGAGTGGGGGTACGTTCCCTTATCATCATGCCATCGGTAAAAAGTCTAATCTGGACTCGTTGAAACAAACCCTATGATGCCAAACTCGAAGGGTTTATTAGTTGCCACTGACTACTTATGTTCAGGTTCTGGCTCCATTATCAGATCATTTACAAGATGCCAATAGTAATATTATTTGGTCTACTTTAGTTACATTACACAAAACTTACACAAAATAATAATAAAAATACTTTAGTTACATTACACAAAACTTACACAAAATATAATAAATATAATTGGCCATTATTAGCTATTATTAATTTTGCACATTGTTTTTTCTAGCTGTAAGGTTTCCAAACATAATACAATAAAATAAAAAATATGCTTAGTCTGGCTAAAAATACTGTTACAATAAAAAAAAAAACAATATTACTTTTGAATTTGGAATCTGTCATTCTTATACGAATATTCATTGTTTTTTTATTTTCGCGAATATCGGTGTTAATTATTTCTGTATTAAAAATGAGTTGGGTTATAAAGAGAATCGAATTGCTGTAATAGTATTTTTGAAACTCCCCATCCGCTTGGTATTTGTCGAATGTTTATGTACCGGGCTATTGATACTTACAATGAAACTTCTGTTTGTGACGGAAAAAGATCTGGCCGTCGTACGAAAAAGGCGGTCAAAGCAATGAGCTGCATAAATTTTAAATGCTAATTTGCTATTGCTATAAAAATGCTATTTTTACAATAATATTAATATATAAACTAACACACACTATAGTAATAAATGTTTTAATAAAAAAGAACGAAAGATTTTACATTGTAACAATATTTATGGCAAGAAATTTTAATGTAGCAATATTTAAATTTGACTTCCATGATTTGTTTAAGTAGTTAGTTGCAAGTGAAGATAACAAAATCTTGTTTAAAATTTATGGTAACAGACTTATTACGAAGCTAACATACACTACGTACACGGATAGAGTATTACGTAACGTGAAAATATGTGTATCTATAGATTGACTTAAAACCAGAAGATTGAATACTGAATATTAAATCAAGGTAGAACTAATAAAGATAAAGGTGTTGTTCTACGTATTTTTAACAAAATAAAAGTTACATACATTTACAGCCAAACACAATAATATTTCTCGATACTAAGTTTGATAGCCATAATGCACAGATGAAGAAGACAGGTAAATATAACACAGTATTATTATAGCTGTTTCCTGGAACTTTAAGGTATTTTCCCCAGTGTGGTTGTTTATGATTTAAACAAGAATTCCTTTGTGACACCATCACTATCTTCTTATACAGAGCTGTCATAATGTTTTTTGTAAACATGAAGTTTTGAATTTATCCATTTCCTAATTACAATATCTAGAATGAATAAAGAAACGATGACAAGAACCAGCTCAGTATGGCTGAATGCCAAACCACAAACAAAGAAACGATTTATATGTTGCAGAAATTATTTTCAAAATTATTAATTATTAATTCCTGTGTCGCGGGCGATTTTACAAACATTCAGACGAGTAATTGTGGATCACACAAAATTTCATCCCTTGTAGGAATCGAACCCGCGACCTCTTGCTCAGCAGTCAGGGACACTAACTACTAGACCAACAGGCCAGTCAAATGTGGATATACTTTTTTTTTTTTTTTTTATGCGATAGGGGGCAAACGAGCAGACGGGTCACCTGATGGTAAATGACAAGGTTAAAGGTTAAATTGGACTAGGTTAAATCGACCCCAATCTGAAACTTTTGATAAAGAAGTTTCGATTTCAGACACAAGTTTGGATCGGCTTTCGATGACGTTTACCCGAGAAATGTTAGCGCGGCCGGTGTAAAGGGCATCACTCGTGCTATCGTCTGCATAGCAATGGATGCTGCTAATCTGCAGCATGTCGTTGATATGCAGAAGAAACAGCGTGGGTGATAGCACACAGCCTTGTGGGACACCAGAATTAACAGACTTGGAGTCAGAGCATGCACCGTCATCAACGACCTTGATGCTTCTGTCTGTAAGAAAACTGGTGAGCCAATTGCACAGTTTCTCGGGAAGCCCATAGGAAGGAAGCTTCGCAAGGAGCGCTTTGTGCCAGACCCGATCGAAGGCCTTCGCCACGTCCAAACTAACGGCCAACGCTTCCCCCTTGGTCTCGATCGCCTGTGCCCACCGGTGAGTCAAGTATACGAGAAGATCACCAGCTGAACGACCCTGACGGAAGCCGTATTGTCGATCATTGAGGAGCTGGTGGTCTTCTAAGTACCGGAGGAGCTGGCAGTTAACAATGGATTCCATTATCTTGGAGAACAAGGAGGTGATGGCTATGGGTCTGTAGTTGGACGGATCCGAGCGATCTCCTTTTTTAGGGATTGGGTGCACTAGAGCTATCTTCCATGAGTTCGGGACTACGCTAAGAGAGTAGGAAAGCCGATAAAGGCGCGTTAAAACCGGTGCTAACTCTGGAGCACACGTCTTCAGCACGATAGGAGAGATTCTATCAGGCCCACTCGACTTATGAACGTCGAGGGAAAGAAGCGCTTTTCGCACTGCCCTTTGTGTAAACCGGACTTCCGGCATGCGACTCTCGCACTGCGGTATGGTCGGCGGTGCGTTTCCCCCGTCGTCCAGGGTCGAGTTGGACGCAAAGAGTTTGCCCAGAAGATCGGCTTTTTCTTTAGCGTCGTGGGCCAACGAATTATCTCCTATGCGCAGAGGTGGAAGGGATGGCTTACAAAAGTTCCCCTGGACAGCTTTGGCAAGAGACCAGAATGCACGAGTTCCGGAGGGGAGACTCACTAGTCTCTCGCCAATTCTGCCGATGTGAGCCGACTTCGCCCCAGCAATTACTCTTTTGAGGGACCTGGAGGCAAAGTTAAATTGCTTCTTTAATGTGCTGGTCTTTACATCCCGTGCTGTCGCTGCATTAACCCATGCTTGGTAACATTCCTGCTTTCGGCGGGACGCCGCTTTGCAGGTTCGACCAAACCAAGGCTGGGACTTGCCACCTGTGGGAATCAGGGAGAATGGAATGAAAAGTTCCATACCCTGAAGCACAACATCCGCGACAGAGTCAGCAACGACATTGGGATCATCCGGCGAGAAGCAAACCTGCCTCCATGGGTAGGATGCAAAGAATGTTCTCATTCCATCCCAGTCTGCTGACCTATAGTGCCATACGCGGCGACTGCCTGTAACTCGCGGCCGCAGCGAGTGAACGAGTGGCACCATACTCCTAATCAGGCAATGGTCCGAAGAGCCAAGAGGGGCCTCAACGGATACTTTGTAGCCGTCAGGATGTGAGGTCAGCAGAAGATCCAACATTGAAGGCACGTGGCTTTCTGCATCTGGGATTCGCGTAGGCGTTGCTACCAGCTGCGTCAAGCCATATGCCAATCACGATCTCTGCGGATGGGACCTGCTGGAGCACTGAGTCTGTAGCCATTTGGACGTGGTCGATGAGTCGGTCCGTTTCGGCATCACCGCTATGGGATCTGTAGAGGCATAGGTAGATGCGGGGATGGTCGTCGCAGTCTACACGTAGCCATAAGATGGAGAGGTCCCGACCTTCAAGATTGCCGAGGCGGCGAGAAGTGATATCATCTCTAACGTACACGCATACACCAGCCTTAGGAACAAAGGAGTGTTCCAGTCCGTACCCAGGGTAGCAGAGGTAGGATGTTTCCGCTGGAGATGATATCTGCGTCTCGGTTAAAAAGAGCAAGGCCGGCTTTGCTGTCTCAAGGTGGTGGTGGACAGTGTCGAGGTTCGAATGTAAGCCCCTGATGTTACAAAAATCCACGGTAAACGTGACAGGGGGTGCCATGGTATGCCTTCTCTTGCCCCGAGCAGATTTTGAGAGCGCAGTTGAGCCCCCCCCCCAGAGTACGAGGGGTAGCCTGGGCGTCCACGCTCAGGCATAATCCGTACTGAGGGTGTACGTCCAGGGGGGGATTCTCCAACGCTAGAGCTGGTACCCCCCTGGGGTATCCTTTTTGTTAACAGCGCTAGCATTAGGGGGGGTGGGGGATTTTGGGCCTCCGGAGACCTCACTCATTTCGGGGAAATGCAACGCAAGCGTTACTTCACAACCGGTTTTCTGTGAGGCCGTGGTATCGCACCGGTCGAGCCGGCCCATTCGTGCTTAAGCATGGCTCTACCACTACTAACGTAATAATGTTAAAATAATGTCAATCAAAATGTATCATCTTCATCATCATCATCAAATTCAACATCATCATCATATAACACAGTAAAAACATTCATCAACCAGTATATCATTAAAATAGCATTCAAGAAGTTACTACGAACACATGATTTATCAATAAACTGATGTATTTATATACAAAACAGATGTACACGAAAAATAATACGACATAGTTAATTAACACGATTTTATATACATATTAGTATTTGTATCCATAAATCCAATAAACCCTACGTATGGGCAACAGTAAAGTCCCGGATTAATTCGGTAGTGTATATAAGTTGGTGCTGTAATTAAGATGTTATTATTTAGTGTTAGTTCAGTGTGTTAAGTACTTGTCTTGTAGCCTGTCCATATCGCGTTGATAGCTTGTGACAATGAAGTTAATAAAAGCTATCGTTATTGTAGTCATGATGATAGCTCTGCTTCTGCCATCTCTTGATGCAGCGCCAGCGCCGGGCAAGATTCCAGTCAAAGCTATTAAAAAAGCAGGCAAAGCGATTGTAAGTATATTTATTTATTTGGAATCAACGGAACAACGGAATCTTCTTCTACTGAGCATAATAAAATATGTTCTCATATTTTTTGTAAACAAATAAGCTATAATAATAAAATATAGTTTCATATCTGAACAAGGCTTCACTTACAGTTTTATGGCATTAAAACTGTTAGCAGAATAGTAATTTATTGAGAGTGATTCTTTATGCCACTAAGCTGACAAACAAGTATACAATTAGTTGGAGCATTTTACAAATAAAAAACTACTTGACCAAATTAGCCTATACTTAGTGTCAATTCATTTTAACCTTTCTTATAACACTGACTAACTCTTAATTTCTGATCATTATAATCCATCATCTATCATCATCAAATACGCATAGGTTTGTGACGGCTATTGCTATTAAAACAGTTGTGTCAATCAGTTTTGTTGAACGTTGGGCGCTTGATTAGCAAAGATTATGTTTGTTAGGTAGGCGGTCTCCGGGCTGTTAATATAGCGAGTACAGTTCATGACGTTGTGAGTTTCTTTCAACCGAAGCCGAAGAAAAAACATTAGAATCCAGATAAAACGTTGAGGAGAATGTACCTACACATTGTTTAATATAAAATATTATTATACAAAACTTAATTAATTTGTTAAAACAATTTATTCAAATGTATTTTTAAGAAAACCTTTTCTTTTTTATTTCGTAAATGAAGACAAAAATAAATGTCTCCAATATTTCTATTTTTTTTAACTACTGTAATCTAGTTTAATAGTATAATATTGACAACTGTTTATCTAATGAATATATATAATATAATAATGGGTATATTTAATATATAATAGTAAGTTTAACTTTTATTAAATAGATGCCCTATTAGTCATTATTAAACACCACCCCCTACAGTTTACAATGATTTTCGTAAATTGTTGTTGAGCTATTGCCAAGTGTATAATTATGTAGGTATATATTTATTGTTGTACTACCTAGTAAGCGGGATTGAGAGAGTTAATGACCCCGATCCGTTACAGCTCTTGGATGCCCGTCATCAATCACATCGTATATGTTCAGTATACAGATAATGACTTGCATTGGAAATTATACAACTTCTATATCGATAAACATAATTGTTTGTGGGGTAGGTACAGGTTTTAAAAAACTATTGTGAACGGAGTTAGTTAAATTTGAATAGCTTAAATTTTATATATACATATTTAGAAGTGAAAAAAATGTTAAACAAGCTGCTCAAAACCTGTGTAAGTCAAGCATAATGCTGGATTGTCATGGTAAGAAAAGTCTATATAATGACAGTTCAACGTATGAACATTGCTTTATTTATTAAAAAACGGCTTCGAAGAGGTGCAGCAGGTTGAAAATTTTAAAACATATCTGTCATATTAATAAAAAAAAAAACAATATTAGTATAGTAACAATACAGTATATTGTAAACCCTTCATGGTAAGTGTTTAAAGTCTATACCATGACAATCAACTAAGGCTTTTATTTTTATTTTAGAAATTTAATTTCACGTGCGTCTCGTTCGGGGACGCCCGAGTAATATTGGGCTCGACGGGGCCCTTTAGTAAGGGCTAAAGCGACCTTGTCGCGTCGGTGCCAGGCATTTCTTGATTTATTTAGAGAACTTTAATGAAATTATACAAAACATTCTAATTTATAATTAGTAACGATGTAACCTTAACATGAAAATTAACCGTTAACAATAACTGTTGGACCGCAGTCATGATCACCTAGACTGGTGCGGAGCGGAGGACCTCAATTTGTGTTGGAGAGACTTGCACAACTCCCGCTACATACAACCATTATATTATTAGAAAGGAAAGGAATCTCATTTTGAATTATTCTGAAAGTTCTTTAGTTTTGAGCCAATAAGTCTAGGTGTCCATTGCAATAAGGGGTTAATCGACATGTTGCCAAGTTGCCAAGCCCCGTACATACTTCTGGGTGACCTTGAATTTCATATGTGTTTATGATGATCTGTGAGACGATCGCCTTTTAAATGTATGACTTTCAGACTTATTTTTTGCGAGGTATTGAAATTAGAGTATTAACCATAAGGCTTATTCATAGAGAGGGTCCGCAGATCGAAATGGCTCCTGTAATAAAGCACTTTACCTCCATGGGCGGTAGTTGTCACTTTTCATCAGGTGACCCATTTGCTCGTTTGCCTCCCTATACTATAAATATAATATAGGAGTCATTGATTTTATAGACATGAGTAGGCCTACCAGGGGTAAGGAGGACGATAAAAAATAATGCTACAACTATTAATTTTACAAAAAATAGTATTTGAATAAAGCACAGGCACAGTATTAGCATTCTTACTATAGTTGATTTTAACTCTTTTCATTGTAAACTTTTCAGATAAAACTACCAAGTTACTGCGCTAAAATGTCGATAACTTACATAATCTTCAGTTCAGTTCAGTGGTAGAGCCATGCTTAGGCACGAATGGGCCGGCTCGACCGGTGCGATACCACGGCCTCACAGAAAACCGGTTGTCAAGTAACGCTTGCGTTGCATTTCCCCGAAAGGTTTCCGGAGGCCCAATTCCCCCTCCCCCCTTTTCTTTCCTCTCATCTCCTTTTTCCTTTTCTCCATCTCCTCATCCCTCCTCTCTTCTTTCCGCTAACTGCATCCCCCATCCCTCATCACCCTCAAAGGCGGGCAGCGCACTTGCGATTCTTGAGTTGCAAGTGTCCATGGACAGCGGTGTCACTTACCATCAGGTGACCCGTCTGTTCGTCTGTCCCCGTATAGTATAAAAAAAAAACTGTTAGGAAAATTGTACTAAATTTTTGAAGTGAAAACTTCTTTAGGCGTGTTGAGCACTTTTCGGGTGAAAAAAAATCATAGAATACATAGTCAAAGAACGCTTTCCATGAGCTATATATTATGTGTGCTTTTTGTGTGAACAAAATGCGTGAAACTCGCGTCATCGTCACCGCACACGTCTCATGAGCTATATGTATACAGTGTATACCTAATCTAATAGCTCGACGATACTATTCACAAGTTACTTAGTTTTCACTACTATCAGCAGTCCCTAGTAGTGCATTGTAATGAATGGAGCTTAGTTTTATTTCATTAATACCATCAGATTAGTGTTTCTTGAAATTTACATAAATATGAATTTTGGCATTTTGTGCCCGTTAAATTTAAAATTTGTCAAGTCTATAAGTCTATAAAATTCTAGTAGTGAAGCCCTTTCATTAAATATCCATATGGAGGGGGTTATGGAAAAATATGTTATCCATTATTTTGTATCCGTTTCCATCTTTGATTTACAATGATACCGAATATTTTTAATTATATCATCATCAGAGCTAAGGATGTATACTTTATATAAGATCAATCTGTCAATAGGAAACGAGTAAAATTTTAATTACTAAATTCGACCGATACAAACAAACAAATACAACAACAAACAGGGCGAGCTAACTAAAACCGTTTAAAAACAAGTCCTCTTGTTTTCGATGTCTTTTATTCAATAAATTTTGCTAAATACTTGTGGCGAATAAATCAGACAGAAAATATTTGTCTTAATAACCTTGAAAATTAGACTTTCTCGACCTGTGGTTATTTTTTATATCATTGCTGCAGTGCTTTGAACTACGACTTTCTTCTTATAAAGAATAGAATTGCGCTTTTGAAGTAAAGCTTCACATTTTTCGCTCAGTTCTTTTATTTGAGTATCTAGGTCTTCTTTTAACCTGCAATTGTTAAGACTTTCAGAACTGTTAAATGAACTTAATAAAAACTTTAAATACTATAAAATATATTATATTAATGACATATGTATATTTCAAATAGATAGAATAGGTTGCGATTCCTGTTAACAAATTGCAATTGGCCAGTTGAGATAACCTTATATATAACATGAATTATTTTGACATGCCAGTACTAAAGGAACTCTAATAAAATTTGTTATTGTATATATTTGTTATTATATATACATATATTAACACGTACATATGTAGGTACTTCCATACAAGCTGTTGTTAATATGTGGGCTGAAAAAGTTCCAAATTCTTGAAAAAAAGTTGTTTTTTTTTCTATTAGAATATACATATATATATATGATCGGATAAGGCCGAAAGACAATTAATTAAAAAAAAAACTAAATCAAAGTGACGCTTACATCACAACTCCAATATCTGCCGGTATATCTGGCTGGATCGTATCGATTTCCTCCTTTAATTCATCAATCATACTTTGTCGCTTTTGTAATTCATCTTCAAGTTCCATATTGACTATGTTGACTTTATCAGTTTCGATTTTGATTTCGCCTTCATTCTGAAAATAACAATATTTTTTTAAACATCGAATTAAACCTTTACATAAATTATTTAATAAAATTTAAAAAATATTATCATTCAAGTTAAAGAAAAAGTTAAATGCATACGTAATATCTACGTGTATTTCTAAATCGCTCAGCTATTTCTGCCAATGAATCTTCGTATTGACGACTGAAATAATAATTACGAGTGCATTACATTTTGTTTATTTGAAATTGCTGAACATGGACCTTCCCCCAATTCGTTTCAAATGTGATTATTTGAATACGTATTTATATTTTGTTATAGCTCCTCAAGCATTATTTTATTGAAGAATTGCTTGGCTTTCAGATAAGAATTAAATGTTTCACTCTGTTAAAGAACGTGTCTCCTCGACTTCTACATACTCACAGTTGTGTCCCCGAAGGAGTAGGCCGAGGCGTAATTAACGCCCACATGTTGCCGATTATAATTTAGTAGCATTTATGTAACAGGGCCAAACCTATTGCCACCACGGCAATGCCGGGCATTTTTGGATACATTTGTTGGATATTGACAGGAAAGGGAGGATATAAAACAGAAGGAAAGGGATATGGCTTATACAGATTGCTCAAGCAAGTCAGGGTCGCACACTTATAATTCGAACTGGCTGGTCGCGGGAAGTCCGAGTCCTCTAACTAAATACAAAACTAGGATTGTTAAACTACTTCAAATCATAATAGCAGACACAGAATAGGTGATGTGTATAAATTACAAAAACGATATCGCGTCCACAGGAATGGAATTTTTTTTATTATATTTGAAATCATATGCGAATTCTTCTGAGGTAAATATATATATATATATATACACAAATTGGATATATACAGATTGGAAGCATTTCCAACGGACGACGGCCTTTAGACCCGAATAAACCCAACGAGTCGATACTATAGATTTTGGATAAAAATGATTTCGATCTTGCCCAATATCATCGATATTGATCATTGATTTGAATTATAATAATTTTTTTGGGGTAAAAAATAACTAGATCTATTTTAATAATGTCGACTGTGTAAAAAATTTATACCGTAATTTAACAATATCATAACATAATCAATAATCATAAATACATAATATTTTATTAGAAAAATACTATTTTATATATATAAATAATATAGGTATTTTCATAACGACGATATTGATATTTTTGAATACATAAAATCAGTGATGTACTTATTTGTAAACAACTAATATTTAACCTTAAAACTAGTAATGTTTTAGCTTTAAGTATTTAATTAGAACTACAGAATTTAATTCTAGGCAATAAGACAAGATAAGATAAAGATTTATTTTTATTAATTTGGCACACGAATACATCAAGACCGTTACAAAAATAAACTCATGCACCCGATTATATTACTTAGTGATCGATTTCTTTATGCTTGATTGTTTGAGTAGCGCAGCCTTAGCCGGTTGACATGGGGTGAACAATGTCGGACTACACAAATCGTTAAAATATTTTTAATTATTAATTCAGAATAGGTGCTGGTGCATTTCATACAAATATTTGCCTCTAATTCATTAAAATATATAAATAATTATAGTGTAAGTCACATGTTTGTTGGTTTTGGGGATATATTTTGTGATTTATTTTATTAGTCACTTTGTATTGCCTTAAAAAAAAAAAAACAAATAATAAAAAAAGCACAAAAAGTGAGAACAGTAAACCACTTGGACAAAGTATTTGTCTCTTAATCAAAATTATTTCACAAAGCTAGCATTAATTGTGCTACGCATGCTGGCTCTAAGTGATACTTAATAAATTTCGTATTCTTATATTACAAAGCATTATCTCGGTATCTCGCTTGATTACGCAGTGCTACTTTTTGTTTGTGAACAGTTAGTACGTAGTCTTCTTCATTGGTATTGTTCTTTGTTTTGCAGTGTTTGTATGTATTCCATTTTATGAAGGCCCTTGTTCGCTGTCTTTTAAAATTATCCGTAATTCATTACTTACTTACTAAATGTAGTCAATAGCTACGAAACAAAAAGGAAACAAGATCATTTGATAAACACAGAAAAAATAGTTTTTAACCGAATTAGTATATTTATGTAAGAAATAGACTAATTCGGTTAGTCTATTAATTAATTTTAATAATGGACGTTAAACGCCCAAGTAAATGACACGTAATTTTTTTTATGGGATAGGGGGCAAACAAGCAGTTGGGTCACTTGATGGTAAGTGACTACCACCACCCTACGGTATGGTATGGTATACTTTTAGTGGATAGCGACTTGCGTAAAGATATTATGTACCCTGAGACCCTAGTTGGGTAAGATATTTGTATTTTGTATTTACACTTTAACTACTTTGTATAACATAGCTGTGATTATGTTCCTATGTAAACAAGAGTCGAGCTATCGCTTTTATGATGTGATAAAGGGTTTTTGTATAGCATATAAATATGTGACATAGTCAAAAGTCTTCAATGCCAGAAGTGTATTGGTCATATGTACCTCGTTCGTTCGTACACCTCGGTCACGTAGTGTTCCGAGCTGTTGTATAATTTGTCATTCTTGTTTGGGCTATATGAGCCGATTCTAAGGAATATTCTTATGCGCCTTGCATTGCATTGCTATTGGACGGAATTCAACTTTAGGGTACATGTCATGTATACCGATATATTAAAGATTGTCATAATCTATCGGGTTATGTAACGGCCTTTAAAACAAAATTTTGGCACTGTCACGTTGTCTGCATGAGTTTGTGATTTGTCACTGTTAGGTTATGAAAAATTCTTAAAATATGCAATACAATAAAAAACATGTTTTCAATTTTCTTTATTGTACATCACAGAAGAGATACAAAATAAAATCAAATAATAATATACAGATTGCTGGTACAATCGGCGGTCTTATCTTATTGTGTGGCATGTCATGTACTTAAAGTGTTTTGTATTATTTTTTTATATCTATTGAACGAATATACAGATATCTATTGAATGTATTGAATGTGTGTTGAGTGATAAATTTTACTGAAAACTCAGTATGGACCGATATTATAATTATTTTGTGGTATGCAATATTACTAGAATAAAGTTCGAAGTCACACGCTCCCACATCATGTACGTAAGGTGTTTTTTATTATTTTTTATTGAAGTAAAAGTCCCCCGCGACACAGGAATTAATGTTAGTGCGGGAGTTGTCATATAAAAAAACTTCAAGATAGTTTAGTCATGTAGGTCCTAAAACAAATACTCTGAAATTACTCCAGGTGGAGGGAGAAAAGGAAAGCTTGTCTCAATACACACAGTTGAATACGTACTCGTACCTGTAGCTTGGAAGAGAGAGAGAGAGAGAGAGTAGGAGCATACCAAGTTACTTATATCGTTTTGATTTGTACTATGTACCTTTTGATTTGTATACATTTTATTACACGACTGCCTAAAAACGAATATAATGTTTTCAAGATTTACGTAAGTATGTACGAGTATGTATGTGCGTTTCTTAGACTGTCTTCCAACATATTATTCCCTGAACAGATTTGAATGAATGGGTTATCGTAAAATTCCTTAAAAAGAAACAAGTATTTTCATCTGAATGGTGAGTCATTTTGTTTTTGGCAAGGTTGTAGAGTTTTAATTTTTTTAATTCGTGATTTTTAACCTTAATTTTTAATATATAAATCAAATTTGATAGAAGTAGAACATTTATAACTAAATAAATGCTGGGTTTGAATATGAAAATTATTTACACCGAGCTCGTGAGCCAGACAGGTCATCAGATACAGATATGTGCAAATACACATTTGTAGCATTCTTGTTATAATCTCATAACCATTACTTCTGAAGCATATTGAAGACTCTGAAATTTAGTTGGGACATCAGAAACTATCTTTTTATCTATATACAGCCGTGGTCAACTAATTAGGGACACTCTCTAGTTAATCCAAATTGTGAATTTATTTTTTATTTTCCAACGAGTCTAAACAATATTCCACATCTTTTACATGTAAGTATAATTAGTCATTTATGTGCCTAATTATACAAACAATAACAACTTCTTAAACATTAAACCTCTTTACAGTATAGCTGATAGATGATCACAGTGCTATTTGTTCAAAGAATGCTGGCTGGCCATTTAATTAGGGACACTGAGATATTGCGTTCTAGTTTCAAAATCTGAATCTCAATTATTATTTTCTTTCTTCTCCTATTCTTTGTGGTAGTTTTTGCGGCAATCTAGATTTGTAATTTCAAGTTTTGAGAGTTATTTTGAAGAACAATGGGCAAAAATAAAAGTTGCGCTGCAACACTACGAAAAATTATCATGAAGTTTGTCGAGCGTGGTTGGTCATACCGAAGGATAGCAGGATATTTAAATTGTTCAAAAACTATGGTATGCAATGCAGTGCAACATTTCAGGCGCAATAACACAACTTTAAATGTGCCCAGAAAAAAAGATCGAGAAAAACAACTCCGCAAGAAGATAGAATGATAACCAGGTTAGCTAAGAAAGATCCGTTTCTAAGCTCTATTTTAATTAAACATGAAGTGTTTGGGGCAGACGAAAGAGTCAGTGTATCAGCGATGACAGTTCGACGACGTCTGGTAGAAGCAGGGTTGTTCGGAAGAGTGGCTCGCAAAGTACCGTTGTTAAAGAAAGAGCATAGAAATGCACGTTTGGCGTTTGCACGTAAATATGGACATTGGACCTACGACCAATGGCAACATGTATTATTCTCTGACGAGACCAAGGTTAACTTGATTTCTTCAGATGGAAGGCAATACGTACGGCGTCCTGTAAAAGCGGAAATGAATCCAAGATTCACAAAAAAGCAGGTGAAACATGGCGGAGGAAACATTAAAATGTGGGGATCATTTTCTGGACGTGGAGTGGGACCTGTGAGGAAAGTTCAGGGTAACTTAGACCAACATCAATACAAGGCAATATTAGAAGAAACTATGCTTTCCTATGCTGAGGAACATCTTCCTATTATATGGACTTTTCAGCATGATAACGACCCAAAACATACAGCCCGTTCAGTCAAGTCGTTTCTTAACAGACAGTCGGTATCAGTGCTAGATTGGCCAGCAAATAGCCCCGACCTGAACCCAATCGAGCACCTTTGGCACGAAATTAAGAAAAAAGTTGCCATTTATCGTACCACAACTTTAGATGAACTTAATGAAGCTTTTTGTGAGGCATGGGCAAACATTCCTGTTGAAATATGTCAGAAACTGATAATGTCTATGCCACATCGGTGTCAAGCGGTAATTACTAACAAAGGTTTTGCTACTGGGTACTGATTTTAAAGAAATTAAAATACTGCAGATTATTAGTTCTGTTTAACTCTATTTTTCATTTTACTTTACTGTTCTTAATTAAATGTCCAGCTACAGAATTGTACCTTAAATTGAATACATGGTTAACCTTTGATATTAAACACTTTTTTATATTTATTTAATCTTTTATTTACAGCCATTTATAGTATAATAATCGGATCAAATTATGCAAATAATAGTTACTGAGAAATCAACAGGGTTTTATATTTATATGTACATAGCCGGTTATTGCTGTCCACTATCTTGAATGTCCTTAATTAGTTGACCACGACTGTATATATATATATATATATATATATATATATATATATATATATATATATATATATATATATATATATATATATATATATATATAGTACGTAATAACAAACTGATTGTCATAGTTCAATGTTCTTGTCAGAATTTCTATGAAAGGAAAAAGCAATAAAAAATAGACACAAAAAAGATCGTGTTTATCAAAAAATAACCAAAACTGACTAAACAGTTTTTAATTAAAAAAAAAAACACTACTACTCCTCCAAAAAACACCACTTTATATAATTTAAAATATAAGTACATAAAGTCTGCTAAGGTTTCATAAATTTAAAACTTAATAACAAGTTCGTATGAAACTACGACACTACTGTCTGCTGAAACCATCATGCTTTTAATTGTAACTACTTTGGACTTACACTTGAAGCTCGGTCTCCTGTTCTTCTTGCTTCAATAACTCTGTTAGATCGCTTTGGGTCGCGCGAGCTCTTTGTATACTTTTGGATAAATCGTCACTTTGCCGCTTTAATTGCATCCGTTTAGCTGTTAATCGAACTGTAAATTTGATGCAGATTGAAGTTTAATATTAACCAAATATGAAGAGCGACGGCAGCGTAATGGCCAAGGCGTCGGACTTACGATTAAGTGGTTGCGGGTTCGAACCCCACCCATTGCACTACCTAGACTATCTAGCAATGTGTGACCCATGTTACTAGCATTCTGTTAAAAAAAAGAAGAAAAATAAATAAATATAAGAAACAAATTAAATGGCGAGCATGAATTATTTAATTTGTGCTGTAAGTAGGTACTCCAGAGCTTCATTAGTAGTGAGGAATGTCTTTGTATGTCGTTTATAACACAATCCGCGCTAAAAAGACTTATATTGTTTAGAGAAAATATAAAAATAACTTACCATTTTCGAGTTTCAGTCGTTCAATTTCAATGTTCAAGGCACGGGCAACTTTTAGAGCTGTCGTAGTTTCACGATATTTTCGTTCATTTTCTGCATCCAAAGTAGGCAATGCAGAGCGCTAAAAGTATAACCATGAAAGTTGTTATGTATCTGCATTTCTAAAATAGCATATATAAATTATATTTATTAGTAGGAAATTACACGTACAGAACAAGCACTATAGGTAGGTACAACTTATATTTGCACTGATAAATGTCTTAACCATATATAACTTACCTGCCTTTATTTTAAAATTTTACTTACAATAAGGCTAATAGAATTCATATCAAGTAGGTATGTGTTTTGTTTTATATTTAGTAACAAGTCGAAACAAGTCAGTAGTATAAAATTATAAAATATAGACAACAAAAGGCATGTTAGTAAATGATTGTTCCCTGTTTTGCTGTTTAATGAAATACGACTGTACTGAAACAGTCAAAAATAAGTTTTGATTTCAAGGTTTAACAAATGAACAGTAAGAAGTGAAATGTTTTTTTTTCAAGACTTACTTGCAAAACCAAGTCATTCTCTATTTCTTCCAAATTTGACTTGAGTAGACAAATTTCAACTTGTTGTTCTTCTGGTTTAAACATTATTACTTTCAAATTTAATAATTCAAATCTAAGAAATAATTAATTTTATTTTAATGTCTAAGTAATGCTACGGAGCACAGCACAATAGGATACTTAATGTCACTGTAAAAAAAATGGCGCCAATTACAGGGCGCCAAATGTTTGTCTATGGCAGGTACTTAGTAAAAAAATTTAATTGCATTTTTTTTATATTGTGACCAGGTAACTTGTACAATGTTTTAAATTGATGTAAATGTCAGAAGTATATGATGAATTTATAATTGATAGTATTTTTTAGATTCTCGATGTTAAAATAAATATGTATGGTAGATATAGCCTAGACAATGGTTTTACATATTAGATCTTTAACATTACTTCTAGTCGGGTTACTTTAGCTCTAAATATTGTATCTCTATTATATTTAAAAAAGAAAACTTAGACCATTGTTTTTTACATCTAATTTTTTATTAGAAAATTATACGAGTACAAATTAATAAATATATTACGTAAATCACATATAAAACATTCTTAGCATATTTTGCTAATAAATGTTTTATTTTCATAATGAACTTTAAAAATACGCAATGTTGTCACTATTTCCTCTGGTGTCACGCTTGCAAATGTGTCTTCTGCCAATTTCAAAATTTGTTGTGGGTCTTGTTTAACGTCAGCCACGCGTCTTTTCACTAGGCTCCATATTTGTTCGATCGGATTCAGATCGCAATGTTAAGGTGGCAGTTTTAAAAGTTCATGATTCTGTATTTTTAAAAGTTCATCAACAGCATACATTGGTCGTCCTTCTTAAGTGAATCTCATCTAATCTATTTATCTCACATAAATTCACGAGTGTTATACTCGTGAATTCACGAGTGTTAAACTCGTGAATTTTAGGGCGAAGAGCACGCGTTCGAAACTATCCAGATTGATATTTTTTGTACGTAACCGGCTCTTCACTGGTGTGACAATCGTTTTTGAAGTACTTGCAGCTGTTTTCCCCTCTTTTGTTACTCTTGAAACAGTTTTTCTGAGACATCTGAAAATAATGTTTGAAAAAAAAAGGCATTAAATGCTTTTATGTTAGTCTTCATAACTATAATATGGAATTACAATAAGATACAAGAATAAGAAAATATACATACCTAGTAACCCAAAAATGTACCTGACATGACGCCAAATTTCTTCGGAACGTTATTTATTGTACGTACGTACGTATTTATTAGTATCAAAACGTCGTGATTCCGCTTTTCTGCGGACCTTCGCTCCCTTCCGCTTTCGTCACAGAACTCCTTGATCTTCAGTATCATTTCATGGCCAGCACTTTTTACAACTTTAGGAATTGTAAACAACACTTTAACTACGTCAAATTAATAAAAATCTCAATAGCATACGAACACGGTAACAGCACCTGACAAACGACGAACGACAACATATCTTGAATTATAATTCACGATCACTTAAGAAATAAGGTTTGTTGTGATGTGATGTCTTCGAATGAAGATATTGTCCCCATTCCACTTTAAAGCGACGTACATACATATTATGTCATAAGTTATTGAAGACGTAGTCGGCGGCGTCCGGTAGATGTCATAGAAGCTGGTCGTCTAACAACTGGCCTTCAGTCAATAAAGGAACTGAGTGACGACACGGAGTACGACACGATACGAGCCTACTGCACTTTGTAACGTCTCAATCAATACTAGTAGATTAACGTTGTTTTATTCAATTAATAGGAGTTTATTTAACCGTCTTGTAAAGGAAGGAGGTTCGATTTGATGATATACTAACGAGGCTAGAGAGAGAGAGGAGAGCTTTTAATATTGCTGACGAGGAATTTCTCTCACTTGAGACAAATTATTAAAAATATCTACGACTAAAGAAATCAACAAAATAAATAGATCCTAGTTCTTTAGCGATTATAACTTTTGTGATAGATGTGAGAGAGAAAGAAAGAGACTGAAGTGATCTGAACGAGGAGTAGAGGGGATGCAGAATAAGTATTGATGGCCAAATGTAATCACTATCCATTGTATACGAAATTTTTTATCACATACTAACATGCGTAACTTCATAGAACATACAATCTACTCCCAGACGTACATATTTTGTATGGAGTTACTTGTTACAACAAAAAAGGATTACCTGGAGTTTTTTACATACTATTAAGCGTAAACCTATTTATATTTCACAAGGGCTGTCTAAATAAAGAAAAAATATTCTCCACATTTTTCAAAACCTTTTTGAGAATTAGTTTGCTTTCGTTTTAATTGTACACTTGTGTTGAGTCAACTTCAGATAAAGTTAAATGTTCCAAACACATTCATATATTATGTTTTACCCCAAAATTCGTCATTGAGTTGTTACGATTTCGTCATCTTATAATCAAAAAGTACTCTCACTCCTTGAAAAGACGGTTAAAAATAAACTCTCCTGTTGATGGAATAAAACAACTATGTATAAAATAATAATAAAATGTATTTATATGTTATATAATCGAATATTGAGAATAATAATAATATCAATACTTAATAAATAACATTAATAATTTAATAAAGTAATAGTACCCATTGAGTAATCAAATTTGTAAATTTCAGTATTAGGCTAAAATTTACTCATTTAAAGTCAGTGTATGTAATGAGTTTTTCTCGGTTGAGACGTAATCTAAAATATTTTAGCATGGTATTGTTAAATTTCTATTAATGTCTAAGAAAAAAAAATAGTTTTCATGAACAAGTTAACAAAAAATGTGACACATTTTTATTATTAACCACACTTTTTTTTGTGTCATTTGATCTCTGCAAATTTTTCGAGTTCGTAACAAAGTTTACTTGTTATGAATGAATGAAGAAATAACTTGTCCTTTCTTTAATTAATGAATTTGCTTAAGTACTTGCGGTGAATAAAAATCAGTCCTAAAATATTTGTCTAAATAACTTTGAAAATAATACTGTCTTAACCTGGAGTCATTTTTTATGTCATTGCATTAACTACGACTTTCTTCTTATTAAGAATCGAACTGCATTTTTGAAGTAAGGCATTGTCACTCAGTACATGTGGCGACTTTCAGTACTGTGATCTGCAATTAATATAAACTTGTTATTATATTTGAAGCAAGCTGTGATCCACATGAATAAATCGTGATAACAGGCAGGTTGAGATAAACTTTTTTTTTAATTGTATCTATAAACAAAGAGAGGTAAGAATCGAATAATCAAACTTACCTAACCTAACATTTATAGTGATTTTCAGTTATAAATAAATTCTTATATTTGTTTGTATTTTTTTTACACATATGCCCATACAATTTGTAGTTAATCGATGACTGGTTCAGAAAAAATCCAAATCTATTAAAAATATATATGTATATACTCGTACTTATTTAAAAAAAAAAATTGAAATCCGATTATTTGAAATAATTGAATATGATCGCTTACATCACAACTAAAATATCGTCCGGTATACGGAGCGTATCAAATTGTTGCTTTAATTCATCACTCACACACTCTCGTAATTAGTTCAATTTTGACTTCGTCTGTCTTCCTTAAATAACACAATATTGTTTAAAAAATATCCAATTAAACCCATACATAAAACCTTTAATTAATTTAATTTAAAAAATATTGTCCCTCCAGTACAAAATCATAACATATAACATAAATACATTTGAAACGTAAGTTTATTAAAGAAGTAAAATAGTGTATTAAATGATGTTATCATTTAAGGTAAATGAAACATTTAGATGCTTGTTCATAACTGTTGATTGTTGTTCTAAAACTCTGATGAAATCCGTTGATCCAGGAATACTGGCAGAAGTAAGTTTACGGAAACTGCTGCAGACCTTCGCCACCTCTTTATAAACAGGCGGAAACCATGTTCCCGTGTTCATACTTCACTTACTCCTACACAGCTTCGGTGCACATTCGGGTCACAAAACTAAAAATGAGGATCTTATAATGCTCGCTTATAATATGTCTCAATAATACAATATATTAGTCAGTTTTTCTTTCTTTCTTTTTTTATTTCTTTCTATAGAATTAAAATAGTAAAGCACGTGTACACGGTATTTGTCTGTTAAACACAATTTATTACGAGTGCCGAGATTTTCAGGTATCTGTGACCCGTATTCATTGCTCTCAAGTAATACATAATTAATTGCATCTGTGATCCTTATATTATAAAGCAAATTGTTTTTTTTTTAATTCTCTCTCTTGTTTATTTGGTTTTGTATGTTTTACATTTTTACGTTGACAATAGTTCGCCTAGTTTTTAAGTCTGGATTCGTCTTCGAAGTAAGTAGAAATCTTTCCCTTTAATCTCGTGTTTATTGACTGAAACTGCACGTCTTTTGTCATAATTATATCCTGTAACCAGATTACCTTATATAGTTATTTGGAATAATAATTGGTTGGAATAATTAATGGTAGGCGTTAAAAAATATACTATAATAACTTTAATTACTTCTACTACCCAGCGAGACTTAGTTGTGTATAAATGTTAAATCCCTTATAGCATCCTTGCATTAATTGTTCTAAAGAGCTTTCAGGATTACTTAATAACGTTTCTGGTATTAGTAAGTTCCTTTGTACATCTTGTTGATTTAAACGGTCAAACCCTAAATGTTTAACTTAGCTTTAGGAACAAAATCACGTATTAGCACTTAACGTCCTAAAGTCAATAGTCGTTGAAATCGGATTTTTTTCCACAAACAGAAAGATATCTTGAGTTTGATTATTATCTCCCAAACTCGCCTTTGGATTTTGGGCTAATAAAAAGTGTTTATTTCTATACTGTTAAAATTATAAAAAAACGAATATAAAAATTTTAGTTTTCCGGCACTTTTATTATTTGGCCCAAAAATGTAGCGAGACTGCGTGTCTCTTTTAGCGACTTTTATTCTAAATATATATATTTTTGTTTTAATCTCTCGTATTGAGATCACTAAATCATGTCAATAGCCAATAATCTAGCTACTTAACGGAACAAAAAGAAATCGATTGATAAATAAAGAAGAAGATGGTTATTTACCGAATTACCTTTGTCTATTTATGTATATTTAGATTTTAATAATGGACTTTAAATGCCCATGAGAATCGGTCGTTATCAATAGAGCAGATAACGTATGGTATGGCAGGATCTCTTTTATTAGACTGGAGCCCTTCAAGAGTAAAGATATTATGTACCCTGGGACCCTCATTGTGTATGATATTTGTATTTACACTTTGAGTGAGTACTTTGTTTAATACAGTTGTGATTATGTTCCTAAATAAATAAGTCGAGTAATTCCTTTTATGTTTCATTCACAGACGATTTTCACATAGCAATGTATGGCGTAGGTATATGGTGTGTACAGAATACAAGTTAAAAATATGTAAGGTGGGTGGACCATAGAAGGCCACTGTAACGAATAAAGAGATTTTCTTAGTTTAAGTACCACTTTGTGTTATTGTGTAACATATAAATTACTTTTTCTTATTCTAGATGAAATCACTATCTATTAAACTTAAATTTTATTAAGCTCTTGCGTTTGCGTTTGGTAATACATGAAGCATGCATGCATGCATATATGCATATGTGTATTATAAATTTGTATTCATTTATAAAAAAAACTCAACGAACATATTCCTTGAACACCATCGTGTAACTAAGAATATATTAATGGAAATGATTTAAAAATAATAGTCATGATTATTATATCGATATCAAATAAGTTGCCAATGCATTGTAGAATAAAATTATAAAAAAACTGAACTTTATTGGCCTTCTTATGGGTCCGTTCTTTATAGGGCCAAAGTAACTGTTATCATCTATGTCAAGCTTTTTGTATATTTATTAAATTCCTTTTTTGAAATTTTATTACATACATATTACATGCTTTCTAGGGGTTCAACTTTCCCGGTACGTATTTAGAAATAAATACTAAGTGTTCATATTTTCATTGTAGATGTTCTTAGTAGGGGCCATATACCCTAGCAAGGGCAACAAAATAAAAAAAAATTGATATGGCTTACAAGGAATCAATGGCTTTCTAAGGAACACTACCGATATTTTAACTGAAATGAAACAAATCCTTATATGACAATTCACAATAAAAAAAAAGATAATAATTTGTTATTAACTTAAAAACTAACGTTACGCGCGAATAACAGTTTTAACGTCGACGACCGAAGTCTGCGAAACAAGCGACTCGTCACCGTGCCTGTGTCCTTGAGTTTGATGGATTTTAGTATGAGTAGAAGGAATTTGTCATCATCAAATGGTCAGAAGGTGATCAATGGAAAAAGTGTATCTTTTGATTTTGGATAGGATATTTGAGCCAATTCTTTTCTTACATAATTAATTGCCATGCAGATCCCTAAATGATTGACGTTGCATATGAGTTTGAACGGACTTCAACTTCTGGCAATTAAAAGAAGAATTCTAGCACTCACTCACTTCAGAGCCGGAGCCTTTCCAATGTTAAACTAAAATAAAAATGTTACTTTATTTTCAAAACAGATCTTTCAATATAAATGAAAGCCAGACTCGTTGCTAGCTATTGTTTAATTTAAATGTTTTTAGCATATTTGAGTCTTCAACTTTATTACTGAATTCCGAGTAGTAGATACTTTTTGCATGTATCAATGACTTCTCCGTACCGTTGGAGGCATAAAGCAAAACTCCTTCTGCAGAGTGCTCCTCCTTCACTTATATATATATAAAATAGTTTCATGAAAGCGCTGGAGCTGTATATTTAAGTTAAATACAAAATAAATGTAAAAGTATATTATGTACTATATTACCATAGAACGCAACTCCCATTTTTTTAAAACAACTTTAAAGGACACAAAATAATATGACCCTCTGACTAATGTATGAATAAGGAAGTGTTTATAATGTGTTTTTCATAATACTATTTACATTAAACTTTTTCTGATGAAATCTAGCTATACAAATGTGCTAATAAATAAAATAGCTTTATAATATTAATGTCGACATACATTTACTTTAAAGCAGTTAGTTATCGAAAGCGTATCGAACGGAACTTGTCTTGAAATGTCACAGAAATTTGATGGAAGTATACATCTGTATTATCGACAGGAACTCCAGAAACTCCACAAATTTACCAATGTTTAAGTTTCCTAAGATAACATATTTTATTTCTGGCATTCCATAGTCTTGTTAATAAGGATAGTCAATTTAAAATTTCCTAGAACAATAGGTAGACATAAGTCTGTGCCTGTGAAATGTGGATGTACTTGTTACTATCTGCTTTAACAGAGTTATCTTCGCAGTGAAGTATAATATTAATAAGCTATTAAGTCGCCGCGAGCACTTATAAGCAAGTGACGTATGACGTATACTATGGACAGAATAGATGCATCACATGGGAATACGAGATTGTATGCATTCATAATCTCAATAACACTTGCACGTGCCACTGCAAAATGACTGTCGAGTGTTTCAGTCTATTGGAAACTCAATATGGAGAACTGATATTTTTATTACTTTATGTTATGTAATATCACTAGAGTAAAGTTGAACGTCCCATCTCTCACATAATCTACCTATGTTTAATTTGTTATCTGCAGACTAATATTATGCTTATCTTTAAGGTAGTGTAGACATGCAGTGCGACTACACTATCTAACCAAGGGCACCCTGAAATTACCTGTTAGGATAGAGAAAATCAGAATCACGTTTCCGTACCTCTTTGCTTTAACCTCTTTCGTGTAGCGATAAGACGGATTCAATGTTTTGACTTGTACTATTTATCGCACTTTTTTTGTAATTTTATTACATATACACCTAAAAAAGGAGTGTATTTTTATTCAAGATTCATGTATGTCACATATTAAAGAGTATATATGTGCTTGTCTTAGACTTTAATTCACTTAATACTTTAATACGAGAATAGATTTGAATGTGTGGCTTATCTTTGGAACCCTAATATCATCCTCAGTAACACTAGCTATGATTTACATGAATATAAAAGTATCTGCATTCTGACAAGGCTAGCCGATTTTGTCTGAATCAACTTGACCTAACAAACGCTTGGTTCAATAAATGGCTAGTAAAAGCAAGTGCCCCCAAGTTTTTTTTTTCCATTATTAAACCAATCTGGACCTACGGGATTCAGCTGTGGTCTTCGGCATGCAAACATCTTGTGTCTTCAAAGAGCTCTTAACGGGATACTCAGATAAGTGATGCCACCTGGTTTACTCGGAACTCTGAGATACAACGTAATGGCTGTCACGGAAGAGGATCAACAGTACCGAGACAAGTACAGACATCGACTAAACAACCATCCTAATCCTCTAACGGGCGAATTGACGCAGTCACACTAGCAGATTTAAAAAGTAGGTTTGCTCCGTGATTAAGAAGAGTTGAGGCAGTGGCCCCAACAAATCTAATGACATACGGACTTCATAGAATCTGCTTATCACTAAATAAATACAGAGTTTGAATTAGAAAATATATATAAGTCTGACAACGATTTCGTTAAATAAGACCCAGATTGAGATATGTGCAAACACAGATTTTTAGCAATCTTGTTATAATCTCGTTACGTATTACTTCTAAAGCGTATTGACGAGTCTTAACTCAATTTATAAAAAAAAAAATCAGTAAAGTATAGATACATTTATTTTTTATTAGGAACAGAGCTTTGTTTGTTATTCTCTCACTGTTGGGAAAAAAGGATTTATTAAATTTCGTTATATATACATATATGTAACGTAGGAGAGCCATGAATCGGCACGTGTTTGCCGGCTCATAGACATGCGCCAAATATATTATATCAAACTCATAAAATAGTGAACGTTATTAACCGGTTTGTACTGTTTTTCAGATCTTCTTTAGTAGATATTTACAGGCACAGATAATCACAACTTCTCATTGGAGACCATAGTTATGTCATGGATCCAAAGCGAGAGTGTGTTGAGTTCCCGCCTCATTTTGTGAGGAAGTGGTGGCAACTTTACTTTGCATAAGAGGCGTTCATAATCTAACTGAAGAGGTTCGATTCTGTCATACCACTTCACCGTTGACTCCAATGGGGGTTCCCATAAGTAAAAAGAAGGTACACAGTACCAAGGTAGTGTTTCATATTAGAAATGAAGGTACCTACTTTTGAAAATGAGGAATGTACTTATATTTTGCTAAAAATAAATAACCCGCACTAAGAAGTCCTATATTATTCATATAAAATCGAAGAGTTGCAGTCACACAATTTCAATGTTAAAAGAACGGACATTTCTTAAAGCTGTCATAGTGCCATGATATTTCCGATCATTTTCTATAAACATGTATAAACATGAAAATTGTTATGTATGTGAATTTGTAACAGAGTTCATATTGAGTGAATGTGTTTTGTTTCTTATTTAGTAATAAACAGCTCACCCCTACAAAATGACGAAATATAGGCAAGGAAGGACATAATATATTGGTAAATGATTCATTGCTGTTTATTGCTATATAATTAAATTATAAAAAAACAGTCGAAAATAAAGTTTTGACACTTACTTTATCTAGGACTTACATCCTTCAATTCAAACAGACAATTATTAATGTCACTGTTCTAAATAGGCGCCAATCCTAAGCTGTTAAAATATATGTCTATGGTAATCCAGTTTTTATTACATAAATTAGTAAATAGTAATAGTACTGCTGTACTGCGTAAAAACTGACACCCCAAACAAACATAGACCGTGTTTGTTTTTTGTATCGTCGATATTTTTTAATTACTAAGTACTCATTTACTTTTTATTTTATTATTTTTTTTAATAGATATATATAAATAAAAACCATTTTTAGTATATGTCGCCAATAAATCTTTTCTAACATAACAAACCATACAAATATTCATATGTTTCTGTCTTTTCTAACATAACAAAGTAAATATTTGTATGGTTTGTTGTTGTTTCTATTCTATGTCAATTTTTTTCTGCCCCTCGTCAAAATACAGCATAAATTATTTCGTGAAAATACTATAGACGGATTATTATAGACGGACGGAATTTCGATATCTTTTTAGAACTTGATATATTTAATCAAAGTAATAATAATATATATATGTATATATAGGTTTTCTTTAGTGTATATTTTACTCGATATCTTTGATTGTAAATCGATTAAAAAAAGTTGATGTGGTTGTACTCTAGCATTGTTAGTCAGTTTAGGTAAGAAAGTGTTGAAAGTTTAGGTAAGACCCCAGAAGGGGTCACTTGGCGCGGCGATCTCAGCGGTTTCCGCGATGGGCTGTAGGTAAACTGAATAGGGACCGTCTGGAGGAGGAGGCCATTGTTCAGTTTTGGCTATCCCCTCCTCTACCTCCGAGCCGCGCCAAAGAGGATAAAGAAAGGAGATGCTAGAGGGTCGTATCGCACTGCGCAGCTAAGGCTTTGCGCGTCCCCCCCCCCCCTTACCGAGACTCTCCAGCCCAGCTTCCTGCAGCAGGTGGTCGAGGGTCTTTTCCCGGAACGAGCGGAGCATACGCCCCTATCAATGGCCCGATTTACCGAGGTCGAAGGCGACCAAGAAGAAGATATTCCGCCCGTCACGGATGCAGAGCTGGGGGCATGAATTCGTTCAAAGAACACTGCCCCCGGGCCAGATGGCATACCTGCCAGAGTGTTGGCTCTGCCCCTCGGCTATTTGGAGGACAACTTCAGGGGACTGCTTAACAAGAGTATACTAGATGGACGGTTCCCTGAATGCTGGAAAAGCGGGAAGCTGGTCCTTTTGCGAAGCCGGGATGGCTAACTGATTCGGTCACGGCCTACAGGCCCATTGTATTGCTGGAAGAGGCGGGTAAATTATTTGAGAGAGTTCTCTCTGCTCACATCGTCCAGCACATGAACACGGTAGGGCACGATCTGTCATGCGCCCAGTTTGGTTTCTGTGTTGCGCCTAAGGGTTGTGACCGAAGAGGCTGTGAGTAATGGGGACGTTCTGTTGGCGGTGTTGCTGGACATCACCAACGCATTTGGTAGTCTGCCATTTAGCTGCATCAGAGGTGCTCTCCACTACCATGGGGTGCCCCAATACCTACGGTGGCTAGTGGCAGACTACTTACAGAAATTTAAGACGTCGGGCCCTGTCGTGTAGTGTTCCGCAGGGTTCTGTTCTGGGCCCACTCCTGTGGAACATGGGCTACGACTGGGTCCTGCGTGGTGACCTCCCCTCTGGGCTGGGCGTAATTTGTTACGCCGACGATAGCCTCGTCACAGCCCGGGGGGCAAACTTTCCTCAGGCGGCACGCTTGGCCACCATAGGAGTCTGCCTGGTGGTCGAGCGCATCGAGGCACTGGTGAGGATTCGGCTCAGCACACGCTTGTGGATTGCCCAGCCTGGGAGACGCAGCGTCGGGCCCTCACTGCAGTCATTGGAGTGGATCTGTCAATGCCGGCCGTCATACGCTCCATGGCCGGCAGTGATAGATGTTTTACCGTGGTCGCATCCTTCTGAGAGGATGTCATTTCGCAGAAAGAGGCGGCGGAACTGGCCCGGAAGGAAGATCTCCACTCGGACCCCATTCGCCGCTGGCGAACCGGGCGGTAAAGACGTAATTTCCAGCGCCTCATGCCGCCCTGAGTGTGGCCGCGGGTGGTCGGGACGGGCTTTCCCCTCTACCTGCTATAGTAGCCAGCCGAGAGGAGGCGACGTCCACGTGTGCATGGATGCCGCCGAAATGAGAGTTAACCTAAGGTGGTGCCCGCTGTTTGCGGGCACCACCTTAGGGCTAGGAGGGATCCTGAGGTCCTACTAAACTTATTCCCGGATTCCTTCTATTTTAGGCGCAGTGTCGAACACCCGCTGTTTGAGGGCACCACCTTAGGGCTAGGAGGCGCAGCGCTAGGAGGGATCCTGAAGTCCTACTAAACTTATTCCCGGATTCCTCCTATTTTAGGCGCAGTTTCACACACCACCCCACTGAAAGCCCCGGTGGGGTGACGGCCCGTGGGGGTTTCCACACGTAAAAAAAAAAAGGTAAGAAAGTATTCTACATCTGTGGTTGGAAGTTAAGGGACAATACCATTCAGCGTATTACTATTTTTACTATTGTAATTTGATTGTTTACTTAAAGAAAAAACAAGTTTTTCTTCATTTATTGCCCATGCCTTGCCCTTATGCCTTTTTGGCCGTCAAGTTTGGCATGCGTAACTAAGTTAGGTTCACATTACACATCCAAAGGGGGAGAGGCAGAAATCATTACTTAGTCTGCTACATAATGATTTCAGTGCAGCAAGACTGCTATTGAAACTAGTTCAATTGTAAGCAAAGTTAACTGAAAATAAGTCATTTGCACCTTAGTTTTCAAACGTAAAGACTTTTTGGCTCAGGGAGTACATGCATGTCCTCCGCCCTTGGGTATTGTTATGTAAGACTTATTTATGACACTAATTCCTAACATGAGTGTATTAAGCCGCAACGTCAGGAGCTAACTTTAGGTATCGGGTACTTCAGATCTGCTTCTTCTTCGGAACAACCCCAATGTAATTATTCTGAAAGACTCGCATCAACTAGAAACTTACCTTGGTGTTACCCTGCTTCTCTATGGTTAACGCAAAGCTACATCCTTCTTGGCGTTACTGATTTTTCGACGTGACAGAAGCACCCCATACAGTGATATTATGCTCGTGACTCGTGGATCAATAGTAGCCTTTCGACGACCAGAACTTAGAAGGGGTCATGGTGAATATCTGTGAGAGACTTTTGTAAGGCACGGTCGTATTAGATGATTTATTCCAAATTTTAGTACTTTCCCATCCCCAAAGTAAATTAACTTCTCAAGTTACCTCCATTTTGTAGGTCTAAAGAGGCTAACGAAGCATTCAACAAATCAAAGAAATGCTTAATTTCTTGTACTTTACTGTCTTGTCTCTAATATTCGGAGCTTTTCGAAATTCATACCGATGTCAGCGACTAAGTAGCGGTAAATCGCTCTTTTTTTTGTAGTATAGGGTACAAGCGAGCAGACGGGTCACCTGATGGTAAATGACTTCTAGGTCATATGGGTACCCCTAAATCTTGATCTGATTGGTCTATTGCTACCTATCAGGAAGCAGAACATATTGATATTTTTTGTGTTTTGTTGCTTCTCAAAATATTGCTTACTGTTTCCAATTTTAGAAGAAAAAATTCTTTCTCGTACATAGTGTTCTCTGGTTCTATAGTGCTTGACCATGAAAATGAAAATTTATTAGTACAAAATTTATAAACTTATTAACTTAATTCAAAATTCCGAATGTACATTACACACCGCTGTACACGCCTAGGTACGATACTATAATTACACTAGCTGTGACCCGCGGTTTCACCCGCGTAGTTCCTTGTAAGATCTTAATTGAAATTGACTGATTTGATGATTTCAAGGACAATTTTGTTCACAATGAAACACTCTTAATCAACAACACATTTATTTCGATAAAGATTAATATTATTATGTTGATAAAACTCTTTGGCAAATAATTCATTATTGGGCACCAATTCTTTGCGTTTTTATACTGGTGATAATTTCTCAACGAAATGTCCGATTGGAATAAAACAAAAAGTATTTTACTTCTACATAAATACCCTTGATAACATAATGCTTAACTTGGATAATGATTAATATTACAATACACATTTAACGTAGTTTCTTTCTCCAGACGATTTAATATTTTTTATGAAGATAAAAGCGGTTATTGTGACTAAGCTATGATAGTTAGATATGTGCTCTCGCGGACTTTTTTGTAGATCTTAATAAGACCTATAAATCCGAAGTACATCATTTTGTTTTATTGTACATAGTTTTTGCAGCGCACGCATAGGTAAATAGGTTTTCGATTTTACACCTTGGGTTACAAAATTGCAATTTCTTACGGATCACTTTTTTGTATGAATACTACGGCGACGCGAAGGCCAGATCTTTTTGTCACACATCGAGGACTACTACTACTTATCGATAGTCCGGTACACAAACATTCGACTAATACCAGGCAGATAGAGAGTTTCAAAAATTTCATTTGGCACCATACCTATTTTGTGTAATATATGCTATCATAGCAATTCGGTTCACTTTATCACCCCACTTCATTTTAATATCACAAAAATATTTATCACCGATTGGCGCCAAAATGAAAAAACACAATGAATATTCATAGAAGAATGACATTCCAAATTCAATTGAAATATTATGTTTTTTTTTTTTTAATTATAATATTATTTATGACCGGTCTTAGTATGTATATACTGCATAAGATACAGTATGTAAAAGCAAAAATATGATGGTTGGCAAAATATAGACGTTTGATGCTATCCTCTACCTACCTTTTCGGGGATATAATTGTAAGTATGTATGTAAAGTAACAAATTTCTCCTATCGCTCCTAATAAAATAAAATCATTTACTGTTCATCATTACTGAACTAATTTATTTGTGCATTATCCTTAAAGTTTAATCCTCAACTCATTATAAGTTGTTATCATTATATGAAAATGTTATATAATATTGCATAATTTGTTATTGAATACAATATACAAAATAAGATACAGAATAAAAATTATATGAGCCTATCTATATATAATTTCTTCATCATTAGTCCTATCGGTCGTTAGTCTCTCTGCTTGAAAATTAAATATCGCTTTACGTAACCGAAATGATGAATTTCCTATCTTGGATCACTTAGTGTTAAAAACTCATTATTAAACCTCATCTCTAAATGTCTTCCCTTAGGTGTTTTATGTGATTTTCTATTGTTGTTGATGATGAAATTATACTGCGCCTTTTACTCATGAAATGTACTTTTAATAAAATGAACCTACATATATACATATCTACTTTGCATATAATCCTCCTCCTTATGTAGATTTTTCAATATTCGTCAATATCGGTACCTCTTTGAATCTTGGCGTGCGTGAAAGGACGCCATTTGTGTTTGTCTTGCGCTGTGTGTAGAGCAGTGTGAACCATGGTGTCGCGGGTGTAGTAGACTTGTTCAGACAGCACCTCTGGGTTTTCTTGCATAATGTTAACTATAATCTATAATCGATGTTCTAATACTCAAAATTACGATAATTTATTGAAGTACTTAAGTCATTTTTTTTTTTATTTTGGTAAAAAAATATTTTTCAAATATCTTCTACACGGTGACTACATAAAGATTGTAATACATTACGAGTGTCATGCACACTCGTAATGTATTACAATCTTCACGACGAATACTACTACTAATGGATTGTTTTTTGATTGATTGACTACGAATGGATTGTTTTCTATAAAACAGTCCTGTCAGTTAACAAACAAATTTAGGTAGGCTTAAGCTGGAATTAAAATACAAAAAGGTATTGAAGTACAAAAATGTAAATAAAGTGGAACTTACTCTCTCTGAATATAGGAAACATGCCTTTAAAGTTGATGGTAACTCCTAGATGCAACCCCTTATTTTGTTTAAAAGCTTTTGTAGAGAAACGCGTGCGATCGTTCCGCTTCACTAATAGAATTAACAAAGCTTCAAAGTTGTAGATGCTAAATAACTGGCGAGTAATTATTGTAATGCGATAAGTGTATACTTATTGATTTATGATTTTTCAAAATACATACATATGTACTCACACTGTATACCCGAAGTGCTGACCACATTTTGCCAACCAAAATGTAGTCCTACTTACGTGATATTTATGCGTATTATATGCGTTATGTAAGCATATTGCCGTCAACCATGCACTGTATATATGTATATATATACACTGTTTGATAGATAAAAGTCCAATCCCTTAGTCCCTCTTTTCACAGTATTACAAAATACTCTTGAATTTATGAAAAGTAAAGATAAAAAAAAACGGCCAAGTGCGAGTCGGACTCGCGTACGAAGGGTTTCGTACCTTTATCATTAATCATAGTCTTTCAATTCTATTACATGTGAAAGCAAAATATGAGCAAAGTTTCCTATGCAGTGGCATGATGATTCATAAAAGTAGAAACACTTTTATAAGATAATAATGTAACCCATTATATACATTTTAATGCAGTAAAAATATGATCTCTTCAGTTAATAGATAACCAATAGTAAGATACAAGCCTCAAGAATAAGGTAAAAAATACAACGATCGCAACTTCAGAAACTGAACAGATGTGTATAGGCATGTTAAACATCAAGTTGATTGTGGTTCTGCCAACAATAATTTAGTCAAACTTGCGTAATACTATTACGGTCATACTATTATAGTTTTACTATTATAATATATAGATATTATACTTATATATTTTTAGCTTATTTAATTAAAGAATTGCTTGCTGCTGCTAATTAAGCTATTGGTGGCATTAGGAAACTGCTATAATCCTTTTCTCATTATAACGAAGATCTTTTAAAAAGATTAAAATACAAAAAAGATTTTAAAAAATATGGAATCAAAATACTCGTATAGTAGAACTTACTTTTTTGTCAGGACCCTTTTTCTGGTGAACGTGTTGGGGCATCAAGATGAAATAAAAATGAAACACGTATGTCTGCTAACCCTTAAAGCTGTAATAAAACCAATCTTCTAAGTCAACGCTATCAAAAGATACGATTGTTAAAGCTTTAAATTTCAACAAATTTGAACATTTCGTTGGTATATCAAAACCTATAGGGTACTTATTCCATTGCCCTAGAATCATAACATTTGGCAAAAACAAGGTCTCGCAAAAAAGTAAAGGAAAATATCCTGAAATTGGTAATTTTTGGTGTTATCATCTAAAAAATACTTTTTGCGATTGCAAATTTATTTTTTTACTAATATAGAGGGACAGACAAACATATGGATTGCCCGAACGATGGTTATATTTTGCGGTTAAAAATATTTACCCTGCTGGTCTGAACGGTTGGATGTGTATATATTAAAGAATTTAATTTCAACATCAATAAAGTAATAAATATTTAATAATTACAAAAATATATATTTTTTTCTTCTCAAAAGTCTACACATCTAATAATAATAATAATAACTCTATCAAGATGGAATTTGGTGTAGACAAGGTGCAGTCATGCACGTAAAGAAAGGCGTAAAAGTAAAAAAAAAGTACTTAAAAGTCTTTTGTCAGGCGCTAACAAGATACGCGCCTGCAATAGTTGGGTTATACCAGTTCTCACCTATTCCTTTGGTATGCTCAGATGAACTCAGACTGAACTAGATGCTATTGATAGGCGAGTTCGTACACTGATGACTGCATTTCGAATGCATCATCCGCGGTCATCGTTAATGAGATTATATATCCCGCGAAAGTTTGGAGGTCGTGGTCTTTTAAACATTAAGACCCTACAAAATCACGAGAAATACAACCTCAGAGAAGATTTTATTCATACCGATGTAGAAGTGCATCGTAATGTTGTAGTAGTGGACAAAGGACTTACTCCGCTCGATCTGGCTAAAGAACTGAAGAGAACTGGCGCAAACCTGTAGTACTCAGTACTTATGATCGCACGGAGGCATGGAAGGGCAAAGAGCTCCATGGTCGGTTCTATCGGGTCCTAAATGGGCCTGATGTAGACGTAAAAGCTTCTACATTCTGGCTACGGTGTGGTGATCTTTTTGGAGAAACTGAAGGTTTTGTCTTTGCAATTATGGATGAAGTTGTTATGACGAATAACTATCAGAAATTTATTCTGAAAGACGGTACGGTCAACATATGTCGGGCATGCCACCGTCCCGGTGAATCTTTCAGGCATATTATTTTTGGTTGTTCTCGTCTTGCAAACGATGAGTATTTGCATAGACATAACCAAGTGGCCAGAATAGTACATCAACAACTTGCCCTTAAATACAATCTTGTGAGTTTAGAGGTGCCATATTGCAGGTATCTGCCCGACCTAGTTCTCGAAAATGGTCGTGCTACATTGTATTGGGATCGATCTATCATCACTGACAGGACTATAATTGCCAATAAGCCTGATATAGTCGTGATAGACCGATTAGAGCGCCGCTTTGATTGTCGATATTGCTGTTCCTTATGACGATAATCTCGTGAAAGTTGAAAAAGATAAACAAATAAAATATTTGGATTTTACGATATATGCCTGTTTTTTGGATTAGTCAAAAGCTCTCGATCTTGTGTCGTATAATGTACTACGAAAAAGGAAATACGTACGTAAGAAATACGAAGTACTTTATTCCAATAAAGTACTACAGTATCACCGGAGAATAAATCAGTATTTAGGTACTGGTATGGTCATCAAAGAAACTGTGTAAAGTGGTTAAATTCTTTTTCAAAAACATACAGATTGGAGTAGGCTGTGAGACAAGGGGGATTAAGCTCGGCCCGATTGTTCAATCTGTACATTAATCAGTTGTCATGTAGATGGGGTCTGTATCAATATTATCAGTTATGCTGACGATATGGTGTTGCGGAGCCCGCCAGTTAGTGCTCTGAGACGACTCGTCTCTATTTGTGAGTCGTATGCGGTGGGTCATGGACTTAAGTACAATGTGAAGTAAAGTAAGGTGAGTAAGGTTTTTAAATCAGGGAACAAGAGCTACACAGCAATACCTGATGTGTTACTATCTGGGGCACTTTAATCTAGAGTTAATAAGTTCAAGTACTTTGGCCACTGGATCAACGAAGATCTAAGTAGTAACTTAGGCATAGATAGGGAGCGCAGGTCGCTGGCTGTTCTCTATAACATGATGGCCAGCAGGTTTGCAGGATGTATGAACGCAGTAAAGATTACTTTAATTAAAGCCTACTGCCAGTCGTTCTACATGTGCAGCCTGTGGGTGAGTTATGATTGGCGGGCATCTAGGTCTGCGTGTCCAATACAATGACACACTTAACTGGATGCGGCTACATGCTGCGATGTCATATTAGTCTATAGTTAACATAATTATATTTATACTAACATTAATTCGTAAGTAAATAATTGTTACTAACACAATATGGATTTTTCTGAAATATATAAAGATTAAGAACACTTTCTCTAAGCGTGTCCTCATGAAAGGACGAACTGATAAATCGATCGTATGAAATAGTTCCTATTCTTCAGAGGCTGTTTTGAAAGACTGTTAGTGCGCTATGCGCTGTGCTATAAAAAAGATATATTGTTTATGTTTTCTTTTATTTTTTATATACCCTATTTTAAAAATATAAAATACTATAGGTTTTCTTAAAAAAACAACTACATAATTGTATCTTAAGTTTTCGGTGAGAACATTCTCGGGTACAGGTGTTATATAATTTGACGTTGAATTTAGTATTTTTTTTTTTTGTTTATATTAGCCTACCATAGTGACTCCACTTTGCCTGATGGAAAGCAATAGGTGGAGTCAAAGAGTGGTGGTCACCATCCTCATTGCATGTCTAGTCAATGCAGCATGGTGACCCACACTATGGCGGCCTGGTGAGATGCTTTTTCACGCCCCGCTTAAAAGACCCGGGATCAAAATGGGAAGGAAACACGTGCGCTGGTAGAGAATTCTAGGCTTTTACCGATCGGCACAAGAAAGAACAGCCAAACCGTTTAGTTCGGGTACGTATATTTTCGACGCACAAACGGTTACTCCTCAGGCCAGCACATGTAGTCCTGTAGAGGAAGGGAGAAGGTGGGACCAATTGGAAGAGCTCATCAGAACACTCCCCGTGATTTAGGCAATAGAGGACTGCCATAGAGGCGACATCTCCTCGCAACTGCAGAGGCTCAAGAGACTGGGGGATCTCAGGACAGTCGATACTGCGGACTGCGCGCCGTTGCAACCGTTCGAGAGCGTCAAGCAAATACTGCGCATAGCCGTCCTAGAGATGAGAGCAGTACTCCACGCAGGAGCGAACCTGGGTCTTCTATAAAAGACACAGTTGCTCGGGCGAGAAGAGTCTCACCTTGTTCAAAATGCCGAGCTTTCGCGAGGCTGCCTTAGTGACACTCTCGATGTAATCGCGCGGATTGAGATCCCGGCAAATATCCATACCCAGGATACTAAGCCTATCCTGCAGTGGCAGTTGAGTGCTCTTAAGAGTAGGAAGGGGAAGGAATGGAGACTTTTTGGTAGAGAACACACACGCTTGTGTTTTCTTGGCGCTGAACTCGATCAGATTCTCACAGCCCCATTGGGAAATGCGGCTCAAGACCCGGTCGAGCTCAGCGACAAGCTCCTGTCGTTTTCCCTTAACGTCTGCCAGCTTGGCAGTAGGATGTCCGAAATATCGCCCGTGTACTCGTGTCGTGACGTGTCTGCATAACAATGAATATTGCCAAGGGCCAACATGTCATTGATATGCAGAAAAAACAGCGTAGGCGATAGGACGGAGCCCTGAGGTACACCAGCGTTTACCTCCCGGAAGTCTGAGTCGCAGAGAACCCTAGTGCGGCGGTTATGGAGGAAGGCAGCAACCCAGTTGCAGAGTTTAGGTGGCAGACCAAATGCAGGAAGTTTGGAGAGAAGCGAGCGGTGCCAGACCCTATCGAAGGCCTTGGCAATGTCAAGGCTGATGGCCAAGGACTCCCCATGCCTATTCATAGCCTTACCCCAAAGGTGTGTGACGTACGCTAGAAGATCACCCGTGGAACGGTTCGGCCTAAAACCATATTGCCGATCATTTAACAAGGATGATGATCCTCTAGGTGGCGGGTTAATTGGGTGTTGATGATCCGCTCGAACACTTTATATGGAAGTGACGGCTATAGGTCGGTAATTGGCTGGATCGGAGCGGTCGCATTTTTTGGGAATGGGTTGAATATTCGCTTCTCTCCAGGCCTCCGGAACAATTCCTGAGGAATAGGACAGGTAATACAAGCGCGTCAGTACGGGAGACAACTCAGGTGCACAGTTCTTAAGAACCAGCGCCGGAATATCATCGGGTCCACTGGCTTTCCGGACATCGAGTGACCGAAGCTGCGCACGGACATCCCTCTGCCGGATGCGAATATCCCGCATTGCGGAGTCGCAGGACGCAATGGTGGGCGTATGCGCGCGACGGTCGTCGATTCGGGAGTTAGCCGCAATGAGGTCAGCTAGTAGTTCCGCTTTCTCTAACGGCTCGTGTACTACGGTACGGCTACGGTAGTTCAACGGCGGCAGCGAAGGTTGGCAGTAGTTGGACTGCACGGCTTTGGCCAATCGCCAAAACTTACGGCTACCCGTAGGGTATGCGACGAGTTCTTGACCAAACCGTGCAATGCGCTGGGCATCTGCTCTGATGTAAGCCCTCTTGCATTCCCTAATGGCTCTGTTTAGTGCTGCTTTTAGGCGATCAATGTCTGGGTCACAATGTGCGGCCCTGATCCATGTGCGGTAGGCCGACTGCTTTTGAGCAACGGCACGGATGTACTCGCGATTGAACCAGGGACGGGTCTTCGTGCTGGCGACTTCACTGTAGGGGATATAATACTCCGTACCGACAGTGATTTCGTCAGACACGGCAGACGCACTTTGCGACAGATCCCTGTCTTTAAAGCAGCGTTGAGCCCACGGGATGGATGCAAAATATTCCCGCATTCCATCCCAGTCTGCTGACGAGTAGTGCCATAACCGCCACCTTGTTACCACAGGTCGTGGAGGCGTAACAAGAGGCACTGAGGTCGACACCAGGCAGTGGTCGGAGGATCCCAGAGGGGCGAGAACCGATACGCTGTACTGCGCTGGGTGATTCGTCAGCAGAAGGTCCAGCAATGAGGGCGCTTGACCCGTTATGTCTGGTATCCTGGTGGGCTGGCTATAGCTAGGTTAACCAACAATATAAACGTTGTGTGGTGTTTTCTTCATTAGTTGTTTCATAAAATTAGACTGTTGCTTAACTAATTGTTTCTTTTTTATATAATAGTGACAGCCCACATATGATGCAAGGATATTACCGCTATTTCACATTTTATGAGTTCTAGTATTCTTAATGCAGTAACTACAAAAAACCAATGGTTAAACTATGCTTGCACTGTATTTACTAGTAAGTAAGAGTACCGCAGTTGCAAACCTACACTCTCCTCATCCAGACAATTAATCCAGACAAAAATCAGATATCCACTGATTATATCTGATTTTTTGATAGTAAGGTCGACTCGAGTCGTCTTAGATTGCTGCTCTTCCGACCTAAAGGCAATCAATGCCGAGGTATCTCAGGGATCTATTCTCTTTGTTCTAATTTCCAACTTACACTCACTTTCTCAGGGTGTATCCATACCTATCACTGACCAACTAGGGATTTTGGGCATCACGTATACACAGCACTAAAATCTAGAACAAGGCTAAAGTGTTCACGCCTAGAGAATTACACACTATCAGCCATCGTCGTGCAGTCGCTTGCTAATCGGTTTCACCCTCACCATTTCTTTATCGGACAACGCGGGTACGGGTTCCATCCTTTTGTCATCAAAATAACTAGAAGTCGAACTAAACGCTTAGACAGCTCCTTTTTGGTTCGCTCTCCAAGGTTTGGAACGAGCTAAATGCGTTTATTTTATAAGAAAACTATAATCCTGGAATAAAAATACACCATCTTCGTCTTATCGTAACGTTCCATCAGGTGAATTGGAAGACAAACGCCTATTCTAATAACCAATTTAAAAAAAAGCAATATACCAGCATATAAAGTTTCAACTCTTAATTTACGGCGACTACCTAAGGTTATACTGCTTACACATAATTAAATACCATAGTGAGGTATTTTAACAGGAAAGTATTTATATACTACATACTAAACTAACTCATAAAGGAGAATTTTCTTTGAGAATTGTCATAAAGAATAAAATACAGAGACCAGCAGAAATTCCTCGTCTTACTACGCTTCGAATTTCAAGTAACTACTTTCACTCAAACCACGCGCAATTATTTCAAGAATCCTTTTTAAAGAGGAAAATTTATTAGTAAAATGCTAACAAGACAAGATGAAAGTCAAATGCCAGTCGGTTTATATTAAATAGAAAATAATACTTGAAGTAGTTTTCTCGGAGAAGAATCAACTCACACCTTTTCTTTTGGAACCCTTTATGGTTGCTTATTTTTTTGGAGTTACAACTTAGTATTTGTATATAAAAATGAAATTATAATAAAAGTAATAAAAACCCAAAAAATACTGAAGATTTAGAAAAATAGTTAAAAAGACAAAACTCAATCTCACTTATATTAAATTTTCTGGTAACCTCTTAAAAATTTCTATCTATCAGATATTCATATATCAGAAATTAATATCTATCCAGAATAATGGAAATCTGTACTTGAGAATCACTCCAATACGATTACGCACCACAGTGGTAGAGCCATGCTTAGACACGAATGGGCGGCTCGAACGGTGCGATACCATGGCCTCACAGAAAACCTGTTGTGAAGTAACGCTTGTGTTGCCTTTCCCCAAAATGTGTGAGGTTTCCCGAGGCGAAACTCCCTCTTTCCTCTCCCCTTATCCCCCCCTTCTCTTTCCCATCTCCTAATCCCCCGTCTCTTTTTTCCCCTATCCGCATCACCCTAACTCTCATCACCCTCAAAGGCAAAATCTGTCCAATGCAAAATGAAATTATTATTAGCTCATTATTGCTTTTACTTATCAGTTTTGCTGTATTAAGAAATATTCAATAACGTACTTATTTAGAATATATATAAACTTTATTGTACACCAAAAAAAATCGCTTACTAACGATGCAACATTAGGTTTTATAGAAATTAATAAGGGTCAAAGTTGAAACCAGATTCATAACAATTACTTTCTTGCTCCTATAACGCATCTAAATAAAATAGTGATGGTGTGGTATTTCTATTTTCGTGCTAAAACTTGGAGTAAAGGATAATTTAATGTAAACTCCAGACAGTTTCGACAAACAGTCCTAATCTAAGTTATTTCTTTTATCATATTAAAAAATGCGAAAGTAGTATTCATAAACATTGCCAGGGATGCAGAAAAGAAAATCATTTACCTTTTTTGTAGTTAAAATAAATTTTACGCGAGTGAAACCATTGCATCCTTTACACTATAATAAACCTTCAAGTTCCAAAAAATATTTAGAACTTACTTTTCTACTTTTATTAGTAAAACAAAACTACGTAAGATTTGTTAAACAGAGCTAGATTTTCCTTTTTTTAAGATAATTTCTGTTTCTGTTGCAGAAAACAACAGAATTAAACTTAAGAGTATCATTGTTCGTATAACTACTACCTTTACAAACAAAACAACCGATAGTAAATCTTATAGAATTCTAGTATCTAGATCTAAAAACTATTTAGTCAAGAGTAGGTATGTAAATTTATTCTCTTACTTTAAGTTTTAAATTTAATCATAATTAAAAACCTATATTGTTCTCAGATTATTGTTACCCGTAATAGTTTGATATACAACTATTAATATACAATGCACGGATGGCGTAGCGGTTTAAGTGGTCACCTCGCCACTACGCTGCCGCGCCGAGTGTTGTGGGTTCGATCCCCGCACGGAAAAACCCTTTGTGTAATTCTCAAATTGTTGTTCTGAGTCTGGGTGTTCTTAGTGTCCGTTGTTTGAATGTTTGCAAAGTCCCCCTTCGACACAGGAATTAATCCTAATGTGGAAGTTGTCTTTTAAAAAAAAAAAAAAAAAACTAAAAAAAAAACAACTAAAATTATAAATCGGGACATAGGCAGAGATTAAAAAACCGTTAATAATGTGACTTCGTACTTTTCATTGTCAGAAAGTTCAATTGTTATTCCCATAACATCATACAGAGGCCCAAATTTATTGATAAGTTATTGAGCTCGAGCTATTCAAGCTACTCTGTACTCTAGAATCCATTCTTATATCAATCCATGCAATATCTCTTTCCTACCATTATTTTATATTTTTACGTTACGTTTAGGACCAAATTAGAATTGACAAAATGTGGACGTTCAATTTACCTCTGTCTACCCGTTCGGGCATATGGCCGTGGGTATAAGTGCGTTATTGATATTAAATATCACATTTTATGGGTCTTCCATTGTTATAAACTATGTGCTTTACATCTAAATTCTAGAATCCAGTCCAGAATAGAAAGAGCAGCATTACCACAGCTGGAAAGTAGTAATAGCAGAAATACCTACACTCTAATTAAATAAAGCATCAAAAATATTCTCTTCTATTGAAGCGAAATAGTAATATTATTATCATTCAACATTTTGTGTATTATTAAGTTAAGGAAACTTAAATAAAAAAAATACTTTCTTAAACATACTAAGGTGTCTGCTCATCCGGATTATAAAGACGAGCGCTTTGGTACTGCGAAGGAAGTGCTAATACATCCGTACCCTTCAAGCCGGATGTCAGATCAATATATAAAATAAATTCTTACATAAAAGATACAATTGTATAGACGCAACGAGGTATTTTGTTTATTTACCTATTGAGAAGACAGAGGATGAAGAAAACTTCTTATCTTAGTATTAAAGCCAAGTGTCAGTTAATTATGTGATTTGACATAGGAAACCCGTTAATCTCCCATTCTTCGACATAGCTGTACTGAGAGATACATTCAAATATTAATAGAGCATAAAACTACCTTGCAGATAATACATCACTTTACACGATTTTCATCGTGTGGTGTTCAGAATTAGGTACCTAATTCAGAAAACTGCACAATGAAATGTATTTAATTATAGCATTCATTTTGTTTTTAATATTTTTTTTGGACAAGATTTAAAACGTTGTTGCATTGAAAGCATAAATGTGTGTTCTTGCAGCAACACTTGCTGTAATTTTATAACATGTAAGAATAAAAAATAATTAAATAGAGATAATAATAATATGATGCTTTTGAAACCATAATGTTTATGCTATCGTTTAATCTATTTAATTTATTTAAGTAATTCTCAATATTTAATGAAATGACTTCACATTTTTTGTTAGCCCCCGCGCTTTACTTTGTTCCAGATGTGAAAGAAACAATGTTAATAAAGATTTTCTTAACAAATTATGGATGTCGGTAAAACTCTGTCTAACAATATTTTTTGTGAGAATCGTGACCCTTTTGACGTATTCATTAAACAATTTCTCTTTATTGTAGACAAGATGTCACCGAGTGATTAAAAGCCATAAGGGGTCAGTCAAGTACAAATATGTATGTATTAAGCTTATATCTAACTTGTTCTTTGAGGACAATAGCGAACCATAAAATTCAGATTATGGTTCGCTATTGTCCTTATATTATTTTATTACTATTTTGGTTACTTACGCACACAAGCAAACGAAATATGAAAATAAACTTAACCTTACAAGGTAAAGGAAACACTTTTGTTAAAAACAACATTGTTGTTTGCATTTCTCATAATGAAGAGAATAATTTATACCTAAAAAAGCCGCTGTTTAATCTAAAAATCTCTATGGAACAAAAATTTACCTGTTTTACTTTATTGAAAACCTTCAGGGACGAAAGAACGTGTTCAATGTCAAAAGTTTACACTCTATTTTATACAGGCTCAAACGATTGTCCCAAGCTTTGTTGTCGTAGAGAAAAAATGTTTTTAAGGTAGTAAATTTAAAAGTATACCCTCAGATGTATAATATTATTTAGTGATAGGGATTTACAGTGATCGTATATTTTATCAGATTGTATTGTAATAGTAATCGAACCTAACCTCACTATAATCAAGATCATCACTACAGTCATAAACATAGCTATTATAAGAAGACCCTTCCTTGACTAATGTGAATAAAATGTCTAGCTTTCTGCATCCTTTTAAATTATTTGTGTGTATTAAGACAGTTTATGAACCTAAGCTACAAAAGTCATGTTTTTTGCTCTGCTCGCTAGAGTCCAAGGCCTCACCAGTTTTCGCCAGATGCAACTCTGCGGACACTCTAGCCCCCGGCAATTATGGGACAAGTATATAAATGCTTTATCAGAATAAATTGCTCGCAGACACCGAGGGACTTAATTAGCCAACGATATCTTGGTTTTAACGAAGCTCTGAAACTTATCGAGGACAAAAGTTTTACAATAGTCAGGAAAACTGCTGTTCGATTTCAATATGCTTACCCCACAAAAAATGGGAGAACTGTCCAATAATTTGATTAGAGAGCTTGGCTATATTATTGTGACCTTATGGGCTCAAGTCGCCTAAACAGAGCCCTTTTTACTACCGGAGAAAAGGCATTTTTTTTTAATACCAAGCGATAACTTGTTATTAGATTGCATTAAACGCATAAGGGCACCGGCACCGGTTTTCTACTGAACTTGCTGCTTGCACAGTTGCGCATAGACAAAATGACTGTTGCCTGCTACTGAATATCTGCATCCTTGCTGAGTGATGGCAGAACCGCACACTCAGTATTCAAGCTCCCGCTAAATCTTGCAAGGGAGGAAACGCCCAATTGCAACATCAGCAAAAGCAGCAGTCACGGTTTGTGAACGAATGCACGATGTAACGTAAGCGAGCAATTGAAGCACTGGATCGCAGCTTGCAAGATATTTGGAGCAATTGAATGTTGATGGATGGAGTGGCTGTCTTGCTCGCAGGCGGTACCGTGGCAGACGAGATAAGCCCCTGTCAAGGCTTCGCTGTTGTGGTGTAAGGTGGAGCTGAAGACCAACATGAGGGTCGAGCTCTTCAATGATCAGGGGTCTGGACCCTTTACACAAACACTCCTCGATGTCGCCGACAGATTCTAACGGCCAAATAACTTTTAACTAACTCGGCAATACAATGCAAGCATTGCTTGTGTACCGGTTTTCTGTAAGGTCGTGGTAAAACTCCGGTCGAGCCAGCCCCTTCATGCCTAAGCATGGTTCTCCCACATCCCCTAAAAAAATTACGGAGGTATTTCCAAGCGTACAATGAAACCTTGCTAGCGAGGAGTGCTTGTACAAAAGAGTTGGTGCCGAAAAATGAATCGGTGGGAAAGATTAATATAAAAATAATAGAGCAAGTTCAGTTAAGGTAAGTCCTACATGCCAATAGACACGGCAATGACAACTGGTGACGCAAATATTTACCCTGTAGAGTTCTTAAACTCCTTCGACCTGTCAAGGAGCCCTCCCACAAGTTGGGGCTTAAGGATGGTGTGCCTGTCATACGGATTGATTAAGTCACAGTAGGACAAGAAATGCTTTCTTGTCCTACTGTGACCTTATCAATTAGTAAGCTCTCATTAATATTTTGGGACCTATGTATTTTCCTGAAATGTACCTTCAAATTCACCTTTAAAAAAACGGCTCAAAAAGGGCAAAGAACTAGAAAGCTTATTCGAAACAGCAAGTCCCCGATAACACTTCCACATAGCTGTTCCGCTTTAAATACATCAAAATCAAAAATATTTACACAAAACAACTGTGGTAACCAGGTTAATAAATAAATAAAAAGAAAGAAGAATTATACGGAAAGGAAGTATTTGAATTCGTTCTTCTGATTTGGTTTGTGTTTATGAGATGATCTGTTAAAATTGCCAATCGGTGTCTACACTAAACAGCTGTTGAAGAAACACTATTATACAACTTAATTAAATCACGGAGCCGCCGTCGTGTTTTTTTCGTTCGAATTCGTTTAAACAATCAAAGTAAGCCAAAGGGGGTTTACCTGACTCCATCATCAGATGAAATCCAAGATGCTGAATTATAGTATTGTCATTTCAATTACTATACATATACATAATGTTTAATTACAATGCCAATGTATCCGTGAATGTGGGTATTTATTACACTTCTGCACATCCCTTGGGGGATACGGTCGTGAGCTGTATGTACAAAGTTTCATTTCGTTATCACTATTAGAAAAATATTAACATTGGCTTTCAAGATACGTTTATATAATTCATTAGTAATGTGGAGGAACGGGTATTGTGTACACACAGTTGGAGGATCCTCCAAACCAACGGGTGATGTTGTGGAGTCGTATATATACAAATTGGCGGGAGTACTTTAATTTCGTGATTTAGGATCGTACTACGGCATTAGTATAGTTGCTACATATTCCCACTTGTCTTCGTTAGATGGCATTAATATGTTTCTTCTATATGTGGAGGTCGCCACAGTTTTAAACTGTTTGACTTCACGGATGGCGTAGCGGTTTAAGTTCTCACCTCTCCGGGTTCGATCCCCGCACGGGACAACACTTTGTGTATCCTCAAATTGTTATTCTAAGTCTGAGTGTTCTTTGTAGCCTTTGTATGAATGTTTGTAAAGTCCCCCGCGACACAGGAATTAATACTAGTATTGTAGTTGTCTTTTTAATTAAGAAGATTAGATGATAAGGAGTAGGTATACGGTAAGGGTAACCCTAGGTTACTATACTTGTCATTTTGGGTCACCGTTGTGTCTTTCATAAATAATACTACAATGCTTCTAAACAATAAAGGGCAGTAACAATGAAAAGTAAAAACAATATAACATTTATGTTGGCGCTAGGCCAATTTATTACGATAGTTCGTAACATAGTAATATAATTTCAAAATGTTTGTTTTATTTGAATGGGTGTTTTCGAAATACGGGGTGTTACATAAATATGTGGTAAAATTTTAAGTCTTCAAGTAAAAGACATCCAGAAAATAACGTGAAATGGCAATTATTTTAGGAGAAATCGTAGTTTCTACTAAGTAATCTAAACTAAACCAAAAAATTAAGTTAAAAATTGAACTATATTACTACTATTTCTAAAGAGAGAAAAAATGACACCGGTATGAAAAAATGGGTATTTAATATCTATGACCAGATTTTTCTAGAAGTGTCTGCATAATAAAATATTTTCATTTAAAATATGCACGAAAATTCAATATACTTAGTCTGAAACATAAATTCTGTTATAATTCAAATTGTGTTTTCTCATTCCATCCAATCGGTCTTCAATATTTTAGTTAAATTATAATGGAGTGGGGTGATATAGAGAACCAAATCGCTGTGATAGCATTACACAAAGTAGGTAGTAAGCCAAATGCAATTTTTGAAACTCTCCATCCGCTTGTCCGTGCTCACTCCTCTCGCCATGCGTCAATATGTTGTGCAGCCACACATACAATACATGTAAGAAATTATACATTGTTTTTTTTTATGACATAGGAAGGCAAATGAGACGGGTCATCTGCCCGCCGCCTATCAGCCGCCCATTAACTACACAAGAGTCAGAGACAGGAAAGTACGGTTGAGCCTCCGGTAAAATCACAATAAAACGCAAGCATTACTTTACAATCGGTTTACCGTGTGAACTGTTACTACTCCCTTTAAGATAGCTCATGCGTGCCCAGGTATTGGTCTCCATCTAAGAGCATTTTAACTATGATTACGTTACACCTCCTTCAGTTTTTAATTCCCAATTATTATAGTAAAATTATTATGAAAATTACACAAACTCACGCACTCGCACTAAGCAACAAATAAAAGATAAAAAGGAGGTTCATTTATGTACACCAAAATAACGAGTAAACTTCACAAAGATTATAAGCATAATGTTTGGCAAAAACATGTTAGTCGGTCGTGGGAACTCTTTTGTTTGTTCTGAAATATAAACAGCAAACAACAAGTTTATAAACTTTTTTCATTATATCGCAGCGGCGTGGCGGCGGCAGCGTAATACTTTTTACCCTCAACTTCTGAACTTGAAATACTACATGTAAATGAGAAGCTTTCGATAAACATTTCAGGTAAGTGTAAGTGTTTATCTTTACAGTGGAAGTAAATTAACATGTAAATTAAACACGTAAATTAGTTATTCGAAGCCGACTTTTTTTGTTTGTTCAGTTAAGAATAAAATAACTTTACGCATACAGTTGTACCGCAACAACATATATCCATAATTATAGATCTAGAATAACTAATGATATGTCATCGGGACTTACACAGTATAGTTGTGTTATCAATAGCTGTGACATTTTACTGTTTCAGTCGTGCAGCGTTCGGTAGCGAACCTGTGAAATACGTGTGTTAGAGAAAGTACTAAGTTAAGGTTAAGTCGTTTAAGGTGCTTTTTGTGGCTTTAACAGCAACATTAAAGTGCATTGTGACGTGGGTTTTACAAAGTGACTAAGTTTAAGTTGTCATTAACGTAATAAGTCAGTTGTTGTAAGTTCTAACATAATTTCTAGTGATTTACAATTTCAACACAAACTACGTATAGAGTATTGTTGGTAAATGCGATGCCTGTGTCCGTGAGACCGAATTCTAGTTCAATTCTTCTTTTTGAATTATTTGAAGTAGTACAGTTGTTTTAATAATTATATATATATATATATATACATATATATATAAATATATATGTGTGTGTTTGGTAAACCGATACGATATTTCCGGACCGATATGACCTTTAAACCTTAAAGAAAAGAGCGTACTCCTACCTAAAAGGCCGGCAACGCACTTGTGACTCTAGAGTTGCGGCTGTCCCAAATCAAAGAAATATATTTACGTTGACTACTAAACGGGACTCGCTTTTGGTTTCTACATGTCAAAGCAATGTAAATGACATAACTTTAATAACACAAAGTCACGCTACATATTTCTTTCGTTTTTCATAAGCTTGCTTCCCCAAACGGGTAGGCAGATGCGTAATTTATATCCACATTTTCCCAAATATAATTTTATACCATTTACGTAATAGAGGATAAGGTTATAAGTTAAAATTATAAGCAGATAGCTTATAAATTTAACATACAAGAATACAAGTCATTTAGAAATGTTCTTAAGTATAAAATGTTTTAAAAGCAAATTTGTTAATCTATCTAAATGCAAGGAAAGTTACTTTTAAAGTAAGTTTAGAAATTCAAATGCATTTATAAATAGAAGTTTATATAAAATTAAAATGTATTTTGGTTTTAAAAAAATCATCCTCTTTTGAAATAATTAAAAGGAAAAAAATATTCAGGGAATACAAACAGCTACACGGTAAACTTATAATAATAGATTTCCAACTATCAAATTTATTTAATATTAGTAACCGTAATGTTGATCCACGTAGAAAGTATAATATAAATTGACAACTCATTCTAGAGTGAACTAAGTTTTATAACTACAACGACAAAAAAAGAAAATTAAAATACGAAATAACAATTCAACATAGTTAAAATAACAATGAATTAGTAGGGATTTCTAATATTTTGTGATTTCACTGTTTTTTGTTTGATATTTATTCCTACCTATTATTTTTACGTCGAAGACCGTTCCTTTCCGGCCGTTCACAAACCAATTTTATAATTACGATTTTTTTTTTAATTATAAAAGAACTATCAATTTAAATATAGAACCACAAATTGAAAACCGTATGGTCTTCATAATTCATATAACTGTAATAAACTAGTAGACTGAAACCCGATGCCCGATACGTTACACTGCCCGGCACAGAAATGTTTACCAAGGGAGACTAAATGCTTTGCGTGCTCTCGATGACACGACAGTACGGTTACCTATAGGTCTGTTATATGAAATTAATCGTATAAATACCCGCTAAGCGGGCACGCCTCACGTACAGTTTAATCCTCTTCAAGGCCCAGTTATGTGGCAAACAGTGATATTATCATCCAGTTTATTAATGTAATACACAATTTTTACTCGACTCCGTTCTGCCTGTTTTACAACGTAGGCACTTCTCCCATCGCGGACGATGAAAAGAAGCGAGTTGAGCTAGAATCTATGTAGAATACGAATAGGCAAGCAGATCGAAGCAAGTGTCTAGTTTCGTTGCTGGTCTATAAGTCAGTGTGCAACTGTGTAAGTGCGACGCTCGGGACTGTTGAAACTTACATACAGTTTTGCACTGCAGTGTACTGGTTAGTTTCTCGGCAGGTGTTCTGACCAACAAGCCAGCATGCCTCAGCGCTCTTAACGCCTCAACACGGGATGTGCATCTATTTATTATACGTTTCCTGAGAAAGAAACAACCTTTAGTTAGCTTTCTCATCGGCTTTGGAATAAGTGCCTAAGGGATCGCAGAGTAAACTGCAAATATTAGGCTGCATATTTTTAAGTGATTTGTTTTTTTATAATTTAAAAACGGAATACATAAACATTACGAAAAACTTCAACTTTATGCTTTCACACATCCCTGAGAATGAGGGCCATCACAGAGAGACGGGGACCAGAGTGTAAGGGTACTACCTCATCCTGAAAGCCCAGAATAATATATTGCGACATTGATAATTGAGGCATAGTAAAACTATTGAGATAATAGTTTTATTATGCCTCATTAATATTTTTTATTTAAAATCGTTGTAAACTCAAACATTGACCTTGAGAGTACCTCAGTATATCTGTATATGATACACGTGAAGTTTTGGGCAACCTGACGAAATGCCATTGCGTTAAATCCCATGAAGGATTTTAAATGTGCACTTCTTAGCGGTAGTGATTTTAAAACCATTCACCGTTGTACCTTTCATACATATAATAATGAAATACTATTATTTGAAGTATATTAACAATACATATGCATTTTTACACGGCTCTTGTAGCTTTTCTGAGCCGAAAGATTTCGGATGTATTTTTATCGTTATTCTTATTTTTACAATCAATGTAAGTCTCATCAATCCTTGTTGTTACTGTTTCAGTTAAGAATTTAACAAAAACAAATACCTACTAATATAGTACTATTGTCCTATATGACTACACTTTTCTGTAACAGGTTGTACAATAAACTCGAGTTGTGATGATAATGAAACAAAGTACATTATATGAAATGATAGTGCAATCGGAGGGAAATTAATCTTCATATATATGTCTCCAAGAAATGGTTCCGGTCATCTAAATTAACATTAGAGTAGCATTCTTAGCGTTCTTTTTTGAATTGTTGGACCGTTTAAGCTACATCACTAAATAAAAGTCGTGGAGCAAAAGGTAAAGGTATTACGTTTAGTAATAACAGTATTAAATTTAAAAATATAAATAACCGACTTCAACCCCATAAATCAATATCATAATATATGATATTGATTTATGGGGTAAGTAAACAAAACAAGGCAAATGGGGGTAATAAACAAAACAAGGCAAAAATACTCTAATTGAGAACCAACTTCTTTTTGAAGTCGGTCAAAAAAGATTTTTATCATCTGGTCACTTCTGTCGTGGTACGTTTGCTGTTTGGCATATGCTTTACCCGATTCCTTAAGATATACGAAATAAACAGACCTTCTTAAGTCTCTTGATAACCTAAAAATAGTTTATTGAAATAAAATGTACCGGAGTTGTAGAATTTTGTATAAATAATAAAATAATTTTACAAATGAACCAAATCGCTGTTACGTTTTAAGTATAAAAAGGCGAGCGTGTCATTCCAGTTTACAGTATTCTCTGTAACCTTAATGTGCATTTTTGCTAGTTATAAATTATTCAAATGCTTGAAATATACGTAAGTCATAGTGACTAATATTATTATTTAGATGTATTTGATTTTTGTTACAGAATCAATGAGCTGCCGATATCAGTGTTCGTAGCGGATGTACTAACTATCCTTGATGGATATGATACCCGTCCCGCGTAAAGCGTTTTTGCTATCAAGCGTAAGTAAATATTATCACAACATTGTTGACACACTCATCGAATACATGCTACATCACAGTTTGTTTAATTTACTATGTTTTTCAATTCAATAAACTTTAAGTGAACGAAATCGTCTTCTGTTCTCCTTCTCTGTCTTTTTTTTCTCCGTTTGAATCGTTTTGTTGATAGAATAATCAGCCTATGGTCCGTGTCTCTTCAACGTTTTAACAATTTAAGGGTTTTTAATATTGGTTCGAAATACTGTTGATGTAAGATATGTTTTTTTTACGCTACGTGTTAACAATACCTAATGTTTTTCCTTCAGTATATAATAGTGTAGTACCTGGATAACCGAACTTCGCTCGTTAAAAAAAGGGGAAAAACAACCACTTGGACTTGAACCGGGGTCTTCTTTTTTCGGAGTCGCGCGATTTCCATATACATATATGCAACTTTGTAGAGGTGGCAAAATTTACCTTCGTATTCTAATGATATTGTAGCAGTTTTTCATTTCAAGAAAACACGGATAAAATGACTTTTCTAAAAATGAAACCTAGCTTGATCGATTTATCGCCCCCGAAACCCCCTGCATACAAAATTTCATGAAAATCGTTGGAGCCGTTTCCGAGATTCATATTATATATATAAATATACACAAGAATTGCTCGTTTAAAGGTATTAGATATTTTATTTCATCAAAATGAAGAGTATGCATTTGTCTAATATATTCCACATAAGGAAATCTCAAGTAATCTCAAGATTGGCTGGATATACACTAGAGCTCTCTAAAGCAATAACTTCTGTGTTAATTATATAGGTCTTAACTGATTAATCTAAAACTGAATGGCTATAGAATACGTAATTTATATTTGTCAAGGTGTTCTTTAATTTATGATTTAAATTATTTACTTTTTTCTGCTAGTAGAAACTGCCTCTTATCACCACTGGGACGGGCATTAGGGTGGGAATATGGTAGGGTTTGAAATGCGATGTTAGATCTTTTCCTATTCCTCTCCAATAGGGTGACGCCCCTACCTACCCTTTCGGGATGTGGGCGTTGGTGTATGTATGTAAAATAAGTTATTGTTTACGATTTTAGTTTACATGAATACTTACATTTGCAGCTTTAATTTTCTGGAATGCTAATCAAATGAGGCAAACATTGCAGGAATACGAGGAGCAATACTATCATCCAAAGGAGTACTCAGGTCCAATTGCAAGACTAAATTGTATAGTTACAAATTAAAACGTTCCTGGATCTTGAATATACGTATTCTGGTGATCTATGAACAGGTTTTTGAAGTAAAAACTTCTTAAGGCGCGTCGAACACCATTTGAGTGAACAAAAAGCGCGAAACTCGCGTCATCGCGATACTGCACGCTTCCCGTGAGCTGTGTATACTGTATATAATCTAATACCTCGAAGATACAATTCACAAGTTACTTAGTTTTCACTTCTATTGGCAGTCTCCAACCCGACTGCCGGTTTTTTTTTATAGCGGACTGGTAAAAGCTTTAGTTACATATAGATATTTACATATTATATATAAATTACACACCAATTTGTTCTCTACAAATTATCATGTACAAACAGGCCAGTCTTTGAAAGACGGTCTTATGTAGTAGTTATTGAGATGTAAATTAAATTAGATCATAACGTAATTTACACCTAGCAAGCGTACACTTACAAAGCTTTGTCCGACAAAATGCCAAGTATGTTTCTGTTGTTATTACCAAATTAGGCCATACTACTAAGCCGAATAAGTAATACATTTATTTCTTATCTTTTTTTTTTATTAGACAACTCCCACATTAGGAATGACAATTACTGTGTCCGGGGCTTTACAAACATTTAATTAGCGGACAATACCCAGACTTGGGACAACTATTTGTGGATCACAGAAATTTTTGTCGCATGCAGGAATCGAACCCACGACCAGTTCACCACTCAGGGTCACTTACCACTACACGAACAGACCCGACATGTATGAGTAATTTACCGCCATTATTCAATAATAATAAACAAAAAACAACAATATAATACATTTTTGTATACTTTGTGTGAGTCTTTTTTTTGCTACTGAAACCCAAATGGGAACCATAACCCCCTTTTTTTAACGTGGGGAATTCTTAATGGACTGTCCTCCTCCGGGGTCCTCTGACTTGACCGGCTAAAACCACCACGATGTTCCTTCCTCGCACCTGCTGCCGAGGACCGAGGGAACACACAGCAGGTGACCGTCCGTCGAAATCGTATCCACTAAAAACACAATGGAAATATAATTTGATGACCATGGCCCTTATTCAGTTTAATTAAGATTTATGTTAACTCATCAGTAACATTATTGTTTCTGTTAGTACATACTTGGATAAATAATAGTATAAAGTTCATTCGTAGTTATTGTTAACATTTTGATAGATCATTTCAGACTACTTATACTGCTTTTGGACATAATATCTTCTTTGCGTTTATTTTTATGAAATAATATACATATGTATGTAAATAGTCATGTATGTTATAATATTATTTAACCTTTATGCATTTTTTGTTTATTATTATTTGTTACATAAATTAGACAGTACTGACAGTACAGGACTTTGTAAGTTCCATTTTCTTTTTCTGTTTCTGTAATTATGTGCAGTCGGCCCATTATATCTAGCACCCTGTAGGTCATTTCATAGAATTTGTTAAATAATATTCTTAAAATATAAATAATAATATGTTTCTCATTAAAGGTGATCCTGATGAACTAATGAGTTCAAGAGGATGCCTCAAGACTCAGGCCAAGGGAACCGGGCTACGGTTGAAAATCATTTGACATCATAAAACAACTAGGTTGATTTTTCCCTTCTTTCTGACAATTTCTAGTGCTGTCTTTATCGCTTTATTTATTTATTATCTGCTAACATCTGATGTCTTCAGATGTCAGTAGGTAATCAATATTACGTCAACCATATCCCTTTTGTCAAAACTAGTAGACCATTTTAGAAAAACAAAGACAATACTGTTAAGAGGAATAATTCCGTCATACATGATTGATGCGTACCTATAAGCGTTTGTGCAGCGCACGCAACGGAAACTCTCAGAAGTACATTTTTCATTGATGTTCGACTCCTATTGAACGTAGCGTAATTTATCTCGATATCCTGAGATTATTAGCACGTTCAACCAAAAAAACAAACTGTTCCATTTTATAATATTATTATAGATAAGAAGCAAGCTAAGTAAAAAGGTATCAGTTGCCTTAAATTGCCTTTTTTTTGAAATTATTGAAATATCTACAAAATAATTATTATACTAGGGCTCTAGTATCAAGGCAGTGGCTATTTTGATTGCTGCCTGACTTGTAACCCGGCTGAATTTGGTACCACTACCTTGTTTTCAATACTTTTACAAGTTTTGAACTATCGAAAGAAGCATTAGATATATATATATATACATAGACATAACTCACCTTCTTGCTTGTGTAAATAGTTGTTCACAAGATGTATCTATTACTAAAACACGTTTCTGCACACTTCTACTTGAAGTTATAGGTACTTATGTCTATATTAATTATATGAACACTTCATTCTATCCATTTACGACCTACCATAATAATGCAACGTGACATTAAGACCATGTAATGAAATTTTATAAGCTTTTTATTAAAGTAATCTGTGGGTTAAAACGTTTGTGCCTGGCAAATTCAACGTTGAATTTATAAAGTAAGATGATTTTTGGGAAGCCTTAAATGCCTGATAGAATGCGTAAAAATAACGTAATGTTCAAAAGATTTTAGATAAAAATTCTACCCGGAATGCTTAGTTGAGTTTGACTCAAAAACATATTCAAATATGGTACATTTATCAGTTGGTTAACTCAGGTGGGTTGACAGTAAACATGCTTACCTGATATTCAGGACTTCTAGCGCTCTTTCCTCTGAACACCGTGGAAAGTTGGCTACATAGACTTCGCTTCACACAAACGACTCCACTATTTAATATAACAGGTAGCTAGTAGCTCACCTAAAGGAACGATATAGACGTTTACGATAACTCATAAAATCCGTTGTCGTGAATATATCAAGGTTCAAAAGCAACATGTAAACATGTTATATTTTTATATCTTTTTCTAACATGATGCTCATTAACTACATAAGGACTTAATGCCTAAGGCATTCTCTTCTAGTCAACTTTTGAGTGATGCTATCACTCACTGATTGGGATTGGGACTCACCTCTTATTAAACTTGTCTGTTAGAAGATTTTCAGTAGAAACACGAAGTGTGGAAATGTTACCGTCTTAGTTCACCCATAACATTTTGCAGACTTCGTATTGAATAAATTGAGTAGATATATTTATTATATTAATGTACTGTAAATTATATTAAGGTGATATTTATTATACTATTGCGATGGATCGTTAAACAGTATATACAATATATAAGTATATCAGTACACATTACAACAAAGCCACGTCACCGTGGTCGTGGCCGAGAGGGAAATATTGCTCAAACAACAGAAAACTCTCAAGAGTTAAGAGGAAAATGCAATTGAAAGAAATCCACTCCTCTTTTGCGTTAAAACCATCAAAAGGAGTGTAAATTATATAACTTAAAGAAAGGCTTCTCGCCAATGCTTCCACACTAGAAGATTTGAAAGAAACGAAGAATTAAATATTTTAGAGATAGAGACCATAGTAAACAGTTAGGTATCCAAATATGATAACTCAACCGTAGATTCGTCAGAAGTAATTATGGAATAGTAAAATAAAAAAATGAAAATGTTAAATTTATCATTTATTGTGCTTTTCCGGGCATGATATTATATGTATATAAATATAAAAAATGAATTCTTACCTTCTTGAGACCTCTTGAGTGGTCTTAGTGCAGCTTCGTTTTCTACACCATTTTACAGTAATTAAATCATCGAAAATATTTTTTTTATTTAGTAATAATAGTAGTAGTAAAAATAAAAAGGAAGGTAAAGTTTAAGAAATTTGGAAAATGAAGCATGTATAGGTTTTTTTATCCCCAGTAAATCTGGCTCCAAAATCTATGGTAGAATTGATTATTTCTACGATGACTTTTGAAGTGCTCGGAGCATTGTATGGTATGCCGAATGTTTTAACATATGTATACCTACGCAAAAATAAAGGGATACCTAATTAAAATATATCTTACGTTACTTATTAATGAGTCATTGCTTTACAGTCGATATATTCATACGGAAAATAATTTTATATAATATACACTATATCTTATTATGTCAATTGCGTCTAACTTGTGATACGTGTGCCTACGGATTAAGTTTTAATAAGGATGTCAAAGCAAATAAAGCATTCATCCTACATGTTAATGGTGCGAAATTTAATTTTGAAAATGATATTTTATGTAGTAAGGCCCAGAGCTCGTTATCAAAGCGTACAGTCCTCACTCAAAAGTTAGGTAATGGATTCTTCTCAGGAGAGGATCACAGTCTCCCGTTCAGTTTGGCGCGAGATTCCGTTCCGAACGTACGCGATACTAGTACCTATCAACAATTTTCATAACGGTACAAGTCGAGTTGTCTTTGATTCAAATTTACTTAAGTTTTATTAGCCGCGTTTAGTTTTTAGAGTGGCCAAAATTTGTACATCGTAAAAATTGTAACACAAAATAAAAATCTACAATGATTATTATGCTATTAAGTGCTATATTCATAGCTGGTAAGTGCTTTAAAAACATTAATTTTTAAACTTTTTTTTATATTTTTGTGGTAGGTACCTTGTAATGTTGTCGCCTTTAATTATCGACCATTTTCTTATAACATAAACAGTACTTACAAAATATTAGATAATAATAATTGTAACACGTATGTAAGTCTTACTCTAAAAAAGATGAGAAATATATGAAAAACATATAATAAGGAAAATAATTAAATACATACCTATAACAATTTTTTTTACAATCAAGTAAGTTTTTGATGAAGATAGAAATATTTAGTGATAAAAGAGTAAAATATCAAATAATAACATATTATAATATAATATAAGAAGATTTTTGACATACATCAAATATACCGTACCTTTTCAAGGTCGTAAGTAAAAGCTACTAAAATCCTACTTTAAATATTAAACTTATCTTTGTGAATACTTGTCCAAGGTAGATTGTCTTTACTAAACAATTATCACTACATTATTTAAATCATTTTCAATAAAGTAATGGATTTCAGTTACAGATAACACAGAGCTTCTAAATATTTAATAAAGATAATTATGTTCGCTGATGATCAGAGCCAAAAGCCAAATGAATTAGTAAACTTTAACCATTTATTCATCTTTAACCTAGTAAAACATATGCAAAATTTGTTGCTGGTTTGACTACACGCGAATATCTGTAATTTCACTGTAGTAAATTGTATATCATTAGCTATGTAAGTATATTTTATTAACCTATAACCTTATAATATAATATACTTGCAATTCCAGTTAGAGGATACCTAAAAACATTTGTAGCACCTTTGATATATGTACATATGTGACATATACCGTTGCAGCCTTATTCCTTAGTCCACATCTAATTAGTTTTTTCTGTGTCCTGCGTTTTATAGAAATGCTTTTAACGCAAAAAGCAACCTAAAGCCAATCACATGTTTAACTTTTTAGGCCACTCCCTGAAAACAATATTACAACTTTCGGTGCACATTCTGAAAGTACAAGTATAAAGATCGAAGAAACCTTGTCAATGTTAACACCTCACTATATCTTGGTAAAAAGATTTATATTTTTCAATCTAAATAAAAAAAGACTACTGCCATTAAGGTACTGTAAGACTTCTGTACTGTAAAAGTACATCCAAAAACCATGTTTTTTATTGAAATGAAAATGTACGGCAAATGAATACTTTTTTTTTCGTGTGGAAACCACAACGGGTCATCACCTTACCGGAACTAACGGAGAGGTGGTATGTCGGACTCGTCTATTGCAAGGGACCCTAACAAGGAAGCCTCCGGGAACGCCTGCAGACCTTGGCCACCTCAACAGGTAGCCACACCGTGTAGGGGACACGGTGTGGCCACCTGTTCAGTTTAAAGAGGCACGCGCGGAACACGCGGTCTCAGGCCCGCTTCTGCTAAGATAACGGACAGCTCCCCCGTTTACCCAGCGCTCATGGAGGCCGGAGATCGTCCGGCGCTCTCCAGCACCTGGTGCGTCTTCTGCGGGACGAGAGAGTACTCGCACTCTCCCGTACCCTTTCCGCTTCCAACATCACGAACTCGCAAAATGAAGCGACGGCATCCCACGCACTCTCGCTTTGGACCATGGACAGAACCATGCTCTCAAGCGAGAGGCTACCCACTCCGATAGCCGCCACGAGATCGGCACACTGCTGCACCCACGCACCTGCGTTAGCCGGTAGAAGAGGCTCCCTAGTTTCCTCTCCAGCCAATCCTCCAAGATGGGCCTTACCGCCATAATTGTGGCGTGCCCTTCGTTCGGCCGCTCAAGTCGCTCTTTCCAGTCTGCCAGCAGGACCTGACGGAGCCGAGACCGATGCCCCTCGATGTCGGGAGGAGTGGACCTCAGCTCGTGCGCCTTGCGCCATTGATATAATGACGCAAGGGATTTTGTCTCAAGGTCCCACAGGGCACTTCCGGCTAGGAGGCTCGCTGCTTCGAAGGAAACCATGCGGTATCCCCTTATGACCCTGACGGCCACTGCCCTTTGTGAACGCCGCAATAAGGCAGCATTACTGGCCGTCAGGGACTCCGCCCAAATAAGGGCTCCGTATAGCGCTAGCGATCGCACGATTCCATCGTAGAGGAGTTGTCGGGCCCTCTCAAGTTTGGCAGCAGCCGTGAGAGCGCAGCTGCTGTCCTCATAAGCTTGGGGGCCAGATTCCGGAAATGAATTCCGAAATCCCAACAACTATCGAGCACGAGACCAAGATATTTTAAAGAGGGCTTTTTATTGAAATGATACTTTTGTTATTGTCTGGTTTGATTAACTTCTAGTGATAATAATAGGACAATAGAGTTTCTCATTTATCAATACATTTACGCCTGTGCCCCTAAAGGGGTCGATAGAGACGTATGCAACGTCCACATTTCGACAACTATAGTTTAGTATCGATAACGCAATAAGGGCAAAAGGAGGAAGGAAAAAGGTGTATTGTTTGTACGTATAGATTAGGAAGGGTAAGCAACAACACGTATTATGGTCATCTGTTTTAGTTTATAGACAGTAAACGACTTGTGCTTGAGTCATTAAAAGTAAGTATCTACTAATTAGTTATATTTTATTTTAATTTTTTATGAGTTATTCGATTCTTTGAGATACATATGTATATAGATTCCCCTACATAAAACCTGTCACGAATCATATAGTAAGGAGTATCAGATCCATCTTCTCGAAAATTTAAAAGATTATATTGATATTATTTCTTTTTCGTAGGTTACTTTTGTCTGATAAGTGGTCTCTTTCCACGCAATAATACAGTAATATTTATTTAAATATACGATTTTATTCACGTGTGATTTTAGGGATGCCCGATTAGTTTCGGTCTCGACAGGAGACTAGTAGTGCACAAATATGAATGTAACACACGAAAGCTTTTATTCCAATAATACAGTGGTTAAAAAGGACATAAAGGATATATTTATGGCATGATTGCCGTCCGTTAGTTTGTCCCCTTATAATATAAAAAAAAAAAAACTAAACATTAAATTCCGTTTACTGACGCATTTTATAAATCCGAGTAATATAAGATAAGATAAAAAGATAAGAATAATCTTTATTGTTTACCAAAGATATATATGTACATATATACTTATATTACTATATATTTATACTATCGTTATTTCACACGCAAATTATATTAGAACGTGATCACCTTGCCACATTTATTTTAATGAGAAACTAGATTTGTTGTCAATCTAATTTGTGTAAAATGTCACATAAAATATTCTAAAACCTGTAATATTACAGCATACTATCGGACCCGACAGACGTCGATCTGCCTGGAAAAGCAGAACGACGTCAATTGTGTTTTTTAACCATACAGAAATGCATTGAAATATACACACGAAATTTTAACCAAATCGGTCCAGCCGCTTAGGAGTTAGGTAACAAAACACGTACGGAATAATTGTATATATTAAGATATGCACGAGTTTAATTACCTATACATATGTACTATGCCTATCTATCAAACAAGACCACAAATGAAAAGTATATGTGTCTCTATATACATTCAGCTGGATTAGCACCACAGCCTCAATTGGACTCAATACCCAGGGTGATTTAATGGAATTGGATCTGAAATAATTATACCCTTGATTGTCGGGCTGAGTACTAGGCCTAGTACTACATTTATAATACCCAGACACACAAGGTGTAAATCAGAAGTCATGGCAGTTATTACCTTAACAGAATCACATTAGTACAATTCAGTTGGGGTATGAGAGAAATTTATTTCCCAATTTAGCAATACTTTTATATTAACATCCTTTTGTACAAATTAAAACTAAAAATATACAAATAAAACAATAATATTATATTTAACATAATAAATTAATATAAGAAAATCGAAGAATTCAAAGAAGCGAAAATGCAGCCATGAATTACATTTTTTAACCCCCCGACGCAAGAAAAGGGGAAATAAAATAATTTTTAATCAGGTCGGTTCAGTGTCTTCTATGTAGAAACTAACCTGTCCATCTTACAGTATTATTCTTTTTGGTGGTAAAAGATTCGTATGAATGAGTGAATCTATCATGTACGTTAGGCGACATGAGTTTGTCATACAAGTTTATAATATCTATATGAAGGTGTGATTCGTTTGACTTAGTATAGAAGTAGTGCCTAACAGTTGATATTTGTTTATGATATAAGTTTTGTAAATCTATCAAACCCCTTCCTTCTTCTATTCGCGGTGGTGTCTGTCTTTCTGTGGGTGATTTTGTGTGGTGTTTGCGGTATTTAGTCACATTATATTTGTTTATTTTATAAAATTGGTCGACAGTTACATGTCTTATGTGAAAAATATTTAAAACCATTTTTTTTTTTTTTTTTTTTCGTGTGGAAACCCCCTCGGGCCGTCATCCCACCGGGGCTTTCGGTGGAACGGTGTGTCGGAATTGAACCGACTAAAACCACACGGTGTGCCATTCTGCGCTTGAAATAGGAGGAATCCGGGAACAGCTTTATGAGGACATCCGGACCCCTCCTAGCGCCTGCCCGCACTATGCGGGCACCACCAGCTAATTAACCTATCAATAAGGTGGCGTCCAGACACACGCGGACGTCACCCCCTCGCGGCTGGCCACTAAAGCAGGTGGAGGGGAAAACCCGTCCCGACCACCCGCGGCCACACTCAGGGTGGCATGAGGCGCTGGTAGGCGCGCCTCCGCCGCCCGGTTCGCCGGCGGCGGATTAGGTCCGAATGGAGATCGTCCTCCCGGGCCCGCTCCGCCGCCTCCTTCCGCGAGATAACGTCCTCGCAGAAGGTTGCAACCGCGGTAAAATTACTGTCGCTACTGGCCATGGAGCGTATAACAGCCAGTAGCGACAGATCCTCTCCGATGACTGCAGTGAGGGCCCGGCGCTGCGACGCCCAAGAAGGGCAAACCGCAAGCGTGTGCTGAGCCGAGTCCTCACTACAGTCGCAGTGGTGACAGACGGGGCTCATTTCCCTCCTAGCGACCGAGTGCAGGTACTTCCCGAAGCAGCCGTGCCCGGAAAGAACCTGCGTCAGTCGGAAGGAAAGAGTCCCGTGCTGCCGCCCCGCCCATTCGACAATGACCGGCTGGAGCGCCTCCACGGCGGCAAAGCCAGCACGTGGAGCCTCCAGCCGGGACGACCAACGAACCATTGTGGCTCGGCGTGCGGCCTCACGCCACTCGCGTACCTCTTCGGGCTGGGGCCGACTGCCACCAACCGCCCGGAAATCAGCCGTTCGCCGATAGACCTCGGCGAGCACTTCCGCCTCCAAATCCCACGGGGGCGTTCCGGCCAACGCGCATGCCGCCTCCGTTGATACGGTGCGGTAACCGCGTATGGCTCTAACCGCCATAACTCTCTGAGGACGCCAGAGGCGTGCCCTATTCTGGGCGGTCAGAGCCTCCGCCCACACCGGTGCACCGTATAGTGCCATTGACCGCACCACCCCCGTATACAGCCGTCTTGTTGCGACGCTGGGTCCTCCCAAGTTGGGCAAAAGTCGCCCAAGGGCGGACGCAGCGCCGACCAGCTTTGGAGCAAGCTGCCGAAAGTGCTCGTCGAAGAGCCACCTCCCGTCAAGGATCAGGCCCAGATATTTTATGTGGGCCCGAACCGGTACGAGAACCGAGTTGACCATGATTGAGGCGCCAGGGGGCGGACCACGACGGGGCCCATGGAATAGAAGGGCCTCCGTCTTGTCCAGGGCCACCCGCAGGCCCAGCGCCTCGATGCGCCTGACCACCAGTGAGGCTCCTCTGGTGGCCAAACGCACCGCCTCCTGAAAGTTCGCCCCCCGAGCCGTGACCAAAGTGTCATCAGCGTAACAGATTACGCCCAGCCCGGGGGGTAAGTCACCTCGAAGGGCCCAGTCGTACCCCATGTTCCACAGGAGCGGTCCAAGGACAGATCCCTGCGGAACACCGCACGACATGGGCCGACGACTCAGATGTCCCTCTCGGTCCTCGTACATGACGGTACGCTCCTCTAAATAGTCTGCCACTAGTCGCCTCAGGTACTGTGGCACCCCGTGATAGCGGAGTGCTTCCCTGATGCAACTGAATGGCAGACTATTGAATGCGTTGGCGATGTCCAATGACACCGCCAACAGCACGCCGCCACAGCTCACTGCCTCTTCGGTTACGGCCCTCAGACGCAACACAGCACCGATCGTCGAACGACCAGCTCGGAAACCGAATTGAGCGTCCGACAAATCGGGGCCGACCTCGTCCAGGTGCCGGACGATGCGGGCAGAGAGTACCCTCTCAAACAGTTTACCCGCCTCATCCAGCAGCACGATGGGTCTGTAGGCCGCAACCGAGTCGGCAGGCCGTCCCGGCTTCTTTAAAAGCACCAGCTTCCCGCTTTTCCAGCAATCAGGAAAGCGTCCGGACGACAGGCTAGCGTCGAACACCTCCCTGAGGCGGTCCGCCATGTGGTCAAGGGCCAGGGCCAGGATTCGGGCAGGGATTCCGTCTGGCCCGGGGGCGGTTTTCTTGGAGCGAATCCGTAAAACAGCCGCCCCTATCTCCGCCTCTGTGACGGGTGAAGCATCCTCCTCCTCTAACTCCCCGTCGTCACCGGCCAAGGGGGCCATCAACGGGGGTGAGTGCTCCACCCGTTGCGGGAAAAGGCCCTCAACCACTTCTCGCAGGAAGCTGGGCTGGAGAGTCTCGGTAAGGGGGGAGCCCAACGCGCGGAGCTTTTGTTGCGCCGCACGATAAGGGCGACCCCAGGGGTCACGATCGAGACCCTCCAGCATCTCCTTTCTTTTCTCCTCTTTGGCGCGGCAAATGGCCAGCTTCAGAGTTTTCCGTGCCTCTCGGTACTCTTCATGAAGCCGGTCCTCTTCCCCCTCTTCGCGGTGACGCCGACGACTGCGGGTGTAGGATCTCCGGGCACAAGTGCAGGCCACGCGGAGATCCGCCAACTCCTGGGACCACCAGTAGACCTCCTTCCTTGGAGGCCGACTACCTCGAATCCGGGGCATTGCCGCATCGCAGATATGCGTTACTGCAACGCAGAAGCGGCCTGCCCCTGTGTCTACCTCAGTTGGAGGCTGTGGAGGCAGCCAAGAATAAATGATGGATGCCTCCTCCAGTAGGTCCCTATCTAATTTTGAAACAGCCCACCGCGGAAAACGGGATGATCGCCGCGCCGTGTGACCCCTTCTGGGGTCCTGGGTCCGGGAGAGCTCAAATCGGATATAGAGATGATCCGAGAGCGTCTCAACCTCTTCCAGGACACGCCAGTTCCTTACTCGTGCGGCGAGAGCAGGGGTAGCGAACGAGAGGTCCACTATCGACCCCCCCTGCTGCCGCACACACGTGTTAGTGGAGCCTCTGTTTAGGAGACAGAGGCCCACTGATGTCGCCCACTCCTCAACAGCATCGCCCCGTGCGTCCGTCCTGGGGGATCCCCACGCAACGGACTTGGCGTTAAAGTCCCCCAGCACTAGGACGTGCCCAGACCCTAGACGCCGTATCGAGGTTTCCAGGTTGTTGAGGAAAACCTCGAAATCACTCAAACTCCGGTTGGGGGAGAAATAAACACCATATATGGTGACCCCCCCCCATTCGACAGCTACATATCCAGAGCCTTTGTCTTTTAGTGACAAGGGCGGAGAATGCACCGTCGTAGAGCTGACGACTGCCACAGAGCCGTCCCGATCACCCACCCAGTTTGGACGGGGAGGAACGTAATAAGGTTCTGCGGCTACGGCTACACCGATCGACCACTCTGCCATGGTTTGCAGGAAAAGGTCCTGCGCACCGGCACAGTGGTTCAGGTTCGTCTGGACAAGGAGGCTGGAGACGTGGTCCATTACTGGATCGTCTCTACAGCCTCCTCCATGGGCAATGGTGACGACGCATGATTAGTATCGGAGGCAGCCCGGGCCGATTGGCTAGCCACCGATGCCTGCGGAATAGTGCGGGGAGGCTTGCAGCCGTTTTGCCCCATTTGGTGATTGGCGGGCAAATTGCCCGCCGCACACGCTGGGCAGTGAGGGGTGGCAGAGCACTCCGCTGCTCTGTGCCCCGGTTGACCGCACCGGAAGCAAAGTCCGGTACAGTCAAAACAGCTGCCGCACTTGACACGGGTGTGCCCTGACCCTAGGCATTTGAAACACCTCATCGGTCTTGCCGCCAGGACTGTGATTCTGGCGTTCACAAAACCGATGAGGACCTTGCCGGCGTCGCCCAAAATTTTGGCCGACGCTACGGGACAACTTGCCCACACCGCGCCAAGACCGCCTGGACCGGGACGGATGGTGCCGACCCGAATGTTGTCCGCGTTGCACCCTGTCTTCTCCCGAATTGCAACCCGGACATCATCGACCGTAACGGAGTCATCCAGGCCCGATATGCGCAGCTCCGCGCACTTGGTGGGCCTGGCGACCTTTACACCATCCGTCGCAGCAAATACTCCCCGCAGCTTTTCCGCAAGGACGTCCGCCGCCTTTGCACCCTCAGCCCCGGGGAACTCTAACACTCGAGCTCCCGTCTGGGCTAGGCGCAGCCTCACTCCCGAGGCCCCGAATTGAGTGCCTAGGCTATCCCGGACCTTCTTGAATACGGTCGCGTAGGATAGCCCAACACTCGCCGCCTCCGCTGACAAGGTAACCACCACAGCCGCCGTTTTGGGCGCCTGTAGTTTTCGTTGCTTAATCTTTCCGATGGTCTCTGCCGCCGGAAATGTCTGCGGAGCGGTGGCACTCCCAGCGGCTTTTTTAGTCCGCTTTCGGGACCTCTTTTTGCTCCCCTCAACTTTTTGCCACCCATCATTGGAGGGAGCAGACGGATCGGAAGGGGCCGAAGTAGAAGGGCCAGAGTCAGCTGGCACACCAGAGGAAAGACACGGAGCATTTGTCCTCATAGGTGCCGGAGATGGTAGCGAGGGGAACGCCGTGGCCACCCCCGCTGTAGCTTTAGCCGATCGCGTAGCCCTCGGTGCGGCCGCAGGTGCCCTCGCCGATACCACCTTTGCGTAAGTCGCAGCAATGCGGCCACCCGAGACGGGGAGTGGCGTCGAAGCCGAGGCGGCCTTCGACTTGCCCGCAGCAAGCGGCGGCCGAACGATGGGCGTGGGAGGCAGTCTTGCCTCTAAGCCCGCAAGGCGTCCGTCCATCATTCTCCACACCGCTTCGATAACTTTACGCAAGTGAAGATCCGACACGTCCAGCACCTCGGGGGGCGATGTAGAGGGAGCAGGTAGCCGCTCGACAGGATTCTGTCGCTCATTTTGATCCGCCTGCGCCCGAAATTGGGCAAACTGAGTGCTTAGATCGGCCACCTGCTCCGTCAGGCGGTCATTTGCTGCCTGGAGGCGCGCCACATCCCCAATGAGGGACCCAACCACCTCAGAGACAGCAGCGGAAGAGTCCTTAAGGGCCTTTACGAAGGAACCCTTAAGGTTTCTCGACTTGGTGGCCACTTTGTGGATTATGGCCACCGCCGCGTTCGCCCTCTCTTGCATTGTCGCCGGTGTCTGGGAGACAGAACCCCCTTCAACTGGCTCCTGGATCTTCAACAGAAGAGCTGCAATCTCGTCTTCCCCTATGACTTCACCTTCAGCCCTAGCCCGGGTGTAAACATCCCTTCTCGTGAATGCCGATCCTGGTACAGTCGAGATTGGGGTACGCGACCTCCCCCTTTGGCTGCTAGCCACTTTAGGGGGCAGCATCTCATGTGAAGTTTCGGCGTCGGAATCCTTGGAGCGTCCGCGTTTGCGACACTCAGTGTCGCGGAACTCCAAATCCATGTCCTCGTGCTCCACTGCACTAACGGTCTTCGAGCGACCCCGCTCCAACATTATTCTGCTCCCAGAAGCAGGATTCACTTCTGGGAGCTCCACTGAACAAGTGGTCTCACATACGACCTCATCGTCGGTCGACGAAGCCTCTGCTGCCAACCTCCTGCTCCTCCTCCTACCTTTTTTCGTTTCCTTCTCCTTCTTTTGTTCTTCGTTCTTTGTTTCATTAATTATTTCTTTAGCATATTCCATGATTAGTCCCACGAGTGGGGGAGAAATAAAGGTCAACCCGGGCAGAGATCCCCCAATACCCGGGCAAGCGTATATTTATACCCAACCGAGGGGTCCGCAGTTGCCCCAGCTGAGAGTGCGCTTGCGACTGAACCACCCATCAGCCATGCATCCCATGGTCACGCACCAGAACACGAGATTCGGGGTAATTTTTATAGAGGTATTCTTCCTCGCAGTCCGGGCGGTTAAGCCAAGACCCTCGCCCCCGATCGGAGCCGTGAGACTTAACCACGACACTCCTTTCGGGATTACGATATGCCGACGGTGGCATCGAGACAAACCTCCAGATGCCTGCTCGGTGGCAGTGCGAGTGCACGCCGAGCCCGTCCTCTTTCTCCGCTGTAGGCAGTGGAGAAACACCGACCCGTGAAAAGGGGTCCCACTTTAGTGATTTTTTAATGAGGTTTCCTTCCTCACAGCTCCGAGGAGCGAAGAGCCAACAGAGTTATCGGCATACAAGCCCACTCTGTTGGGCCGAGCCTCGACCTAGTGGCTAAAGAAAATAGCCACCTCTTCTTGCCAGAATATTAGCCGTTGGCGATGACGCCCTCCTCAAAAGTAGAGGAGGAGAAGGCTGCGTCATCGCCGACGTTGCCCAGGATGCACCACGTGGAGATTTTCTAGCCTGCACCCCAAAAAAAAAAAAAAAATATTTAAAACCATAAATCAACACATACAGCGTCACTGCAACTATAGGTTGTCTTGTCAAATTTTACTATAGGTTGTCTAACTATAGGTTGTCTTATAAATACCTGCCTGTGTTGATCTATAACCGCTGTTTCGAAATGGTTGAGCCTTCTGAGAAGAAATTGGGCAAACCAACTAATGACCACTCTTTAAAAGCACCAGATATGTATTACAAAATTTACTGTATAACATTATACTATACAATAAAACACTATTTCATATTGTATTTCATTATGTTGCTTAAAGTAAATAATTAGTTAAAAACTAAGAAGAAAAAATATAATAGAAGTAGATATAATATGAAAAACATTAGCTCACTTAAATTAAGTTTTCTTAGATATACTGACATGGCACCGTTATTATAGTTATTTCTTTGAATTCATGTCTTAGCGAATAACGGTTACTTGAATTATAAACTGCTCGGATTGGCTTCTACTGCAGCACAGTAAAGTACGCAGTATGAAAATAAGAAAAGGCGACTAATCAGGCTGTTTTCTTTGCTGACAGTGAACCACTTTCGAAACAGCGCGGTTTGCATCGTCAACGTTAGTAGTCATACGTGTCAATTTAAATAAAACTGAAGTATCAACACTATCTCGTCACGCTTCTTAACAAGATGATGTAGATCTTCTTTATATAGAAGATATTCCTTCTAAATTTACATTATATATGTATATAAAAAGAAATTAAGAATAATAATGGTCCTAGTATAGAACTCTGTGGAACTCCACAAGAACCACAGAACCTGGAGATAGCTTACCGTTGATATCGAACTTCTGAAACCTATAACTTAAATAAGAAGTCAGAAAATGCAGTGCTTTGTCTCGGACACCGTTTTCATATATATATATATATTTTAAAAGCTCTATCAGTTGTAGTGCAACACCTTATAAAACTGAATTGCTTTTTATAAAGTGAATTGGTATTACGAAAGAATCTGCATTTGATCATAAATCATTTTTTCATAAATTTAATGGAATACTAATGGGAATGAAATTAGTCTAAAGTTAGTTGGTTCTGACTAGTATCAGATTTACACAGTGGAATGATTTCCTATATTTCATAAGGTCAGGAAATACACCACAATCGACACACTGATAACATATAAATAATAATAATTAAATGCAACAGCAGTTATCACATTTTTGCTAATGAATAGTGAAACCTCACTTGTTTCGGAAAAAAAGGAATGCATGCGTTGCTACACAATCGATTTTCTGTAAGGTTGTATTCTTTTCAGGAAAAAAGTTCTCTAAGACTGAAATTTCATTTTGTCATATTGCATTGTAGTGTAATGATTTTTTGGAACATATAGCTATTAACTATTAAATTCACTAAACAAATTAAAGTGACCATTATAAAGCTTATATATGTAGTTCGTCTTGTCTTCTCGCCCCACTACAAACAATTTCGTGTGGCGATAACACAATATATTTATTTACTTATACAGAATGTCCCGATACTCAACATCAAGCCGGTATTACCCCAATAAGCTAGTTTGTTACAGTTCTAGCAAAAATAAAAAAAGTTCAATTTTACTTGGTTAAGTGATATGGACATATTTATGAAAATGTTGACAACCACATATTTAGGTACTGTGATCACAAAAAATTAGAATTTATTCAGTATTGTCTCAGAATAAATCATTCATCTAATCCTGAATTATTTATTCTGAGACAATACTATTGATTGCAGTAACAAACCTAATAATGACTATTTTTCAGAGTTTAGTACAAAACATTAAGGTTTTATTAAGTCTTGGTTTAAAACGTTTTATGCGTTAACTTTGACACCTTATTTAATAAAAAAGGAAATACTTCATAAAGCCCATTTAATTAAGATTGTAAAATGGTACAATTGCTACTTTTCTTTCCATTAACCAGTTTCGAAACAACATATATACGAGACATATATTTAGTTGATACTGATGTATATTTTATATCGTAGGACTATTACTAAATATTGTCTTGATGTCCATAGATCCATGACCGATTTACATTATGAATTTAGCGCAGATAATAAATATGTATGTATATCCTTGAACACACATTACCTAATAAAAACTAGACTAAAGCACCAGAGATAAAAGATCTGAATACAATAGAGGACAAATAAATCAAGTGGGTCTGATATTTATGTCAGACAGTATGGCAGTGAAAGAAACTTAACAATCGAGCGATTACTAATAACCCTCCAATCATGACTCTTTCTCTCTCACTCACTCTTATATATATACCAAAAGATGGCTCGCTGTCCGTGATAGTCACTAGGTGTTAGCATAATACCAGCGCTGCTTCTTACGAGGTAGCACAAAGCTGAGCTAACGGCCATTTTTGTCTCATACAGTGGTACTTGTTAGCACTAACGCCTGATAAATTTGTTATCCTTGCCTTGTATGAGTACAAAATAAATATATTTTCTTTCTTTCTTTCTTTCTTCTAGTTCCCACTATTTTCAAACTGGCCACTCAACAATTGTTTTCGAACTTTCTCGACATGTAAACCTACAAAATGCCAATGGGGACTAAAGCGTAATAATATGTATATCGTACAATACATTATGGTTCCGTCCCGACTTAACTGGTGCAGGGCGGACAGAAGTCACGGGTGGACGATCGAAACGACGTGTAACCACTTGGTTTAAATTAATATACTTATCTCGATCAAGTCCCAATTAACACATCTACCTTGCAATATCGAGCTCGATGTAAAAATTGTTTTCGTAATGTCTGACATTAAGATAATGTCTTTCAAATAAATTACTTCATCAGTGTGTATACCATTGTCTTTTCCTGTCGTACCTATCTTTAATGTTTTTCAATTTACAAAGTGCTCAGTGAACGGCAATAGGCTTGTGACGTCAGTGTTTTTTTTCTTAATAATATGTTCCTGACGAATAGACAGGTCACATGATGGTAAGTGACAACCATTGTTTATGGACACCTGCAACTCAAGATTCGTAAGTGCGCTGCCCGCCTTTGGAATAAGGAGTAAGGGTAAAGAGGAATGCGGAGATACGAAGATGGGAAAGAGGAGAGGGGGAGTTGGGCTTTCGGAAACCTAACTAATTTCGGGGAAATGCAAGGCAAGCGTTGCTTTAAAGTTGGTTTTCTGTAAGGCCTTTGTATCACACCGGTCGAGCCGGCCCATTCGTGTCTTAGCATGGCTCTGTTGCGATATTACAAATTTTAGACATAAATGTGGCAAATTGTGGACGTTTAATACACCTCTGCTTACTCCTTTGAGGATTAAGGAGTCAGTGTATGTGTGTATGTAGGTTCTCCAAAACAAAAAAATCTTTGAAGTCTTACTAATGTAATGTCACTAAGATATTGTAGATATCAATGCCCATCAATATCCATACATCTTCACACTCCTGGAATTCAATGAGTACATTACCAAGATGAGAATCTTTCCCTACTGTATCGGTAGTTGGATAACTTTGAAAATGTACATACATATATTGCTGTAATTCAATACATTTAAGTTAGTTTTGAAAGAATAATGAGTTCAAACGTTTTTAAATTATTATCTACTTCATCAAAGACATTTTTAATAGAAACTTAATACAGGTCCATCAATCGATATTTCAAATTAAATATAACTTTTATTTGTGATTCCGAGGACGAATAATATTATTTTAATTAGCTCAACACCTAAGAGCTATATTACAGTAATAGTTATTTAACGTCGCGTCATTTTGTTTATTGTCCTATTTTCCCGTTTGTGGGGCATTGAGCACGCAATCATCCTTTACAACCTGTTTTAATTAAAGTTTTGTTTGTTTGTCTCAGGGTAAAAACAATCAATTGTAGAAAAAGGATATAATTACTGTAAAATTTTGGTTTAATTTCATGAGGGATTTTTGAGATTAAATTAAAATTAGAATGATAGACAAGATAAGAAGAAATATTAAGAAAACTAATAATAAAAAAAACGAATTCAGTGAAGTTCGCCGAATCGCCTAGTACCTTATAAAATATGTTATCATTATTAACTTACATTGTTCAAAGGGATGTTTCAAGTTACAACAGTAAAACCGTACCCGTAATCATGACAAGGTCAGGAGTAATGAGGTCGATTCACCAAACTCAACATAAACACCGCTCGAGACAAAAACTTATATTATATCCTGGTTCACCGTTAAATTGTTGAAAAAATAATGATAATCTGCATTAAGATGATTAAGATGAGTCAAAAAAATATATATCAGTGTTTTATTAAAATAGTCTCTGAAAGTATAAACTGCCTATAGACTTTCACGACCTCAAGAAATCAGCTTGGCGCACAAATTGAATAAGCGGACATGAGTCGCCAAGTATTGTATTGATAAAGTAATTGGCATTATAAGTTTATTTGGTACGTATAATGGGCCCCCTTCTAATTTTAAAATAGGATACTTCTTAATTTAATTTTTAATCGATGGATACTCAGACAGTGCTAGTTTGGTCGCATAACAAATAAAATGCTATCCTATTCAAGTGCCCCAAATACAATAGAATTTGTGTCAGGCAAGCTATATAATAGTGTTTAGTAGCACTGTAACCTAACTAATATTAAAAGTAATTACGGAAGCGTGTCGGTATGTTTACCAACCGCAGTTCAGAACAATGGACGACATCCAAACTTCGTACAGGAGTGCTAAAACTAAGTACTTACTGATATAACACAACCTAGTGTAGATAGACATAGCTTTGTTTAATCACAATGTGAATAGGTAAGTGCTTATTTTTAAGTTTTTTTTTTTTTTAAGTTGGTTGAAAGTGCTACTTACATAAAAAAAATTAAAACTTTTTAAATTTTAAAACCGGTCAAGTTTATTACATTATGATTATAGAACAGTAGATGAGAAGGTAAGCAAATAGGTAAGTACTTATTTTTAAGTACTTACCTATTTACATTGTGAATAAACAAAGCTACGTCTATCTACACTAGGTTTTGTTAATCAAGACTTTTATTTAACCGTATAATTAGTTAGTAATAATTAGTTGAGTATTAACTTCCTTGTCTATAACTTACCCACGGATGGCGTAGCGTTTTAAGTGGTCACCTCGCCACTACGCTGCCGCGCCGAGTGTTGTGGGTTCGATCCCCGCACGGGACAACTTTGTGTAATCCTCAAATAGTTGTTCTGATATTGGGTGTTCTTTGTGTCCGTTGATTGAATGTTTGTAAAGTCCTCCGCAGGAATTAATCTTAGTGCGCAAGTTGTTTTTTAAAAAAAAAACAATAATAAAAAAAAAATATGAAAAAAGTGCTTGCAGTGCAAACAATACAAGCGAATTCTTATCAACTAATTCAGATATAATACAGTGGATGAACTTCTGTTACCCTTGATAGATTAGTTTTTAACTTTAGTAAGGCATAATAGTCCTTTTTCCTTTGGTGAGTACCACTTAATTAACAATTGTACTTTAAAGTTGTATTATTTAGGTTTTAGACTACAATACAAGTATTAAACATACTTTATAGTAAATAAACTATCATGCAGTAAATATGTTACTGTGACGTGTGTGTGTGTATTTTTTTTTTATCAACTCCGAACTCTCTTAGGATTACATTTAAATAAGTACACAAAGAAACTGAAATACCTTCGATATCTTCAATAAATTACTCGAATATACTTGAGGCTAAGTCTAGTGTCATTACTTCATAAGATTTGAATTATTTTGAATTATTAACGAAAACAATGTATAAATTCGTTCACCTTGATATCCTCTTGATAAACATAGTTTTAAATTCCATTTTTCTTTGGCAAAACGTAGTACGCATAACTTTTATTGCTCTTTTATTGAAATACTGTTGCGATGGCCATCTCGTCTTTGGTCTAATTATTGTGTCTATCTATTAAAGTTATTAGACAAAAATATCTATGAGCATAATAAGGAGGAGTAATACATATTACTGTAATTATATTCGGGTATTACATTGGACATTAGATTAAGGGACGGCGATGGTGACTCTTCGGCCACCATCGCAGCGAACATGTTAATTTTGTTAATAAATGCAATTTTGTTTGTAACTGTTTATTGAAACATTTTACAGAAATATATATATTATACAAGAAGTCAACTATATTTTTCTTCAGTAACCGCTTTTGTCACTCGCTTGCTCGTCGATAATGTAATGGCAAGGAACGAAGTAACGTAATTCATGACTACATGCAACGCTACCAACAGGCATTAAAAGTAAATCCAAATAGCACCTTCCAGCCAACCTTTATAAATTTCAGCTAATGATATTATAACAAGCGTTTTGCCAGTACAATAATTTTTATTATCAACGTAATCTTTTTGTGTGTTGTTCAAAATTTCATATAAATAAATGAATCCCAAATGGACCACTAATAACGGCATGAAATTTACCAAAGCCTTACAATAACGCATTAGGTAGCGAACATTTTTGAAAGGACGTTTTCCGTAATATGTAAATCGCAGACCTGTAAATTCCAAGTGACTGTTGCCGGGTTGACGTTCATATCCAATACTCTTTCTTTCGTGCCCAGTTGACAGCAATAGGCTTGACCCTTATTACGTTAGTAAATGAAAACTAATTTAAAAAATGTTTATTCAAAATTCATTAAACGTACTTCTTAGAATATATCTTTTGACGACGGCTTGCTGATCCTTACTGAATGTTGGTTATCATGAGTAATCAATACCACCATAACTGTTATTCAAAACTACAATGTTATTAAGACAACTAAGCACATTAACAAAGTGAAGCAATAATAATACACATTAACTCTGCATTACCACTTATATATGAAACATTTTAAGCATTTTGCATTCAATTAAAATTAATTCTATTATATATAAATTAATTTTATATTATCCCCTGCCTTCTTGTTATAATGTAAACATTTTCGTAGTGGCTCTAAATAATCTACTCCCTCCTATCGTTAGTTTTAAATCAGTAGTCATAACAGGTAACTTAAATATAGTTACAAAACTCAGTACCTTTATTCACGTGCACATGAATACTTAATCTGTCTCGCCTTTCACGGGTGTCTAGCAGCTCATACCAAGCTAACAAGAGGTAATAGAAGGTACCATTAATATTCAGTTTTGAAAAATACTCGGACGTCCTATTATTAAAACACTGGTTTATTATTTAGACAATTATAGTTTAATTTCGCTACAGCAATTTGGATTCCGTCAAGAAAAATCTTCTTGACGCTATTATTATATTATATACAAATACTCCATAAAAAAACTAACAAAACTTTGTTAAAAAAAGATTTGTCTTAATCCTAAAGCACGAACCACTTTTACTAAACGGTTCTTGTGTTTTCGCAAAAGAAAAGTAATTACGTCAAGCGCGATGTGATGCGATGTGGGTTGGCAGTTTATAATCCTACTGAACTGATTTTGAAAATTCCTTCACCAGTAGAAAGCTACATTATCCTTGAGTGACATAGACTATCACGCTGCGATCTACAGGGGCGAAGCAGTAGGGTAAGTTCCTATTGGAACGCGGATGAAACAGCGCGAGGAAAAGCTAGTGTTTCATACATCGAATTGTTGATTTGTAAATGCACACATATTTCATCTAAAACTACCATTAAAATTGGTACAGTTATAAACAAGAAATAAGTACCATTATTTGATTTTCCTTAGGTGTTAATTTTGTATATGTTCTTCTTTTTATTATATTTTTAATTTTATTAAATATTTAAAATATATAACAAAAACACGTGAAACAAGCGACATCGGTTCGAACTCAAACACGTATCGTCGGGCACTGGTCGGGTGTACGTCGACATCATAGCCCCGCAGCTACTTGGTTTTTATAAAATAAAAATATTGCAACTATTCAAAAAACATTTCAAATAATAATTTATACTTTTCCGTGACATCATTTCATAGAAACAGACGTTGGAATGAGTAAACTTATTGTCAGATTTGTGTTTTTTTTTATAAAGTCAACTAATTTATTACTATAAATTTTCACACAGCGGTTGATCATATGTTCAATTTCAATAAAATAGTTTTCATATTTGTGGATTTCGCGAGGTTCATTAGATCTTGTGGTGAGTTGTAAACATGTTGTGTTTTTGCTTACTTGAAGTCCGACTTATAAATTCTGACACACGAATGATGACTACCCATAGTTTTTATTCTTGGTTACTTATAAGTAACTTTTAGACGCAATCTGTTATTTAAAAACTTTAATAAAAGACATCATACTTACATGCGCTCACGTCTATATCCTATAAGGGGTTGTAAACATACATATTTTGCCAATCATTAATAATAATATTGGAATTTGGATTTAATAAAAAAGTCATATCGAAAAATACTACGAGTATATACTATATTTCTACTACTACTATATGCTAGTATAAAACTAAAGTGTTTGATTTATCCTAAACACTTGTCTGTTAATACTACCACAAATCAATATAGGCAGATAATCTTTAAGAAATCATTAATAATGCCAACAAAGACAAGCTAAATCTACATTAAAACTATAAATTTTTATATTAAATCTCTTGTGAGAATTTTGGCCCGCTAAAATTGTTAAGAAGGCTGGTAACGGATGACTGATGATGACGGTGGTGAAAGTTGTAATATTATAAGACAAGCCTGTGTACAACGTTCGGTAGATAGTATACGTACACTCACGCCTCTGAAAGGGTAGGCAGACGCGTGATTATCGCCAATATTTGCCTATTATAATTTAGTTCCATATACGTAATAGGGGGGCAAATCTGTTGCCGTCGTCCGGGTACTTTTGGAAATTATATTTGGAATATTTGGAGTTGACTGACGGGAAAGGGGGGATAAAAAGGAAAGGGAATCTCTTCTGTCGACAATTCATAAATCGCTTAACATGGATAAATAAATACACGTAAGGTCAAACATAGGTGAAATATTTAGGTGAAACTGCTCCTTTTTTTAATAGTTTAAAAAATAAATATTCAGTGTGTAGGCTTCATAAGCCTCAGATTAGTATGCGTCGTGGTATACGGCCTGCATGAGATAAAAGTAACTGTAGTTAAAAAAAAAAAAAGATACGTGTTCAGAAACGTGGCATTGACGTGTCAGCTCAGTATCCTATGAAAATGGTTTATAAGCAACATGTATCTACATAAATGTCAGGTACCAATTTAATATGTTTGAATTACATTCTTCTTTGTTTATTTTGTAAAATTATTGGTTGAATGCCTCTTTTAGTAAATAGATTCGATTTTTTTTCTTTTACTTCTATGAATTAAATCCGCAAAACTTTGACATTTGTAAATACCAAATGAAGAGAGATAAGATCAATCTTGAGTTATTTCTATAAAGTGATACCTAAAAATATATAGTTTCAGTCGTCAAAAGTACCCTATATCCTAGCCTTATATATCCTAGCCTTATATATCCCAGTCTTATATATCCTAGCCTATTTAAGCGGAGGAGGAGAATAACTTTGTCGCATTTCTTGATAACCAGCCTAGCATCTGGTGTAATACTAGTTATTTCCGACCTAATTAATTATAGAAACACATTGATTAACTAAGTTATGACATTCCGTGAAGCCTTGACGTCACTTCAAGTCCATCCTTATTGTTCTTTGTACGTATTATTTAAGAATTTGTTCTTACAAGAACTGTAAACTTCACATTTTGTGTTGCTGGCTAATTATTTAACATAACAAAGGGAAAAAAGGAACAAAGTTTACATACAGGTCGACGTACGTCTACATAATCACCTTACCTTGCGTTATTACTTATAATGAGTCTATCAGATTCCGTTACATTGAAATTAGGAAGTGAAATTTGTAGCTAATACTCCAAGTGTTTTGTTAAGTAAATCCTAAGTGGTTCTCACACTTTATATAAAATCTATAAAGACAGCACACTATAAGTATATACTATATACTAAGTATAACTATTAAATGGATAAATTTCCTATTTTCTTAGAAGTACAGTTAGACCCGCTTTTGGTTGAAGATAATTTATAAATTTTGTAGTAACTCTTTACTTAAATTTGAATAGCAATTTATTATCACACAATACCTTCTGAAATAGCTGGCTCCGAAACGGAGCTTGTTAATTTAAAAGGTATACTGAAAAACTCGATATTTTTTTTATAACTACATAACTAACCCTGTTACATTTTAAAAACTGATCATAAAAAAAATTGGACTTGTTGTTATATATACAGAAGATGAAAATCTCTTTCAGATGAATAGAAAAATAACTTCGACGAAACCGCAAAAACATATAGTGTGTCTATAAAATGGAAAGTATAATGCAAGATCTTATACAAATCGATGAGCATTAAAGCCGATTTCACTATTTTGGTCGTTACGCTTTAACACACTGCCAAACTATCTGAAATTGCAAACTGTGTTTGGTAAAGTGCGGTTCAGTTATGGGGAAGATGAGCAGCAGTGAGTTTTCGCTAAAACACTGAGGATGGAATCTGTAAAGATATTTTTTTAGTATAATGTTATAGATATTATTTTAAATGTTGGGTTGTTGAGTTATATTGGTGTTTGTTAACTGTAAGAGTTACCGCTCCCTTCGTTTCTTCTATGTGGGATACATAGAAGACACGAAGAGAGCGGTAACTCCGTTAAGCTAAAAAACTGACTGATCATTAAAAAGGTACTGATAATTACTGTGCCTTAGTGAAATCTTTATGTAATGGCTATTTCCAAAGCACAGTATTTTAATACCTGATACAGAGCGTCGTCGTCTCTGCAGATTACATAAAAGACTTTTGTTGTTCTAGGCTAGAAGAAGTTAAGATATGTATTTATTACTATCGGTATTATCATATATTTCTGTCCATATGTCCTATTAATAATCCAAGTAATACCTACCCAAAACCTTCAGATGTTAGAAAATTTTCAACTCAAAATGGATGAATTTTAACTTGATAGCGCCTTTGTTACTGAAAACGTTCCATAAAAATTTGAATGTCGCTCTGCTGGTAGTTTGAAATGAAATAGTTTTTACCTCTCGCTCAAAGCCCAGTTTTCACTTAATTCTTCTTTTATTCTAAAGCCAGACCTAAAAATCATAAGTATAGGTACAAAGATATTTTTCATTCTTCGCAATTTAGGATTCATAAAGTATCTTGCTAACATTTTTTTTATTATAATAGAATATTTCTTGTTTGCTACCGTAGTTCAAATACTATAAATTAACTTAGAGGCTACCTTATATAACTGAGGTAAAGTAGGTACCAAGTCAACAATGCGATTAAATTATACATTAAAAAAATATATGAATACACACACAATAGTACAAGTCACGAATTTACTAGTTTTTTTTTAAGAGGGAACATGGGGACCGACAACGTGCATATACATATGTAGGTCAAAATTACATAACCCTCATTTAAGACCCTTTTCAAAAACAAAATGTGCCCATAACCCGGTGCACATAAATTTGCCAGTGTGAAGTGTGTGACTTTGAATAGTGCCCTGGGACAATAGTAGTTATTCAAATGACCAGATCGATTTTCTACCTATATTCGAATCATTGTTTCACTATGCCACACATAGTGATTATTGTATTATCATTACCATGAACAACAATATGTAAGTCACAGTTAGACCTACACACAGACTTACTTCATTTCAGTAAACATTTAATTGACGCTAGTGATTCTCGGTGGAGAGAAATAGGGCCAAATTGTCTCTTCCCGTGGGTGTAGTAAATGGCGACTAATTGATATAAATACAGTCACACAGTTCTGGGACGACGGCAATAGCCCCCTATTAGGAGAGTCGGACTAAATTATTGCTGCCAAAAAGTGGTCATTTGAGACACCTTTCATCTTGTGACAATTTTTGAAGTGAAAACTTCTTTAGGCGTGTGTCGCACTTTTTGGGTGAACAAAAATGGAACTCGCGTCATCGTCACCGAACGCTTTCCACGAGCTATATGTATACTGTGTGTATATATATATTAGGGTGGTCGTTGAAAATTATTTTTTTTTTCAGGCGGATTAAAAATCAATAATTAATTCTACATAATAGTGTCTTTCGATTTTTAATCCTCCTAATTTAGGAAAAATATTTTTTTTTAGTCTTCAAAATGATGATCGAAAAGCGGTTATGAATTTATTAATGAGATTACTCGGATCAATATTAACTTCATTAAAAATCGAAAGACACTAATCTGTAGAGAATTTAATATCCTACAAGCACGTTTTCATCATTATTGATTAAAATTTGAATCTTCAGAATATATTGAAAAAAACTGCAATTTTATCGAAAAATAAACTTCAATTGGCCGGCGGCATGTGTTTTTTTTTTTTTTTTTTTCAAAAAAGAAAATTTTCCCCGTAGTTTTTCGTCAAAAGGAATTTTTTTTTGGGCGCCTGAAAAAATTTAATTTTCAACGACCACCCTAATATATATATATATATATATATATATATATGCGCCCATAAAGTACACACATATATGTATATATGTGTGTACTTTATGGGTGAACAAAAAGCGTGAAACTCGCGTCATCACCACTGCACGCTTCCCATGAACTATATGTATACTGTGTATAATCTAATAGCTCGACGATACAATTCACAACACACAACACACATTTATCGGCAGTCCCCAAAGACTGCCCGTATTTTTTTTTTACTTGATTCAAGTACAATTCAAATATTACATAATACTTACTTACCGTGTCAGTACTCGAATGTGTAGGTCAAATCTTGGAAACTAAATAAGAACCACTTCCTAACGGTCGAATGAACTCAAATTTGGTGATATCTTATTATCTTTAGTGATAATGTAATATTATAGTACCTCGGAGCTGATTTGATGATGAAGTCGGAAGATTCGCCTGAACTCGATGAGTTCGCCTTTGAGGGAGGATGAGGGATGGGGGATGCAGGGAGTGGAAAGAAGAGAGGAGGGATGAGGAGATGGAAAAAGGAGAATGGAGATGAGGGGAGAGAAAAGAGGGGAGGGGGAATTGGGCTTCCGGAAACCTCACTCAATTCGGGGAAATGCAACGCAAGCGTTACTTCACAACCGGTTTTCTGTGAGGCCGTGGTATCGCACCGGTCGAGCCGGCCCATTCGTGCCTAAGCATGGCTCTACCACTGCTATGCTAAACATGATTTCATGCCTTTGGCCGAACCTAAACTATATTCCGATAAGAAATAAAATAATTTTAACCTTTACCTTGACCGATGTTACCTCATCCTCACTCTTCTCTATCCTAATATTGTGCTAAACAATATTAGGATAGGGTAAAGACTAACTCATTTGTTGTGTTTTTGTTGATAAACTTTAATGAATTTTAATAAGAGGCATCATTTTTTTTTATTTGGTGGTGGTGGTGGTTTTACGAAATTCGTGCTAGATATATGTGCTTTATCCGGTGAATAAGTTTGGAGTGAGAATAGATGATGAAGCTTAGTGCTTATGTTGCATAATGAATTCATTAGAGTATTTTTTTCTAATTAGAATTTGTGTCAAAAAAACAATTCACCAAACGAAACACTGAAAGCAGCTTAGGGTCGTGATGTCATCTGCTTTACTCTACTACTTAATGATTAAAACTCATTCACATGCCAAATTATTATATCTTAAATAGTATTATGTACTTTCCAGAGAAATATTGTCTTTGTCATATCACATCTTTTTCGAAATGCAACAATATGAAAACGATATTAAAAATACGTAGGTAATCTATTTAGTTGGCCAGTTACGTAACTACCTGAAATAACAAATCCTTTGTACAAACAAATGTTTGTTATTGTAGTGTAAAAGGTTAACAAATTTACATAATGCATCAAAGAGTTACGTTAGAAGTAAGTTTTAAATGAAATATAGGGTAGCCTTCACCGAGATTTCGAGTTATTTCGTTAATTATGCCGTTACGATTTCTAACTAAAATGATACACTTATTGCCCTTAATATTTCATGATGGTAGAAGGGAGATGGAGTCTTAGAGCAATTAGTTATATAACTTTATTTTCTCGAATACTGTATTTCTCTTGGTATCCTAACGTTAACGAAGTTTTATATTAGTTTTTCCAAAACTACAAATAATTAAAAAAACAAGCGACTGAGGATTAGAGGATGTTTAATATGTTTTGGTGAAATCTGTCAAGAACGGTGTTCAAAGAAATCCGATCATAAATTATTATACTAAAATGGAATCTTATATACTGCAAGCAAACCATTTGGCCTCATCAAGCTTATGAAGAACAACACTGCTATTCAAATTATACCTTCATCAGCATTATAGTAGTATATTTATATTATGTATATTAGATAAGTATATTTTTATATCGTTGTTTGTAAAAGGATAACTGATAAGTCTTTTTTTATAATATAGGGGGACACACAAACAGGACGGGTCCTCTGATGGTAGGTGACAACCTTTCGAGCCGCCCCATACGTGTTGAAGCATGGCTCTACCACGATAATTTAAATAAATAAAATTTAAAAGAAGACTAAAACTGTGCACACATGCCTTTTTTCTGTCTAAGCTATATCTACATTACGTAGTTACAGTTAGTGAATTGTGACTTTCATGTTATCAGCCTGTTCGAGTTATAGGTATGCGACCCTAACTGCCTACCCTTTTGAGGATACAGGAGTGAGTGTATGTATTTATATAACGTAGATATTTATTTTTCATTTTAAGACTACTTTATTTTAAATCCTATTCAGTAGTGTCATGTAGGGACACAAAAGTAAAGTTTTTATTCAATAAATAAATTTGCTATAAAGTATTTTAATAACTAAGAAACTTTTATTCATCTAAATATATCAAATAAACGCATTAAAAGTGACGTAAACATACTAAAGGCGACTAAACGAACCTTGTCAAGCTATTTTATATAAAAGGCAATCAGCTTTAGTACACTTTTATGATATACATATGTATATATGTATCTCAAACTGCACACCAAGTGCCGACATTTATGACTTGGTAACTGTTGTTCATGTCTTTAAACTTTGCACAATTATTACTAAATCTTTTTGAATTAAGAACGAAAGTTAGTTTCAGAAGTTCATTACTTTCAAGCACAACATATGGTGGCGCCGGTTCTTAACGAGTGCCAATTATTGTAAGTGGGCTGTGTGTGAATAAAAAGTCTATCTGTTACATTGGTGAATAAATCCGATGAGGTAGGAAATACGAGCTGTTTTGGGATAAATCAGAAAGAACTCAACTCGAATAGGCTGGAAGCACGATAACTCTTTTTTCCTGGTGGTATGATGTCTGGGCTGATAAAACACTTTATTACGAAAGTTTTCATGGGGTGCGGGCCCGGTGTTGGCTTCGGGGCAGCATGCCAAACGGAAGACGAAACGATACCAAAAACCTTTCTCTTCGTCGTCAACTCATTGCACTATAATATGCTAAGTTTCTCACTCTTGCGGATGCGAGAGATACGTGCAAGAAAGGGATAGGAGTAAGAAGACTATTATCATCAATGTTTTAGATGTAATAACAGTCAATGTATATCTTCTTGTAAACGACTTTCAGCATTTTTTGAGGGAGCAGGTCTTCTCTATAACGTGCCCTGTGTGAGTGCGCACCGAAATACAACACAAATATTTAGCGTAATCGGTGAGGTTAATATCAATAATATAGGAATACTCCCTTTGCCTTGGCCCCAAATATTAACAATATATATCATAAAATTATCTGAAGATGTCCAAACACCTTAAAAAGTGGACAGGTCAGCTAAGTAAATACATATAATAGTTATAAATTTTATCCCCTAACCCAAAAAGATTATAAGTTTGACTTATCTATTTTATTTAAAAGGTAATTCAATCGGCAGTGTTCCTATATATATATTTGATCTAAATCGGGTCAGGCGATTATAAGATTTGGGGGGTAAAGAAGGGATGATTAATAGAAATTTTTCAAATATTCCCAAGTGCGGTATCAAATGTAAGGGCATAAAGTGTACGTTGTAAAAGTATCATGAAGACTGTTAAAATTATGGGAAGAAGAAGTGAAAATGATCCACCTAAAGTAAGAAAAATAAAATACACCACAATACATATAAAAAAGAAAAAAAAAATAAGAAAGCATTATGTTCCGATTCCGATACGTGAACCCATTCTCATTTATTAACAATATTAATTACTGTAATTAGTGTTGTTTTATACATTCATAATGATATTAGCATTCAAAATGATCTCCATTGTCTTTAATACAGTCCTTTAAACGTTGAGGCCAGTTATCAATAGACAGACGCTGTCTCTCCATTTGAAAATTCTTCACTGCCAATCTTGTAGATTGTTTTAGAAACTCCAAATTATCAAGGCGTTTAGAGCATTCCTTATTCTCCAAAATTTACCATAAATCATAATCCATCAGATTAAAATCTAGACGACGGCCAGAAACGTTAGTTATAAGTAAAAAAAATGTGTAATGTCTCTTTAACTATTTAAATGTAATTTGATAGAAGTACCCTAGAAAGCGATGACAAAGTGACTAAAAAGTTCTATCATTAATAAAAATATAGTCGTAATGTTTTCGTATAAGAATACTATCACTACTATTAAGATCCGAGTAAAATATTAAAATTCTATTATTTGAATCTGTTTTTTATGGCAGTATTAAATGCCAGTTATGTACATACAAAACAGACTGCATTGTATCTCATTCTCAAAAATACAATTTGAATTCTCAATACTTATAACTTAACGTCGGAATATATAAAAACCGAAAATTAGCGACATAAATCGAAAGTAACCCCTTTAAACTCACATGTCTACTGAAACTTGTCCGTAGCAATTCTTTGAAAATCAAATTAAAACAAGTTAATCTCCTTGCTGTTTGTCCTTGTTGGTTACGTGTCACGAAGTCTGGTCTAATTTCTCTGGTCGAATCCTTCCTTTTACGCGAAATATAAATATTTTATTTTATTTGATGAAATAGAAAGTACAAAAACAACAAATCATCAATCAATCAGTATCGTATTCTTAATCACATTTTATTATTTTGTCTCTTGCTACACATATTGCTATTCTTCTTGCTGTTTGGTGTCTAAAATATTATATTAAATATTTACTTTTACTTATGACTTCGTCGTTTTAATTCATTGCATTATACTTATCATACAAGTTCAATAATTGTTTATAGAAAAGGCTCAGGATTGTTTAGTCATCTCATGAGCTCGTCGATGTACGTAAAAATACCAATTTTGCAAGATGACATTTTGTGATATGACTCTTAAACCTGCAGTGTGACAAAATGGCAATCTTAGTAGCCTGCTTATGTACAATATTGTCACAATTTTAATCCCTTACACAACTAACTAAATACAAAAGAAGTTTCAAGTTATTATTGCTTCTGAGTTTTGAGCGTCACTTGTAATGTAAAGTAAAAAAGATAGAATGTGTAAAGTACATAAAATGGTTCGGTATCAAGGTACTAAATATTAATACACGTATTGAATGATTGATGCTTCACAAATATAATCTTCTTTTGAGTAATCGGGGTCAGGCATGATGTTATCAATTGCGAAGAACCACAGCTCTCCAGTAGTCTCTTGCCGATGCTCGTCGCTAGTCGTTTTTATTGATTGGCTTTGAAATGGTCAGTTCAGAGCATCGAAGATCTCCTAGAGGACTTGGAATCCTTACACGTCACATGGCCAAAGTAACGTTTGACCCGTCACATGGCCAAAGTAACGAGGAATATTACATAGATATCTCACAACTGTATTAGGATTAGGAGTGTTGAAGTTGAATCGGATTTAGTAAATTAAAGTTGAATAAGTGGGTTTAAATATTAAGATTCCTATGGTATTGTCGTTAATGGGTGACAAAATACTTAGATTTCATGTATAATTAACAATTAAAACTATCTTCTAAGTGAAAAAAAAAGTTTAAAGTTCTATGATTCGACGGGATGGTAAAAATTACTTTGACTGAAAATCATTGGGCTATAGTAATTTTGTACAACTGACGCTGACATTGAATCAAATAAGTTTGATTTTTATTTCACTTAAAGGTACTTTTGTCGGTAACCTGCTGTCATGAATATATTTAACTGACTTTGCAGTTAAAAGTACTCTTAGCGGTTAAAAGTTTTGACTGTGCAGTGGTTTTAGTGCTCACCTTGCCTTTAGGCTACCGCTCCAAGTGTTGTGGGTTCGATCCCAAAACGGGACAACACTTTGGGTAAACCTTAAATATTTGGTCTGAGTCTGGGTGCTCTTTGTGTCCGTTATTTGAATTTTCGTAAAGTCCCCCGCACTAAAGGTCTACTCTGTCTAACTAGTCTAGTGTGGTAAATAAAAATAAATAATAAAAAGTTTCCAGATAAGACTAGTTTTAAACTTTATGCAGTAATAAAGCCTACGCATTAAATCCCGATTTACACATCTAATATGTAGTAGTACATGAGTTCGGTACAGTAGATAGTGTAGATAGATAGATAAAGAGATAAAACTCTATTGTACAAAGAAAGAACTCAAATACATTGTATAAAAGTGAAATCTTATAAAGCAGAGTGATAATACCATTGGTAGTCTTATCGCCAGTGAAGTACATCTCTTAGATACCCTCTCTTTGTTTTCTCGTGCCACAAGAAACAGAGGGTTATGCAATAATCTAATGATAGTAAGATATATTATATTTACACTGACATTCTCCCATTTTATATATTTACTAGAGTTTTGCTTCTTTCTACGTTGTCAAATAATATAGCTATACCTATCGTATAAGGATGGATTTGACCGAAATTAGACCTGACTTCGTGACAAGTAAATAAACCACTCGAGCAAAAAACAAAACAGACAGCAAGGAGATTAACCTGTTTTAATTTGTTTTTCAACGAATTGCTACCAATGAGTTTCAGTAGACATATAAGTTTAGAGAGTAGATTTTATATTTTTTTTATCGTTGGTTTTCAGTTTTTAGATACGACGTTAAATTATAAGTAGTCGAGTGCGAAGTCTGTTATGTAAATACATAATATATACCTAATACTTACTTCTGGATTTAATCATATCGCAACCAAAATATTTTAATCTATTACTTAATATTAAAAAAATGTGACTATTAAATTTTTATTAAAATTAATATATCTTAATTAATCTTATCAATATTTTATTTTTATAAATTTTTCAAATGTACCTTATACTATTACATAATTATGTAGATGTACAGTGTCCAAAAGGAATTGGAAAATACCTGTATTTTTGATTATAAACTGCACAGCGACAACTTGCATTTTGAAGAAATTTCAAACAGACATGCATTTAGAGATTAACTTTTCCCAATACCTTGGGTATATATTACCCATATTTTTGTTTATCTCAAGAAAGTATTAAAATATTTTACAGAAAATGATAAAGTGCCACTTTTCTGTGTGTTATGTAAATACATAATATATACTTAATACTTAAGTCTGTGTTGTCTACTTGGAGTATTTATATGGATACATTTAGAAATAATTTACGACTTGATAGCCATTGTTGCAAATCTGTGACAATAGTAACCATGACACATGAATCTTCGTCTTCTAGGATATAAATAAATACATCAAAAGTGTCTAGTGAAAATATAGTATATATATTTTGTAAAGATTAAGAAAAAATCCAATTTTTGCAAATTGAAGGACATTAACCTTAGTTAATGTTAGATTAAAAATAGGCTAAAGGTGGAATTCTCAGCGGCGTTGGTGAACGCAGACCTACCTCACGTAAACGATTTCAGGTGGTTTGGTATCAGCAAGCTTGAATAGTTGTGTAGCCTCATAGCCAAGATCATGGTGGTCATGGTACGATTCCGTTTAGCAGTATTTTGGATGTACCGGTCCAGTCTGCGAGTGGTGACGCGAGATCGTCCTCCATGTCACTCGCTCCACGCTGCCCGTGATACGATAGCGTGTCCAGAGGTGGCTTATGGTGCTCTCTGTAGTGCTAAGAGCGACAGCCAGAGTAAATTGCCTAGTACCAGCTTGCAATATTCCGACGGCTTGCATCATCTCTTCTCGTGTTAAGTGATGTCGTCGCTCCATATTAATGCATTTTTTTCAGTTCTTATGTAGTGTAGTTTTGTAAAACCTGATTGACAGTTGAATTTATATATTTAATAAAAATTTAAAGAAAATTCTTTATTCAAGTGGTGAAATTCCCTAAAAAGAAATATTAAAAATGCAAAAAAAGTTAAAATAATAATCCTCAATTGCAGCGGTATTCTAAAACGTACTTGATCCCTAGACACTTTTGATGTGTGTATCTAAATATAAATTTGGACAAAATACTTTCTCGTCTCGCAAACTCGTATGCCTTTAGACTAAATAACCCTTGAAATCTTTTGATCGTATTTCACTCGAGACGCCTATATCATGTTTTAAGATATTTTTACTTGAGTTTAGTAAACTACATGATTTCAAAATATTCCTTAGCAACTTTAAAGAATTTCTAAATTTATTAAGTAGCTTCGTTTGGGTTTATGTCGGAAAATGATAATATGACATTTGTAATAAGCACGGTAAAAGTTGAATAGATAAAACCTCGCAGTAGGAATGACTACCTTGAGATTATACAAAAATATTGTTTTGTTTACTTACATGTTTATCACATAATTTTGATATCCAGTCTCACGATAAACCGACCAGAATATGAGATGAACTAAGTCTTTTATTTATTTTAAAACTATATGGCATTAATTTATGACATCGATATAGTGAGGCTATGTCAACCGCTTCGATTCATCAATCTGCTTATTGACATTTGACGAACTAGAAAGTACATTTTTTTTATCTTGTGGCAATTTAAGACTATTGAAATCGGGCACGATCCCAAAGTAATATAAATGTTTCAAAAACGTTTTTGACAGTGTAATAAAATATTTTTAAAAGTAAGTAAGTGCCTAATTAAACAGTCATTCTCACTATCAAGGTGATTCAAATAATAATTCAAATGTCAAAATCCATTAAGTCGTGTAGGTTATAGGGCGTGGCAAAAAACATCATGCCATACATCGAAAAACCTCCGTCTTGCACAGTCGGGTAAAAAAACCGAACCTAAAATATTCATCATTCATTTATGCTTTCATTGCAATTGTGGAGTTCTAGATTTGTTTTTTGTTTATATTGTGTGTGATATAGATTATGTAGTAACATGCTGGTATAACATGTGTCGACTCACTGGTGTACGGGTTAAATTCAAATGAATTTGTAAAGCACCAGCTATGAACATTGTAAAATATATTTCTTTGATAAATAAAAAAACAAAATAAAACGAATAGTAAAAGATCCATTTAAATTTGAAAATCTCTTTTGGCTTTGTATGGGTGTACTCTACATGTATATCTGCTTACTTCTTACAGTGTACAGGCGAGGTATTTTGTTATGGAATGATAATAACAATACATAGACATACGGTTACAACGAGTTTGTTGTAACCGTGTTTGTTATTAATGGTTACGTTTTCTCTCCCCGGAGGTCTGCATCAGATCCTAATATATTATATACAAAAAACTTCTATTTTGAGCTTAAAGCTAAAATATTATATTTTGAGTATTTTTACTAAGTAACTGATCGGAGTGATTTTCGATATTATCAACCGTTATTTTTATAACTTTGTTATCACGAGGAGTTCCATGTATCTCGAATTTTAAAGCCACTTGTAACAAAACAGAAAAGTAACACATTTTTTTTGCAAAAAAAAAAAAAATTACAAGAACAGGGAAGTAAATCGCGCGCTTTTGGTTTTTTTTAGTTACTGCGCCGCCTCGCGCCGTACAGTCGACACTCACAGGCAGTTATTTATACAATTTGCGTTCGATTTCAATGAACGATTCATGTTCCAAATTAAAATCTTATTACTGTTCATACTACCTCATTACTACTAAAAGGTCTAGTGGGGAAAAGATCTACTTTGCTCACGCTTATAGAGGAATGAAATGACGAATACAAGGGATGAAAAAGTTATTAATATATCAACGTCTAACAAAGAAAACAACTGAATTACATTTTTATATGTACTGTTTATCTTTTAGCAGATTTCAGATCAGAACGTTATAGTTCTACTGCTTGTTATGTTAAAAGCGGAGCAAGCACCACCTTTCTAAGACATTTACAGTTAACTAATGAAACCTTAAGATTATGTATACCCCATGATTTTTCTTTAAATTTCATAGACCTAGGGTAGGTACATGACATGATCCCCCCGAGGTATCCCCACGTTGTAGTCGTGGTGGGGCTTGCGTGTCTCAATGATCTTTGTAGCTATGCCAGTAGAGCCACTCATGCCGGAGGGTACAAAGTGAGAGACCAGACTAAGAGGGATACACGACGGAGTCTGTCCATCTCGGACTACCAGTCGGCGTAGGACGTCCGTTTGATCGGGCTCCTGCTCTCCGCTCTCTGTATCCTCTGTTCATAAGAGAATATGGAGAGAGCGGTATACGACGGGTCCTGTTGATCGCGGGTTGTGTTCGGCAGGGCAGGTAATATCTATTGCCACCGTTGCTGGTCTTGGCTTGGTCGCCCGGACCGAGGAAGAAAACCTCATTAAAAATTACCCTGAATTCCAAGTTTTGGTGCGCGGTGAGGGAATGAATGGCTGACAGGCTGTCCCCTTACTCTGAGTTTCAGTCTGAGGGGGCATTAGTCGTTAGCGCACCCCAGGCCAAAGGATCGGTGGCCCCTCTGGTCTGGCTCAAATGTACACTTGCCCGGGCAATACTGTGGGGCTCTGCCCGGGTCGACTGATTTTCCCCCAGACTCGTGGGAATCAAATGGAAAATTCATATTTTAAAAAACCAAAACCAATCATAGAGAGCTGCTCAGGCACGGGCCGAGAATACCGAGGGGAGGATGTTAGCGCATGCAAGGAGTCCGACTGCGACTCTGTCGCTAGCGGTCGGTCGGAAATGAGTGTTGGGAGTGGAAGTACAAACGTGCCTTCCAAATTTAAGAGGGGTGGCCGCAAGCGGTCTCGCTCCGAGGTTATAAGCTCGGAGTCTGAATCGGCTTCGGACGGCACTTCCGTGCCGGCAAAAGTCGGCACATCAAAGAGAGGACGAGGGCGGCCCCGAGGGACGGGCAAAAATGTTGGGTCAGGTAAAGCCCGAACGGTACTCCAAACTTCTAAGCAGGAGGAGCTTCGCCAAACGGCAGAGAAGGAAGCCGAGGTGGAAGTGCAAGAACGAGCAGAAGCAGCGCAGCGATTAGCAGAGCCCAGTCACACGTTGTCCGGAAAAGGAGTAGATGCCAAAACGGCCGGTGCCCTAACCAAACAGGTTCAGGACAACTTGGCGACTATACTCACAGTCGCAAAGAGGTCTAAAAACCTGAAGGGCGGCTTTGTTAAGGCACTTAAGGATGCAGCGTCAGCAATCCAAGAGGCGTCCGAAGAGTTCTCGGCCCGGACGGCCTTCGAAGAGACTGCAGCACTCTCGAGGGAAAACGCCACGCTTCGTAAAGAGGTGGAAGAAATGCGACAGGAAATAGTGGCTTTGAAAGCCGAAATGGCTATATACAAAGAGCGTGTGACCTGTGCTGCAGAACCGCCACCACCCACGACGAACAATCAGCAGCTGCCAATGGAGGTTGCCGATCTTGAGCGTGCCATCATGGTCCAAGTAGGTACCATGGTGAATGCCCGTCTGGAGGCTCTAGAGGACAGACTTCCTGCACCTATCAACATCCGTCCACTCCTTGCAGCGGATAAAAAGGCCACAGCAGTAGCTAAGGGAAATTCCTCAAGTCCTGGGAACAAAGCCAAAAAGGGGAATAGGCAGGGGAAAAAAGCGACCGGGAAAATATCAACGGCGCCTTTAGATGATCTAAAGCAAAGATCCACAGCTTCAGTGCCTAATACCACAAGCGAAGACACACGTGCCCAGCCATCAATGGCTACAGGAAAAGTCCTACCGCCGCTGGCAAATTCCAGGACGGAAGCCCAGACCTGGTCGAAAGTGGTGGGTAAAAAAGCTAATAAGGAGAAGACGATCCAATTTCCGAGTCAGACACGAGCTAAAGAGTCCAAGACCCGTAAGCTCCGCGCCCCACGCTCTGCCGCTGTAGTCATCACACTACAACCTGCAGCGGTGGAGAGGGGCACTACCTACGCCTCAGTATTGGCAGAGGCCAGAGCCAGCGTAGATTTACATAGCCTTGGCATAAAGGGCCTTAGGGTTCGGGTGGCGGCAACGGGTGCCCGAATACTAGAGATACCCGGTGCCAGTAGTGGGCAAGTGGCAGATCAACTAGCCTCAAAAATAAAAGATGCCCTCCAAACACAGGACGTCAAGGTGTCAAGACCCACAAAGTGCGCAGAAGTGCGCGTTAGCGGGCTGGATGACTCTGTGTCTGCAGCAGAGGTACTAGCGGCCATCACCCGCGACGGCGGATGTTCGGCAGACTATGTAAAGGTGGGCGAAGTCCGCCGGAATGCCAGTGGTCTGGGCACAGTGTGGGTACGCTGTCCAGTCACCGCAGCCAAAAAACTGAACGATAGTGGCCGTCTGCTGGTTGGCTGGGTGTCTGCGAGAGTGAAGTTGCTGCAGCCCAAGACGATGCGGTGTTTCCGCTGCCTACAGGACGGTCACGTTCGGGCTAGGTGCACTGCCGAGGTTGATCGCAGTGACCACTGCTATCGATGCGGCAAGCCTGGCCATAAAGCGGGCCAGTGCTCTGCAACACCGCACTGCCCAGTTTGTGCTGCGGCAGATAAATCGGCGGGGCACAGAGTAGGCAGTAAGGCTTGCTCTGCAACCACTGCCAGAAGTAAGAAATGGGGGAAGAAAGCTGTCGGGAAGGAAAAAGCTTCCGCGCAGCCGAGTCACTCACCAGCTGAATCAGTGGTCCAAGTAGAGGAGGAAAAGGAAATGGATTGCCAGTAATGACCCTCCACTTTCTCCAAGGGAATATCAACCATTGCGCCAGAGCTCAGGATCTTCTTCTCCAAAGCATGGCGGAGTGGTTGATCAGAGTGGCAGTAATCGCCGAGCCCTACTTCGTCCCTTCCAGGGACAACTGGGCAGGTGACCAGGACGGCCTAGTGGCTATTATCGGCGAGGCTCTTGAGAATGTTTCCAGGGGCCGCGGCTGGGTGGCTGCATCTTTAGACGATATTACCATCTTTGGGGTATACTTTTCGCCCAACAGGAGCCTCGCCGAATTCGAGGACTTCCTTGTGGAGCTAGGTGCGTCAGTCAGTCGATGCCTCCCTCGTCAAGTGTTAGTGCTTGGGGACTTCAACGCCAAGTCCGCGGCTTGGGGTTCCACCATCACAGATATACGGGGTGAGACACTCGAGGAGTGGGCACTGACCACTGGACTGTCAATCCTGAACCGAGGCTCGGTCAGCACATGTGTGAGACAGCAGGGAGAGTCCATAGTGGACGTATCATTTGCTAGCTTGGCTCTCGCACGCCGTATCCGGGGTTGGACTGTCATGGAGGGAGTGGAGACACTATCGGACCATAGATATATACGGTTCGACGTCTCCACCCAATTACAGGGAAACCACAGCCCAACAACGACACGCAGGAAGGAGCCACGATGGGCTCTGAAGTGCCTCAACAGGGAGGTCCTTGAAGAGGCTGCAATAGTTCAGGCTTGGTCCCGGGAGTCCTCTGCAGAGGGCCAAGTCGACGTCGAAGACGAGGCGCAATGGTTTAGAGAGGCAATGACGAGCATCTGCAACTCGGCGATGCCTCGCGTCCACCAACAACCAAGCAAGCGTCGGGTCTATTGGTGGTCTACCGAAATCGCACAGTTGCGCGTCGCCTGTGTGGCAGCTAGACGCCGGTACACCCGCTACAGGAGGAGGCATCGACGGTCACCCGAAGAGGAGGAGCTTCTTTATGAGGGTTACCGCCAGACGAGAACTTCGCTGCAGCTAGCCATCGGCACCGCCAAGACTCGTGCGCGGGAAGAGCTGCTGGAGACTTTAGACATGGATCCGTGGGGGCGCCCCTACCGTATGGTGCGGGGCAAACTTCGTCCTTGGGCTCTCCCCCTGACAGAGACTCTCCGGCCACGGCACCTGGAGGAAGTGGTAACATCGCTCTTCCCAGAGAGACCTGAGCACATACCACCACCGATGGCTCTGCCCGCCGCTACGGGGTCTGAGGAGGACCACGTTCCCGAGGTGACGCAGGGGGAACTGAATGCTGTAGTATTGCGGCTCCGGGCCAAGAAAACGGCCCCGGGGCCGGATGGCATACCTGGCCGAGCCCTGGTTCTTGCTCTCGAGTCCTTAGAGCCCCGACTTAGAGGACTTTTCACGGCATGTCTGGAGCAGAGTCGGTTTCCTAGTGAGTGGAAAACCGGCAAACTAGTACTGCGTCGGAAGGAGGGGCGTCCGTCGGATTCGCCATCCGCATACCGGCCCATTGTGCTGCTGAACGAGATAGGGAAGCTGTTCGAGCGCATCATTGCAAACCGCCTCGTCAGCCACTTGTACACGGTGGGTCCGGATCTGGACGACTGCCAGTATGGCTTTCGCCACGGACGTTCCACTATCGATGCCATAATGCGCGTGAAGGTATTGGCGGAGAAAGAGGTGTCCCGAGGTGGAGTGTTGCTGGCTCTGTCGCTCGATATCTCCAACGCCTTCAACACTCTGCCCTGGAGTTGTATAAGGGAGGCGCTCAAATACCACCGGGTACCCCCCTACCTCCGCTGCATCGTGGGGGCGTATTTGTCAGAGAGGTGTGTCACTTACGCGGTACGGGATGGTGCAGGTAGGCGCCAGATATCGTGCGGTGTTCCACAGGGATCGGTCCTCGGGCCGCTCCTGTGGAACATCGGTTACGACTGGGTTTTGAGAGGTGTCCTGCCCCGGCGCGTACACCTGACGTGTTACGCGGACGACACGCTGGTCACGGTCGGGGCAAAAACCCACAGGGAAGCAGCGTTGCTGGCCACATCTGCGGTAGCTCAAGTGATTGACCGCATCCGACGCTTGGGCCTTGAATTGGCAATCAACAAATCCGAGGCCATGGTTTTTCATGGACCTCGAAATAAGCCGCCACCGGATTCACATATTGTTGTCGGTGGGGTCCGGATAGTTGTCGGGTCCACCATGAAGTATCTAGGATTGGTCCTTGACAGCCGGTGGAAATTCGAGCCTCACTTCCGGTGGCTGGCGCCAAAATTGATGGGTGCCGCGGGAGCGCTTTCATCGCTGCTACCCAATATAGGGGGGCCGAACGCCGCCTGCAGACGGCTATATCTGGGGGTCGTGCGATCCATGGCTCTTTATGGGGCCCCAGTGTGGGTAGACACCCTAACGGCCAACAACATCGCCATCTTACGTAGACCACAACGGGCGATAGCCGTAAGAGTCATCAGAGGTTATCGCACGATCTCCTTCGAGGCAGCGTGCGTTCTGTCTGGGTCACCGCCCTGGGACCTTGAGGCGAGGGCCGTAGCATCTCTACGACGATGGCGCAACAGTATGTCCGAGGAAGGAGAACGACCGTTGCCACGTGAAATCGAGAGGTACCGGTCGGATTTGCGACAGGTGCTGATTGCGGAGTGGCAGGAGCGCCTTTTACACCCATCCGCCGGCCTCAATACCATCGAGGCCGTCCGGCCAGTGCTGCCGGAATGGCTCGAAAGGAGACATGGCTCCTTAACATTCCGGGCGACGCAGGTGTTTTCCGATCACGGGTGCTTCGGAAAATACCTGCACCGTATAGGTAGGGAGCCGGACGCCCGGTGTCATCACTGCATTGTTTGCCATGAGGAAACGGCGCGACACGTTGTGGCAGAGTGTACTGCGTGGGAAGAACCGCGCCGTGCCCTCGTCGCAGAAATTGGAGGAAATCTCTCGCTGCCAGCTATTGTAAGAAAAATGGTTGGCAGTGAGAGTTGTTGGGACGCTGTTATATCCTTCTGTGAAACAGTGATGACACAGAAGGAGGCTGCGGAAAGGGAAAGAGAAATATCAACTGCCCTCCCGATCCGCAGCAGGCGCACCGGGCGTCGCAGAAGGGCTGATAATGCCCTCTTTCGGCCCCCCTAAATGACCCGTGGGCGACGGATTTGGGGAAATCCGTCGTCCATAAATGGGTCCGAGGAGACAGCGCCACATATTCAACGCGCGCCTCTATATGGAGGATGGACAAAGCGAGCGGGGATAATATTTAACCCCCTCAGAGACGGGGACCTGCACATGCGGGCCAGCACTGCTTGGGACGCGGACGAATATGACTCCCGTATCCCCGGCAGAAGGTGCGAGATGGAGCTCACTGGTGGTTTTAGCCGGTAGGAGTCCGGCACACCCCTCCGCCGTACCCCAGGCGGAGGTCAGTCCATGATGGATTTCCCCAGTTAAAAAAAAAAAAAAAAAAAAAAAAAAGGTACATGACATGATGTGTTTTACAAAAATATTGGAAGTCTTCCACCTCGTTGACATTTATTATTACTACCCTGGGTATAAGCATGATGAGAAAATAATCTTGTCTCGCTCAGACTTGCCAATTCGTCTTTGTAGCATTTCGCCTATTCAAACTAGGGCGCTACGAAATGGCACTCTCCAGGTGCTGTTTTGAGCTCAATTGAAAAATACTAAAATCGTGTGTCTGAGAATGTTTATAATTATTAAATTAAACGGAGTCGTCGATAAAATAATCACTTTACAATATGATTATACTTACTCTTTATTGGGACAGTATTGCTCGTTAATTACCTTATCCGAATCACAGAATTTATCTTTGAGTGTATCGCTAGAGAGGTTATTGCTATAATGTGTTTTGCTAGACACAAAGCAAATTTAAACTTGTGACAAATGAAAATCGTGACTTTGAACCCTGTATGCACAAAAATACATAGTGCAAAGAAGAAGAAGAATATTGCAATGCTGTGTGTTTAGTAGAACAAACGCTTTCTCAACAATCAAAATCCTGTAGGTGTTGAGAGACAAAACAGATGAGTCGACTCGTATGGGCCAGCCCGACAGGAGTAATATCACGGCCTCACAGAAAACCGGATGTTAAATAAGTGTGATCAAGTGAGTGAGGTTACCGGAATCCCAATAAATTTTGCCTTACCCTCTTTCTCCTCCTCCCTTTCCGATACACTAAAAGGCGGACAGCACTCTTGTCACACTTGAGTTGAAAGTGATCATGGGCGGCGGAAGTCCCCATCAGGTGACCCGTCTGCTCGTTTACTATAAATAAAAAAAAAGAGCAAAGTCGCGGTACATAATATTTCGTGTCCACACAAGGCTCAGCACTAAATGTTAAAACGGGGATGTAACAACTACCACGAAAATACTATTATTTTCTTACCTATGGAAAATATTGTATCCACAAATATTATACATACATAGCTGTTCAATAAGGAATCCATCGTATTTGTGTCCCGAGAATGATCTTAAATCAAATAAGAACGTTGCGACTTTATGTTATCCAATAACAGATCATGAGTAGATCAGATGGAAAATGAACCAAGGGTAATGTTAGGAACGAGAATGTATTCAAAAGTAAACTTATTTATATTTCTTCCGTCTACAAAAGTCATAAAGGTAATATTAGTTAAGAAGATATTATTGAACTTCTGATATGGTTTCACAACCAGTTATTTATTATGCTTAACTTCACTGAAATTGAATGTAAACTGCACGATTATGTTATTATTACACTGACTCTGACGTAAGTACTTCTCACGTCGCATTGAATACATAATAGAATACATTAATTACGCTTCCGTAGTAGCTGACATTTAGTAACAGTGGACTTCGATATACCTCAACTAATTAACTATTGCATAAAATAATATTACATTATTGCAAAGGCGGTGAAATGGGCAATTGCAGGTCGAGTATGAGTTTGAAGGCCGAGCCGTAGGCGAAGACTTCACTAATGCGAGACAGACAATTGCTTATTAAATATACTTTTTAAATTATACATTTAATGTAATTAATATTAAATGTTACATTAGTCATATTGAACCAATTACTAAAAGAAAATGTTATTGATTTATTTGTTCAACTTCTGATCAGGTTTGCAGGTGATTGGATGTAGTGGTAGATGGCTGAATATGCTCTTTTGAGGTAGATGGATACTTCGATGTTGGCAAATGGCCAGCGGGTGAGATTCTGTTTCTGAACTAGGTTGTTAGGTGATGTTTTGACTTTTTATTTATCTTTTATTCTATATTGAGACAAAACGAACAGACGGGTCACCTGGTGGTAAGTGATAAACGCGGTCCATTGTCACCTGCAACTCTAGAGTCATTTGTGCACTGCCTTTCAGGGTGGTGTGAGATTGGGTGATGCGGGGAGGGGAAAAAAGAAAGTGGGGATGAGAAGTTGGGAAAGAGAAGAGGGGATGAGAGAAGAGGAAAGAGGAGAGGGGAATTGGGCCTTAAGAAACCTCACTCGTTTCGGTACAACACAAGCGTTGCTTCACAACTGGTTTTCTGTGAGCCTGTGGTATCGCACCGGTCGAACCGGCCTATTCGTGCCTAAGCTTGGCTCTACCACTATTTTATTATTTAAATCATTTTTATTTTCTATTGAGTCCTGAATGTAGCCTTCAGAGACTTTATTGGACTTCCAGCCTCCGTGTCTTTTCAGAGTCGTCAAATTCGCTCAGAATCCGCCAAAAAATGGGCTGAAAACCTACGGAATCAATGTCCAGTGTAACATTCAGGATTTGTCAAATTTAAACAAGTTGCTATTTCTTAAGGTATTTTAGCTATGTTGTGTCTTCGTGCACTTTCCTTTCTGAAAGTTAAGGAAAAACATATCTGACGTTGTGTTCTGTGGACGAATGTTAGGAAGTCAGACTCGGATTACAAATATCCGTTCACTCTTTATTTTAGCATCGTGCAATGGTATTATTCTTTTGTCCTCAAGAAATTCTATGTCTTTTGTGGTAACATTTTTTTTTATGCGATAGGGGGCAAACGAGCAGACGGGTCACCTGATGGTAAGTGACTACTGTCGCCCAACTCAAGAGTCACAAGTGCGTTATAAGTGAGTTCGATACTTCGACTTGCTCCATTAACGCCTAATATCATAGCAACCTGTAACAAACAAAACTAAATATCAAGCATCAGCCGCGGACAGTATGTCTAATAAGATGCATAAACCCTGTGTATCAAAATTCATCCAAATCTATCTAGCCATTTTGGCTTAACTGTGTCTCAATTAAATAATGAATAATTATATTTACCCTTGTCGCTAAATATATATCATCTGCTGCTTTAATAAAAATTGATTTATGTTTTCGCCAGTAAAAAATTTAGATTTATTGATTTTGAATTCGGTCGATTGTCGTTTAAGAAAAGTAGTTAAATTTCCATAATTTTTCAGGTTAATGCCGTTTTTAAAATGAGCTGTACATTACAGCACGGAACAAATTGCCCATAATTTAGGCGGCTTTTTAGTTTTAGCAATCTCATTAAAATGTACCAAAAATACTTTCGTAAAAAAATGTTCACTTTTTTCTCGTTCTTAAAACTCTTTCTTATAAACTCATCAATTTTTTTATAAACTTTAATGTATTATTGTTTTGACTTCGCTGGAAGCAGGTTTTCCATTGCCAATTTGGCTTCTGGTCTTAAATCTGGTGGAGTCAGTCCAAACAATCTCCAATTATTAAATTTATATTTATTAAGTATGTAAATAACAAATCGAGATGAATTTTCAGCTTTGTGCAGGTAAATGCATTTATGGCTATACAGCCAAGAGAACGCAATTTGTATTAAGCAAAGAGACTTTGCAATGTCAAGAATGATAAAAGAGATCAAAGATTATTTTATAACCCCAGAAAGCCGTTTCATACAACATTGCTGGAGCGTTGTGCGGTGAAGCGTGTTAATATGATATGCATGTCTGTTTTATTATTTTCAAGAAAACATCAAATAGGTAATAGGAATATTATTTTCAGGACCGCCTTCCTTCTCGTAAATCTTCACAAAATAGGAAATAATACTATGAACAGATAGTGTGTATCTTGTTTTTTCGACAAAATGGATCACCTGATGGTAAGTGACTACTGCCGCCCATGGACACCCGCAACATCAACAACGTTAACAGCCTTTTAGATAGGAGTACGCTCTTTTCTTGTAGGTTTGAAGGTCGTATCGGTCCGGAAATACGACAGGCGACAATTTATTCCACAGCCTAGTTGTGCGAGGCAAAAAGTTTCTGGAGAAGCGCACATTAGTGGAGTGCCAATCAACCAGGTGATATGGATGGATATTTTGTCACGTAGGACAATAGCGGAAACCAGCGGGCGGTATAAGTCCGAACAATTCCTCTGAACACCCCCCATGAAACAAGCGGTAGAGAATGCAGAGTTTAATTATATTTCTTCCGTCTACAAAAGTCTTAAAGGTAATATTAGTTAGGAAGATAGTATTGAAAATCTGATTTGGATTCACAACCATTCATTGCGTTCTTCATTTTGATACTACATTTTTAAAAAAATAGGCTAAATAGAAAATGTTCAATAAAAGCACGGAATTTCTAGCTCAAATCACAATATTCACCTTTCATCGCGTGGATTCGTATGGAGATCATGAGGTTTCAACCGAATAATTTGACATCCTGTCCATCAACCGCCGTGTCAGTGACATCTTATTTCTAACGTGTTGTTATTTGACAACTGATATTTGGACATTCACAGCAAACAAACGGATGGAATGGTTGCTAAATCGTGACATATAGTAAGAAACAAATGTTGAAAACTAATAAATTTTCGTATTGCCTGCTTTTCACCACTTGCAACAAACATATTAATATTGTATACGTAATGCTAGACACTATCTTCATTTGTTTAGGATAATCTGTTTTTTTATATACCTGCTGTATAACGCTTATTGTTTGTAATTGGTAAATTAGAGTGATAAGCCGCTGTCAATTTAACATGTTTGATATTTTTTCTCCCTAGTATGAGTTACTTTATTTTAGCTTCATTCCATTGTTCAGTTTTGTACTTATAAGTATCAGCATCTTTTACAAACGGTACGTCTTTATTATCAGAAAGTTTGACTTGTTGACCATCAGTATTTTTGATAATGTTTAAATTGATATCCTTAGACTTTCTAATTTTCAGTCATAGAAATCACTTAAGTTAATTTATAAAAACATTTACCAGTTGTCTTGGCATTTATGATTAATCACATACTGATATGGGGTGTAAATTGGTGCAGATTTTTTCGTTTGTCGAATTTTTTTTCTATTATCGAGTGTACTGCATCTGTCCTATTTTGAGTATGTCCGCAAATTAGGAAAATGTGGGTTATTGAATTAATGGCAAGATAGTAACGGCGTAGCCGTCAATGGCAAATTTGGTAGAACACGAATATTGGCAGGCGTTTTCACAAGGTGGACGAATATTTTTTTGCGGCATGTCTTTTCCTCTACTTAATACATAACATTGGCCAATGTTCTTCAAATGGCCTCTTGTGTTTTTTTTTTTTAATTGAATTGGTTTTCTGGTCTTCTTTTAGATTTCTGTTCCTGTCCTACTTGTATAGTTCTTCTGCAACAGTTAGATCTTGAACAACTTGAACTATTGCTAGAGCTAGAGTAGATTACAAGAGTTGGAAGGATTAGTGCTCGACCTAAATGAATTTCTGCTAGAGCGATAGTCTAAATTTTATTTTTTCCCATTCGCTTTGTTTTCGGTGGTTTAAACTCAAATCCATTACTCTCTGAAAAGTCATTTGTCTTATTCTTCATTAAAACATCCTTTATAGCGGTACTCTGTAATATGGATTCAACTTGACTGGCATCGGTTAATACTAATTCACAGTCTTTTGCAAAATTGTAGTTTTTCTAGCTATCGATAACTGAGGGTTTATATAATACTATATTGTTGATTTCCAACCGTAGAAATATTTTCTGCTTTAGGCATTTATTTTACTCTCAAATAAATTTATTTTATTTAAGATATTTGTGAGACGTATTGATATATAATACAAGAAACTTTGAAAAACATATGAAATTGAAATCAAACTTAGTAGAAATGTTGATTACTTTAATGTAATTAATAAATACGAGAAACAAAGTTATATTTTTTAGTTAACCATTTTATTACAAGTCTATTAATGAATGACAAGTGACACTAATTATTCTTTCTTGATATGGCATCCACTATGTTATTAACAAAGGAATAAGAAGAAGAAGATATATAAGAAGGATATACACTTTTGGAACAATAAAGTTACAAGTCTTTTCATATTCCTATTATAAATAATAGTAATGCTGGACCTAAAAAGTCATTCTAATATTTATAATTTTATAGCTCCATCAGATTAATAAAAAAAAAGTTCTTGGAACTACAAAAAGACTTATTGATTTCTGACTTTGTAGTTCCAATTATAGTAGTCAAACATGATGAAATTTGACCAACAAAACGCTTTTACCAAGCAATGACTTTAAGTTCAAATTTATTGGTAATAACAAGAAATATGTTGTAGTTATAACAACATATGAGACTTTGTTGTTCCAATATATGTGTTTAAGAATAGTCACAAATACCTTAAAACTGGTGTAGCTCCAAGTCACTAGTAGCTCAAGCGGGCGCGGTAGCACTACTGATCAATCAGACTTTTTCCTCCCAATATCCGTTGAAATATTAGCAAAAACCTCAAATACACTGACGCTACCTAGTGAAATATTCAAATACTTTCACGGCTGTCTTTGTTTCTCCAAACGAAGGCATGGTTTATAAATAATTTGGTATACTTATGTAATTTTTGCAACTTTGCCTATTAGTGGCTTTGTATTATGTATTACTTACTAGGCATATTATGTCATACTAGTTGTTAACCGCGACTTTTTCATTTCATTAACTTCATAACAATATTGCATTCAACACAGAAAATACAATTATCTTAATCTACATTAAATCCTTAACTTCGTTCGCGTGGAAACCGTGGTTTTGAAAAGTAGCATATATTATGTGCTTTTCCGGACTATGTACTATCTGATAGATAAGAGTCAGATCTCTCAGATGCCTTCAATAAAACCTATGGAAAAAGACGAGGTGGCCCTATTCAACTCCATTGATCCACTCAACTATACCGGTAGCAAAGTGGTACATACTGGAGCAAAAGTAGTTTCACTGTAGGTGAATTTATTTTCACTAAAGTTTCCTTGCATTAAACTCGCCGTTTAAGTATAACATGAATAGGTTAAACAAGATATATGTTTTTGAACTGGACTATACATTATCCAGTTCTTATCATATGGATCGCGTAGGTTCATAAATAACCATTGCCAGCTGTTCAACACTTGCAACAAACATATTAATATTATATACATAATGCGCAGAGATTATCTTCATTTGTTTAGGATAATTTGTTTTTGTTTTTTTATAGTTACTGTATAATCTCATCAATAAATTAATGAATAATAAATACAGTCACGTCAAAATTATTTAACAGGAGACCTTTCTCAAGGAGTAAGTAGTCCAGCCGCGACGGTACCGGACGTCACAGTGTGGCCCGATCGCGGCTGTACTGCGTTTTAAGTACAGAACTACGTATAAAACTGAACAATAGAATGAAGCTAAAATTAAAGTAACTCATACTAGGAAGAAAAATATCAAACATGTTAAATTGACAGCGGCTTATGACTTTACCAATTGCAAACAATAAGCGCAAGATATTCGTCAATATTGTTCCCAAATTCTACGAAAATGTATATAACAATATTATTAATAACTATTTACAGAAAAGTATAGATCAATCAAAGCAAAAGTACAAATTTCCTTTAAAGTATAAGACTTTAATTTCTAAGATAATGAGAATGTGGTCCTTAAAAGACCAAAAAATTATAACGTGCCTTCTTTTTCACCTTAATTTCCGCTCTATAATCTTTTCACGGAAAACAGAAAAAAAATTTGTTGACTTGAAAGTTGTGTTGATTGAAGTGTTTTTTAGTTTATAGTTATAATTCCTGCCAATTTTATTTTAAAGTTAAAACTTATTATTTGTAAGAATACAAATATAATGACACTTAAGACTGCTAGAAGTTATTAAAGTTTATTAAGCCAGTGTAGTAGTAACTTAGATAGATAGATAGATAGATACTCTTACTTGTACACGTTAGGTATCAAACAAAGAACATAATAATAGGTGAGTACAAATGACGGTCTTATCACAATCTACGATCTCTTCCAGATAACTCGATGGACTATACTGTAAAGTATTAGGTAATGGTGGCGCACAAAGAGTAAAAAAAAAACAAAAACAAAACAGTAATAAACAAAAATAAGAGATGGAAAAATAAACAACTGAAACAAATTGCAATTAAAAACAGGTAATATATACATATATATACCGAAATACACATACACATACACATATACACATACATAAATATATGCAATAAACAGTTATTACCTCAGTACCTATTGCATAAAAAAATAACTACCTATCTCAATAGGTAGTTATTTTTTTATGCAATAGCAGACGAGCAGACGAGTCACCTGAGTGTAAGTGACTGCCGCCGCCAATGGACACCCGCAACTCAAAAGTCACAAGTGCGTTGCCGGCCTTTTAGGTAGGAGTACGCTCTTTTCTTGAAGGTTTAAAGGTCGTATCGGTCCGGAAATACGGCAGGCGACAATTTGTTCCATAAGCTGGTTGTGCGAGGCAAAAAACTTCTGGACAAGCGCACAGTGGCGGAGTGCCAATTGTCCAGGTGATGGAGATGGATATTTCTATTTTCGTAGGACGATGGCGGAAACCTACAGCCGGTATAAGTCCGAAAAATTCCTCTGAACACTCCCCACGATACAAGCGATAGAGGATGCAGAGTGAAGCTACATCTCTACGCAACGCCAAGGTGTCAGGTCGATCAGAAATATCTTGGCAGTCGATGATGCGGTCGCTCTCCGTTGAATGCGGTCAAGAGAGAGAAGTTGGTACTGGGGTGCACCTGCATAGAGATGAGAACAGTATTCCATATGCGGCCGAACCTGCGCCTTATAAAGTTGCAGGCGGTGGGCCGGAGTAAAATACTGTCTCGATCTGTTTAGCACACCAAGCTTCTTCGAGGCTAATAAGGCCGCGAAACTGGACTTCGCCTTATATATCGACGCCAAGGATTCCGATACTGGCTGATGCAGTTAGGGAAGTGCTCTCAAATTGAGGTGATACAACCAATGGCATCTTTTTAGCGGTGAACGCGCAAACCTGTGTCTTCGTGGGGTTAAACTGGACTAGGTTAAGTCGACCCCAATCTAAAACTTTTGATAAAGAAGTTTCGATTTCAGACACAGGTTTGGATCGGCTTTCGATGACGTTTACCCGAGAAATGTTAGCGCGGCCGGTGTAAAGGGCATCACTCGTGCTATCGTTCGCATAGGAATGGATGCCGCTAATATGCAGCAAGTCATTGAAATGCAGAACAAACCGCGAGGGTGATAGCACACAGCCATGTGGTACACCAGAATTAACAGACTTGGAGTCGAAGCATGCATCGTCAACAACAACCTTGATGCTTCTGTCTGTAAGAAAACTGGTGAGCCAATTCAACAGTTTCTCGAGAAGCCCATAGGAAGGAAGCTTTGCAAGGAGCGCTTTGTGCCAGACCCGATCGAAGGCCTTCGCCACGTCCAAACTAACGGCCAACGCTTCCCCCTTGGTCTCGATCGCCTGTGCCCACCGGTGAGTCAAGCAAACGAGAAGATCACAAGCTGAATGACCCCGACGGAAGCCGCATTGTCGATCATTGAGGAGCTGGTGGTCTTCTAAGTACCGGAGGAGCTGGCAGTTAACAAAGGATTCCATTATCTTGAAGAACAAGGAGGTGATGGCTATGGGTCTGTAGTTGGACGGATCCGAGTGATCGGGATTGGATTCTCCAATGCTAGTGCTGGTACCCCCCTGGGGTATCCTTTTTGTTAATAGCGCTATCATTAGGGGGGGTGGGGGATTTTGGGCCTCAGGAGACCTCACTCATTTCGGGGAAATGCAACGCAAGCGTTACTTCACAACCGGTTATCTGTGAGGCCGTGGTATCGCACCGGTCGAGCCGGCCCATTCGTGCCTAAGCATGACTCTACCGAAAACATTGTAGTGTAAGTTAGGATTTCCAGTTGATTTTCCAATTGTGAGATATGATCATATTAGAGTAATACGTATATGAATCTTATACAGAAATTCTGAAGTCTCTCAAGTTTATCAAGTTGGTCTTTATTGAGATCTAGATAGCTGATGTCGGCATAGTCAAGAATGGGAAGAAGAATAGATTGTATGAGTTCAATTTTAGTAGATGTTGGAAGAAAATTTCGTAACCTTCTTAGAGAAGCTGCAGAGGCAAAGATTTTGCTACTGAGATTTTTGATCCGGAGACTCCATGTAAGGGTTTTATCGATGAATGATATGTATATGGTAACACCTTCAAATGAGATTTCCAAAAGTGTCGAGTTGTTAATCTTAGCAATATATCTTAGGCTACCGGCAGTTACTGCTTGATTCTTCTTAGGGTTAACCTTGCCCACCCATTTGCTTATAGTAAATAAATCTTTATTGATGGTATCAATGCCATGGTGCACCATGTTAAAATGGGCTTGACTTATTTGCAAATCCTCTGCATAAAGGTGGTACGAACAGAAGAGATTGTTTGAAATTGTGGTAATAAATATTGAAAAAATCAAAGGAATGAAAACGCCACCATGTGGCACCCCAGCAGTAGTGTCAGACCAGATGGAGAAGTTATCATCCAGTCGCACAAGTTTTATTGTATTTAAAAACTTGTCTTTAATTATAAACATACACACACTTTTAATTATTTTTGAAAATTGATTTTGTGAAACTGCCCGTACCCATTTTCAAGATTTATTTCTATATTTTTTTTCCTGTATTCTGGTATTAAATTTCCTATAATAAAACACCTCAATGGTGTTTAGATTCTTTGCAAAATAATTACCTTTGCACATGTATTTCTTTAAATTAACTTGGCTCTGCTATTCTATTCTATATTATCTTTCAAATTTTCATCATAAATAATTTACATATAAGACAAAAATAAATATAACAAAGGCTGAACGTCTCGCGCTATTGTTATAGAACTTTACCGTAATAAATTTCCGATAATTTTCTGACACATTTATTAATCAGCAGCTTTCACGTTTTTCCTTTACCAGAAAACATCTGTTAATAGAATTACACTTTGATTTTCTCAAATCTGATTTTGTTAAATCCGCAAGGATAACTAATCCGTAGTTACTACAGTATTTTGCGAATTTTTAAATCTTAGGTGAGGGTAAAGCTAAAGTTCTACGTGTTTAGCTTTCAATCATTATTTTTTTAAAAGTAATGCAGTTGCCGAGAAAATTGTTAAGTACACTTTAATTATATTTTGTTTAATACATTTTAATAATTACTTTTAATATAACTTCTTATGGCCACCCTGTTCACCTGATCTATTCCCCTGGACTTCTTCTATTGGGGTTGTCTTAAAGACAGGGTCTACTTCTATTGGACGAGCTTCGCCAAAAATCATTAAGGTTGTGGATCACATTAATATTAGAAGATATGCAAGACAGATAGAAGGATCTTTTTAAGGCGATGTTGTGCATGAAAGGAACAATTCGAGCACTTCATGTAATCATAACAATGTTTATGCCATTTTTTTTTAAGTCATTCAACCGCTTCCAACAATAAAAAACCTTGATTACTATACTATTACTAGTAGTAGTACTATACTATTTTAAAATCTCGATTAGTTACATCACTTTAAAAAAAATCTTACCATAGTAGTGTCAATAATTTTTTTTTACACCACGATGAGTGAAAGTAGACTGAAAGTAAAATTCTTGAAAGATTTCAGGAAAGGAAATAATTTTGATTTATTTTTGTATAAAAACTAAAGGCATTCTTGGATTCTTTAAAGATTGTGGAGGATAGCAGTGCTACTTAAAAAACAGAAATATTGTAAAAGTGTCGGTCATGATAGTAAAAAACATCATAAGGGGTGTCAATTGACAAAATATTAAAATTTTTCTTAGTGATTTAAAAAAAAATATATTATTCCGCGCCCGTGTCCGCTTATCGTTAAATTTTGGGACAAATTGTATAAACTATATAGACCATCACGCTACGACTAGAAGCGGAGCATTGACCTAAAACGCTGGCGAACTGCGGGTTAGTTCGGGTAGTTCATAATAACAGAATACCGCAACTAAACTGTATGTTATGAAAATACATATGTATTTAAGTTTTTCCATTATCCATGGCCTATATAAACGGTAAAATGGAATCAGAGAATTTATTTCTATTTCAGACCCTTTTCATCTCCCTTTTACCCAAGTTATGTAAAACAGAGCCGATATACATTTTTTGGTAGCTTAGAAAACAGGCTACGACATCGTCTACACTAAAGCGTTAGCTTTTTCATCGTAACAAACAATACACTTTTGATGAAGTTATTTATGCTGATTAGAAAAATAGACTAGCTACATTCCACATATGACATCTGACAAATTTTTATAACCTCATAGTTATTACCTATTTTAATTTTTTTTTAAACGCTTACATACATATGTATGTATATCTACTCACGTCTGTATCCGCGAAAGGATAGACAGAAGCGTATTGAACCCCCAACATTTTCCGGGCTACAGTTCAGCCTCTCTCATTTAAGAGTAATACTCACTTTGGGAATGAAATGGGAAAATTAGGAGTTTATTGAAAGGGACATTGAAAGACGCTATGGCAGCCGCATCATTAAACTGAATTTTTGAACATACACCATGCGGGCGTTATACCAAGTTGTCACGCGAGATTTTTCATTTTAATTTAATAAGCAATATCGTTGTTACAGTTGGTGGCGGTGCACAGCTGGACGAAGAAAACTGTGACCCCGGGGACCTGAAAGTATGCGTAAACTTAATCCCTCGGACACCTGTCGGCCTACCGAGGAATAGATATGAGCTAGATGCACATTGCCAGTTAGTATAGTTAACTTACACAACTCCGATTTGTTTAACGTAGAAGATTTGTATTTTTTGTATCCCCAGAAACCAAAATTTGAGTGTTATAAGTTTGAGGTGTCTGTGTGTAGCGTAACTAATAAAGTTTTTCATTTGAAAAGTGACTTAATTGAGAGTTTCTTAGCTATGTTTAAAAAAAACAGCCGTTTGCTGATTCTAAGTTCTCCAATTTGTTGAAATGTTTGAATTTATAGTTTTTCATATCGTTTCATCTTATCACCCCATCTCATTTTTATTTTATTTTCTTTTTCATATGTACAATCTGAAATAATCCATCAGTCTCATACTGGAAAGTCCTTCGAAAGTAGATGAACTATATCAGGTGATAAACGGCGTTATTTCAGAGACTTGATGTTCAGATTGCTAACACCTGACTTAAAAAGACCGCGGAGACAGTATTATGATGGTAGAGCTTCCCGTGGTACGGGTAACCTAATACCACAAGGCGGACGCGAACTTAAAGAAGTAATGTGCAGGTTTAAGACCGAAAACTGAGGATTTACATAACCGATATTGTATCACAGCCAAGTCCACAGTGACCATGACAGCTGATGTTTGTTTTTTTAGACTTTTGGATAGGTACAAAATGTTGTTTCAAATGTGTAATCACCATCTGAAATCAATTTATTAAACCTCGGTTTTTATTTTGTGAAGTGGCAATATTGTTTAGAATTTTAGGTTTCTCATTTTATTTATTTATAATACCGGCAACTGTCAACTGTCGGTTAATTATATACCGTCATATAAATATCGTTATTGAAATGATTAATGTTTAATACGACATACGTTAACTAAATAGCGTTATATAAATATCGTTACTTAAATTATTAATGTTTAATATGACATACGATAATGCCTGTATCCTGTAAAGGGTAGGCAGAGGTGTATTAAACACCCACATTTTGCAAATTAGAATTGATTCCCACTAACGTAATAAGGGCAAGTCTATTCCCGTCAATAGGGCACTCTATTACCGCATAAGAGCTGTCTGTTCGTCATGTCTGATCCATTAGTCAGTTGTATGACACCCAGGAGAAGAGATGGAGTGGCTCTATTCTACTCCACTGAGAACCACAAGACATTTCAACAGTTACATTCCAGGAGAGCCACACGTCATTGTTAAATACAAAACCCATAAAATGACTTACATTGTTTTTAATGGTAAGTTTTATTGAATTGTGTGATAGTTATAAATAGGTATAAAAAAATTAATTGAATACCTGGTAAGTTTTTCAAAATGATTCATTTTCTTAATAAATAAAAAAAAAGTCGTTGTGTGATTACTATCAAAGTCTAATGAACAAAAGACTTTTGTACATAACTTAAAAAAAAAACCTTGTATTCAAATTCCTAATATTAGTTTTTAAAAATACATTAACTATATAATTGCTCATTTTCACTTAACTCAAACATGCTCCAAAACATGTCCTACAAATATAATAGCGAGCCATAGCAACAGCGTAATGTAAGACTCATCGTGTAGTCTGGTCAACAAAAAAGGTCACGTACTTCGCCAACTCTAATGGAAATTGTTTTTGTAATACCGACTTACGACGAACAGTACGTGAATGCGTTGGTACGTTACAATTCTTTAATAAATTACTAGTTTTCATCCGCGGCTTCACCAGCGTGGTACGTCTATAAAAAGTAGCTTCCCCAGGATTCAAATTAATTATCAACATACAAAATTTCATTTGGTTTAGCCGGCTTACTACAGAGTTACTTCCACATTTACTACATAAACTACATATATTTATAATTTGTAAACTTCATATATAATGCAGTTGATTTTCTTTTTGTGTGTATGTTAAGCAAATGCATCATTTGTGAACCAATTTTAGTAAAAAAAAATGTTATTAAATTTTTAGCTACTTAAGCAAATTATAAATATAGCACCATTTCAATTTAACATACCTCCTTAACTTCTTGGGATGGAAATTTAAAGATGAAGTTTATCATTGTCATGACTCAGAAGCATTGAAGACGGGTTTTTGGATTAAAAGGCAGATTGATTGATTTTTTGGATTAAAAGGCGATTTCTCTGGTTATTTATTTTTTTATCACATGAGGGTTACATTCGTGATTCGAGGGTGTGGCGGCCGCACTTGCGTGGCTCCTTCCCAACTTGGGGGAGCCCTGCTCTGCGTGGGTGCAGGAACGTGCCAACCTCGTGGCGGCTATAAGCGTTGGTAGCCTCTCGCTGGAGACCATGGTTATGCACATGCTGCATTCCGCTGCTTCATTCTGTGAGGTAGTGATGCAGGCCAAGGAAGCGGCGGAAAGGGAACAGGAGAGAAGCAGCACACTTCCGTCCCGCAGTAGACGCACCAGGCGCCGGAGAGCGCAAAATAATCTCCGGCCATGAGCGCTAGCCTGGGGGCGATGGACAGGGCTTTCCGTCGTCCTAGCAGAAGCAGGCCCGAGATGGTGGCGCGACGTGTTCCGCGCGCCTCTTTAAATCAGAGCATTAAACCATATCGGGGTCGCCTCTACCTGTCCTTAAACCTGTCGGGGTTCACAGGGATTTTCTTTCTGGGGTACACCTGAGGCCCCGGCTAGAAGACTCCATGTCGGAACACTGTGTGGTTTTAGTCGGTTTGACTCCGACATACCATCTTACCGTAAGGCCCCGGTGAGGTGATGACCCGTGGGGGTTTCCACACAAAAAAAAAAAAAAATCGGGTCATATTCGTTAGTGGTGAATAGCTACTGAAAATATTAAACGCCTTGTTTTTTTAATTGGTGTTAAGATATGCCAAGGGGAAGAATAGGGTTTAAAACTTGTGTTACCAATTTTTAGGAGTTTTTATCATTTAAAACCTACTAGGCTACTGTTGGCCATACATTTTTTTTTCCTTTCACTCCTTAGAATATATTGCAGCTGATATTACACGGATTGTGTGCTTTATTGATATATGTACGTACATAGCCAGGGCTCGTTTTTTTTTATCTTTTTAATAATTTATCAATTTGAGCATCCGTACGAAAGGAGGAACATAGTATGTGATAATTGAACAACATCAAATATAGAGGTTTCTGCAGAATGTAATGGAAATGCGGTATTTGTGGAATTGATGACAAGTTTATGTCATTTATTCGTATTAATATCGCTACATCTCTAATGAGTAGGCCGCAGACAAATCTGTGTTTAATCCGGGGCGAGTGGTACTAATCCCGTAAACATAGCAATGTACTTCATTCTCCAGCTTTGACCCAATTCAATATGTGAAAGGATCAGTCCGTTGATTGTTCTGCCGCTTTTCAATTTGAATAAAAATGTATGAATGTGGAAATACGGCACGTTCTATTTTTGTTACAAATAAACAACTGATATATAGAATATATGTATATGAGTAGAATATATGTAATAACTTAAAAAATAGACTTCTGGGTCTTGTATTTTGTAATGAATTTTATACCGTTAAGCCCTGTCAAACCCTTAGTAACTGAATATTTGCGTTATTCGTTTTGCAATAATAATAAATAATAATCTCTTACCAAAAATAATCTTAATAATATTTATAAAAAAAAGTCCTGACTGAACTTTGCACGTCCAGCCATGGACGTGGCCGTGGTTTGGGATGAGGCTATGGATAGGCATGCGGGGTCCTTGGCAATCAACCTCGACATTGCCAAGGCCTTCGATAGGGCCTCTCATCGCTCGCTTCTTTCCAAACTTCCTGCATTTAGTCTGCGCCCAAACTCTGCAAGTGGGTTGCTGCCTTGCTCCACAAGCGCCGCATTATTTATCTTAGTTTAGTGTTATCTGCGACAGCGCGGCCTCTGACTTCCAGAAGGTTAGCGCTGGTGTGTGTGTGACATCTTGGTCCTTGGCAATATACATTGTGATACAGACAGTACAGTACACAGGCGATATTTTGGACATCTTGCTGCCAAGCTGGTAGACGTTGAGGGAAAACGACAGGAGCTCAGCTCCAAGAAAACACAGGCGTACGCGTTTTCTAACAAAAAGTCTACATTCCTTCCCCTTCCCACTCTTCAGAACACTCAACTGCTACCGCAGGATAGGCTTAGTATCCTGGGTATGGTATGCCAGGATCTCAATCCGCCCGAATACATCGAGAGCGTCACTAAGGCGGCCTCTCGGAAGCTCGGCGTATTGAACAAGATGAGACGCTTCTTCTCTCCCCAGCAACTGTGTATTTTGTGTAGTGAAGTACTGCTCTCATCTTTGGGACGGCTATGCACAGTATTTGCTTGACGCTCTTGATCGGTTGCAGTGGCGCGCAGTCCGCATTATCGACTTTCCTGAGGTCACCCAGTCTCGTGAGCCTCTGCAGTTGCGAAGAGATGTCGCCTCTATGGCAGTCCTCTATCGCCTACATCACGGAGAGTGTTCTAACGAGCTCTTCCAATAGGTCCCACCTTCTCCTTTCCTCTACAGGACAACATGTGCTGGCCTGAGGAGTTACCGTTTGAGAATCGAAAATATACATACCCGAACTAAACGATTTGGCTCTTCTTTCCTGTGCCTATCGGTGAAAGCCTGGAATTCTCTACCAGCGCACGTGTTTCCTTCCCACTTTGATCCCGGGTCTTTTAAGCGGGGCGTGAAAAAGCATTTCACCAGGCCGCCAGAGTGTGGGTCACCATGCTGCATTGACTAGACATGCAATAAGGATGGTGACCACCACTTTTGACTCCACCTATTGCTTTCCATCAGCATAAAAAAATAAATAATAACACAAGATTTTCCGAATTTTCTACCCTTAATGGTATAAAATAGCTTTTTTTTTTTGGATATCCATCATTTTTTAACTTAAATCCTTAAAAATAGTATTTGAACTTTCGTCCAGATGTTAAGAAAGACTTATTTCAGGATTTCTCGAAATAATACCTATAAGGGTAGAATATGTCAAATCGCATTTTTCTGAAACAGTAATTTTGAGTTTTTGAGTTTTTAATTTTCCAAGATTAGAATTGTTATTCTTATCTTCTTCAAATTGATTTAATGTAATTAACTTAGTAATATTCTTATTTATTAAGAGTGTTGTTCTGCGCAATTCCTTTTTATCCAATTAATATTCTAACTGAGTGTAAGAAGGAACATTTTTAGTGCAAAAGAATAGATACATTGTTAGGTAGACTTTCCTGCCTACCTCCCCTTCTTCATTTCTTCCTATCGTTGCCAAGAAGATTACTATGAGAAGAAGTGCTTAGAACCAGATCGCGACTTATCTACAAAGATTGTTACAGACCAATCTTTATCTCTGATTTTTTCTCGTAATGACTCTTAAAAATGTCGTGCCAGATGCAACGACGCCATTAGGATTATTTTTTTAATAGTGTATTAAAACAAAACAGCTGTTCACCGAAGGCGAATACCAATAAATTTATCCTAATATAAACAGAAAAGCAGTCGCTAGGTAATAGAAAGTTCAACCTGAGGTACGTCACAATCACGATATGAACAAAATAATCCTGGAAATCGAATAGAAACGAAGGAATGTTCCTGAAAAACCCAAATTTACTCCGGCGTGACATATGATATCGATACAGAGTATGAATTTGACATCACCGTGGCCTTAGGTTCCAAAAACAACAAGTGCCAATGTTGCAATGTTCTTAAGTGGAAGGATCACACCTGAGGGCAGAACCTCTAATGTAGTGTATAAAGAGGTACACTAAGTATAGTTTGAAAAAAACGTAGCTTTAGGATTTTGAAATACATTGTAACATTTTCTAGGTGCATTAAAAACTGTAAAAAAAAGAAGTTGACCTAAAACTATTCACGAACTCATTTCAAAGCTTTATGAAGAATGTTATCTAAAAACTGCATTATCTTGATAAATAACTTACTTAACGTAAGATTCATAAAATTAATATTATTACTTTATAATGATTTGACATTGTAGCTACTTAATTCCTTCTTAGTAGGTATAGTAGGTAGGTTTATTTTATATATAAATCTAAAATAAACACAGAAATTTAAGAATTGTCCCTAGTGTAAGATTGTACAACGTTAGCAATAATGTAAACCTGTTAGTTTACAGGTATTTATAAAATATATGTTTCATTTACTTTTGGCACTCAATGTCCATTACCTAATTTTAAATAAAATTTGTAATGTATTGTGACTGATTGTAACAAATATAAAAAAAAAACACATATATAATGAATTTAAATCCATTATTTATTTTTGTTTTAAAAACATCTGCGACTATTTGCGCAAGACATACTTTTAATAACTAAGAATTCCTATTTTTGCACCTATATGTTCAGGGTCTTAATCAGTAGAAACTAGGAGACTAAGTACAACAAATAACACATTACTCTAACAACAAAACATATCTCTAAGCTTTAAGATCCTAATGCTAAAATTCTACGTCCAATACGTCGCATGCCTGAAACGCTCTAATAATAATGACTTACAGGGATGAAGTGGATTTTATTCTTAAAAACTTAATATGATTCAAAAATATGCACAAAAGGAAATTAAAACGAAAGTGAAAAAAAAATACAGATATTCTATGTGTATGGAGGTGTCATAAACTTACGGAAGTTGATACGACAAAAAAATTACAAAGATAAGTGAATGTCACTGAACAATAACAAATTGTACTGGAGGGAATAGGTTTAAAAACTTTGCCAATTATATGTAACCGTCGCATAGCTCATGGTTTTTCTTCTTATGTTGTGGAGTCATTGTATTACATAACATTATATCAAAGTATACATTTTTTTTTTCGATGTATGTAGTACTAGAAACGTTTTACATGAAAGTTACTTCTATGTTCTGTGTTGTACCTTTCACAACATGCGGGTGATATTTCTTGATGCTCAGTTGAGTATGTAAGGTGTGAAAGCTTACATACTCACAAACAAACAAACTCACTTTCACATTTATAACATCAGTTTTATACGTAAAATCAAATAAAATACTTTTATTTTAAAGACGAAGTTTCTTATAATAAAAAGAAAATCCAATATATTTTATTTAAATAACAGGTCTATATAAAATATGGTAACACAAATTAAATATATTATAATGAACGATAGCACTCAATGAAGTTGAGCTCCGACGAGTCTAAGACGCTCAACACGTAATAGAAGGGCCCTTACATTCTTAAGTCTTTTGAATGCCTATTCAAGAGTCCATAAAATTTAATTTATTTTGATAGAGCGTAGTTATGTAGCAGATTCAATAAAACGTCCTTCGAATTAGTCGTCTTAATCTACTATACGCTTTTCTTAATTGTTGTATGATCCGCTACTACACACGTGTTGCGATTAATGGTGCTATTCGTTATACATATTATAAAACAAATAAAGAAGGCTACCTCGAAAGGTAGCCTTCTTTATTTGTTTTATTTAAATATTTCCTTATGCGTTTCAGTAATTTAACAATAACTTGCTTCATATTTTGTATGGACCATTGAATACGTAAATAGTAAATGGTCAGTGACAACCTCATACGTAATATGACCTCAGATATATTTATACGTAATATTTAGGAATAAAGAAGGGAAAATATTTTAACCAAAACAATTGGCAAAATAATTATCTCCGAAAAAAATTGGTGATTTTTCTTTTTTTTTATATAATTATTTAACCTAGAAATTTCTAAAATGATCGGTATCCTACCTTAATAATAATACCTTTTTAGTTTTTTAAATATGCTTTGGCAAGTATGGGCCAGCTCGACTGCAGTACTATCACAGCCTCTCAGTTAGTAAAACAATTTATAAAATGATTATTGAATCCATTATAATATATTTCTTATAATAAATAATTACAGGTCTTCAGACAGATCTGTCATTAAAAGTGTGAATGTTTGTTCTAGAGCTTACCAGACGGGGATGGTATGTATGGACACATGGATCAAACGGTGCCTACCCACAGATGGTCAAAAGTTGTTACAACAACAAATCGGCGGGGCTCGTGCACTGATGCGATTTCTGTGCACAAATGATACTGCTCTGCGAAGAGGTTAGATTCATTCTATTTTTCAATTACTGTGTAATTAATACGACTATAGTATGTGAAAATGAAAACAAAAATATATCTGACCGATTAGTCAGTCGTACAGTGCGCGGATAACGGTAGTGGGCTTAAACCATATTACGTGAGTCGGACTAAATTATGATTTGGCAAGAAGAGGGTGTATAAGAAGCTTCTGTCTAATCCTTCGGGGATTAAGCGTTAGTATATGCGTGAATGAATGAATGATCAATAATACAATCATAGAAACAATCATTGCTACAAATTGAAGTTTTAAATTCCTCATAGGTCAGAAGTTTAAGTTTTAGTTTTTTTTAAGTTGGTAATAAATATTGCAAATAAGCATGAATAATATGTTTACTGGTCGAATATATACATATTGTTACGGAAGTGGGTACAGGGATTGGAAGGAAACTAATATATCACTGCCCAGAGGGAACGATTTATTTGCGTTTCACAATATTCCGAACGCGTAACACTCACAGCATAGAACGAGTTGTACTGCACAAACCGCGTAGCACTGTTCCACACTGTCCCCGCGGACTACACTTAACTCAGTCCAACGGTAGCACTGCACCACTCACTGTTCACTTTCACTATTCACTTCACTTCACTGTACTTCACTGTACTTCACTGTACTACTTTTTCACTTCTTCTTCTTATTCTTCACTTGAGAGCACTTTTCACTGAACTGCCCTGTAGGCGCGTCTGGAGCTCTTTATATACCCCTAATTTCGATCGTAATTTGTTGAATTTCGACCGTCATTTCGTTATTCTTTTCGATTGTCTTCTACAACTTAATTTATTTATTCATTTTGCTTGATCTAGTACTTTCCATTATATTCGAATTTTGAAAAGAATCATCTCCATTTACTAGAATTTTCTATAAAACACCGAAATCACAAACAAAAACCCATAGAGTCCGCCGGGGCTTGAACTCACGGCATTCGACTCGCAGCCGTTGCCACTACCGCTCAGCTACCGTGACTTGTCAATCTTCATTTGAAAAACTTCTATGCATTGTTTGTCTGTGCGGTGACGTAGGCATGGCGTCACAATATGTATGCGTAGTGTTCTGTTTATGACCATACTAAAAAAAAATTCGTGTAGAAACAGTGAAACATAATAAAACAAACAAATCTAAAAACAAAGCAAAAAGTACGTATTCAACGCAATATTTTCTAATTTTGCTATTTAACAGTTGTCTTATCAATCAAATTAAAATGTTATAAATTTCCCTAAAAACATTTTAATTGTTTGCAAATTAGATTATAAAGCTCTTACCTCCTCTAAAGATATTCATCAAAAGTTAAGTTAGTACGAAATTTATTGGACATTGCGCGTATCGCCAATACCTTTTGTTGAAGGATGATCGTTTATGTTATTCAAATTAAAATACAGAATTTCCAAAATATCGGATCTATCGGATTACGTCTAATTACAATAGCTCATTTCTATATAATTGCGTGTAAAAAGAGTATATCGAATGCTTTACCACCGCGTTACACAAGTTTTTACAATACATATCTTTATTATCTACATTTTATTTTTCTATCTTTACGACTAGCCATTGTCTGTGCAGAGTTTCTGAAGGAGCCAACGTGTTGGGGGCGAGTTTCTCCTGACTGGACCAAGTGCGTAGACGAGTTACAAGTGGCCGTGCGAGAGAGTACAGAGCGAGCACAACAACTCACGTACTTCAACAAGAATGCTGAGTTGTGCTGGTAATTACTTTAGCTTATTTTATTAATTTCACACTATATGTATGATATTTACAGAAGCGGACTTAATGACTTAGGCATTCGCTGCATGTTTACATTGATCGCTGCGTTTTTAATATAAATCAATAGTTTAAAAATGAACGAGTTTGCTCGAAACTCATATCCTAGGTAGCTTAGCACAAGCTGAGCTACCTAGGGGTTCACAGAAGTAAATGTATTGGATATTTAGAATATATCCTTAATTGCGAACATACTTATGAGCAGTTGCAGATAAAAAGTACAGCACACTAAAATTGATTTCATCAGTTTATGTGCTTAGATCAATCATGACATATTTTAACAGCATTAAAGTTACTTTCAGTTTGGCTGATAAATGGCGGCCCTCTTAGCTTAAGTTTCTAACGCTAAACATATATCACGCGTGATATTATAACGTTTTCTTTAGGAAGAATCCTAGAGCATATCAAATGTAGTTTTATTACATACGTAAGTGCAGCATTGCCCGTTAGTTGGTATTACTTCAGCCACGGGTCGGCCTTTTACTGACTTCTTTGATCGTAGATAGTCGTAGTTATAAAAGCACTAATCACACCAGTGTTGTTACTTGTTATTTGTCAACTCTATCATTATACTATATACTTACATTGTAGAACCTAACTCGTTCAGCGGATGGGATCTCAGGTCCAAAACATTGAAAGCCATTTCTGGTAAAAATAATAATATAACTAAGCAGTTGCCCCTTGCTTTTGCTACGGTATAATTACATAGATTATTTATTTCTGTACCATCATTTCTACCAAAAATAAAAGAAAATGTATAACGTCTTCTACTTTCATAAAAGGATGCCTCTCAAGTATGTGATTACTATTTTATGACATTATGATTGCTGTGGAATATTATTATAATGTTAAATTTTACTTAATGTACTTCCAAATCATGAAATGAGTATTAACATTAACGAATGTATTCATGCTATGAACTTGTGTTAAGAATTTAGGAACTTTAATCGATATTACTTTACTAAAAGTATTTGCATTAGCGGAATCCTTGTGAAGACTTCGCAATTTTCTGCAAACGATCACTAAAATTACACTAAGTGAATCCCTGCTTCTTCCTATACTCGACTACGCCGGTGTACGTGTATCACGATAACACAGAAGGGCAACTCACAAGCTTGAGTGCCTCCAAAACTTTTGTTATAGATTTCTATTTGGGTTTCGTAAATATGATCACGTATCATAATTTTGAAACTTGCTCAACTCCCAATTCAACTTCAGCGGAATTTCTCATATACTATATGATATCTATACTCTATACTCATATTATTTCTATACTTATTTTACTTATTTTATTTAATCCCTCCATTCCTACTTATGTATAGAAGAAGGAAAGTTTGCTTTTTCAATGATTAGCACCAAAGACCCTTCATCACGTTATCTGAATTCACGGTACCAACTCACACTTCAACATTCTGTGACAAATCTTTTAAAGCATAGGCTATATTTATGGAATACTTTGCCGTTATTTATATATTCATATATTGTTTATATACATACATATATGTAACACTATTGGTACAACAATTTATTAATATAAAATGATGCCAATACAATTTACTGCAAATTTACTTTTACACCAAAACAACTAATCCGTTTTTATATATTTGCTGTCGTCTATGTCCTTCCAAAGGTTGCAGGTAAGAAATTGTTTTTAGCAATGAAGCCAATGTATATACATAGTGTTTTAGTGATATTTATATAAAATAATTGTACCTGGTGTACAATAAAGTTTCTTTCTATTCCAATCTACCCTTTAACCACCTTCAATGCGCCTTTCCAATTCTTCTGCACAACTCATTACCCTGGGATCACATGATCAAATCCTTATTAGGTTACAACCACCACAGTAGTTCCTGTACAATTACAAGTAAATATATTATTCTATTATTTCTTCGAATAAAAAAATTATAATCCATCGAAAATTGGCGGAGAAACCAATTAACATACATAAAATAAAATAAGATACAGATGAACATATAACCTCCTGTATTTATAAAGTTAGTTAAAAAAAAAGTGTTTGAGTGAAAAGTTGAGGAAAATGGTTTTAACTCAAACCTAAAAATGTAATAGAAATTACTATTTTTAGGTTTCAAAGCTCCTTTCTTCCTTCACGACAAATAATAACCAGTATCAATGGGAGATCGCCAACCAATTTTGCAGTTAAATTACAATACCACCACATGACCACCGATTCGATAACTGTACATTGTCGGTAGCATTAGACCTACAACAATTTAAAAGATGTTTCTTTCTATATTTTTTTTATATGCGTTTTTTTATTCGAATTTTTCATTGGAGTGACAAGACTCTTTAGTTTTAGTAATACTTACATCTATGTTTGTAGATATCATGTATCTAATTACTTAGTCCGGCCATAAATACTGTAATAACAAAAAAAAAATACATTAGTATTTGGAATCTGTCATTCTTATACGAATATTCATTGGTTTTTTTTAATTTTTGCACCAATCGGTATTAAATGTTTTTTGTTATCTTAAAAAGGAGTTTGGTGATAAAGAGAACCGAATTGCTGTGATAGCATTATACAACGTAGGTATGGAGTCTAATGCAATTTTTGAAACTCTCCATACACTTGGTATTAGTTGAATGTTTATGTACCGGCCTATTGATAGGTGCGATGAAACCTCGTCTATTTGTGATATAAAAAGATCTGGCCTTCCACCTCGTATTCGTACGAAAAAGGCGATCAAAGCGGTGAAGGAAGGAATCCTGTCTGAAAGCATAATATTTTATCTCAGGAAATTAATATAGCACCTAGAACCATGTTGCGTAATTTAAAACTTGTAGCCTATAAGAAATGCACTGGTCATTATTTAACTGATAAAATCAAAACAACTTTTAAAGCGATATGGGAAGGTCACAGAAAAAAAAAACTTATTTAAGGATTAGATTTTTTTTTACTATTGAGCATGATTTTAATAACAGAATGACCAAGCTCTACAAAAGCTGCCCATTTTGTCAGCATGGGACAACGTGGGCATTATCCGACTTCAGTTATGGTTTGGTGGGGTGTTCGGTATCAAGGAGTGGCTGAGACATATATTTTTTTGAAAAAGGTCACATTCCAACCTATATGATTCATAAAGGCGTCATTGTATGCTATTGTCCTGCTCTCCATACCAGAACTTCAAGCAGTGTGATGACCAACTGATAGTATATCATAAAAAAACCAGGTCAAAACAAGTCTAACAAAAAACAATGAAAAGTTGGCGTCCCCAAGTCAACATAGTACCTAATAGCATATTTCATTTTTAAGACATAGTACCGCGGTCTCTACTACTCTACTAGTTTTGGTCGGAACCCAAACCGTTGTCATGTATCTTTTAGAGCGTTTTGAAGTAAAAATATACAATACAATACACAATACAATATTCTTTATTATACACACACACAAAAAAAAAAACAATATGAAACAAATAATATACGAGCAACTGGTACAATCGGCTGTCTTATCGCTAGCTGCGATCTCTTCCAGACAACCTTTGTAATGGATAAGTGCAATGGATTAGTACGTAGGGCATTTTGTAGAAAATATAGTACGTTAGCCAAATATAGTTGGTTGATTGCAAAAGCCTATATACCTTATTTTTCGTTGACGTCCTCATGGGTGTCAGACCCCCTTACGTCTTTCATTGTAGTAGCAAAAACAATAATTTGACTGAGCCTTGTTAGTATAACAGAAAAATATATTTACCAAACTCATGTTCTTAAGGTTATTTCTTCAAAATGTCTCGTTTACACTCTTTAAAAAAAAAGATAAGGTATTCTTGAAAGTTCAGACATTTAAATATTCTACGAAGCGTTTATCTACAAGTGAAAGTTCTGTCTGAAATGTGTGTGAAATGTCTGACATATGCACACGTGTCTCCTGCATATTATGTAGTCTCGGTTGTCGGCTGATTAAAGGTGATGAGTAAATTCTGCCAAAAGATAATAAAAAAAGTTATATGTCATTTCTATTCATTGTTCATGACAATACACATATTATAATTTAATCATGTTTTTTGTTAAGTGAAAGGTTTATAACAACCTTGTCAACCAACATTAATATTTGGAGTGTCTCTCGGTTGCTCCCATATCGGGTCCTGCCCTCGCGCCCGAGCATTCGACTGTTTCAATTGAATCAGAAAAGTTAAAAATATGTCAACAAATAAAACAAACCCTGCCTTGTCTGGAAGGTTTTTTTCTACACATATTAAATATTATGTAATCATTTAAAATTTTATAACATAACAAGTTAATTTTTACACTACAAGTTTAAGAAACTTTTAAAATAACATTTTTAGATTAAGTTATTTTTATTACTAGTATTTTTTTACTACTTAACATCTTTCGTACCTAAATGCGGTATTTCTATCTACTTAAATAGAGAAAATTGTGCTAGACGGACAAAATACAGACATCCGTTTATTATTATTAATCTTATTCATCAGATGTAGAGCAACGAAACGAAAATTAGACCGAGATAAATTCGTACGTAAATAATATTGTAGCCTCGGGTATTTTGGGCTCCTGCTTAACTTGTAACAGACAGATAGAGCCTGTCACTAATTAGCAGTAACAAATTTAAAACCAATCACATTAAAGGAAGCCACATTATTACATAGCGACATTGTTATTACTGCTAATAATGACTTTTTTGGATGTAATATTATTGTCGTAGCTTTTATTCACTCTTTAGACAACCCAGTTAAAGCAAAGAATTATATGAATGAAGAAAATTAACACTAACAATATAGTTAGCAAAACTCTGTTCCAATTTGATTGTAATCTATTAAAACATTCATAGAAAATTGTAATTCCATACTTCAAGAATAACGGTTTATGCCGTGCATGGACACCTGCAACTCAAGAGTCATAAGTGCGCTGCCCGTCTTTAGGGTGATGAGCGATGTGGAGATGGGAAAGATAAGAAGGGTATGAGGGGAGGGGGTTGAGGGGTAGTTGAGCCGCCGGAAACCTCACTAATTTCTGGGAAATGTAACGCAAGCGTTGCTTCAGAAGCGGTTTTCTTTGAGACCTCGGTATGGCACCTATCGAACCGGCCCTTTCAAATTACTAAACCAATATATTTATTGTCAGTAGTCAGGATCACTAACCACTGGACATAGAAGCCAGTCAATACAAAACAGTTAAATAATCGAAATTAAATAGTAAAGCATGCTACCAATGGCATTTTGTAAAGGCTCTTTTAGTCACCCTTTAGTAACAAGGTATATTGAACAATTTTTACTAACAGGACACACGTATTATTTTCTTCTCATTTTTTTATACCGCCTTTAGCCTTACAAGACTCTTGTGCTATACCTATTGTACCGTCAACTAAAAACCACCAAACATTACGACAATTTAAGTTTGACGTTAAGGCTTTTGCATTACACAAAACAATACGTTGGAACATAAATTCGAATTAAAATTAAAATTAAAATTTAAAATAAAAAAAAACGTCAACTAATATTTTATTTCGCAATCCATTTTGACGTGTGTTAATTGCAGCGATCGTTGTCATGTCATGCCAAGTCATTGTTTTTTATTTTATCTTTTAATAAAACCTTTTGCTTGCAGTGCCCGAGATGATTTTATTACCTGCGTGGCAATTGCGGGGCGGTCGTGTTCAACAGCTGCGAGCACGCTTCTTAGACGCATGGCATGGGTGTTAGCTCAAGACGTGGCCGCTTGCAACCAGCAGCCGCGAGCTTATTGTACTGCACCACCACCACCACTTACGGCACCTATACTCACTGCTATTTATGGCGTCATATTTTACCCCCCACGTTTGTAAATAAGTTCTAAGAAATATTATTGTTTGAATTAATGAAATTCTATCATTAAAGCGCTGGGCAGAATATGTGGTTTAGGCATAAAAGAAGGTACAATATATCTAATAATATGAAGATATTGTATGAAAGATTGTATAAAGGTTTTAAATAGTATACAGAGATGAAATATATACACAGCTCTGTATGATTCATATATTTCATTATAATAAAATAATAAAGGCAACACTAATTGTTAACGTCATATAATTTTACGTGGAATAATTTATTATATTAAATTCTCAATAAATTAAGAAAAAGAACATAAAATTCACGTTATACATTTTGGACTTACTATATATATAAATACTACAATATAAAAAGAAAAATAATGGAAAAATACAAAGCAAATATTTATCAAGATGACAGACGTCATGGTGACCACCAAATTGAAATAGAAATAAATATATAATGATAACAAGAGCAAAAGCCAGACACAGATGCACACCCTCTACCTCCGGATTCGTCGCAAAGCTCCGTCTCGCAGACTCCATCGCACACAACAGTGAGATCGGCGAGCAATGAGACGTCGAGCTCCACTTCCAGCGACGAGTATTTCTCTCCGCCGACGTCGCCAACACCTGTACGTCGGCAGAGGAGAGGCCGGCCACCATCGTGTTTAGGACCCGAGGACAACTGCCCTCGAACAGGGTCCCCGCTGCCGGTGGTGATGTGCGCCGCATGAAATGGACTACTTCTATGAATGAAAATGTCATATTATCGGGCTACGGAGATGGGAACTAACCTTACTGCGTACCGTGTTCGTTTGGTGTCTCTGTTTCAGGAGCTTGAGCCAGCTGTCAACGTGTTAGCACAACGATTATCGGATCAAGTGCGAGCTATACAGCGCTGTCACCTGCTTGCTGATACCGTACTTGAGAGAATACGCTCTGACGTAAGGAATAGTTTGGCTATCCCGTCTTCATCACACACTGTGCATTTGGTGACAAACAATACACCACAGTTAATGTCCATATTACCTGTTGATAAAGTTGTGGAGAGTGAAGCTATATCTGTAAGTACCTAATACAATGAGAGACTAAGGAGTGCTTTGGAATATACAATTCTGGAATATAGATCTATGAATCATCATATTAGGCCACGTTTATCTCGTTTGCCTATGAATAAAAAAAATATAGCGCTAATGTGTGCCCTGGATTCACTGTTGTCTAACTATTTGAATAACAGTGAAAATCTTAGTGATACGCACTCTATTCTGTATTGTGCGGCTGTTGCAGTATGTCGAGTAGCTGGAGTAAAATTTTCAATAAATACCGCTACTACTAAATGTAAACCTGCTATGCCAGCCTGGCAGTATAGAATTGAACGACGTGTCGCTGAGACTAGGACACTCATTGGTAAGCTAATCAGCTTTCGATCAGGCAATATGCGACCGAGAGTGATGCGCTTTGTGAAACAGGCATTCTTGGGTACTGACATTAGTCCTCAACAATACATTTCATGTGTCACAGAGCGCATATACTTTCTAAAGCAAAATGTTTATGCATGGGCAAATAAGATTAAACGTTACAAAAAGCGAGTCGATCGATTTAATCAGAATCGTAAGTTCCAAAGGAATGAGAGGTGGGTTTACCGAAAATGGGAACAACCTGATCCATGTGTGAGTGACGGGTGTTTGCCAGTTGCCAGATGATACTACAAGTACATTTTGGCGTAACATCTGGTCCACACCTGTCACCCATACAAAAGCTGACTGGATGCAAGATGTCGGACGATCGTGTGAGACAATACAACAAATGGAACCCATAACCATAACCGCAGAGGACGTGGGTTGTGCAGTTCGTTCATTATCAAATTGGAAGCGCACCTAGCGCAGACGGACTGCACAACTTTTGGCTTAAGTGGTTCCGTAGCTCACATGCTCGTTTGGCATCTCAGTTCCAAGCAGCTCTAGATTTAGGTTCACTACCCCAGTTTATGACCACTGGCGTAACCCACTTACTCTACAAATCTGATGGTGCTATGGATCCTAAGAATTATAGACCTATAACATGTTTACCAACTATCTATAAGCTTCTCACATCTATTCTGAGAGTAAAAATTACAACTCATTTAAATAAAATTCGATCATTTCTGTTTCTCAGAATGGATGTAGGAGCGGGACTCGTGGCACCAAAGAGCTCGTTATCATGGATACAGCCATTAGCCAACAAGTACGTCGTAATCGCAAGAATCTGGAGACATGTTGGATAGATTACAAGAAGGCCTATGACTCTGTTCCACATACATGGCTGTTGAGGGTACTGGAGTTGTATAGAATTGATGTAACTCTATGCACTTTCTTGAAGTCATGTATGGGGCAATGGAGAACGGTTTTTCGATATCCAGGATGTCGGCAGATTATATCCAATGATGTACCATTAGAGATCGAGCGAGGCATATTTCAAGGGGATAGCCTAAGTCCCTTGTGGTTCTGTCTAGCTTTAAATCCTCTCAGCACTCTGTTAGAGGGTTCAGGGCTAGGCTTTAAGTTGCGGAAAGACGATCAAGTTATATCACACTTTCTATATATGGATGATTTGAAACTATTTGCCCCTAGTAAATTGCAACTGACAGCGTTACTAAAGGTGACTGAAAACTTTAGTAACTCTATCAAGATGGAATTTGGTGTAGACAAGTGTGCAGTCATGCACGTAAAGAAAGGCGTAGTAGTAGAATCTGAAGGAGTTAAACTTTCAGATTCAACTAAACTTAGATCTCTTTCTGTTGCTGAAACCTAGTAGTGTAGGTAAGTATCTGGGTATATCACAGTCATTGGGAATACCTGAGTCTAGTGTATAACAGGCATTGCGGGACCGATTTTTGGCCGCCTGAAGAAAGTACTTAAAAGTCTTTTATCGGGCGGTAGCAAGATACGTGCCTGCAATAGTTGGGTTATACCAGTTCTCACGTATTCCTTTAGTATGCTCAGATGGACTCAGACTGAACTAGATGCTATTGATAGGAGAGTCCGTATACTGATGACTGCATTTCGAATGCACCATCCACGGTCATCGGTAATGAGATTGTATATCCCCCGAAAGTTTGGAGGTCGTGGTCTTTTAAACATTAAGACACTACACAATCGCGAGATATACACGCTCAGAGAATAATTTATTCACACCAATGTAGAAGTGCATCGTAATGTTGTAGCAGTAGACAATGGACTTACTCCGCTCGGTCTGGCTAAAGAGAACTGGCGCAAACCTGTAGTAACTATGATCAGTATGCGCAGTACTAATGATCGCACGGAGGTATGGAAGGGCAAAGAGCTCCATGGTCGGTTCTATCAGGCCCTAAATGGACCTGATGTAGACGTAAAAGCTTCTACATTCTGGCTACGGTGTGGTGATCTTTTTGGAGAAACTGAAGGTTTTGTCTTTGCAATTATGGATGAAGTTGTTATGCCGAATAACTATCGAAATATATTCTAAAAGACGGTACGGTCGACATATGTCGGGCATGCCACCGTCCCGGTGAATCTATCAGGCATATTATTTCTGGTTGTTCTCGTCTTGCAAATGGTGAGTATTTGCATAGACATAACCAAGTGGCCAGAATAGTACATCAACAACTTGCCCTTAAATACAATCTTGTGAATTTAGAGGTGCCATATTACAGGTATCTGCCCGACCCAGTTCTCGAAAATGGTCGTGCTACATTGTATTGGGATCGATCTATCATCACTGACAGGACTATAATTGCCAATAAGCCTGATATAGTCGTGATAGACCTATTAGAGCGCCGCGCAATGATTGTCGATATTGCTGTTCCTCATGACGATAATCTCGTGAAAGTTGAAAAAGATAAACAAATAAAATATTTGGATTTGTCTCACGAGATTGTCGATGTGTGGAATATCGATTCGGCGATCATTGTTCCGATAATCATATCTGATCACGGATTAATAGCTAAGAGCCTCGACCAACACCTTAAGAGGCTCTCGTTAGATGGTTGGATCAAGGGACTGATGCAGAAGGCAGTTCTCCTTGACACGGCCCGCATTGTCAGGAGGTTCCTATCTTTGTAGCCCTAACCACCGGTGTCTTGCTCCCTGTACCCGGTGTCGGTAGTCTACTATTTTTATATTTTTAAATGTATTTTACATTTATATTCTATATTTAAAAATGTAATTTATATGTATATTAACTAGAATAAAGACATAATAATAATAATGATAATAATATTCTTTATTGTACACCAAACTATAAATTATATTATTCTCAAAATTTTATGAGATCACCACCTACACGATATCAACTAAGTATAGGAATACTATTAAAAAGGTACTTTTATTTAAATGTTAAATGGTGTAGTTTAATATATATTTTTAAACAACAATTATTATTATTCTAAATGTCGAGGTATTTTGGCTCTTGAAAGAAAACCATTAAGTAAATACTATTATATAATATCAGATAAACTTTGTAAGTGTTATTAAGATAATTTGAAAAGTACTAAAGAAACGGTCCAAATGTTTAATTTTAATTTATTGTTGATCGTTATTTAAATAGATAGTGTTTTTCATTTTTGTTGTTCATATCTTTAATTTTTAAGTCGTGTATTAGATATTCCTAGGTTACATTATTGCTTACTAGATAGTTACTAAATCTGCAGCAATTAATAAATATGTGTAAAAAATATAGACTAAGTTTGTAGATTTGAAATATAGTTAACACATGAATTAACAATGGTAAATCATTTATAAAATTAAAATTTTATACCTTATTTTAAAATGTAAGCATTGTTTTTGTAAGCGCGATAAATGTAAGTACAATTTGTTCGAACCTAACAAATAAATAATAAAAAACATCTCATTTTTTATTCTATACATCATCATTTTCGGACATGATTAATATATTATAATGTATATAATCATGTCATTATAAATATATGATTAACATATTTTCATCATGTATCTTTTTTAAATCTAAAAACTACTTAAAGCTCAAACACTTGTAGCCACCAACATTAGAGAACCCAAAATGGTTGAGGTGGAAGATTGGTATAATATTCTTTAATTTGCTATCTGTCACATTATGAACGGCCTGCACGATGATCTGCAAGACATTATCAGGGCTAGAAGATGCAGTTCCTACTTACAGTTTTATTCTAATAATCTTAAAGGCGTGTTATGATTATTAAATAATTTTGATAACAAAATGTAGTACTCCCCTGTGTCCAGCAGTGGACTGCAGTAGATTAACTGATTGATACGTATTATCTAATCTTTAATTTAAACGCTAGAATAGTTTAGTAAATACTTTTTTTTATTTGTATTCCTGTCCTGTGTCTCCTTCATTCTTAGTTCAGCAGCTATATTGAATTATCTTGCTAAAGCTACGAAGCTATTTGAAATTCGAAGTCCGTGCCGGTGTTAACTTTAGATTCAATAGTATTTAAAGGCAATGAGTCTTACCTAACATAAAGTAAAAAAAAATTGAGAACCGGCCTTGAATGTGACTAGGTTTTTAAGAATCTGGCTTTTGCCCACAATGTACTACTTGTTTAATATTACTATCCTTCAGAAAATGAACTTTTTCTCTGGATACCTTCTCAATAGGGTAGATGACTGGGCTTAAATTAAATTATTTCACTAAGTCGGTCAATAAGATTACTGAAAGTAGTATAGAATTGTCATTCTCATTTATTTGGGGAAATCCGTCGTCTATAAATGGGTCCGAAGAGACATAATATTTAACTCCCTCAGAGACGGGGACCTGCACATGACATATGACTGGCAATATTACTCCCGTATCCTCGGCAGAAGGTGCGAGATGGAGCTCATTTGTGGTTTTAGCCGGTAGGAGTCCGGCACACCCCTCCGTCGTACCCCAGGCGGAGGTCAGTCCATGATGGATTTCCCCAGTTAAAAAACAAAAAAAAGCTTATAAGGTTAAGAGAGCCGTTGCCTTCAACGGCTCTCTTAACCTTATAAGCTATATATTTGGTGGCTCCTTAGCCACTATGAATATTATACCTGACTGGTTTCCAAGTTCGACTTAGGTGTTTCTACTCAAGTCAACAGGAATGTAGTATCAAAGTATTGTGTTCCAATCGGTTTAAACAACAATGTTTTTGTATTTACAATAATGTATTTAATTTCTTCAAAAGTGTTTATACTTAATCAGTATCCACAAGGAAATTCGACCAAAAATATTTTTTTATACAAATAAGTAACAACAGCAACAAAAAAGCATTGGACCTTATGTGGTCCTTAGATATTGGCAACCCTACGTAAAATTGTACTACTATATAGATGAGAAATTTGAATCCGTATTACTCAATCACGACAGAACGGCTGATTGGCTCTAAATGATATTTGGCACGGAAATAGATTATAGTCTGGCATTGTCCCGTAAGCTTTTATTCCAGAAAAATATATGTTTTAATATATTTTTATTTTTTATTTTTGAAGAACAGATAGATTGGAATGTCAGTCGGTATGATGAACTGTATGTTTTCGATTGACTTTTAAGTCAACTAGATAGGCAATTCATTCGCACGCTTTCAAAACTCTGATAAGTGAGATATTGCAGTTGTTATTAAATGTACAACAACAACAAATAAGTAAACTATTACAAAAATATATAAATCCGACTACGGTACATTGTATTCTTATATTATACTCGTACCTACCCTACTCACTCCTTCTAAATACTATCCAAATGACACTATATATGACAAATATGAAATGCAGACTGACTTTAGATATTCCACTTTTTTTTAAATTAAAATACTAATATTGGCTGATTTTAACTTATACATATTTACTGAAGTACTTTCGTGTTGTTTTTAACCTTTGTGTAATGACTTGCTTTAAAGCTGTATTGTATTAAGAACTATTTATGATGCTAAATTCTTGTGAGCGTATAATAAATTGTACATGGTGGGCCATTAATTATTAACATTTTTAAAATTAGTCATTAATTATTAATATAGTAAGTACACGGCTTAACTAAGACCTGAATACGCATAAAATTTAAAGTCCTTATATTCCCATGGGAAATCTATGGACATACGAGGTACATAATATATACTTTTTCCAAGCTCAGTGGTATGAGATATTAATGAACAATGATAAATGATATGAAATCGTTACCAACAGGTACGTCCGCGCTGGAATTTCACCGTCTTGACTCATGCGACATAGCGTCAAAGTAAAATTCGGATTTGGTTAGAGAGAGTTAACAATTACAAGCAGACGTCCGTCTATCCGCCATCGTCCGTAGCCACGTGGCGTGTGGACCGTTAAAGCCATTTATTAGGAATCGAATTTCATTTTTGAATTTAGTCTATGAGTGTGTGTGAATGTGAGTCAAAGGTTCTTTTGCAAAATATTTTCAATAAATTGTGGTAACTGGTAACCGTATTCGAATTTTAAAATTGGTATATTGGTAATTTTGTTTGGTATAATCATAGTAGGTAGGTAATAAAGTAGCAAGTAAACATCAAACTTGAATCATTCGTTTTACTTATTCTCCTTCATTTCTTTACTCATATAAATATTTCTGAGTAATATTTATTATTAAAATAGTTTGTATTTTCTCTATATTATTTTTATTTCATCTATTTTTTTTTTTGGTAAATAGCCTTCTAATACCTATAGTATGTTCGTGTTATGTTCATATAAATTTAGAGTAATTATTTGGGCCTTTAGATTATGTTCATTAAACCATTTATTTCAATTAAACCATTCATAGGTATTTTTGAATTATCAAGAAGAGAAGTCAGTCAGATTAAGTCAGTCGTGAAGCTAGTTGCCTGTTCCATTACGTAGATCCTATAGAAAAGAACAGACAGGAAACTCCAGGGACACTCCTTCTCAAATGTTTTATACAGTTTTGTTGTTACAGTTTAAAGGGGTATAATAAAATGTCAGGACAATGCAATATATCATTCTGAAATATAAGTTCGAATAATAACTACCGGAGATATTTTAAGTAATAGCAGTCCGGAGCTGACCAGCCTCGATCAACGGCACTCGTTCACGAGCTTGTCGCACGCGCCATCTCAGTAATTTTTTACATATAACATACAATCATAAAATACCTACAATCTAAACCATTTTTTTTATTTTTATAAAAGTATGTCAATTTTGTATAAAGCAAATCAATGTCAGCAGTAATAATAATAACAAAAATTGAAAACTTCAATAAATAAGTAAATGTCAAATATTTAGAAAAAAACGAATACATAGTCATTTAAAGTGTCTGTGGAGCAGGACCAACAAGTTGCCAAGCATTTTTGTTAGCAAAATAATCATCTACTTTGTGATATGCTTGTTTACAAAGCATGCGTTCTATGCAATTTTTAAATTTCTTCTCATTTAGATGAACAATATCACAATGTATTTTATTTTATAGTTTAACACAGTACCCCATAAAATGTTTGTACTTTTGTTAATATAAATTTTGGTTGAACTAATTTATTACTATCTCTCATAATTATATTTTTTCTTACATACATAATGTTTTTATAAATATACTGACCTGACACCATCAGGATGTTAATCGCTTTAAATAGTTCCCTAACGGAATCGCGACTATGTAGATTATAAATTGCTCTAATAGCTCTCTTTTGCAGAATGAAAACTGATTCTATATTTGCAGCACGCCCCCATAATCAAATACAATATATAGGTGGAAATAACTAATCTAATCTAACTCATAATAGTGTGGAAATAACTAAAGTAAACTAGTCGTGCTGTATTTACATATGTCTGTTAATTGGCGGACTTTCCTTCCTTTCCTTATATGTGGCAGAACTGAGCGTCTTCGAAAGAGATGTTAAGTGAAGGCCCCAATTGTAATCTAAGTTCTAACTTTTATCCATAAATTTTATGCAATATAAAAAAAAAACATTGTGAAATCGGACCAACACGAAGATAAGCGGGATGATGGTGTACTGATGTACTGGTAAAAAAGTTTAGTGAGGCAGATTTTATAATTACTAAGTATTGTGAGAGCCTCAAAAACATTAATGAAGGGGGAAATACGTGTAGACGGCCGTTTTCGAGCAGATTTTCATGAATTATTTTAAGGTATAAACAATTAATATTATTTATTCAAACTTCTAGGTTATTTTATATATATATTGAAGAGTAAAAATTCATATTTAGAATAATAAAACTTAAAAGTAGTAAAGATATCAGCTGATACATCTCGTAGGTTGTCGTCCGACTTCGCAGGTGGTGTACATCATCGAGGCCATAATTTTTATCTGAAATCAATGAAACAAAATTATTACTTTTTTTATATACGTATCTTCTATATGAACCTCAATTTAAAGAAAAAAAAATTGCATTTATTATAGGGCTGTAAGTCATGTTTTTTTACCATTTTTTTGTATATTGTTTATTATAAAAAAAAAATAGTTCAAATGAAAATATCGCTTCTGATTGAGGTTCATATTCAGCACAATTATGTAAAGAAATCATATACTAAATACGTACGTAACTATAGCTTTTGCTACCAACTATGAGACCTAACTCGTTCATGACTAATAAAATACTTGAACTGCCTTCATTGAAAAAGCATGCAACCAAGTATGCAGCGACTTCAATAGTTTTTAAACCACAATGCAAAATCGACCTAATCGACCGCTCCGTTCAGCATATTATGTTCTCGTTACTACTACACGTATTTCCCCCATGAATCTATTAATTTAGGCATGACTTCAAAAGACAAGTATCTTATAAAAAGGAGTATTGTTAGAAGTATAAAACTACGTATATGTTGTTACATAATAGAACTTTGAAGTGGGTCCCCTTTTTTTTAAACTATAAAAATGTAATTTAATTTTAAGGTGTCGTTAAGCTTTTTGCCTGTTATGAACTGTAAAATGACCGCTACTGAGCCTTTAATTGAATTCATCGAGTACTACTACTTCTAAGTTTTGTTAATTTTGTTTTAAAAAGTTGTTTAAATCACGTAGCAAAGTTATGCTTGTCTGTTCTTATCCCACAGTAGTGGAATAATTATGTGATATACAAAAACACTTATTGCCTAAAATTCAGCTATGTAAACCAAGTTACAATCCTTTAGACAAATCCAACTTTTAAATGTTTTAACAAACATTCAATCACTGCCGCACCGCAAATCTAGCCAGAGAGATTTTATTTTTACTTGTAATCGTAATTCACTGTCAATTAAATTTAGCATAAGAAACGAATGTACTTTGGATTGGTTACTCGATATAGACAAATCAATATCAGTAATAGAATATAAACATATTCATGTTTACAATATTCCTCTTCATACAGAGAATACTGTTATGAGCTGTATGTAATGGCAGTTATGTAAAAACTGTTGGACACGTTTGTTTAAATGTACTAATACTTTTAGTCACAAGTTCTATGTTTTTCATGCCTTACTTTGTAAAGCAAGTGGTATAATCTGTAGTTATTTTTTAAATAATCACTCGGCGGTGTTAAATTACGAGACGCGTACGTTATCTTAATTATAAATATATAGTGAACGAACAGCACCGTGTGTAATATTACACGAACCATCTGGATCCACTTTTGACACCTTCATAACTCAAAATATATTTAGCATTGGACACCAAATTTGGTATATACATATTTAGATAACCTAGATAAACTAGTAGGTACCTTAAATGTCATAAACACCGCTTTAAGGTCAAGGTCATTGGTTATTTAGATATTAAACGTTCAAAAATAGGCATTTTTATGACTTACTGACATGTACATCAAAAATCTAACCTACTTCTAGGTGACCCACAAAGTTCAAATTTGGCATCCAGGTAGGTAATTGTGTGTTTGCATAAGAAAAAAAAAAATGTGAATTTCTAATATTTGTTTTTTTTTGTTTTTAAACAATTGATTTTGTTATTAAACATTGAGCTTCTATAAAAAATATAAGAGCTATCATTTATTTTTAACCCAGTTAATACTAAGCGCCTGACAAATGTATAAGAGCAATGATATCTATTTTACGAATTTCTAATTGTTGTATCAATTTGAAACTTTGCAAAAGAATTGATAAGCATATTCACGTAACACAAGCTAGTCAAAATGCTGAGTGTCGGAAAACACTTATTCCCTTTTTTTATAAACGTGCTATAGACCTCTTTTTAGTTAAAATATGTTTTGCACCATTCCAACATTTATCATTTTGTGTCAAAATATACAATATTTCAAATAAAGTAATAATAATAACTCCACACATCTCACACATGGCCGTCTGATCGCAAACTACTATGCTTGTACTATGGTAACCAGATAGCTTATATACACTTATATACTTCTAAATACATACATATAATATATAAAGAACAAATGATCATGCTCTTTACACAAATATTTATCCTGGGTGGGAATCGAACCGACGACCTTTGGCTTAGCAGTCAGGGTCAGCACTACACCAACAGGCCAGTCAAAGTAGGTCTAAAGTATGTACGTTTATAAATAAAGGAGTTAGCCTTCCAGCACATAGGTACCTACTTACGTAGGCAGGAACCTACACCTCATTTACTCTGTACATTCGTCTTCGTTTGACTGAAATTTATGGTACTGCTGATATTGATGACAGATGGTTTGGTAGAAATAATATAGTGTTGTTTGGAGGTCTGCTCCAGCTGCCACCGGTGAGACACGGTTCGAAAACGTTTCCTTAATTAAATTCGATAGATGAAATAGACTGTCCTCGGTTTTCAAATAAACGAATAAGGAAAGCACTAAAGTAGAACGAGGATGAATAGTCATATATCGGTGCCTCAGAAAATGTAATCACGATAAAAATAGGTGCAAATAGGTGCAGGTAATGTTGCGCAGAAACATCAATCTGTTGCATTTTTACAAACCTCAGTGGTTTTAGAATGCACTATAAATAACAATTAATAACATAACAATTGCAAATGTTTTTGTAAAATGGTAAATAAATAAATAAATATATGTAAGTAAAGGGCTGGTAAAGGACCCCGTAGGAGTTGTAAAAAAAATGGGATTTCAATGGCAACCATAATGGAAGTAAAATAACCCCTGCCTCGTTTGGTGCTAGCGGCCTCTTCCGGGGCCGTTTCATCGCTCGAGGTCGAGTCTGACTTTGCACCATCCCTAATCCTAAAAAATTTGGAAGAATTAGCAACATTTTGCTCAGTGCCATTTTCTACCTGCATCGAGCTCGAGAGGTCACTCTCCTCACCCAGACTCGGTTTTGGCGTATTGGGGCGAGCGGGTCCCTTCAAGAACCGACCTTTCACATCGCGTGACAGCGCCACCGCTCCTCCATGTCCCCGCCGTGCCCTAGGTACTTTGGTGACCGTTTGGCTGGCCATCCTTTTGCTCTCCTCATCTGAGGAAGAGCCCAACGCGTCAGCGCTACCCGAGGTTTCGGGCTTCTTGCGCTTTTGTATCGTTATATCCCCGGAGGGACGTACACCGCTGCTCCCCTCGGAAAACGAGAGGGTGACAGCCACTCCTTTCTTTATGGACTTTTCAACCATACCCTTTGTCGTTGAAGTGTTTTTATTTCAAAATTATTAACCCTAGTAATTCCCACGAGTACAACGGAAATATACGTCGACTCGGGCAGAGCCGTAAGTACCCGAGCAAGTGTTACTTTGTTTCCCAACCAGGAGGTCCACAGGTATCCTGGCTGGGGGGCGCTCGTGACTGAACCCCCTCTGAGGTGAGGAGCGAAATCTGTCAGCCATTCATCCCGTCGCCGCACACCAAAACTTGAGTTTTGGTGTGCGGGGTGGGGGGGGGGCGACATACCACCTTACCCTCAGCTCCGGTAAGGTGATGACCCGTGGGGGCTTCGACACGAAAAAAGAAAAAAAAAAGGTATAAAATAATTAAAATATTAAAATTAAACCAGATAAAGAGAACAAAGGAGTTGTTAGAGCAACACAAAAATATGTCCAAAAGTTATGTTAAGAAGTAGGAGTTAAAGTATATTTGGATTATTTGAGTTCAAATCAGAGATCCAATGCGCCATCGGTGAGATACAGCCTCTGTGTAAAAGTCATGGAAAATTTCATAAAAAGAGTAATGGCCTGTCATAAGAGCTGTGGGGGCCATTTGCCGGATATTTTATTCCATACTTAATCGGAACATGTCTTCTTTACAATCCATTAAAAATATCACAACTCTCTCATAAAATTCGTGTTTCTACTTCAAAATGAGAAAGTATTAGTGATTTAAATATAGAGAGTGCAATGTAAGCCTGCCTGCCAAATATTGTTTAGAAGTGCTTACGTCGAGAACAGCGCTGTCAAGACTAAGGCCTAACTAATCGTAATAGCATGTGTATATTAAGCAAATAGGGAATTGTTCCCGGTGAACACATGCGTTATTTAGTATCTGATACTTAGTTTTGAAGCGTTCCAAGTTAAATTATGATTAAATTTGATTGTAATTTTACTTCCATTATGGTTGCCATTGAAATCCCATTTTTTTTTACAACTCCTACGGGGTCCTTTACCAGCCCTTTACTTACATATATTTATTTATTTATTTACCATTTTACAAAAACATTTGCAATTGTTATGTTGTTAATTGTTATTTATAGTGCATTCTAAAACCACTGAGGTTTACGTCTGGGAAGGACGGGTCCTGGACGGTAATCCAGAAGAAAAAAAAGAAGAAGGGGAAGAAAAAGATCGCCCAAAAGCAAACAGCAGGCCAAGCCCAGGCAAAGGGCCCCTAAGCTTCGCCCCCCGAAGTCAACAGCTGTGGTAATCACGTTGACACCGGAGGCTACCAAAAGAGGAGTGACGTATGCCTCTATATTGAGAGATGGCCCACGCTGGCAATGTCCACCTGGACAAGGTGGACATTGCCAGCGTGGGCATCCAGGGGTTCCAGGGATTAAAATGTAAACGTGCCGCCACAAGCGCAATGATTTTAGAGCTCCCTGGTTCCACCAGCGGGCCGACAGCGGATGCATTGGCCGCCAAAATTCGAGAGTCCATAACATAGGAGGACATATGAGTCTCCAGACCTACCAAAAGCGCGGAGGTGCGCATAGGTGGGCTGGATGACTCAGTAACGAAAGACGAAATCACGGCGGCTATAGTCCGTGACTGTCAGTGTCCTGGCGACCAAGTCAGAGTAGGTGAGATCCGCCGAGGCACAACTGGCCTTGGTACGGTTTGGGCACGGTGCCCTATTACAGCAGCCAAAAAATTGGCCTCAAGAGGCCGAATAGTCGTGGGGTGGGTAGCAGCGCAAGTGAAGCTCTTACAACCCAGAGCGCATCTCCTGTCTCTCTCTCTTTAGGTGCTTACAAGAGGGTCACGTAAGGGCGCTCTGCACATCTGAAACAGACCGAAGTGATGAGTGCTACCGTTGCGGTCGGCTTGGTCACAAAGCCGGAGGATGCACCGCGGAGCCACACTGCAATCTGTGCTATGCCATAGAAAAGCCCGCCGGGCATAGAATCGGCGCGAAGGCCTGCTTCGCCTTTGCTACCAAAAATAAAAAAGTGTCCAAGAGTGCCCCTAATGCTTCGGCTCCTGTGCTCTCTGGCATTCCTCTGATACAAGCTGCTGCGGTGATGAGATGGTGGAGGGAATGGATTGTCATTAGGTATGGCCATTCATTACCTCCAAGGGAATATCAACCACTGTGCCAGAGCTCAGGATCTCTTACTCCAGACTATTGCACAGTGGTCGATCAATGTGGCGGTCGTGGCGGAGTCATACTGCATCCCCCCTAGGGGTAACTGGGTTGGAGACATTGACGGCCTGGTGGCCATAATTGGCGGGGTTCCTGAGAGCGTGTCCAGGGGAAACGGTTGTGTGGCCGCCCATCTGGATGATATCTACGTTGTCGGGGTGTACTTCTCACCCAACAGGAGCCTTGTCGAATTTGACGGCTTCCTCACTAACCTGGGTGCGGTTGTTGGTCGGTGCCATCCTCGACAAGTCTTGGTTTTAGGGGACTTCCCGTATCACAGATCGCCGGGGTAATGTTCTGGAGGAGTGGGCACTGACCATAGCTCTCTCTGTTCTAAACCAAGGTTCGGTCGGCACGTGCGTGCGGTGGCTGGGAGAATCAATTGTCGACATAACATTCGCAACCCCTGCCCTAGCACGCCGAGTACAAGGATGGATGGTGGAGAAAGAGGTGGAAACATTATCGGACCACCGCTACATCCGGTTCGATGTCTCTACCCTGACCGAAGGCAGTTTAACTACCGCATCCCCGAGGCCCAACGACCCGCGATGGGCTCTTAAGCAACTGAACAGAGAGGTCCTAGAGGAAACCGCCATTGTTGCCGCCTGGATCTATGATTCCCTATCTGAGAGAGACGTCGACGTTGAGGAGGAGGCGCGATGGTTCGGATTGGCGATGACAAACATCTGCGATGCAGCAATGCCCCGCGTCCGATCCCACCACAGGAGGCGCAAGGTGTACTGGTGGTCATATGAAATCGCCCAGCTGCGCGATGAATGCGTGGCTATCCGCCGTCAGTACACCAGGTACAGAAGGCGGCGTCGACATATTCTCGAAGAAGAGGAAGAACGGTACGAGGTTTACCGCCAGGCCAAACTAGCTCTGCGAGAAGCCATCGGAGTCGCCAAGGATAGCGGAAGGGAAGAGCTGCTGGAGACTCTGGATCGGGATCCGTGGGGGCGACCTTACCACCTGGTGAGGGGCAAACTATACCCCTGGGCGCCTCCTTTAACGGAGAGTCTCCGGCCCCAGCTATTGGAAGAGGAGGTTGAAGCGCTCTTCCCCGTTTGAGTGGCTTCAATTCAAGGCATACATTCCACCGATGATGGCTCCACTCGCAGAGTCTAGAGAGGAAGAAAATGTCCCCGAGGTGACGCAACCAGACTTTCGGGTCGCAGCTTCGGGCTAAGTAAGAAAACCGCTCTGGGGCCTGACGGCATACCAGGCCGAGCAATAGTCTTTGCCCTAAAGGAGCTGGAGCCCCGACTGAGAGAGCTCTTCACAGCGTGTCTGGAGCAGGGCTGGTTTCCTTCTATTTGTAAAACCGGCAAGCTGATACTGCTCCGGAAGGGGGGGGGGCGCCCGGCAAACTCTCCATCTACCTACCGGCCAATAGTGTTGCTCGACGAGGTGGCCAAACTCTTTGAGAGAATTATTGCTAACCGCCTTATCGGCCACTTATCCACGTTTGGGCCGGACCTGGACGAACGCCAGTTTGGGTTTCGGCGTGGGCGCTCCACAATTGGGGCGATTAAACGCGTGAGAGCTCTGGCGCAGGAAGCGGTCTCCCGGGGCTAGCAGTTTCGTTCGATATCTCCAACGCGTTAAACACCCTACCCTGGTCGTGTATTATAGAGGCCCTAAGGTAACATCAGGTGCCTTCTTACCTCCGCTGTATAGTCGGGGCCTACTTGTCAGGGCGATGGGTCACCTACGCGAGGAAGGACAGCACGGCCGTCGAGAGATGTCTTGCGGTGTTCCACAGGGGTCGGTGCTGGGACCACACCTGTGGAACATTGGATATGACTGGGTGTTGAGGGCGGCTCTCCTCCCAGGCGTGAACCTTACGTGTTACGCAGATGACACGATGGTCACGGCCTAGGGAGCGAATTATGGTGAGGCAGCGTTGTTTGCTGCGGTTGCAGTCTCCCAAATAGTCCAACGAATCCAGCGGCTGGGCCTACGGGTTGCCCTTGAAAAGTCTGAGGCCATTGTTTTTCACGGGCCTCGAAACCCACGGCCGTTGGACTTTCACATCGTCGTCAGCGGGTTGCGGATGACTGTCAAGGACACTATCAAATACCTGGGTTTGGTCCTTGACAGTCGATGGGACTTCCACCCACATTTCAACCAGCTGTCTACAAAACTGATGAGTACTGCGGCCCATTGTCTTCGCTGCTTCCCAATCTTAGGGGGGCGAGCGTGGCGTGTCGGTACTTATATGTAGGGGTCGTGCGGTCTATGGCCCTTTATGGAGCCCCAGTATGGGCCGACCATCTGACGGCAGCCACCGTCGCCATACTGCGCAGGCCGCAGTAGGCGATAGCCGTCAGAGTTGTGAGAGGGTACCGCAAGATCTCCAACGAGGCAGCGTGCTTACGGGCTGGATCACTGCCCTGGAACCTGGAAGCCAAGGCTCTCGCGTCGCTACATCAGTGGCGTGACGAGGCGCAAGAGCGAGGACTCCGACCGTCGCCTAGAGAGTGCGAGCGGCGGCGGTCTGAACTGAGGGGGGTGCGACTACTGCGCCCGTCATATGGCCTCAGCACCATCGAGGCCATCCGGCCAGTATTCACTGAGTACTGACTGACTGGGTCGAACGGAGGCACGGCTCCCTGTCATATAGGGTGCCGGTTACCGGTCACGGATGTTTTGGGAAGTACCTGCGGGACATCCGCAGGGAGCCTGACGCCCGGTGCCACCACTGCGTCAATTCCGAGGAAGAGACAGTGTGGCATACAGTACAAGAGTGTACTGCATGGGAAGAGCCGCGCCTTGCCTTACAGACAGAAATAGGGGCTGACCTCTCGCTCACAGCGCTTGTGCACGCCATGGTCGGGAGTGAGAGGTCATGGGATGCAGTGGTAACCTTCTGTGAAACAATTATCTCACAGAAGGAGGCTGCGGAAAGGGAGAGGGAAAACACTGCTACTCTCCCCATCCGCAGACGATGCACCGGACGTCGGAGGAGGGCCGACAACCCTAGGGCGGTGAAACTGGGGTTCAGTTCACCGCCCCGATCGCTTAGCGGGTCCGAGGTTGGAGGCGTGCAGTGTTGCTCGCGCCTCCCTCAAGGAATGGTGGGGAGAGAAGCACAATCCTCTCCCCCCCTTCAAATCGAGATGGGGTCCGCTCCGGCGGACGGTCACCTGCTGGTCGCGGAAAAATGTCGTGTCCCCGCGGCCTGCAACAGGTGTGAGGAAGGAACATCGTGGCGGTTTAGGCCGGTCAAGTCCGGCACACCCCTACGCCGATAACCCCGGCGAAGGATAGTCATTGAGGATTTCTACACGTTAAAAAAAAAAAAAAAAAAAAGGTGGTATGTCTCACTCGAACCGACTAAAACCACACGGTGTTCCGTCCGATTGGGTCCATTACAGGGAACCCTTCGGGATAAATTACAAGGAAGCCTTCAGGAGACCCCTGCAGACATTGGCCACCCGACTGGTGGGTGACCACGCCGTGGACTTTGAGAGCCATGCCCTCCCTTCACATTAGAGGCGTGCGCCTGCCTCTGCTAGGGTAACGATCAGCCCGACCCGCTACCCTCAGGCCAGCGCTCAGGGAGGCCGGAGATCAGTCAGCGCTCTCCGGCAAATGGTGCGTCTTCTGCGGTACAGGACAGAACTTGTCCTCTCCCGTTCCCGTTCTGCCGCTTCTTTAGCGTACATCACTCCTCGAAGTACGAGGCGGCGGAAACCCAAGCACTCCGGCTTTGTACCATGGCCAAATAAGTTGGTGCTTACCAGTTGGTTATAGGAAACTGAATAACGTAATAGAGAATGATGAATACGCATTGCCTTACTTAACAGAAGTTATTGAAACTTTGTTAGGTTCTATTTATTTTAATCTGTTCTTTTTTAACTATACTAACAACGTGGGTCACACATTACTAGTATTCTTGTTAAACCCCCCAGCTAAGCCAAATGCTTGTGTGAGGAGTAGGTTCACGACGGTAGTGCACTGGTTCGAAGCCAGTTAGACTAAACTTTAGTTTATTATCAAGTTGGTCTACATCCAGACAGTAGAAAAGTGATCGTATTTTGTTTGGGTTAATTTCAGATGACCACAATGCCTATGGATCTAAAAAATCCCCAAGTCCATTTCCTAGGATGATAAATACAGCTATGTCAGGCCTAAAATATTTAATTTATTTAGATTATGATGTTACTTTTGGAAAATCTATTTCAGGCCGTAATAAAAACCTTTTAGACGTATTTATCAGATTGAGAGAGTATATATACCTATAAGTTAATGAAAACAGATGTGAAATTCTTGAGAAAAGAAATGTTATATTTTGATTACTATGTTTCAATAAAATGGTGTTTAACCGGATCCAAAAAAAAAGTATTAATCAATTATCCAGTGCCATCAAACCCAGGCAATGTTAAACATTTTTATCGTCTGCTGAAATTGCCTACCCTTTAAATTTATTAGTGAAGTAAACAAGCAAGTAACTCATTTCAGTTGCTTAGTCTCACGGCGCCTTGTGTTATTCAATATCCTAATTTTACAGAAACAAATACTGGCAACTACTGATGAAAAAAGAAAGGCTTTTATGTATTCAACTTCAAAAAAGACCATTAGAGACGATTCCGCAGCTGGACAAGCGGGTCTCTGACGATTGGCTCGATCAAGTCGTGGATACCTACTCGTATGTCATACCAAGATAATCCGTTTGAATGATATTCATAAGTTAAATGAAATAGATAAATTAAGAGTTACAGAAATAATTGAAAAAGAAATTAAAATATTTATGTATATTCCTAGGAAAAAAGTGATATTAAAAAGCCCACCTTCTCAATCGCAATCGACGCCAAGCGCTTTTTTCAGAGAGCTCGGAGAGTTTTGTAAATCTATTAATATAGAAAGAATATATTATTTTTGGACACAATTAGTGTTCTTAAGACGGATGTGTAATATTATAAAAGAAATAGTTAGAAAGAAAAGTTATTAAAAAAAAATTTTGGAAAAATATGGACAGTGTAAGAAACAAAACTACTCAATAAAAACTAAAAAATCGATGACTGTTACAATAACTGCTTCAGCTTTCGAAAAGATCTTAGGCAATGTAGGGCCTATAACGAGAGATAATGACAATTACACGTAGATACTAAGTTTGTAATGCGAAATAACTAAATATGTAGAAGTGAATTTCCAAACCTTTACCAGAAATTGCCAGAACCTTTGTAAATAATTTCAATCTTAGGTACGGCATTCAACTGATTTGTCATTTTTTATGCACTAAGCGTCTTCAATCAACAGCATATCACCACGAGATAATAGGTGCATTGGAAAATTCTCACAAAAACTTAGGTATGTATCTCAAACCTACCTTATAACCTTATTGGAGTTGTTCGTATAACACCTCAGTCCATTCTCAAACTAGTTATAGACCGTATAAATTGTTTTTTGTTAAGAAATGTATATTACCTTCTCTCTTCAATAATGTAAATTATTGTTTCTTTTTATTTTCTTCTCTTTATAGTTATAAAGAGATAAAGTACAGGAACGGGCTAAATTATTTATTAATAATCATTAAAACAACTCATGCACTAGGAATAATTTATGCATCGCAGGGGACTCCTACAAGCATTCAAATAACGGACACATAGAACATCAATTTAAGGTTTACACAAAGTGTTGTCCCGCCAAGTGTTGTGGGTTCGATTCCCACGATCGAACCCACAACACTTGGCGTAGTGGTAAGGGTCACCTTATCGCCATTACGCCATTACGCCACACATACCACTTTGCCATCCGTGCAGCCAATTGCATTATTATATTAATTAAATGCACTTTTTTATACTTCAAATACTTTTTTTCATTGTTTTTCTTAACTTCATGTAATTTCTTTCAATAAGTACATTGTTATAGAACTTTAAAAAGAAACATTTACGTATTTTTTTATTTTTTGCCCTACCCTGGAGATGTGTTATAATAGATGTAAGTAAGAGATATGATAGTACGAGTATGTAAGAGAAATTAAATAAACATGTGTTCATTGAAAATAAAGGCAGTCTTGTATTCACATCTAATAGAGTGTCATTTACTAAGACTTCCAACCTTACACGGCTCAGCTCGAGAGAGTTGCTCCTATTGTGATGAAGACATGTACTTCAGAGTCGGCACAGGTTTTAACGCATTTTTATCAACTTTCTTACTCTCTAGGCATCCCGAACTTATGGAAGACAGCTTCAGTGCTCCCGATAGCTGAAAAAGATGCTCGCTCGGATACGTCCAATTACAGACCCAGTCATAACCTCCTTTTTCTAGAAAATAATGGAATCCATTATCAACTGCCTCCTTCTGTATTTAGAAGACCGCCAACTACTCAATAACTGATAATACAGCTTCCTTCGGTGTTGCTTAGTGCTTAGTGGTAATCTTCTAATAGACATGACCCACCGGTTTGCACAGACCATCCAGGCCAAGGGGGAGACGATAGCGGTTAATTGGGTAATGCACTTCTTATGAAGCTTCCTTCCTAAGGCTACCCGTGAAACTGGGTAACTGGATCACCAGATTTGTTACACACAGAAGTATCGATGCCCTATCGATGGCGCATGCTCCGACTACAAGACACAAGGCTGTGTGCCATCACCCACGGTGTTTCTTCTGCATATCAATGATATTATGCTGCAAATTAGCAGAACCACCAGCAGGGCAGCCACCAGCAGGACCATTACTATACAACGCCAACATTTCTCGGGAAAACGTCATCGAGATCCGATTGGAACTTGTGTCTGATATCGAAACTTCTTAAAAAAAATCTAAATGTAGTCCAATTTAACAACACGAAAACACAGATGATCACCAAAAATAAAGAATTGGTCGTATCACCTCGCTTGAAGAGCATTTTCCTAACTGAGTCAGCTGGTATCGGAATCCTTGGCGTCGATATATGTGCGAATTCCAGTTTCACGGTCACTTAGAGCGGATACGGCCTTTAAACCCTTAAGAAAATATGCTACTCCCACCTAAAAAGCCATCAACGCACTTGCAACTCTTAAATTGTAGGTTTCCTTGGGCGGCGATAATCGTTTACCATCAGGTGGCCCATCTGCTCGTTTTCCATTTATACGTCATAAAAAAAAGTAACACAAACACTATCAGAAATTCATCGAAATTACACTTCGTCAATCCTAATAAGAAATCATAATTTAAAAGCTCACGTCGATACATTCATCTCCCGGTTGTCATCGCCCCCAGGGGTTTCACAGGAAAAAAATTAAAAGGTTTTTTATGGTAAAGTACTATATTGTTCATCGTTTTTTTTATTATTAAACTTAAAATCGTCTATCTAAAAAAAGTGGCCGTGTTTTTCTCGGTGGAGTAAAACATGACCAGCCCATCTCTTTCTATACGTGTTCTAAGGCGACTAAGGGATTAGATTTGTTTCTATCAGACACTAAATACAAATACACTGCCCGGTTGACTACAACAGGTTTGCCATATATTCCTCAAGTATGGCCAAATCATAATTGATATAACAAAAAATAAAAAGTTTATACACCCCGACTTAAAAACCTCTTTCAAGATTAGAAAAGAGCTGACGATCAACAATTCACACGCAAATGATCGCTTTGAAACAAAAAAAAACCGAAAATCTTGCACTTCCCATAACTTTTAGATAGTTAAACCGATTTTCATGTAACTTAAAGTTTTTTAGTTTACATATCATGCGCTTTTATTTATTTGGGTATATTTAAAAACCCACTTGGTTATATTTAAAAATATTCGATTGAGGGCTTACATCAGAGCAGATGCTCAGGGCATTGCACGGTTTGGTGAAGAACTCGTCGCATACCCTACGGGTAGCCGTAAGTTTTTTTCGGCAAAAGCCACGCACTGTTGAAGTACCCTGACGGATCACTGGCCCATGAGCCGCAAGAGAAAGCGAAACTACTAGCTGACTCAATGACCGTGGCACGCACCAGCCCACTATTGCGACCTGCGACTCCGCAATGCATCCGACAGAGGGATGTCCGTGCAGAGCTTCGGTCACTCGATGTCCGGAAAGCCAGTGGACCCGACGGTATTCCGGCGGTGGTTCTCAAGAACTGTGCACTTGAGTTGTCTCCCGTACTGACGCGCTTGTATCGCCTGTCCGGAATTGTTCCGGAGGCCTGGAGAGAGGCGACTGTTCAACCTAAAAAAGACGAACGCTCCGATCCAACCAATTACCGACCTTCATACTCTGTGAGGTGCTCGAGCGGATCAACACCCAATTAATCCGCCCCCTAGAGAATTACTCTTTGTTAAATGATCGGCAATATGGTTTTAGACCGAACCGATCCACGTGTGATCTTCTAGCGTACGTCACACACCTTTGGGGTGACGCTATGGATAGGCAGGGGGAGTCCTTGGCCATCATTGGGTTGCTGCCTTCCTCCACAAGCACCGCATTAGGGTTCTCTGCGACGGCGCGGCCTCTAACTTCCAGGAGGTTAACGCTGGTGTACCTCAGGACTCCGTTCTATCGCCTACGTTGTTCCTTCTGCATATCACATGCAGATGAAATGTTGGCCCTTGGCAATATACTCAAAGATTGATCAAAGCGCCAGTTCTCCGCTTTGCCCCCATTAACGGCTTAAAATTAAGAAGTGATTGGTCATCAATCAATGAGTGGTAGTAATATGAGTCGGACTTGATGTTATAAAGCAATCAACACACGTACATACACTCACAGAGATATCCCTGAAGGGGTAAGCAGAGATGTCTCAATTGACTTTTTGCCAAGTATAATTAATGCAATCGATTTTGACGGAAAGTCATTGTAAATATTTCTGACGCAATTCCTGTTCTCAACTAGGCACGACTAAATCCATTTCTATGTACCTGTATCATTAGATCCCTTTGTGTCATATAGTAAGTACTGTGCTTATGACCACAATTTTGCTTATACACCCCACTGCTCTAAATTATTAAGCGTTGCTTTTACGTGAACAGACAGCAAACACACAGAAGTTGAACTTCAAATTTTTATGAAATATTGTCCTAAATTGAATGGTAAAACACCTTTTAATAGGCGAAGGTGGATTATTAAGAAGGGGAAAGTGCAGAGGGTAATAAGTTCAGGGGAAGAAGGATTGAGAATGAGGAGAGTTAGAAAAGGAGGGGGGATTAGGGAAGGGGAAAAGGGTGGGTGAGGGCAGGAGAAATGAGGGGAGGGGAAAGAGGAAAGTGGGAGTTGGGCCTCCGGCTCTTTGTCACTCTGCTATACAATTCAAGCATTGTTTGTCTATCGGTTTTCTGTGAGGTAGTGGTATGGACCCGGTTGAGCCATCCCATTCTTGCTTAAGCATGGCTCTCCTACAGTGAACTGAAAAAATATTGCGTATTTCCATCTCTAAAGTAAATAAAAGAGTGAAGTGTACAGCTTATTACAATTTATCACGTCTTAAGGGCAATGTATCAATTAAACAAACATGTTGCCGTCTTCAATGAGTCGGTAAAATTTTAGTTTCATTTATTAGATTAGATAATATTATATCAAAATATCATAAACATAATGACAATCATGAAATACAGAGGATGCTTTGTTAACGATACCCATTATTTATTGCCGATAGGAGCCCAGCGGGTTTCAGTGAAAAAGGTTGGATTACTTTAAAACCTTTAATACCTTTAAAAGCAAATATTCTACGCTTACTTTTGTTTTATTTATTTATAACCCTTACAATATGAATTTACTTTAATCACATTTTGTTGAGAATGTTATTAATAATAGTAATTTATGGCCTCTCACTCGCTTGAAGATTCAACGCAGAGATTCCTAAAATGTCAAGTATTTCGAGAGAATAAAAAACTGTTTTTAAAAATAAAAATTTCAAGTAAGTTTAGATTGTTCAGAAATTAAATGTTTGATAGTTCAGAAAATGTTAACGTTTATTTGCAATTTCAAGGCTTACGAAATACATAGTTCTAGTTTTTTAATAATAAAGTCAATAAGCTTAAAGAGAGATTACTTAACTCAAATAAGGAAAATAAACATTCTTTTGATCCCACAGGATACTATTTAGATAACAGCGAACAAAAAAATTATGGAACTTTTTACTTGTAGAAAACTTTTAACCAAAACATTGTAAAAACTTCAGCTCCGATACGAAATGGCACTTTCTATACTACATTTAATTTAAGTACGAGCTTGCTTGCTTTTCTTCTTTTAGTTAACTTCTATTTTATTTTCTTTATGTGTGCGTGACTATTAGTAAAATATTTAGCTTTCTCTCTCACCTCAAACAAGTAAAACTGCAAAGTTAGAAATCAACATCTGGATACAACAAAAGAATTGAGCAGTCGTTATTACCGCTGTGTGATAAGCCGGCTTAAAAAAGGGACGTCTAGTTTGGGGTTTATAACATAATGCCTATTAAGATTATAGGTATAACCATTTTGAAAGGTGAAGGTTGTACTTATACTTTTGTAAGTGTAAGGTTGTATTTAAAGTAAGTTGACACTGGTTATTTACTAAAATTTGACAAAATGAAAATTTTATCTCCAAATTTCATAATATTATGGGAGTCATATTTAGGCACAAATGGGCCGGGTCAACCGGAGTAATACCACGGCTTCACAGAAAACCGGTACAAAGACAGACCGGTGCTTACATTGTATTGCTGTGTGAGTAGGGTACCGAGGCACAACTCCCCCTCTCCTTTTTTCCCATAACATCACCCTGGGATGTTGCCCATAATTGTGAATATTAATTCATAATTTAAGTGCACACGTGTGTGGTATCACTAATATTAGGTCCAAGTGAAATATGTTATAATATTCAATTAAAATGCTAAATATATAAATTAAACATATATTAAATATTTCAGTGATTTAATTACGTTTCAGAAATATCAAACTCAAAGTATTGACTGATACATTATAGCACGAGAAATTGCAAAACTATTTCATTAAGGCGTATTTTGCCTTCTATGATAGCGGCAAGTAAAGGAAGCAACTAAAAAGGACTTGGATACATAATAAGACAGTAAAATGAAATGCTTCCGCTTCCGCAAGCCATATATGAAACTAAACTTAATATGAAAGTAATAAGCGTTTCTGTATTTTTCCCAAGACAATATATTCTCTGAAGATATTTGTAACAAGAGTTATCGCTTGCTTTACGTACTTATTATTAAATTATTTTGAGGTAAGAGTAACCTAAAACCTAATAAAAAATCAAAACATCCATCTCTAAATCTGAAAGCAAGGTAATGTTCTGTTGTATTCCTAGAAAGCAATTTTAATGTATTTGTCCATCCCGGCTTGATACTTTGTTTGTACACAATAGAAAGCCAAGCCATCAAAATGGTTGGCGATTGATATTGGTGCTATAACTGCTGGCATAACTATATATATACATATATGCATTAATGTTTGCCTTGGATTGGTTCTAGTAACAATCTATCTACAAATCCACAACTTGTACATTTCCATAATCCTGTCAAGTTTTATCATTATACTTCGGAATAATATTTTTTATTAATCATGCAGAGGCATGTTTAACTAACTAACAATGTTTAATGCATGCACAACAAAAAACTTTGCATAAAAGTATTACAAAGTTAAATTACTGTAACATAACATGGAATACATGGAATACTGTTCTCATCTCTATGCAGGTGTACCCTACCAACCCCAGTACCAACTTCTGCCTCTTGACCGCATTCAACGGAGAGCGACTCGCATCATCGACTGCCAAGATATTTCTGATCGACTTGACACCTTGGCGTTGCGTAGAGATGTAGCTTCACTCTGCATCCTCTATCGCTTGTATCATGGGGAGTGTTCAGAGGAATTGTTCGGACTTATACCGGCTGCTGGTTTCCGCCATCGTCCTACGCGTCAAAATATATATTGAGTTGCGGGTGTCCATGGGCGGCGGTAGTCACTTACCATCAGGTGACCCGTCTGCTCGTTTGCCCCCTATCGCATAAAAAAAAAAGAAAAAAAAATAACAACGCTTGTCCCCAGTAACCTGAGTTAGAGCTCACGAGTTATAATAGTTGATTTATACAGAATGTGCTTGATAAAAAGGACGTTTTGTTTCGTTACAAATTTTTTTAATATATAAAAGACAACTCACAGAGCAGGCATTACTTTTTTTTAATTTTTATAGGTGTAATTCTCAACAGATAGCGTGAGTTATGTTGTTGCTGTTGATTTATTTAACATTTATCTACACAATAACATTTTAATGATACATAACTCATATGTTAGTGCGATAGTTTTTACGTAGTGTACACCAAAAACGTATCAGATGTCGTATTTCTGGTGAAATCAAAATATGTATGCATCTTTTCAGCACTAAAATCACATATTTAATAGACATTTTTTCAAAAAAACATTATTTCTAATAGGCTATATAACAAAAATATATGCTGTATAATATTAGTGGTACGTTACACATTTCTTAAATATCTATTGGTATTAAGAACATACAACAGAAAAGAAAATGAGTAAATATGGGCTAAGTAACTTAACCATCTTTGGTTATGTCAAATAAAAATAAGTTCATTTTACAGGACTAAAAAAATTTAAGTGACTTTTGTAACAACATAATTGTTACATGTATCAGCTTTTTAGTCTCATTCTCCATTAGACACGGTAACGAAACACGAAGATTAGACCACTCGAGAAATTACTAAGGTTTAAATGTATGTATGTTCAGAACATGTAGTATTATTTCAATAGTTAAAAAATTTCACGTTATATAATAACACTATTCTAAGCTACTTTTAGTACGAAGTGTACTATCCCCTAAGTATTCGTATAGTTATTATCTTAGGTTTTCACTTTAATTTTCTATTTCGTATGGAAGAAAATAACTTTTGTATAAGAATACAAACATGTTAAAATCTTTGAAGTCATTTAAAATCAATAGTTAATTAACTCAAATAGAAAAAAAATAAGAAAAATTGCAGGTCCATACCGATTTCTTATAAATGTAAAGTATAAGAAATTATTATTTGAAATTTAAAAACGTTTTGGCATTGGCTTCTAAATTAAACGTTAAAAAATTTTTAATAGAAAAAGTTATCTCAAATTAAAATCCAATAATTTGCCTAATTTAAAAACGTATATAAATGTTTACCATTAAATATAACAACTTATCTTTCTTATTATAGTCTTAATGTGGCTTTAGTTCAAATAAGCTTTTTATTTAAATCTTATTAGTTTTTCTTCTATTTCTAAAATGTTTGCGTCGATAACTAAAAATATTTGGTTAAGTGCCATTTTAAAGGCTATTGCATAAATGATAATATGATTTGAGCTGAGCTTGAACATAAAAATAACGGCACTCAAGAAAATTTGACCATTTGCAGAATATATAGCTACAGACATTTATAGAATTAATTCAAACATAGACTGACTGTCTGTATTTTGAGCAAGGCTAGCTTATTATCAAATTTAGTCAGTCATATAAACATATACAAGTAAATAAGACACATTTAATGGTCCCACGGGGCAATTTACGGTATTATGTAGGTAGGAGGGTCGGGTGTAAACATTTACATTTTGTTCGAAGGCGCTCGGCTGTAAAGATATAAATTGAAACAAATGTTTCATTTCGACTTTCTGTATTGTTTACTGAAATCACTGATACAGAGTTTATTTTAACATTATCGGCAAACTTTAACCACTAAACAAATGAATAAAAAAGGTTATAGGTAATATATATGTTTGTAAATTGAAAAATGGTCAAAGAAAAAGAAGAATCTTAAAATAATACGAGAAATATGTTGAAAGAAAATAATGTTGTCTTTGGTAGATGTTTACATGGATCTTAAGGTATATGTTGCACTTTGCTTGTAATAATAATGCAAAGGCAATTCTCGATCTCCCAATCATAACAAGCAGAGGAACACCGGGGTGTTTTTTTTGTAACCGACATACCTCTTCGCCTCCAATAGTCCAAGAACAACTATGAGGATCCTCTACATGGTCAGCAAAAAAAAAAGGACTACTCATGAGATCAATTTCTTGCCCATCAGTCCGTCAAGAAATACACATTTTATTGATGCGGCAAAGGAAAGAGGTGCTGAACCATTTAGTACCTGCTGGAATTGCATGCACTGTACGTGGCTGATACCTCACTCTGCCTCGTGTTGTTCTAAATAGAAAAGGAGAGGATGGGATTAACTTGAAGAGCTCATTGGAACTTTCACAAAGGTAGATGGGATAGAGTTCTGTGAAAAAGCCTACGTTACGCATCTCTGGATTCTAGGGTGTTGGTAATCTCAGGGCGCCCATTTATATGGACAGCACGCCACTGCAAAGTCTCAGCATCTAATAAGTACTGTGCATAGCCTTCCCCGAGATGGAAACGGTTCTGTGCCTTATACATAATATATGTCTGCGGTCCCTTGAAGATATAAAAAAATATCAATGCGATGAAAAGATTGAGCTAGGATAGCTATTTGGGCCCTAAATTTCATAAATTTAGAAAATTTGAAAACCTATAGATAGGATTACAAGATAAGAATTGAGGTGCAACCGCACATGTACAGAAAAAAATTCGAAAGTCTAATTTGTTGTTAAATCCCATGAGAATAATATTTTACTATTAAAAACTTAAACTTGTGGTCGAAAACGACGTCGACATGCGGAAAAAACTGCAAAGATAAATTTGTCTTTCTGAACAAACCGTCACAAATAATCAAATATCGATTCTCGAGATAGAACAACTATTTAGATATCAAGTTTGTTTGTTTCCGGAACCTTCAATGCCAACAGACTTAAACAGTCAGACAGAAACTTTTCTAATTCTTTTTACTAAAAAACAAATATAAATTCGAACATTATTGCCGTTCCAGATTCCACAAGTTGTCAACACACACACACACTCAATCACAAATATTACTTTAAAAATATATAATATTAACCTGGTTAAATATACCATGTATATATTGTTACGGAAGTGGGTACAGGGATTGGAAGGAAACTAATATATCACTGCCGAGAGTAACGATTTATTTGCGTTTCACAATATTCCGAACGCGTAACACTCACAGCACAGAACGAGTTGTACTGCACGAACCGCGTAGCACTGTTCCACACTGTCCCCGCGGACTACACTTAACTCAGTCTAACGGTAGCACTGCACCACTCACTAATACTAATCACTTTCACTTCACTTCACTGTACTTCACGGTACTACTTTTTCACTTCTTCTTCTTATTCTTCACTTGAGAGCACTTTCCACTGAACTGCCCTGTAGGCGCGTCTGGAGCTCTTTATATACCCCTAATTTCGATCGTAATTTGTTGAATTTCGACCGTCATTTCGTTATTCTTTTCGATTGTCTTCTACAACTTAATTTATTTATTCATTTTGCTTCATCTAGTACTTTCCATTATATTCGAATTTTGTAAAGAATCATCTCCATTTACTAGAATTTTCTATAAAACACCGAAATCACAAACAAAAACCCATAGAGTCCGCCGGGCTTGAACTCACGGCATTCGACTCGCAGCCGTCGCCACTACCGCTCAGCTACCGTGACTTGTCAATCTTCATTTGAAAAACTTCTATGCATTGTTTGTCTGTGCGGTGACGTAGGCATGGCGTCACATTATCCCCTCCTTAGAAGTGCTCGTCCCGAGCATCGTTAGAGCCGTGGTACCGTGCCAACCTATCCACATGAACGACTTTAGCTGTACTTCTTGGCGTTTTCTGAATTCTGTAAGTGACATCATTGATCTTCATAATTACTTCATAAGGGCCTTCCCAACTTGGTTGTAGTTTTGGAGATTTCCCTTTTCGTCGAACAGGATTGTGAAGCCAAACCGCAGAACCTTCTTCAAAGGACTTGGAGTTAATGCTTCTGTCGTATCGCGTTTTCATTCGCTCACTAGCTTGCAGATTCTCTTCTCTCATGTGCCCGTGAACCTCCTCCATCTTTCTTCTTAATTCTTCTGCGTATTCCGAAATACAGCTGGGCGTATCCGGAGGACAACCTGCGAGTAGATCTGCTGGAAGTCGAAGTTCTCTACCAAAGTTCGCTCGAGCCGGAGTGGTAGAGGTACTTTCATGAACTGCCGTCCTATATGACAGAAGAAATAGAGGAATGTACTCGTCCCAATTGTCCTGATGGCTATCCACAACTTTAGCCAAATGCCGTTCCAAAGTTTGATTAAATCTTTCTACCATTCCATCAGATTGCGGATGATATGGTGTAGTCCGAGTTTTGTGTATCCCCATAATTTTGCATGTTTCCTGGAAGACTTGAGACTCGAAATTCCTGCCTTGGTCACTATGGATTTCAAGAGGTAATCCAAATCGGCAGAAAACTTCATTCACAAGTTTATTAGCCACAGTGATAGCTTCTTGATTTGGTAGTGCGAACGCTTCTGGCCACTTCGTAAAGTAGTCCATTACTACTAGAATGTAACGATTTCCACTATTTGTCATTGGAAACGGCCCGGCCACATCCAAAGCTATTCGTTCCCAAGGAGCACCCACGTTGTATAGCTTCAATGCTCCACGACTTCTTGTTTGTGGTCCCTTGACAGAAGAACAGCTCGTACATTTCCTGCACCAGTCTTCAACATCTTCCTTGCAGTGCAACCAGTAAAAACGTTGACGAATCTTCACTAAAGTCCACTTTACACCAAGATGACCGCCTGATGTTCCGTCGTGATACGCTCGTAGTATATCAGAAATCTTTGACTTTGGATACTGGTGCGTCACGTACGGTAATTGGAACACAGCTGATAAGAAGAAACGGGAAGATAAACGTTCGGAAGGGAGCTTACCAGCTGACAACGGCTACCGGCCAGCGAATACCAGTATCAGGCAACCAGAAAGTGGCCATTAAGATTGGTGATAAACTTTACTGGCAACAAGCAATCATTGCTGACATTGTGGATGATTGTATTATTGGCCTTGACTTCTTGAAGGACCATCGGTGCAAACTTGACATTAACTGCGGTATCCTGAAGTGTGGAGATGATGAAATACCAATAAGAGGCGGTGGTGAAGGCAAGGTGTATTGCATTAAGAACACAAAATTACTGCCGAGATCACAAACGCTAGTTCCAGTAAATTTCAACAAACAAAGTAAGTTGCAACAACGACGGTGGACATTATTGGAAAAAGTGAATAACGAAACTTCGTGGTTGCCAGCACGTACAGTTGTCAACACATCTACAGAAACAGTGGTACCTGTATTAAATTTAAGTAATGAAGAACAGGTATTGAGGAAAGGTACGCTAATAGGACGGAGCGAAGAAATCGTGTGGTTGCGAAATTGTCAAGAAGTCAAAAAGACGGACAGAAGTACAATCGACGTTAACAGTATACTAGAGGGATGTAAGGAAGATTTGACAACTATTGAATTATTGAAGGCGAAGAATTTGCTACGTCGGTTCTCCGATATCTTTTCAAAGAACGATGGTGATATCGGCAGGACAAGTATGGTACAACACAAAATTAATACTGGTAATGAACAACCTATTCGTCAACGACCTCGTCGAAGTCCTTTTGCCAGAGAAAAAGAGGTGGACGACATGATTCAAGACATGAAGAATAATGAAGTAATTGAACCATCGTCTAGTCCGTGGTGTTCACCAGTGGTCCTGGTAAAGAAGAAGGATGGCTCAACGAGATTTTGCATTGCTTATCGCCGACTGAACGACGTGACCAAAAAAGACAGTTATCCATTACCAAGGATAGATGACACTTTGAATACTCTCAATGGCATGAAATGGTTTTCTACGCTTGACCTGAAAACTGGCTATTGGCAAGTAGAGCTGGACCCTAAAGATAAGGAGAAGACCGCGTTTTCCACAGGAAAAGGTCTTTGGCAGTTCAAGGTGATGCCGTTTGGACTTTGCAATGCCCCGGCTACTTTTGAGAGATTAATGGAACGTGTTCTGACTGGGCTACTGGGAGAAACTTGCTTGGTATTTCTTGATGACATTATAATAGTGGGGCGAGACTTTGATGACCATTTAAAGAAGCTGGAATCCGTATTTAACAAGTTGAGAAGTGCAAATCTTAAACTAAGTCATAAAAAATGTTCATTTTTCAAACGACAGGTGAATTATTTGGGACATGTAATTTCGGAAAAAGGCGTCGAAACAGATCCAACAAAGATTTCAGCTGTTAAAGATTGGCCTGTGCCCACCGACAAAACACAAGTCCAGGCGTTTATGGGACTTTGCTCTTATTATCGTCGTTTTGTCAGGAATTTTTCGGATATAGCGAAGCCTTTACATCGACTTACAGAAGAAAAACGACCCTTCATTTGGGATCAACAATGCAAGACAGCTTTCGAAGATCTCAAGAGTCGGTTATGTGAAACGCCCGTTCTCGGATATCCGGATCAGAGCAATGAATTTATAGTAGACACAGATGCAAGTAACACAGGGATTGGAGGAACACTCTCACAAAAGAAAGAGGATCAAGAAGTTGTGATAGCCTATTACAGTAAATCATTGTCGAAACCAGAACGTAATTATTGTGTCACCCGAAGAGAGCTCCTGGCAGTGGTCAAAACGCTTCAGCATTTTAAAAAATACTTGTTGGGCCGGAAATTTCTAGTCAGAACAGATCATGCAGCGTTGAAGTGGCTATTGCAGTTCAAGAATCCTGAAGGACAAGTCGCAAGATGGATAGAACAATTACAGGAGTACGACTTTGAGGTTGAAGATCGCAGTGGGAAGTCTCATGGGAATGCCGATGCTTTGTCAAGACGCCCATGTTTTGATGACTGCAAGCACTGTTCATAACAAGAAGATAAAGAAAAAGCTACGGTCTGAGTTATAAGAACTGATACAATTGATGAAGAATGGAGCAATGATGCCTTACGTAAATTACAAGAAGAAGATGAAGACTTGAAACCAATACTCAGTTGGATGAAAGACTTATCTGCACGGCCAGGATGGAGTGAAGTTGCTGGAATGAGTGCAACAACTAAGAGCTATTGGGCGCAATGGAATAGTCTGCTCTTACATAATGGGCTTTTATGTAGAAAATGGGAGAGTGCATCTGGGCAAGACAGTCATCTTCAGACGTTAACATGCGGAAAAAACTGCAAAGATAAATTTGTCTTTCTGAACAAACCGTCACAAATAATCAAATATCGATTCTCGAGATAGAACAACTATTTAGATATCAAGTTTGTTTGTTTCCGGAACCTTCAATGCCAACAGACTTAAACAGTCAGACAGAAACTTTTCTAATTCTTTTTACTAAAAAACAAATATAAATTCGAACATTATTGCCGTTCCAGATTCCACAAGTTGTCAACACACACACACACTCAATCACAAATATTACTTTAAAAATATATAATATTAACCTGGTTAAATATACCATGTATATATGTTAAATATACCATGTATTATTCATCTAACATTATCATATTTTGAATCACTGTCGGTGGCTTAGTATTCAGTACGCGAAGGACTTCGATGTTGAAAACAAGCTTCGATTTTGGAATAAATGTAACTCATAGTAAAATAATATAATCGACTGGAGAATGGTCCTGTTGTGAAAAAGGTGAATATTTCTGTTAATTTTTTATAGAGTTCCGTAAAGAAATTTTTTTAATCGTATTCTTCTTCTTAAGAAGACATTAAACTGATGAGTTGATGATATTAATGAACATTATGATAAAAAATATATTAGAGGCAAATAGAGAGAGACACGGCGAAAACTATAGAAGTAAAAAACCGCACAAGCACAAGATATTTTTTTTTAGGAAAACAACATACCTGTAAGTATAAAGTGTATCTACTAAAATTTACTACACATTACTTAAGAAAGGAAGAAAAGCAGGACCCAAAATTCAAGATCTCAACGACATAAAATATGTGTAACTTGGTAGTTCTATTAAGACGCTGACAACAGTCAACGTCATCAAATTTTATGCCCCGTCCCTTACTATGAACGATAAAGTGGCAACACGATATCACGCGTCAGAAATGAGTACTTTCTTAAGAAACTACTATCTATTACAGTAGGTTCGATGAGGCTTTTTTTATACCGTATTTATTTATTAATCACCTATTAATCCTATTAATCAGCCATTTAGCACACACACACCCAGCATGCTGCGTAATAACTGGGCGATATCCAGACACTACACGGGAAGGTCACGTACAACTGAAAAATACAAAAACCAGTCTCAGCCACCCGCGACCAATTTAAGGGTAGCGCGAGGTGCCCTAATGTGCTTCTGGAAGTGTTTTTTTATAATCTTAAAATACTTACTCTCAAAAGCACCGTTATTTCTTGCAATCGAGCTATGGGTTTTGGACTTGTGTTTGTTGATCTGGTATACTCTGAGACAGTTAAGCTCATTAGAGTAAGTATAATACTAAAACATAGTTACACTTACTGAAGTGAAGTCCTTAGTATAATACTTCACATTTGGCAGCAACAGTAGGTCGGTCTCACATTACTGTGATGTCCGTGCGGAGCTTCGGTCACTCGATGTCCGGAAAGCCAGTGGACCCGATGGTATTCCGGCGGTGGTCCTTAAGAACTGTGCAGCTGAGTTGTCTCCCGTACTGACGCGCTTGTGTCGCCTGTCTTGTTCCTCAGGAATTGTTCCGGAGGCCTGTAGAGAAGCGAATGTTCAACCCATTTCCAAAAAAGGTGACCGCTCCGATCCAGCTAATTACCGACCTATAGCCGTCACTTCCATACTCTGTAAGGTGTTCGAGCGAATCATCAACACCCAATTAATCCGCCACCTAGATCCACGGGTGAACTTCTAGCGTACGTCACACACCTTTGGGGTGAGGCTATGGATAGGCATGGGGAGTCTTTGGCCATCAGCCTCGACATTGCCAAGGCCTTCGATAGGGTCTGGCACCGCTCGCTTCTCTCCAAACTTCCTGCATTTGGTCTGCCACCTAAACTCTGCAACTGGGTTGCTGCCTTCCTCCATAAGCGCCGCATTAGGGTTCTCTGCGACGGTGTGGCCTCAGACTTCCAGGAGGTAAGCGCTGGTGTACCTTAGGGCTCCGTCCTATCGCCTACGCTGTTCCTTCTGCATATCAATGACATGTTGGCCCTTGGCAATATACACTGTTATGCAGACGATAGTAGAGTACACGGGCGATATTTCGGACATCCTACTGCCAAGCTGGCGGACGTTGAGGGAAAACGAAAGGAGCTTGACGCTGAGCTCGACTGGGTCTTGAGCCGCATTTCCCAATGGGACTGCGAGAATCTGGTTGAGTTCGGCGCCAAGAAAACACAAGCGTGTGTGTTCTCTACCAAAAAGTCTCCATTCCTTGCCCTTCCTACTCTTCAGAGCACTCAACTGCCACTGCAGGATACGCTTAGTATCCTGGGTATGGATATTTGCCGGGATCTCAATCCGCGCGATTACATCGAGAGTGTCACTAAGGGGGCTCGCGAAAGCTCGGCGTTTTGAACAAGGTGAGACGGTTCTTCTCGCCCGAGCAACTGTGTATTTTATACAAGACCCAGGTTCGCTCCTGCGTGGAGTACTGCTCTCATCTCTAGGACGGCTATGCGCAGTATTTGCTTGACGCTCTCGAACGGTGGCAACGGCGCGCAGTCCGCAGTATCGACTGTCCTGAGATCCCCCAGTCTCTTGAGCCTCTGCAGTTGCGAGGAGATGTCGCCTCTATGGCAGTCCTCTATTGCCTAAATCACTGGGGAGTGTTCTGATGAGCTCTTCCAATTGGTCCCACCTTCTCCCTTCCTCTACAGGACTACACGTGCTGGCCTGAGGAGTCACCGTTTATGCGTCGAAAATATACGTACCCGAACTAAACGGTTTGGTCTTTGACTCCACCTATTGCTTTCCATCAGGCTAAGTGGAGTCACTATGGTATGCTAATATAAAAAAAAAAACGCTCGCCGTTCATAACTTGTTGAATGCGGTAAAGAAGGAGAAGTTGGTACTGGGGTGCACCTGCATAGAGATGAGAACAGTATTCCATGTGCGGCCGAACCTGCGCCTTATACAATTGCAGGCGGTGGGCCGGAATAAAATACTGTCTCGATCTGTTTAGCACACCAAGCTTCTTCGAGGCTAATATGGCCTAACTCTCTAAGTGACCGCGAAACTGGACTTCGCTTGATATATCGACGCCAAGGATTCCGATACTGGCTGATGCAGTTAGGGAAGTGCTCTCAAATTGAGGTGATACGACCAATGGTATCTTTTTAGCGGTGAACGCGCAAACCTGTGTCTTCATGGGGTTAAACTGGACTAGGTTAAGTCGTATATATGTGTATGTATATGAGATCGACTGCCCTGTTGGTCTAGTAGTTAGTGATCCTGACTGCTAAGATAGAGGTCGTGGGTTCGATTCCCACCCAGGCCAAATTATTGTGTGATGAGCATAATCATTTGTCAAACAAAACAAACAATAGGCCACTATAACTAGCATATGAAGCTAGCTAGCAAAATTTTCACATTCAATTGAATGCTAATTCAACCGATTTTTATTTAGGCATTAACGTGTTATCATTGCTAAACAGACCTTTAAATTTACTGAACGTCCTTCATGAGTCATAGAGTATTTACTCATATGGGCAGTGAACAAATGTCCCCATATAAAAAATGGGCATCTGTTAGTTGTTACAAAATAATAGCTTTTGACTATGTGTCTGACTGATAACAGTTAACATGGTACTTATTTTCTTGTCCATCTGTGTGTCTGTTTTGTTCCGGCTAATGTCCGGTATATTATTCCTATAAGGTAAATTATTGTTCTGCAAAACCAAAAATGGGACTATGGATATTATAAGGAGTAGCTATAGCTTCCTCAGGCTCCGCATAAACCAAAACGGGTATATATGTACATATGTACATGTACACGCTAGTGAAGCCGAGCGGCAAGGCTTGTTAGGTAAATTAACTACCAATTAAACATTCGTAGTGCTTGCAGATGATGTAGGTAACTTGTTTATGATCCTTGTTCCACCTCTATCGAGCTACAAAAGTAACTTATTTACTTCTGACCTTCTTCAATGGAATACGAAGTAAGAACGGAATATAAATTAATGACACTCTTCAAAATACTATTTAGTTTATTTTTTAAAATAAATCTGTTTGAATAAGAAAATACTAATAAATATTATAAAATTAAATGAACAATAAACTATTAATACGATTGTCATGAAATTATTTTTAAAAGGTACAATAATGATATACACTACCCTTAACCGAAAAAAATATTGTTACCGAGTTGTGCGAAAAATATTTTACGCAAGTATAAAACCAGTTAGGTCATAAAATGGAATTAGTGTAAGAATAATATAAAAAAATAATGAATATAAAAACATGTACGACATAAAAATAACCAAATTCCATTATAGAACATTAATAAATATATAGTATTATATAATGATGAATTTTGAATTAAATCTAACTACCTTTACGATACCAACCGATAACAAAATATGATTGTCCGGTAAACGCATACAATCAATTAATAATTCAAAGTTCTTGTATAAAGTTACATACTTATGGGCTTGGATAAATAGCTTTGCATAAATCAGACATTACTCACTGCTTCAACAAGTTTTTTTAACTTACTTTATAGTTCAATTAAATTCTTCTACCATATACTTCTATGATCAATCTCAAAGCTATTTCAATTTTCGAATCTTAGAAATTTTATGTCTAACAGCGCGTTGTTTCACGTCTACTTTAAGCACTCGTATTCGTTGCTAGAAAAATCTCAAATATTTTTATTAGAAAAAAATGATTCCTTGTGCAGGCAGCCCCAATAACTACGTCAGCCTGTTTATTATGCGTGAAACAGCACTTTATATTTAACGTAGATACATTATACATATTTCATATTCGTTATTTTTTTAACTTACGTGGGTATGTTTAACTAAGTGTTTCAAGCAACCCACCTAAAGACTGTTCATTAACATCATTTAGGTCGTGGGATACCCCGAAACTGTCCAGGACGTCGCCTCCTCGCGGCTGGCCACTATTGCAGGTGGAGGGGAAAACCCGTCCCGACCACCCGCGGTCACACTAACGGCGGCATGAGGCGCTGGTAAGCGCGCCTCCGCCGCCCGATTCGCCGGCCGCGAATTGGGTCCGAGTGGAGATCATCCTCCCGGGCCCGCTCCGCCGCCTCCTTCTGAGAGATGACCTCCTCCCAGAAGGTTGTGACCGCGGTAAAATTCCTGTCACTACAGGAAATGGAGCGTATGACGGCCGGTAACAACAAACCTCTCCGTTCCTTGTTCCGTCCGCCGGGCAATCCGCGAGCGTATGCGGGGCCGAGTCCTCACTGCAGTGGCGGCAGACGGGACTCAATTCCCTTCTAGCGAACAAGTGCAGGTTCCGAAACAGCCGCGACAGGAAAGAAAATGCGTCAGTCGGAAGGAAAGGGTCCCGTGCTGCCGCCCTGCCCACCCGACGATGACCGGCTGGAGCGCCTCAACGCTGGCTAAGCCAGCCCGTGGAGTCTTCAGCTGGAACGACCAACGAGCCATAGCGGCTCGGCGAGCGGCCTCACGCCACTCACGTACCTCTTCGGGCGGGGACCGTCCGCCGCTACCCGCCTGGAAGTGAGCCGTCGTTTGGCGAGCACTTCCGCCTCCAAGAGTTCCGGCCAACGTGCATTCTGCCTCAGTCGACACGGTGCGTTAACCACGTATGGCTCTGACCAGAGCGTCATCAGTCATCGGCGTAACAGATTACGCCCAGCCCAGGGGGGAAGTCACCTCGAAGGACCCAGTCGTACCCCATGTTCTACAGGAGTGGTCCAAGGACAGACCCCTGCGGAACATGTAAATTCCTTCATAGAGCAAGCTTCTCAACTATGAAATGCCCTCCCCTAAACATTAAACGCGTTCAGTATTGAAAAAATTGGTGCCCTCATTGCTAAATTTTAATGAATTTAAAATATTTTTCTCACATGTGAATTTTTATGTATGTGATATTGTATGAGTATGTACATATATGTATGTAATTATGTATATTTTTTTTTTGGTGTAACCTTACGTTATTTCCTTATTTAAACTTATACTACTAATTGGTCATCACCTGACTGAAGCAATCAGTGAAGTGATATATCGGACTCGATCTGACTTAAACCACTCGGTACTATTATGAGTGGGTCTATGGGAGGGGACTCGGGTATACCTTAGAAATGAAACTTCCGAGAACCGGTACAGACTTAATTGACTATCAGGCGACTACGAAACAGAAAGAGGGGGACCTTGCCATCGTTCTCCTACTATAATGACTCCACACTGCCTGATGGAAAGCAACAAGTGGAGTCTAAGAGTGGTGGTCACCATCCTCATTGCAAGTGTAGTCAATGCAGCATAGAGACCCACACTAAGGCATAAAGAGAAAAAAGTAAAATGAAAGCAGAACAGAAAGAAAAAGAATAAAATCATTATAAATCAACATGTTAACTAATAAAATTCCTACACTAATATAAATACCTAAAAGAAACGAAACTAAACTAAACGAAAGCGCCAAACACACAAACAAGAACTACTTATCTTTTTCTTTGTATATTTCATGAGATATTATAGTATTGTCAACCGGTTTCAGAAAATGTTTTTATTTAAATTGAATTGTTACTACTCCAGTTTGGACTCACTTTATTTCGAGGAGAATATTCCAGCTCTAAGGATGAAAGTTATGTAGAATACATATTACGTGATATCTACGTCTATGTGAATGGATTTCCATAATTCCTTTTTTAATAATATATTTATTTTTTTATAATAATGTTGGACACGATTTTGAAGAGAAAATCTAACTTATTACAATTTATCAGAATAAGACGTTGAAGCCGGTTACATCCTTAATCAAAATGTTATTATTGTGAGCTATAGTTGTTTGTAGCCTACACTCATTGTGGTCAAACTAACGATGAAGATAATCTTACATTTTTTTAAATTAAAATTCTAGTAATGCGGGATCACGGATGCGGGTAACCTTGAGCGGGAACAATATAATGGCAGAACGTGATTGCCTCTTTTTAATGTACAACATATTCAACGTAACTGCTTCTGATATTGGAGCGTGTCAGTGTCAAGTGCGTTACATAAATAATGAAAAGATCACTATTATATAGGATACCATTTTTAACAGTAGTAATTGAAAGGACTTTTAATCATTTATTGAAATCATTGTCACGAAAGTCTTACCGATTTAACAGCTTATGAATGACTGACCTCAATCGGCTGCTACAAATGCTACGATCCAATCTCGATGGATCAAATAATGGAATAAAATAGGTAACTGGATGACTGGACTGTAATAAAGTCGTACCTTCAAACTTTTCCACTTACTTGTATAAATATTCCCATTTCAATTCCATCCCTTTTCCTTCCGATTGAAACTTGTTGATGAGATGATTGTGTTCTATTTAATCTATGATCAAGAAATAAACTACAAAGTCATTTCAAAATATGTCAGTATGAAAAATAATGAGCCATTAATCAAAAGTTGATGGTGAAAAAATAATGATATTACACATTAAAAATGATTAAAAAAAAGCAATGAAAGCTGCGTGTATTATAAAATACAAAATATAAATATTTTCACAATCCTGTATGAATACTGGCAATATTCTGGATACAATTGAGAAATAAATAACATGATCAGGTAGGAAACTATTTTAAACACTGTTTAAACTATAATTAATGCTAAGCGTGCCGTCGACAATGTATATTAAAGAAATACAAAACGATGTTTTGAAAACAAAATATAAGGAACCAGTCGAAGTTCGCTTACTGAAGCAGCGATTAACAAGTTTATCTTGTGAATGTGATGTCTGTGCTCGTGCTAGTAAGGATCGCCTTATTCCTTACAATGCATACAATGTAGAAAAAATACCTGAAAATGAGTTAACCGATACAGGAGTACAAGCTGAATACGATATTTCTAGTGATTGTAATAGTCTAAACCCTTTTAAATATCAAGTTTGCAGTTCATGTGCCCTTGCTGTCAATTTTTTAGAAGGCAACTTTATTAAAATATTAAAAGAAGAAGAATCCGAAACACTATCTACAAAGACGGCTGATAAATCAGCTGGCAGAACTATAACTTATTTAGAAAAGTCAACAACGGTAAACAAGTCTTCACTGAAACAGTCTCACGTGACAATTTGTGAAGATTTAAACAACTGTTATTCCTCTGACAGTACTCATTTCTCTGGATAAATATGTTTAAGAAAGATTATGCAAAGATGACATAAAGCTAAAGGAATAAATTGTTGAATAAAAGATTTTCTGCAATGTTTTTTGTATTACTTCATTTCATTAGAAAAGGTTTATATGTTTTTATTATATTATAGCGTATACATACTTGGTATATGTTAATATTATAGAATTGCATAGCAGAAGAAATGTGACACTCGTAACTGGAGTGATCTAAATGAATCACAAGGTTTCTTTAGTAGACATGTGTTCTTTAGTAAATCATAAAATACCTAAATCATTAATGATATAAACTTTAGTTTGCTTGTGTAATTGGCAAACAGTGCAACAGCAATATCAGTGTCAAGAAATCAGTAATAAAATATATATGAATAGCTGATTGTATGTTTTGCTGACATTTAATCTTAATTTTTAAATCAAGGAAGTGATAAAAAATCAAAGAAATATTACCTGTTTTAGTTTTAAATTTATAATGTGAAATTCCAGGGTTTTTGTTTTAATGAAACGTTCAATTAAGCACACTGAATACATCTCTCTCTGTAAACATTGACAGAAACCCTTATCTTCTTAACCTATTCATTTATCATAAAGTTATTAATATCTTAGTTACCTAATAATTATTTATAGCCTTAATTATAATTGCTGAAGGTAATAATTTTACTTTCACGATCCAGAATCGTGACTAGCGTGCTAAAGACAATGTTTTTAATTAATTCCGTTTCGCCATTAATCATCTTACCTTTGTCAATAATCCCCTGCCGTTCATCGTGCCTATAATTTATCAATTTGCAGGAATACACTATAAGACTGTGTTTGTTTTTTGTTTGTACCTCTTTCAACAATTTCATGACAATCGTATGTATTTCTAACTCCCTAAACTTAATATTATTTCGAAGAATAGCATTAATTTATATTCCATTCTTATTTCGTATTCCATTGAATGTCAGAAATAAATAGGTTACTTTAGTAGCTCAATAGAGGTGAAACAAGGATCATAAACAAGTTGCCTACTTCATCTGTAAGCACTTCGAATGTATATTTGGTAGTTAATTTACCTAAAACAAGCTTTGCCGCTCGGCTTCACTAGCGTGTACGGGTACATATGTATGTACATATATACCTTTTTCCTTCATGCTTATGAACCTTATTCTTTTTTCAAAATAAAAAAGCTCTCCCAATACATAGTCCCATTTTTGTTTTCGCAGAACAATGATATACTTTATATGAATAATATACTGGATATTAGCCGGAAAAAAAGAGACAGACTGATGGATAAAAAAATAAGTACCGTGTTCACAATTAGACAAAAGACTTAGACAAGAAACTTAGACAAAAGCTATTATTTTGATTTTGGCTTTTATTTATCAACAAACAGATACCCATTTTTTTAGATAGGGACATGTGTTCACTGCCCATATGAGTAAATACTCTGTGACTCATGAAGTAGGTTCAGTAAATTTAGAGGTCTGACTGGCAATGATAACACGCAAGTGCCCAAAAAAATATTGGTCGTATTAGCACTCAATTGAACGTGAAAATTTAGCTAGTTTCATATGCTAGTTATAGTGACCTATTGATTGTTTTGTTTGACAAATGATCATGCTCATCACACAATCATTTGTCCTAGGTGGAAATCGAACCCACGACCTCTATCTTAGCAGTCAGGATCACTAACTACTAGACCAACAGGGCAGTCGATCTCATATACATACAAATGTGTATTATGTCTCATACACATATACCTACTTACCCTTAGATTGCTTATGAACGTGTGTGTCTCATAGGCATCTAGAAGTCTATCTACTGACTTATTCGGTTTAAAAAAAATACTGTTTTGGACGATTATCCAAAAAAGTTAAAATATGAGCATCACGTAATATATTAGAAATTGTTATAGCAACACTTTATACGCTAATTTACAAGAAAAATGTGTCGCTACCTAACACTTGTCATTTACATTGTAAGATTATAACTCCTGCATTTTATACTAATACAATTCAGACATATGTATACTAGATCTACTCATGTCAATCACTTTATCAATAAAATTCGGAATGATAAAAATATCATCAGTCATTACAGTACAATTCAGTTAGGCTCTGAGAGAAATTTATTTCCTCATAAGAATGCAACTATTTATTTAACTTAATTTAAACCACACAACTAAACACCTAGTACCATTTTTCACATTACACAAATTATGCGTAATAGATAATAGTTTTTCTTACGTTTTTCACGTTACAAAGAGAGCTTTTGAGTATTTTACGCTTTTAGGGTTTAGGCTTAGGGCAATTTTAGTATTACTTTAGACCAGTAGATCTCAATAATGTGATGATCAATAGGATGTGACCAAATTAATACGCTTGATTGTATTTTTTGTTCTGCATTAATTCCCGTATTTTGGAAAAATGTTTATTATTCAATTCCGGAATCAATACTTTTCAGTAAGCAGGAAGTAAGCAGGAAAGGCAATAATCCAGTTATTAATAATTTTGATGATTATTCATAACACATATTTTGATGCAAAATTTATTGTTTGAAAGGTAATTCATTGGAAATAATTCTTTCTTGTATTTGATCAAAAAAGGTTTAGCCGTTTACAAGATTTAGTGGTTAAAGGAGGGAATGAACAATCGAATGTTTTCAAATATAGGTAAGTGGGGTATCAAATGAAAGGGCATGATGTAAACATGAGTAACAGCGACATTAAAAACGGTTAAATTGATTAAAAGTTATGGGAAGTGAAAGTGATATGATCCACCTAATGAAGAAAGAACTACAACCTAAACAGAAACGTCGTATGACGTTGTCTGTATTCTACTTGGGTTAGTAAGAATATTGGCGGTTTATATTGATGATAAGCTTTCCAAAATACATATAAAAGGGGTTGTGAGATATCTATATATATATAAAAACAACTGATAAGAGCGTTAGGTTCCGATTCCAACACATGTAATTGCTTTCAGAGCTTGAATTTTTTTATTATTAAACTATATTTTGATATCAAAGTATGAGTGTTAAGTGTCTTGAACATTATTTGCTAAAGTAAAAGTTTTTATTAGTATAATTTGCTTCCGTTATGATTTACCGTGAAAAAATAAACCAATACCCATTATAGAAAAAGTGAACATCCTCTTTCATAATCTGAAAGTGCACATACTCATTTTCTATGAAATATAAACTTATATTAAAATTTTCATATGTACTCGTATACTTTAGCACTCTGCAATTTCTGCTTTGCTATATCGCGAAATTATGATAGCTTTAAGAGTTGCCGGTTCCTTGAACGTTGAAATTGGACGACTGAAACTCGAAAATGATAAGTTTATTTTAGAATGTCCATAAAAGGTATTATATGGTCTTTTTAGTGGGGCTCATATTATTAGAAACATAATAAATACATTCCTTACATATGTGATCCGGTCTCAGTGATGCCGATGAGGTCACATGTGACACTTGAAAACTTTGCAGACCCTGTTTACAAGCAGGGCAAATTAATTAATAATAGTAACAATTTTATTTTTTATTTATTTTATTATATTTGTTATATATAGTGTTTAAGATAAATGTGTATCTTATTTGAAATTCGATTAAACGGTAAAAGCATGAAATTGAAGTGGCAAAGAGACGACGATTTATTCAAAAATATACAGAAAGCCCGCGTGACCCACAAAGGTGTTACAATTGAAAGTAAGGTAGTTTAAAATCACTACCGTCTTTTAGACTTACCGTCATTAGTTACTTAAATTAATAAAAGTTTAGTAATGGTACTTCACTCGTAAGTGTGTTAAACATTTTTAATACGACTGCCCAAAAAGCAGTGCGTGTCTCTTGGTGGTGGTGTCCATGGGCGGCGGTAGTCACTTACCATCAGATGCACCGTCTGTTCGTTTGCCCCCATCGCATAAAAAAATGTGCACGACCCAGTTCTTGAAAATGATCTCTGAAAATCTCTGAAAATCTGTCTGGTCTGGCTTAATACTATTAAAGGTATGGCTGTACCATAATTTTCTCGAGGTTATTCAAGAAGTTTTTGACCCTCCTGTAACTAACTTATTGGCAAATTAAGAAAGCTGATTTATTTTAATAATTAAGAGGGCTTAGCATAACTAGATAAATTCCTACATGCTTTTCAATTTGGACTTGTAGTTTACTTGTAGGGTACTATTCAAAGTGCAAGTTCCAAAATTTTGACACTTACACAGTCACGGATTATCAAAAATCTAAGGTACTTCTAGAAGACACACAAGCTTTAAATTTTAAACACAGTTAGTGTTTAGCCTATAAAGTAAGAAAAAATTTAAACATCCTTCCATTTTTTAGATACACGAACTGTATAAAACAACTTTATGATCCTGTAAAAGATATAGATCATAAAGTTATTTTTTGCAGTTTGAATGAACTATTTGGTGTTAACAAAGAGTATTAATTAATTATGTAGTGTAGTGTAGTAATATTTAATTATTTGTCGTAATATCTACAGAGATCAATAACGATTTATCTAATACAAGTACTCATTCACACATATAGTAGTGATACATAGTGGTGATAGACCGATAAGAGGCGCTCTAGCAGTGATTGTTGACATTACCATTCCTAGTGACGACAATCTAATAAAGGTTGAAAAGGGTCAATTTTTGGATTTGGCTTATGAGGTTGTAGATATTTGTGATGTGGATTCAGAAATCATCAGCCCATGGATTGATTGGTAGGGTTCACGTTAGGTAAAGGTACAAGGTAAAGGTAAAAGGCCTGATGCAAAAGGCGGTTCTCCTTGATAAGGCACGTATTTTGAGGTAGCCAAATCCCTGTACCCATCACCCGTGGGACACAATCTTTATAATTGTCAATATATTTAGTTTTTTCGTTCACTTATATTTTAAAATTTGACTGCACGGATGGCGTAGCGGTTTAAGTGGTCACATCGCCAATACACTGCCGCGCCGAGTGTTGTGGGTTCGATCCCCGCACGGGACAACACTTTGTGTAATCCTCAAATTGTTGTTCTGAGTCTGGGAGTTATTTGTGTCCGTTGTTTGAATGTTTGTAAAGTCCCCCGCGACACAGGAATTAATCCTAATGCGGGAGTTGTCTTTTAAAAAAATAAATTTCTATGCTTGTTAAGTTAAATTAGGGGATAATAATAAAATTTATTCTATGAATAAAAATGAAATACATTTAAATAAAAAATCGATACAGTTTCTTAAAATGGATGTCAAAAAAATCCAATTAGAATTTGGTCCAACCAATGTAATAGGGGCAAGCCTATTGCCGTGTACCAAGGACCGCTAACTTCCAAAATCATACGATATTGTAGTTGAATAAAGCAAATAATAAGAAAATAAATATCGTTTTCATTGCAAAATCAAGTTGAATTAAAACGATGATTGTCAACTAACGTTACAGTACCTATGTTTAACACTGAAATAGTGTCTGCTTAAATAACGCACTCCCTCTATTAATTCAACAATCTCTAAGAGACAAATGACCCTGAACTGCTACCAATCATTTGCTTAACAAATACTCATAATCATTACAAATATTTGTTTGTTGTGTTTAAACATTATTATCGGATGAATGATATGTTACTGATATGTCTTGCGTGTTCTGTAAGCTCACAAACATCTGTTTATATCTAAATACACACATCAAAAGTTAGGGATTCAGTACATTTTGGAATATCATAGCAATTGAGGAGTATTACGCACATTAGCACAGACAGACACGTCAAACTTATAACACCCATCTTTTTCAGTAGAGTGTTACAAACACTGATATTGCCTACGACATGGTGCCGTATCCTTCAACTCCTACATCTTGTACATGGCTTAACTGATTGCGATCAAATAAAGCTACGAACAATCTTGATTAAATTAGCTATCAAATAAAAAAAAACTACATAGCTTCAGCCTTTCGGAAGTTACGGTCCAAAGACAGACACACAAACAGATATGTCAAACTTATAACACCCCTCTTTTTTCATGACTGCATGGTTGACATATTTTTTTTGGAAAAATATTTATTGAACGGAAGAATAAATTTTTTTTTACATAATAAAGGAAATTGAAAAAAAAAACTGTGTGTGACATCATAATATTAAGATCTACTGGACTATTCTAATACTAATTCAATTGCCCCAAGCCTAAAAGCTACAAGCTTAAAACTCTAAAAAGTTTAAATTGTCTACTTACACGTCTACGAGGGCCACACTGAAAGTTTCTTTAGGCATCTCTTCCACACTTTTTTCAAACGCAGACACAGTATTTTCAAAGTTCATAAAACGAATTCTTCTAAGTTTATCTTTTATTTTTGATAACAAATAAATTCACAAGATGCCAGGTCGGGACTTTAATAGGATGACTCACTAACTAAAAATATTCGATAGTCCGTCTGGCGGAGTGAGCTGGAACGTAGTCGTGGTGGAGAAGGATCCTGCTTCTTATGCACTGCAGTAACAGACTTTTTATGACCTAGAATGACCCGTCCGTCTAAAGAAGGCAATCATCCATTTCCCTTGACTTCTACCCTTCTTTCAAAAAAGTCCATTGCACATATTAATTGTCTTTTGGTTTCGGAATCTCTTTAATATATCCAGCTTTCATCATCCGTCATACTCTTCAAGTATTGAGCAAACTAGCAATCGAAGCGACGGCGTTTTTGATTTTCCTTCAAAGTATGAACATCTAGAACAAAGCTTTCTGACGCCTAAATGTTAATATAAGACTCTGTGCACTTGACTCATACCAATGTTTAAAACTGCCTGAATCTATTGATATGTCACCCTTCTATCATCTTCTCTCGTAACCCTATCGTCAAACATTGGCATAGTTAGGGATTTTTCCTAGGGTCCCCAGCTATGAATCGGTCGGCCACGGCAAGGTAGTCATTGATTATCAGTACAAGCGCAACTATGTAGGTATCAAGTATGGATGGAAAATATGAATAAGTCCACTCCACGACATCGAAATAAGAAAAAAATGCTTTCAAACAATTTCACGTTTTCTGTGTTTTTCTCTAAACCGGTTGAAGACACCTCTGATGTTATTGTATCTTCACCAATACGTTTTCTATATTTATCAAAGATACCTAAGAGAAACGATTCTGGAGCATTTTTGCTCTCAGCCAGGTTTTTATTCGCCTCATTGCAATGAAACTCTTTGCGCAAATGGCCTAGCTTACAGGGAGCGTTAGTGCTGCCTGAAGTTTATTATTTTTAATAAACTTCAGGCAGTATATTAATTCAAACTTCAAACTTCAAGCAATATATTAAGTATATTTTTTACATTTTCTGCGTTTACATTATTTTTTTTTTTATACAAACAGGTTTTTCATTATCATTTCCTCGGAATTCAACGCCTCTTCATCGGTTTTTAAAATATCTTCATAAGTTTTAATGAAATCATCTGCTTCTCCATATCTAGCTTCAGGAAAGCGTCACCATTTTTTTTTTTTTACGTGGGGAAATCCTCATGGACTATCCTCCGCCGGGGGCATCAGCGGAGGGGTGTGCCGGACTTGACCGGCTAAAACCACCACGGTGTTCCTTCCTCGCACCTGCTGCCGAGGCCGGCGGGAACACGACATTCTTCCGCGGCCAGCAAATGACCTTCCGGAGCGGACCCCATCTCGTTTTGAGGGGGAAATGCGCCTCTCCCCCACCATCACTCCCTGAGGGAGGCGCGCGGAACACTACACGCCTGTGTTAGTTTCATATTAATATAATTATTATTGTTATAACTAAATCAATATAAGTATTGATACACAAAATATGTTTATAATGACAGTTTATTTTAAGATTAAATACATAAAGAAAATTATATTGTAATGACGGTAGTTGATTAAAATACATATTTGTCGTCGCCTATAAAAACGAGTGTTAGTTTCATATTGATAAATTTATTATTGTTATAACTAAATCAATATAAGTATTGATACACAAAATATGTTTATAATGACAGTTTATTTTAAGATTAAATACATTCAGAAAATTATATTGTAATGACGGTAATTGATTAAAATACATATTTGTCGTCGCCTATAAAAACGGGTGCTCTGGCTGGATTGAGACACTTCTTGTCGAGACGTGGCCCGGTGCGGAGCTCTCTAACGTTTAATTGGTGGCGATCAGTAGTGCCAGTGCGTATATTGCAAATTGAAGATAAGTATATACTATTATATGTTGTGTAAATAATTTTGTAGTTTCAATGTACTTATGAAGTTAATAATTTAAATGATTAAAATTAGTATATAATTGAATTGTTTGTTAGGTATTAAAAACAGTAATATTATAAATTGTTTCTATTTTTTTTGTAGAATAAATATTTACCTTTCATATATTTCTTTTGTTTTTACTACTATACTCATAAGAGTATGATTTGAGTGACAGAATAAATTAATTATTGTATAAATAAACTTATGTTTTTAAAATAATCTATTACCTGCAACCTCGGACCTGTCAAACGATTTGGGCGGTGGACTGTACCCCACGTACACCGACCTCGGGTCCATTTACGGAGGCCGGAATTGGGCATTGTCGGCTCTCCTCCGACGTCCGGTGCGTCGTCTGCGGATGGAGAGAGAAGTCGTGTTTTCCCTCCCTTTCCGCAGCCTCCTTCTGTGTCATAACAGTTTCACAGAAGGTGACCACTGCATCCCATGACCTCTCGCTCCCGACCATGGCGCGCACAAGCGCATTGAGCGAGAGGTCAGTCCCTATCTCTGTTACTAAGGCACGGCGCGGCTCTTCCCAAGCATTACACTCTTGTACCGTATGCCACGCCGTGTCTACCTCGCAATCGACGCAGTGGTGGCACCGGGCATCCGGCTCCCTGCGAATGTCTCGCAGGTACTTCCCAAAACATCCATGACCGGTAAGCACCTGCGTTACCCTATATGACAGGGAGCCGTGCCTCCGTTCGACCCAATCACTGAATACTGGCCGGATGGCCTCGATGGTGTTGAGACCATATGACGGGTGCAGTAGTCGCACCCGCCATTCCGCCACAAGGACCCCCCTCACTTTGGACCGACGCCTCTCGTACTCTCTAGGGGTCGGTTGGTGTCCTCGCTCTCGCGCCTCTTCACGCCACTGATGTAGCGACGCGAGAGCTTTCGCTTCCAGGTCCCAGGGCAGTGATCCGGCCAGTAAGCACGCCGCCTCATAGGAGATCGTGCGGTATCCTCGCATGACTCTAACGGCCATCGCCCGCTGTGGTCTGCGCAGTATGGCGACGGTGGCTGCCGTCAGATGGTCGGCCCATACTGGAACCCCGTAAAGGGCCATGGACCGCACGACCCCAACGTATAAGCGCCGACATGCTACGCTCGGCCCCCTAAGATTTGGAAGCAGCGAAAACAAAGCGGCAGCAGTGCTCATTAGCTTCGTCGACAGCTGGCTGAAATGTGGGCGGAAATCCCATCGACTGTCAAGGATCAAACCCAGGTATTTGATAGTGTCCTTAACAGCCATCCGCACCCCGCTGACGACGATGTGAAAGTCCAGCGGCCGCGGGTTTCGAGTCCCATGAAACACAATGGCCTCGGACTTTTCAAGGGCAACCCGTAGGCCCAGCCGCTGGATTCGTTCCACGATTTGAGAGACTGCAGCTGCAACAAGCAACGCTGCCTCACCATATGTTGCCCCCCAGGCCGTGACCAACGTGTCGTCCGCGTAACATGTGAGATTCACGCCTGGGATGAGAGCCGCCCTCAACACCCAGTTATATCCGATGTTCCACAGGTGTGGTCCTAGCACTGACCCCTGTGGAACACCGCACCGCGCGCGGCCTATGCTGTCCTTCCTCGCGTAGGTGACGCAACGCCCTGATAAGTATGCCCCCGACTATGCGGCGGAGGTAGGATGGCACCTGGTGGTATCTTAACGCCTCCATGATACATGACCAGGGTAGGTTATTGAACGCGTTAGAGATATCCAACGAAACTGCGAGCAAGACCCCACCCCGGAGACCGCTTCCTCCGCCAGAGCTCTTACACGTTTAATCGCCCCAATTGTGGAGCGCCCACGCCGAAACCCGAACTAATGTTCGTCCAGGTCCGGTCCGAACGTGGATAAGTGGCCGACGAGGCGGTGGGCAACAATCCTTTCAAAAAGTTTGGCCACCTCGTCGAGCAACACTATTGGCCGGTAGGCAGATGGTGAGTCCATCGGGCGCCCCCCCTTCCGGAGCAGTACCAGCTTGCCGGTTTTCCAAATAGAAGGAAACCGGCCTTGCACCAGACACGCTGTGAAGAGCTCTCTGAGTTGGGGCTCCAACTCCTTTAGGCCAAGGACTATTGCGACGCCAGGTACACCGTCAGGCCCCGGAGCGGTTTTCTTCGCCCGGAGGCGTAACACCGCGACCCGAAGGTCTGGTTGCGTCACCTCAGGGACATATTCCTCCTCTCTCTCTCTCTGACTCTGTGACTATGGGTGCAGCCATCGTAGGTGGGATGTGCGCCGCACGAGCGGGGAATAGGGCTGCAACCACCTGTTCCAGCAGCTGTGGCTGGAGACTCTCCGTTAAAGGAGGCGCCCACTGGCGAAGTTTGCCCCTTACTAGATGGTAAGGTCGCCCCCATGGATCCCGATCCAGAGTCTCCAGCAGCTCTTCCTTTCCTCTATCTTTGGCAACGCTGATAGCTAGTCGTAGAGCTAGTTTGGCCTGGCGGTAAGCCTCGTAACGTTCCTCCTCTTCTTCGGGAATACGTCGACGCCGTCTCCTGTACCTGGTGTACTGCCGTCGGATCGCCACGCATTCATCGCAAATTTGGGCGATTTCACTTGACCACCAGTACACCTGGCGCCTCCTGTGATGGGATCGGATGCGGGGCATCGCTGCATCACAGATGCCTGCCATCGCCGATCCAAACCATCGTGCCTCCTCCTCAACGTCAACGTCTCCCTCAGATAGGGAATCATGGATCCAGGCCGCAACAATGGCAGCTTCTTCCAGGACCTCTCTGTTCAGTTGTTTGAGAGCCCATCGCGGGCTGTTGGGCCTCGGGGATGCAGTGGTAAGACTATCTTAGGCTAGGGTGGAGACATCGAACCGGATGTAGCGCGTGCCGACCGAACCCCGGTTTAGGACAGAGAGGCCAGTGGTAAGTGCCCACTCCTCCAGAATGTTGCCCCGACGATCTGTGATGCGGGAGCCCCAAGCCGCGGACTTCGCATTGAAGTCCCCTTACACCAAAACTTGCCGAGAATGGCAACTACCAACAACTGCACCCAAGCTACTGAGGAAGCCGTCAAATTCGATAAGGCTCCTGTTGGGTGAAAAGTACACCCCGACAACGTAGGTGTCGTCCAGGAGGGCGGCCACCCAATCGTTTCCCCCGGATACGTTCTCAGGAACCCCACCGATTATAGCCACCAGGCCGTCAATGTCCCCAACCCAGTTACCCCTAGGGGGGATGTTATATGGCTCCGCCACGACCGCCACATCGATCGACCACTGTGCAATAGTCTGGAGTAAGAGATCCTGAGCTCTGGCACAGTGGTTGATGTTTCCTTGGAGGAAATGAATAGCCATACCTAGTGGAAATCCATTCCCTCTGCCACCTCATCCCTGGCAGCAACTTGTGCCGGTGAGCTGCCATAGTGCACGGGAGCCGTAGCATTTTGGGCACTCTTGGACCCAAATCCACTCTTGCCCTTTTTGGGGGCAGAGGCGGAACAGGCCTTCGCGCCAACTCCCTGCAGGCTTTTCTGCGGCGTGGCACAGATTGCAGTGTGGGTCCGCGGTGCATCCTCCGGCTTTGTGACCGGGTCGACCGCAGCGGTAGAATCATCCAGCCCACCTATGCGCACCTCCGCGCTCTTGGTAGGTCTGGAGACCCGTATGTCCTCCTCGGTTAGGGACTCACGAATTTTGGCGGCTAGTGCGTCCGCCGTTGGCCAGCTGGTGGCACACGGAATCTCTTATATCATTACACCTGTTACCGCACGTTTGAATTTTAATCCCTGGAAGCCATGGATGCCCACGCTGGCAATATCCACCTTGTCTTTTGCCTCTCTCAATACAGTCATATGTAACTCCTCTTTTTGCAGCTTCCGGTGTCAACGTGATTACTACAGTTGTCGACTTTGGGGTGCGAAGCTTGGAGGCTTTGGCGTGGGCCTGGCCTGCTGCCTGCTTTTGGGCTCTCTTTTTCTTCTGCTTCTTCTTTTTATTGTTCTGTACTAATGTCCAGGAGCCTTGCTTCGTAGCCTTAGACGACTGGCTGGAGGTTGCAGGAGCCGCAATATAAGCGGCAGCAGCTTTCACAGCTGCGGTTGTGCTAGTCATGGCTTGCTGCGATTGTGCCGTCTTCTTTCCATTTCCTCTGCCTTTAGCAGCTTTGGAATAGGAGGGAATTTTTGCAGGGTTAGCGTTTCCTCTATTCGTCTCAGCCTTCTTAGCATCTGCAGCCAACGGAGGACGGCATAGCGTTAGATTCGGAGGGAGTGGTCTTCCCTCCATTGCCAGGGCCTCGAGCCGGGCATTCACCATGGTCTCCACCTGAACCATGATGGAACGCTCAAGTTCCTGATTTGACAGCTGGCGCACTGTGTTCGGTTCAGGCACTTCTCGTTCTCCTCGCCTATTTATTTCGGCTCTGATAGCAGCAAGCTCCTCACGCATAGCTTGCATGTCTTGCTTGAGCTGGGCGGTCTCCCTTCGGCGTATCCTGTACTCTTCTGCGGCTTCCCCGATAGCAACTGCCACATCCTTGAGGGCCTTGATGGTCGTACCCTTCAGATGCTTGTTGGTTTCGGCTACATTCAGAATTGTCGCCGCATTTCTCCCAAATCTCTGCTCTAGAGCATCTGTTGGGTCAACAGCCACCAACTCCTGTTGCGCAATCGTAGCTCGGGTGCAAACGCTGCTCGCCACCTGTGCTTGCTTCACAGCGATTTCCAACTCTTTCTTGGCTTTATAAAGGCCAACATACTTCCCTGTCATAGGAGGCCGACCTCTGCCGCACTTGGCGATAACGGCCTCGTTCGGGGCAGCATCATCGCTTGAGGTCGATCCTGATCTTATTCCATCGCTGTTCCTAAAAGATTTTGAGGAATTAGCAGCACTGTTTTGCTCCGTGCCATTTTCCACCGGCATCAAGCAGGAGGAGTCACTTTCCTCACCCTGACTCGGTTTTTGCGTATTGGGACGAGTGGATCCCTTTAAAAACGACCCTTGGCATCACGCAAAAGCGCCACCACTCCTCCATGACCCCTCCGTGCCCTTGGCATTTTGGAGACTGTTTGGCTAGCCATCCTTTTACTCTCCTCATCTCAGGAAGAGCCTAACGCATCAGCTCTGCCCGAGGTATCGGGCTTCGGGCGTTTTTTTCTTTTATCATCCCCGGAGGGATGTGCACCGCTGCTCCCCTCGGAAAACGAGAGGGTGACAGCCACTCCTTTCTTCATGGACTTCTCGTCCATTCCCTTTGGTGTTGTGTTTTTGTTTTAATTTTTGTTAACCATATTAAGTCCCACGAGTACAACGGAAATATACGTCGACCCGGGCAGAGCCGTAAGTACCCGAGCAAGTGTAAATTTGTTTCCCAACCAAGGGGGTCCACAGGTACCCTGGCTGGGGGTGCGCTCGTGACTGAATCCCCTCTGAGGTGAGGAGCAAAATCTGTCAGCCATTCATCCCGTCGCCGCACACCAAATTTGAGATTCAGATAATTTTTTATAGAGGTTTATTCCTCGCAATCCGGGCAGTTAAGCCAAGACCCTCGATCCCAGCACTGATATTGTGAACCATGACCATAACACGATACTCCTACTGGGATTGCGATTTGACCGCGAAGGCAGCGAGGGACTGGTTCCCACACTGCCTGCTCGGAGGCAGGGTAAGTGCACACCGAGATCGCCTCAAAACTTCTCCCCTCTAGAGAAGTCTCATGCTGATCCATCAACGCACTCTGCTAAATCAGAGGAACGCATGGAGAGCGGTGCGGCATCCGAAGAGTGGATGTCCCGCCCCGCACGAAAGTCCAGAATAGACTTCGTCGGGTATCCCTCTTGGTCTGGTCTCTCCCTCTGAACCTATCCGGCATAAGTAATTCTACCGGCAAAGCTCCAGAGATCATTGAAACACACAAGCCCCTCCACGGCGACAACGTGGGGATACGTTCGGGGGGAGGAAAGCGTCACCAGCATTCGCCAATAGGATATTTTCAAACCACCGTTTAAAATTGGCAATAATGTTGTCCAATACCTGGTTATAAATATTTATTTTCCAGTATTTCCGGGGCTGAGTGTCTGTCAGTAAATCTAAGATGTTACTTTTTCCAACTGTTGACTCAATATGGAAATCCTTTTCCTAGCGCCTTCTTTTGATACTCGGACAGGTTTTAAATTGGTTTCTAGATGTTTTAAAGGTGAGAATTGTGCTGACTATTAAATCACTGGCCTGAGACAGAGTTGCATCTTTAGTCTGAAAATATTTACTCAGAACGTTAACTGTAGCGCGAACAAATGATATGTAAGGATATGATAAACTCTGGTTTATTTTTGTCACTACTTTCCACGACCTCTTCATTCTGAGCCATTTTGATGGCTTTAAAACTGGTGAGTACTGCTTGACAGTTTTCGAAGAGACAAATCCGTGGTACTCAGACTCCCCATTTCGCGACTGGTATTGATTCCGAGAGATCCTTGTATCTTAGCAAGGCTGTCATGATGTCCGGGTTGCAAATGAATGAGTGAGAAATGAGTGTATTCGATTGCATTAGAAAAATTTTTTGCTAATACAATCGCCCAGTTGGCTTTTATTCAGTGTTTAAAAAATCAGCTTTGCCAATTCTTTCGCATCTCTGGACGTCGAACAATTTATAAAACCAATAAATCTTTCAACCACATTAAGATCGATTGTGTATCTGATCGTAATCGACAATTGCTCTTCTGTGTAATATCTCGCCTCGTCTACACTCAAGGCGAAAAATCCACATGCTTTTACTTTTTTGACGATTTGTTATCTGGTTAGGCATACTATTCAATGATTTCGTTTAGAATATCTGAAAAAAAATCTCGAAATGCAGGCGAAAGTTTTCGTAGTAATTGGAGATGAGTTGGGAAATTTCTAAAAAAATCCCCTGTTTTTGGACAATTAGTCTTCTCTTCTTGAAGGTAAACCCTGACGGACAAGAGTAAGTATGATGTCAATGAGTTTCTTTAAGTATTCTTTATTTTGGGTACCTTGCTCTTGTTGCTTAACTACTTGCTGATAAAGATCTCCAGTTTTGATAGAACTTTTGTAGCATGCATATTTTTGTGTACTCTCAACGTGAAGTGACGACTCGGCATGTTTTATTAAACTTTCTTCTAGTTTGTTCCAATTATTGTACCCAAATATTGTTTCCAATTATTGTGTGTAATGTTAGTTTTTACAAATTTTTCATTTTGGTCACGGAGTCCATCCTTATTGTAGTACCTACACACAAAACAGTAGAACTTATCTTCTTTCGTGTTGTATTCTAACCAGCTGTATAATTTAAAATATTGTGATGAAAAAGATCTTAATCTGACACCAAAGTTTGTTTTTGGGAAATTTAAGTGAGGCTGTGACGGCCCGATTTGCAGAGTGCCCAAGTTGTTTCGCTTTTCAGTACCAGCTGATTCTGAAGACGTTACTACTTACGGCTCGGAATCAGCTGTTTGTCTTATCTTCGACATAGGACTGTCTTTTACGGGAATAGCTCTATCTTCGAAATCATGGTTTCCAGGTTGTGCAGAAGAAATATCCCTTGGATCCGCCACATTTGTCGAATTTTAATCATTTAATAAATATTTTGCTGATTTCATAATATAAATATGCACAACATAAAAGTACAGATTTTTGAAGTTTTTGTTATATTCATATCAAAGCAGCAACTTATTTGTAAAATACTTTATACATACATATATGTACAGAACGGTGTTTTATTGGTGGCAATCTACCTAAAATCTTTAAAAGTTACACTATGTAGTCACAAATATTAATAAAAGCTACAACAATTTGAAAACCTTGTAAATTCCGTGATTATCCTCGGTACGGTATCGGGACCACATCGGGACTAGCGCCCACCCGTGCTTGCCATTGCATTTCAGACACTGTCCTCAGTAAAAAAATCGGTTGTCTGTAAAGTCGTTTTACTGACGGTAGTTGAACGTCATAAGAAAATACTAATGATTGTGTGTCTCTTTGTCGCTCGTTCCGCCTTAAATGGAACGCCTCAGAGCGAGGTAACGCCGATTGAGTCATGTTTTTTCGTGCGCGCAGCCGGCTCCATCAAATTATAAGACGTTGTTACGTCAAAAGACGTCAATGAAAGCTCCCGCTTTATCCGATAGATCATGCGTTTATTGTAACAATTATATGCAGATCGCAGGTTGGCGAGCGAGCTAGACTCAAGCTAGTAATTATTTTAGCCTTTTGAAGACGGTTTTCGGTTTCGGTAATTGAGGATGAAGTTATTTTATGTATGAGGAAGGTTATTTTCTAGGATGGGCCCACAGCTTTCTAGGGTAACCCGGACCATCCTTCCCCCTCCCCTAGCTATGCCTATGCCACAGCACTCACGTTTTCCTCAGTAGTCGCCGTAAAAGGACGACGAGAAGTGAGTTTGCTTCGACCATATTTAAACTCATTAAGTTCAGTTGTAGTCACACGAGGTGGGGTTTTATAATAAGATGCCAATTGAAGTCTATCGTGGCATTGTTGTTGAGTGAGACCGCAAAGAAAGTCTTAATAAATCATTGAGCAAAAATTTTCTCTAGTCAAATCTATTTCCATGCACGACAGACACTATTAAATTGACGCCAATTTGTAAAAACAAATGACATATTAATTCATTACCCATCTACAAACTCCCAAAGAACTTTAATTAAAAATTTAAATAAATTTTTCATCGGCTGCTTTTCTTACTGGCCTACTCAAAAACTTTCAGTGTGACCCACGTATTACACATTGTTGAAATGTACTCGGTATTTTTGTGTTCATTTGTATGTTTTTTGGCTATAATTTGTGCAAATCGTCAAATAGATTTGATTTTCCTGTAAAAATGTACCTCATGACTGAATAATTGTATTTTTTAGCGGGAAAAATGGTTTAAAGTTCTTTCAAACCCCGACAGAATCATATTGTAATTTAGTTTTTTTTTTTTAACATTCCCATTTATATTGATAGAGTTAATTATGTACGTATTCTACGTCTAAAGATATATCTCAAATTTCTATTTTGTGGGAAATTGCATTTAAGTTGTCGAAATTGCTAAAATGTGTAGCTTATTTAATAAACTATATGAATATAATTCACTTTGAAAAAGTAGGAAACCGACTTGAATGCGTCTATCATAAATTTAAGACTAACATTGTTTTCTCAAGGATGCCATAGTCAGAACCTAACCAAAATCTCACCTAACTACCCTCGAAGTACATCCTTTCCAATAAAAAAAGAATCATCGAAATCGATTGGCTTAATATTGAGTTATTCGTTTTCTCATGGATGCCATTGTCAGAACTGGACCAAATTGAAATGAGACCACTCGGGAAGCACCAGCTTTCAAATAAAAAAAATAGTCATCAAAATCGGTTCACTGAGTCGAAAGTTCTGAGGTACAAAGGAACATAAAAAAAAAATATAGTAAAATTAAGAACCTCCTCCATTTTTGAAGTTGGTTGAAAAATTATTGTATTGTGGTCGAGAATACATAATAAAGAAGCATTTATAAAGTTCCTACTTATTTTAATTGACGAAAACGGAATAGTTGAAAATATTTAGTTTTACATGAAAATTATTTTGTTAGTATTAAAATATTTAGATGTATTGTATACATCAAACATGTAAAAAAAAATCTTATTACTAAATGATCATTTTTTTCTGATTTATTTTACATATATACATACATACGCTCACGCCTGTATCCCCAAGGGGCCTACCGCTTTGGGGATACAGCGTGATTTTATACACCCATGTTTACATAGGTGTGTAAAATCACCCACATTTCACCCACATTTTGTTAATAAGAATTTGGTCCCACTAACGTAATACGGGGTAAGCCTACTGCCGTCAACCGAGCACTGTATGACTGTATACATTAATTTGGACACATTTTTATGACCTTCCTATCCTCAAATCAGTGAGCAAATTATTTTTTACTGTTAGAGAGTAAACCAGTTAAGATAAAACACAGCCTAAGTGTTACTCCGAGTTACACACAATTTTAGTGCATAAAGAGTTTCTATGAAAATTTCGTATTTGTTACGTTATGCGTCCACAACAATACGGGTCTACATATTTTTATATATATTTTATTAGGTTGGCAACTAATAAACTCGCCATCTTTGTACACAAATTTATTTATTTTTTGAAGTATACAATATTAAATTATTTCCCAACTATATAAGCACCATCGTTTTCTATCACCTGTCGCCAACGCGCTGTACAGAGACAATGCCTTCCTCGTAGAAGTTTTTAAGCTTTTGATAAAAAAAGGTGGTAAGGTCACTTTTAAGCTGGTCTTCATTTTAATTTTTTTTTATCTGCTAAGTAGTGGGCTAGAGAACGAAATAGATGATAATCTGAGGGCATAAAGTCTGGAGAGTAGAGTGGGTAAGTAAGGACAGCCCAGCCAAGCTAAAGTAATTTTTCACGAGTCGCTTTCGCTACATGTGGTCGAGCAAAAAGTATACTTTATTTTGAGTTTACTGTAATCTCGCTGCTATTTTATCCAGTTGGACACAATCAATGTTGAGCCGTCATTGTAGTGTTAGATGGCAACAGCTCTCAGTATATAATTCCATTTATTCCCCACCATACACTTAATAGAACTTTTTTACTCATGTCCGATTTTGGCGTCGGTACTCCTGCTTTTCCAGGTCCAAGCCATTGGCGCTTACGCGAAAAATTTATGTACATAACTCACTTTTCATCCCCCGTAATTACATCCCTCAATCACTCATTGGTACGATGATAACTAAGTAGTCCCATGCACATGTTAGCTCTCTTCTGAAGTTGAAACGGCGTCAACTCATGTGGCAACCAAACTGCATATTTCGAGGTCTATCCTAAAGCGTGGAGTTGTTTTTCTACTGCAGTATGGGAACACTGAAGCTGCTGTGCCAGACAACGTGAAGTGAACCTGGGATCCATTTCTATGAGTCTTTTTAACTCATCTACATCTATTATAGGAGGTCGTCCTGGATGAGATTCATCAGATAGGTCATAATTTCCACCCTTAAATCTTCTGAACCAATGTTTGGTGGTATCGTAAGAGAGCACGCCTTCGCCCATCGTTGCTCATATATTGCGCACTGCTTCAGTCGCTTTTCGACCTAAGCGAAATTCGTGAAGTAAAAGCAGCCGAAGTTCTCTACGAGAAATATCCATAATTCACTGTAGTTTTGCTATTCAAGATCCAGTTGTCAACTGATCTGACATACAACTCTTGCTTTTTTAATATACTACTCCAAGAAATTCGAGATAGTTCTGTAACGTTTTAGAAACTGATCGAAAACAGTAGCGGGTTTATTCGTTGCCAAACTAATATTATAATTTAATAACAATATTATAGTATCAAATATAATATAATAAAAATAGAAGATAATAGATATTATTATCTCTTTTGTTCTTATATATATATACCAATAAAATAGTGAACACGTCTCAACAGAAGGGCGATTATTTATTTGATATATATTTATTTGATAACAAGAACTGAGTGGCTAGAAAATACTTAATTATCTAGATGTTATTAGAAACTTTATCGTAATTCAATATAAATAGCTACTGAGTTTCTTTGGTAATACTTAGTCCTACGCAGACATATCATTAACAAAGGAGTTCTTTGTAACTTTAATGAACTTAAGAGACTCGCCAAAACAAATCGAGAGTCCGAAGTAATTACAGAACTTGGATCACTGAACACATTTTTACAAACTATTTATTCCTTTATACTATCAGCTCGGCTTTAGACTAAGTATAGATATGTATATTTTGCATCATCTTTCTTGTTCAAGCAGCTGATAGTGGAATAAAGAAGTTATAATCGTCAACTTCCTTGTCAGCGTATTACACTGCAACTATTTGATTGTAAACCTCCATCCTTGGCTTTTGCTTACCTACATACATAAATTATGAAATTTTGTGTAATCATATCTTATAGTAGTGTTTTGATATTGTATGATTTTTCTTATATATGTACATACTCGTATATGCGAAAGTTTAATAACTCAAACACGCCCAGTAAGTAGACTCAATGGATCTTGACGAAAGTTGCCACAGATAAATCATTGTCTGGAATATTGTTTTTTTTTTTTCCTGTTTCTGTTTTTTATAGCTCATTAACGAATAGATATTAAAACTGAATTGTTTATACACGTATCACGTAATAAATACGAATGTTATACAGCAACTCTTTATTGTGTGTAATTCGTCAGTTTCATCTTAATCAGTTTCCTCTCTAATCATAAACAATAAATTTAAATTTCCACGCAAAATGTATAAATTGTGAGATAATAATTTCTACATTTTATATAATACAATCTATACATACTAAACACACGGGGTATGTACAACTCTGAATACTTGGATAGGGAATATACTTAGTAACAGAGTAATTATACTAGTTGAAGGAAAACCACAGAAGGCTCTAGGAGGAGTCATCTCGCCGCTTCTATGGAATTAGGTGGTAGATGACCTAATCAACACCCTCAACGATAACCACTACTACACGGTAGGCTATCAGACGATCTTGCAATACCTTGTCAGTATATTAAAATCTGCACTTATTTACAAAACAATGTGAAAGACATAACTATATTACGAGAGAACAAAAATAAATTTGTTTAAGTTCAATTAATAATTTAGATTAGTAGCATTTCTTCAACTTAATGAGAAGAAATTTAAAAATTGCGTAAAACGCACGCTTTGTATATTACAAAGTAGATGATTATTTGGCTGACAAAAATGCTTGGCAACCTGGCCAACACTTTAGATACGAATTTTCACTGGTGAATTCGTTTTTTATTTTATACTCTTGGATTTATTATTTGACATGTTACACACATTTGGTGATGATTTTATTTTACGTGCACTTATAAACTGTTACAAGAAAAAATTAAAATATTTGAAAAAGAGTCCTTAGAGTTTATTGCTTGTTCTTCTCCATAGGATCTACGTATTGGAACAGGCAACTAGCTTCATGACTGACTTAGTCTGACACACTTTCTCTCTTGACAATTCAAAAATACCTTTTATTGGTTCAGTTGAAATAAACAATGATGAGTTTGTCTGATTTTTGATACTACGAATAATAAGCGTCACATTTGTAAATAAGTATGAAGTTACAAATGCAATATTGAGAGTCGTGGAGAAATGGTATAAAGACAAGGACCTGTTAGTAAACCCAGCAAAAATGGAACTGTTAATGTTAACAAACAAAAGAGTTCTGGGCAAATACAGTTTGCTTAAACTGTTCAATACAGAACTTAAACTAGCCTGTAAGGTAAAGTATCTAGGAGTCCGAAGAGGAGTGGACTAGACGGCAAGCTGAGTTAGAGCACCACTTCGGAGGCGAAAATAAATACAGCCATAATATCCTTCTTTTAGTGCCACAGAATAATAAGAAATACTTGGGGCCTTGCCCCTAACATCGGCCTTAGGCTCTACATCATGGTAATGCTCTCAATAATATATTACCCAATTGTCTGGTGGACCATACATCGAAATAACAACGGCAAGTAATAAACTAAAACACTTACACAGACTAGCCTGTATGAGTTTATGGCAATAACAGGATGCATGCGCACTACACCGACAGCAGCACTAGCAGTAATACTGAATCTGCTGGCACTACACCTCTTTATATAATAAGAGGCAGCTTCTGCATGGCCTACATTAGACATACGGCGTCATACTGAGGTAATGCACGACATATACGGGACAGAGATGACAGGCAAAGGAGGCTATCCCTCGCATAGACTGGAAATTTTCACATTCACTCACCTTCTCATGTCTAAAATTACGGAAACTAACCCAGGTAGTAAGGGTCATGGTCCTTTTAACAAACATCTGTTTAATATAGATGTAACCGACGCCTTTCTTTTTAATTTCTTTTTTTTTATGGGATAGCGGGCAAACGAGCAGACGGGTCACCTGATGGTAAGTGACTACCGCCGCCCATGGACACCCGCAACTCAAGAGTCACAAGTGCGTTGCCGGCCTTTCAGGTAGGAGTACGCTCTTTTCTTGAAGGTTTGAAGGTCGTATCGGTTCGGAAATACGGCAGGCGACAATTTGTTCCATAAGCTGGTTGTGCGAGGCAAAAAGCTTCTGGAGAAGCGCACAGTGGTGGAGTGCCAATCGTCCAGGTGATGGGGATGGATATTTTGTCGCGTGGCGGAAACCTGCAGCTGATATAAGTCCGAACAATTCCTCTGAACACTCCCCATGATACAATCGATAATAGAGTGCACACGAGTGGCCACATACCGGGCCAAACACCTGGCATTGCCAAGGACTCTCCCCAAGGTCATCGGCAACACCAGAGATTTGATAAATTATCTTGAGGAGTTGGGATGGCGATAGCGCCATTCACCCTGTCACGTAAAACAGGCGCACAGATATGAGCCCGCGTAAACCAATACAAATACCAATAATACATATACTATATCTGTAGACGTGTATATCAATATAATTGGGATTGTTAAAAAAATACATTTTCGGTTAGGGCTTGCAAGAACTTTATTTTACATAGAAAACAATTATTTACTTATATGAGCAATATTTACAGGAACATAAAGATTATTTGATGATTTGCACAAATTAAAACTGAAAATACACTAAGTGACACAAAAACACCACGTACGTATTTCACAGACGAATGCTACGCCATAAATTTAAGATGGCAAAGATGTTTGATGTATTTTTGAATGTTTATATGTAACATATAAACGAATTGAATTGAATTGAATCTAAAAAAAGTACATATTCAGTAGTGTTCCTATCCTTATTTATTACCAAGACAATGTTTGTAAACGAACACAATTTTGTGATTAAAATAATATATATATATAAAATATATCTTTTAACAAGTTCTATACATCAATGACGCGGTTAGAAGAATGCAAATAGCGAAGCATCTCAAAATAAATTGTGTCATGTCATGAAACGTAATGTAAATAATACTTAGTAATGTCATGTAATGTTAAATTGAATTGCTGATAGTTTAAACCTTTATATTAATGTGTCATCTTTTTATTGTACGTTCTGTAATAAAGCTGTAAATTATTCAGTACTTGAGATTCTTTACCTACAAAAACTGTGCATACCTTTTACCATTTGCTTTAACTAGATAAAATATTGAAATTCAAAAACTGAAAAATGTGCTATTATGCCTCATTTTGATTATGCAACAATATAAAATTAGATGAGAAAAAAATCGTCTTTATAAGTTTTTTCTCGTATACTATTTGCCTTCTTTTACAGTCTATGAAAATCATCATCATGTTGTTAACTATTTGATACCTGTGTACTATACATCTTTATACAATCTCAATAGAATATCTCTCTCCACATAATAAACTCATATCTCCATTTATATAATATTGTACTTTTTTTTAACGCCCTAAAATTCCCCTACATATTCTGCTCAGCGATTTGATGATAGAATGTCATCAATTCAAACAATATTGCTTAGAATTTATTTACAACTGGGGGGGGTAAAATATGATCCCATAAATAGCAGTGAGTATAGGTGCCGTAAGTGGTGGTGGTGGTGCAGAACAATAAGCTCGCGGCTGCTGGTTGCAAGCGGCCACGTCTTGCGCTAACACCCACGCCATGCGTCTGAGAAGCGTGCTCGCAGTAATTGAACATGACCGCCCCGCAATCGCCACGCAGGTAATAAAGTCATCTCGGGCACTGCAACCAAATGTTTTTTGGGAATAATGTACAGCACTATCGAGCTGATCAACTATTTCGAAGGGTGTATGACGTATAAATAAAAAGTCGACTCTAAAAATCACTCTAATAAACATACCTATAAAATATTAGTCTACGGGTTACTTTTTATATATTCAAATGCGGTTTATTTTAAATATATTATAAATTCAATTCCATGCTTTTTGTGGAATGCAAAAGTCTTACCGTCAAACCTCAATGTTAAGTTATCTTAAATTAAATCAAAATTAAGATTTATTTAAATTAATTGGTATGTTATCGCTAGTGGTTTATAGAAGCGTTACAACGGGGCTGAAAGAGGACTCTTGTAAGACTTAAAGTAGTATAATAGCGGTAGGTTAAAACTTATTAAATGGGATTATATAGGAGAAATTATTTAATGTGTGTTAACAAAAAATGTTGACTAGACCGACTGATAGGGCTGAAATGTGTTAAAAATCTGTATTGCAAATTAATATCCTAGGCAACGCAGTCCAGTAGTAGACTTTCCCCGGTTTATCAATTTTATTTGTGACAAAGAACCCCCCTACATTCATACTCTCGAAAACCATAACCCTCATTCATGTAAAAAATACTTACTGTACATAAATAATTAGACTTTTGAGAACAATAAATATGGACTGATACATTAAATCACGAGAATATGTACGTCGATGTTTTGATGTGTCTGTCAAAATGCCTACTTCCTTTATTGTGACTGGTTTACAATTTGATATTTTTAATTAAAAGCTAATGATAAGCTCTATCTATTTGTTACACTAAGAGGCCAAAGTGCCCGAGGCTACAATTTCAGTTGCGTAAGATTTTCTCTTAGTCTACTTTTCGTTTAAGTACTCATTATCTGACGTTAATTTTGCCATATTAAACTGATCTTAGCCTGTTCTGTGTGTGTTTCACAACGTGTTTGTTTTTGTTTTTTATTATGTAAGAGACCAACCGAACAAAAGGGTCACCTGATGGTAAGTGACAACCGCCGCCAATGGACACCTGCAACTGAGTCGAACATGCGATGAGGTGCGATGTGGTGAAGAATATGATGATGATAACAAGAAGAGATGGGGATGAGGGGTGGGGAAGGAGGAAAGTGGGAGTTGAACCTGCGGCACCCTCACTCACTCGGTTATAGATAGATAAACAATGCTTGCATTGGCAAGCATTGTTTATCTACCATTTTTATGTGAGGCCGTAGTATTCCGTAGTATTAGCTTTTTATTATTTAGATACAAGAGCGGTCCACCGTCTCAGGTCTGCTTTTGCTAAGCAGAGGGGTAGGGTTTCCTGAAAGCATCCCTCCTAGGGTATTCCCAGGTCCCTAGCATACCCAGTTCTGACGGAACACCGTGTAGTTTTAGTCGGTTCGAGTTCGACATACCACTCCACCGTCAGATCCGATGGGGTTATGACCAGTGGGGGTTTCCACACGAAAAGAAAAGGAAGCTACCGTAACGGACAGCCCATCCATACGAGCGAAAATGAGCGCTAATGGAGGCACTCCGGCACCTAGTGCGTTTTCTGGAGAGTACTTGTCCTCTCCCGTTTCCTAGCCTTTCCACCGCCCTTTTGGCCAACATCACAGAATTATATATATATATGCTGTCATATGTGTAATTTTTAAATATATTTATATGACGAAGATTCCAAAACGCCTTTAACCAGTAGTAATACTTAGTAAACACTCTTAATAAATTGTAATAAGCTTATAATTTTAAGGCGACTTATGTATATATTCACATATCAAAAGGCCACGAGACGTAATGTGTAGTAGACACGTCTGGATATGACAGACATAAAACTTTCGCTTGTAGCATAAACGCTTCGCAGAATATTTAAAAATCCGGGACTAAAACAAGCATGAATTATATTGTTGTTTTGAAAGAGTAAAGACGAGTTATGGTAGGAATAATTGTAAGAACATTAATTCGGTCCTTTTTTTCCCTATAATAACTCTGCTGCTCTGTCAAACTATTGTTACTGCTACTACAATTAAAAAGATTCAGATCTTTGGATACGAGAAATTGTATGTGTATTATTTTCTCTATGCGCTTCTTAGTAGATTTCGGCTAAAAGCCAGCGTGTTCCGTGAGCACTTCACAGAGGACATCGAGCTTACATTTTTTTATTCTAGACAGCAGTTTATTATATACTAGTGCTCCTTCCTATGCACTTTTGGTATAATTTGTTCATATTTTTGGCAAAACAAGTAGGGTCAGCCGCTGCCTTTACATATTAAAAAAAATTGTCTATAATTTTCTTAATTAACATAGAAGTTTGTACAATTAGACTTATATTAAGTTTAGTACCTTTATAAATTTTGTGAGTTGGTGTCCGATGTCAATACCAAAACAATATTTCTAAGACTTTATTTTGCATTCTCTGCAGTTCTTGTAGTGTTATTCTTACCAAAGATTTAATAAATACTATTAGACAGAAATTGCGACTTGAAAAAAGAGTTGTAATGGATATATCTTAGGTATAAAGTGACTTAAATTCTGAAGTGATCCAATGAGGGAGCAAAGATACACGTCCGAAATCGAAACAGTACCGCAAGTACTATTTAGGTTGCATTTAAATAAAAAAGAGGGCTGATATAAAAAAAATACGACAACAAGTAGCTTGCATTTTAATCTACCCAATAGTTTACAACAATTCTAAAGGTGATGGACCATTTTTTATGGACTCTAGGCCAAAGGATGAACAACTTGACGAATTGTAGGATCAATTAAATAATAAAATAAAACGCATTGTATTACAAACAATTTGTTTACTATCTTTTTAGTTTAGTTTCTTTTTTTACGTTACAATCATTCCATAGGTATCCTTATATTTGTATGTCAATTCCCTTCATAGGCTAATAGCCGTGAAAAGAATAATCGGAGTCCATTTTACATAATCATAAAAACTACAGCACGAACGAATGCGCGCATAGCGATTACTTTAGATTAGTCAAGTGTTACTAGAATATGAAAATAATTTACCAATTTACTTTAACAATAATCTTTTTAAAAACTTCCCAATTTAAAAACATTAGTTTAATGAAATAAAGCAAGAATTTTGATAATGTGATTGTTTTTATTTTGAAACAGTTTCACCCAATACGTATATTTTAATATTATATAATTGTATTGTAATTGTAATTTGAGTTGAAAATTAAAAATCAATTAATAAACCATTTTTAATATTTTTCACTTTAATACTGCAAAATAGAAACCGATATTTACTGTATCTAAATAGAAAATATATAATAATTGACTTTGATAACAAAATGGTTGTTCATGTTTTGGATGAATTAGGACGTCTCTGAATTTTTTTTTTTAATTTTCTTCCAATAAATGATTGTAGAGATTGTTAGACTAAAAACTTTCGTCAATTAGATTTATATTTTTTACCGTTACCGTTTATTTAAAATAAACGGTTTTATTATATTATATTATATAAAGTTTTTTTCTTGCTCAAATAGATCTTAATACTCTGTTCGAACGTTTCAAATACACTTTTCATCAAAAAAATTCAAACACTCTGACTATACCCTGAATCGAGAGGGCGAGGTATCCATATTTGTTAAGAAAACAATCTCTACATTTTTTTTTAATATACGGTTTTACTCATGTGTGTATTTCGGGGATACCCGACTAGTTTCTGTCTCAACAGGAGACCTTTTTCAGATAAGTAAGTCGTAAGTGTGTCCGGTACCGTCGCGGCTGGACGACTTACTCCTTGAAAAAACTTTACTTTAAACCTTATTGTTAGTGTTTATATATAAATTTATTTTTATTGTGCGATTCTGTCTATCCGGTTTGTTTTTATACATTGAAACACACTAAAAATCAATCTTATATACTTTTCAAACAAATACACCGTTGTATAGCAGGGCTATAGTAGGTATACATACAATAATATATCATGTATTTGAAATCATAATCATAATAATAGTAACTACTTATGGAACTGTTCCTCAATTAATCGTTATATTCTTAGTCTTGCAGTTAAAAGCTCTGTTCAGAACTAATTAAATTAAATTGCACGACTGTATTGTTTTTAATTGTAACAAAATATTAAAACAATTAAAGGACAATAACTTTTGATTTTTGTACATTTTCATTTTTAACATGGTTCAAGTGCATTATTTCTAGAATCTGGAAATCGCACCTGCTGTATTTGAGATACAGTCATAACTGAAAACAAAATAACAATAGTACATTGTGGTACAAGAGTGTAATGTTGGTGATTACCGCTGAGGCGCCATTGAGACCCGAGCCGTTAGGTAAGGGTCTTAAGATAGCCGAGGACGGTAATCATCAATACACACGTGTATCATACGACGTTTTTCAACACACATGTAAAAATATATTTTATTTAGTAGATAAAAAGTTTATTTTGAGAAACAATAAGTAAATGTGTAGTTATTAAAATTATAATTAACTGTTTTTGATGGCGTAGCGGTATCATCTCAGATAGATTATTTACTGAAATACTTTCATATTCTATTGTTATTTGAGTTGGTTTATTATTTGTGTAGGTAGGTGAATCCAATTATTGGATGTACTTGGTGTTTCGCCAGTAGTACCTGCCTCAGAATCAAGTCTAATTCTTATTTGTGATTTTTGCACTTTCCTTCTTGTTTAGTATGGAACATTCTACATATGATTGGCGATCTAGCAATGTAGTACATTGCTAGATCGCCATCCACCATGACACTTCAAAATCATTATATCAGTTCCTGAATTAGCCAGCAATATAGCTGAAGTTCTTCTGAAACTATGTAAAGTGTAGCTCTCAGCATCTGCTAAACCCTAAAATCTTAGCGATTTCTGTAGGCATAGAACCGAATTTGTTTATACCTATAGGCTGACAGGTACATTTACCATTTTGATAATTTAGAAAGAAACGGTCAGTTTTTGCTTTTGGTGAACGCAAAATTTCATACTTCTTAATAATTTTTCGTGATAGGTATCTTCATTAAAAGCATCTGGCCATGGTTCTCTACGTCTTTTACAGTTATATTTGTTAATTCTTGTATCCTACAAGCACCAGTTACAGCAAATATTACCACCTGGAAAAAAGAAACAATAATTAAGTTCAACACATAACACAGGCTGAAGTCGCGTAGATATTTAAAATTATTTTAACTAACCTTAGTAACCAGATATTGGTTATCTGGAGCATCTTTTATAATTTTTTTCAATATCATCAGACAATAAAACCTTTGATTTCTTGCTTCTAAATCCATCGGACAGTCTCTTTAGATAAGATGACAAATTAGAGTATGTTTTTTAAGTCCACTCCATTCTTTGTTTGGGCTGTACTTTTTAAGATTGAGTATATACCACAAAGAGCTAGATTTTAGACAGCGTTTTAGCCACGTACAAAATGTGGAATTTCAAGTTTTCTTTTTTATGTCACGGCGAAATTAGAGTCACTTTATGAGCAAGTGTGTTGAAAATAATATTATCATACTATAATGTCATTACGATAGTGTTTCGTTTTTAAGCGAGATGGCTATAGTGTCAAAATAAGTTTATCTTTAACTTGATAATTTAGACAATAATCTTGAAATTTAATTAGCGATCCTTCTGTTCTTTACTTTTAATACTTATTTCATAGTTCGGAAGTACCCAAAGTTATATATAACGATGTAATAATATTCTACAGTAATTATGATGTTATAAAACAATAATCAAATACGTAATAGGTATCTTTGATGGTCAAACTGTGGAACATAAAAACTCTGGTTTTATTGTTTGGATTTAATAACACGCTGTTACACGGCTATTGAAAACACCTAACATTGATCTTAAACAATACCAAATAGCTTCTATGGAACTTCACGGACCTATAAAAGTATTTAACTATACTGAACTTTGAAGGTAAATACTATTTAGCACAATTCGGATTCGATTACGCCTTTGACCAATATTTGTGTGAGAAGCACAAATATTTGCTCTGTGTCTAAATATAGTATACACGGTCTTAGATAACGAAAACGGAGACTTTGATGATGGGTTAAAAAAAATCGATTCCGATGAAATCAAATCCCAATTAAAAAATAAGCCAATACTGAAATGTAAAAACTGTTGCTAGGGACATAAACCACGGTACCTTTCATACACTGCTAGGTATTAGTGCGATAGCTAGTTCTACGCCTACAGATGGCTTACTATTTTTGTTGTACTCAGCAGTGATGCTTATTAATTTTAGTGAAAGTCATGATTTTTACGTGGTAGAGCCATGCTTAGGCATGAATGGGCCAGCTCGACTGGTGCGATACCACGGCCTCACAGAAAACCGGTTGTGAAGTAACGCTTGCGTTGCATTTCCCCGAAATGAGTGAGGTCTCCGGAGGCCCAAAATCCCCCACCCCCCTTAATGATAGCGTTGTTAACAAAAAGTTTCCCCAGGGGGGTACCAGCGCTAGCGTTGGAGAATCCCCCCTTGGACGTCCACCCTCAGTACGGATTATACCTGAGCGTGGACGCCCAGGCTGCCCCTCGTACTCTGGGGTGGGCTCAACTGCGATCTCAAAATCTGCTCGGGGCAAGTGAAGGCATACCATGGCACCCCCTGTCACGTTTACCGTGGATTTTTGTAACATCAGGAGCTTACATTCTAACCACGACACTGTCCACCACCACCTTGAGACAGCAAAGCCGGCCTTGCTCTTTTTAACCGAAACGCAGATATCATCTCCAGCGGACACATCCTACCTCTTCTCTTCTCTTGCCGGCGGTCTTGTTCCTTTTGACGGCGGGCTTGCTCCTCCTGTCGGCGGGCTTGCTCTTCTTGCATAGCGCGAATCTGTTCGAGTAAGGCGCCGAGGTTTTCATCGATGCTACAGTTATATTTAAAAATATTTATATATTTAATAATCAGCCCGTGCCCATATGACCATCGGCACTATTTCGGCGCTGTAATCAGTCTATCACGACTATATAGGGTTTATGGGAAACTTTAGACCTGTCACTCATGATAGATCGAACCCAGTATAATAATGCACGTCTTTTTCAAGAACTGGGATAGGACCATACATGTAATACGGCGACTCGACAGCCACATGATTATATTTGAGAACAAGTTGCCAATGGGCTATCCTGGCTCTCCTATTTGTATGCAGATAATATAAACATATCGCAGAACAGTGATTGTGCTCAACTAATGCCAATACAAAAGAAATAGAGATAAAATTTCAAATTTTCAGCATTATCATTTTGACAGCCCTAAACACAATGACATTTGATTTCTTTGCAAAGATTTCATATAAAATGTAGCTCAAGTATAGATTTGTTTAGTAGATCCATCTTGGAGGCGTTACAGATAGACAGATAAACTTACTATCGCAATAATAATATTATTATAGATTTTTTTTATGTTTAAATGAATGAAATCAAACTACATGTCAATCATTAATTACCTACTCATTTTTGACTTTTCCCAAGACAACTGTGTAGACTTCAGCATAATCATTTTAATTTAATGTAACGGAGTCGTTGTAACAAACCGAATATAAATGATTATCATACATATGTTAAGAGTTGAATATAAGTAATTCCTATTTCTTTTAACTAACTAATAAAACTAATTTAGTAATTGTACATACATATATATGTAGGGTGTTTCAATGAAAGTCTGTTTCCAGCTGGTAATTGTAACAAAAGTGATTTATTAAAATTAATGTTATAGATACATCCTAACATCGTTCCATTCGTCGTAATAATACGACGAAAAAACTTGAAAAGGTGTGAACGTTAGAACCAAATATTAAATTAAAAACACAATCGCGTTGAAATATAATTCTCGTTTAGAAATTTTAAATCTTACATACATAAATAAGTAATTAAAATTAAGGCATATGGTAATACCTACTAAGATGAAGAGAAATACACTGGTGTTTAACCCATCAGCTAAGCTAGCCCGTTTGTAATAGCAAAAGTAAGTCGCTATTGCTTAATTAAACTATTACTTCTAAGAGGAACAGCTTTCTATATTTTATATCTAAGTCTCCTTAAGCGGGACGAGTTAGGTTCTTTGGTATAAATATATTATCTAGTATAATGCAACATAAAAGGGTAGGGTTGGCAAAGCACAAGTAACAACAATGACGTGCTTGGTGCTTTTATAACTACCGATACCCGTCATTCGACGTCTCTTGATTAAAATAATGCCAACTCAAATGTTATTGCATTTGAGTTGGTATTACGTTGTTGTACGCTAGTGATAATTAAGTATGTACTTACGTGAAAATACATTTATTTTACATATTGTACCTCCTGTATGTTATAGAGCACTTCTAAATGAGAATTTTACAATATCGCAAATAATCGCGCGATGTATGAGTATAGCGTTGCAAGTTTAAGCTAAGATGCTAAAACAGTATATATGTGTGTAATTTTAATGTTGGTAAAATATGTCATGATGGATCTCCGCGAAGCCTATTTTCGTGTGCGGACACTTTTTATCTACAACTGCTCATATGTATGTTTGCTATGAAGGATATATTCGAAATTTCCAATACAAGTCAATCACTTCTATGATTCCCAAGGTAGCTTGGCGGACGCGATATGAAATCGATATTTGCAAACTAGGTAGTGCCTTTGAATATTGTGTCCATATTGCAATAGGCTCAGTGACAATATGCGATAAAATATCTTTTGAAAGTAACAAGTGACTTGTACTTAAATTGTGGTAAAATCAAATAAGCTGTGCTCTTCATCCTTTATTTTACATATACGAGTATACCTTTACTTTGCAAAAGAAAACAAGAGTATTGACCACTTGCTTTTTCTTTTTTAAATTCGAGTCTCCTTGGATTTTCTTGCTGTTTGATAAATACCATCATAAAAAGTATACAATTAAAATGACGGGTTAACCGTTTTTTCATTTTCCATTACAAGTATATTATAAAATAACAAATCTAAATCCTAGCTTTTGTGGGTTTGATAGCAGTAAGATGTATAAGATAGTATCACAGCTTTTGACCCAGATTTGATTGAGATATTGCTTTATTATAATAATCATAACTGGTGCTATATAAATTTATTCGGATATGGTTTATTTAATTCATTTATTTCTAAAAACTGATTTTATTTTTAAGAGGCAAGAGTTAAGCAGGAATCCTTCCCAACATACGTAGTATGAAGACTAATAGCATATATATAAATAAAACCTTAAAGCAAAATTTAATTTAATTTTTAGTTTTTGGTAGGTCGATTATGTATACACCCTACTACGTCGGACGGAGATACAATCAAAACCAAAACTAATTCAATAATAGTATAATCGATTTAATGTAAAGTAGTAAGCAATAATTTGAGATTAGTGGTTTGTTTTAATTTGTAACTTGCGTTTACCCGCGGCTTCTTTTACATTTTTGTAGATGCTAACCATCATATACAACCGACGAAAAACGGAGGATGCTCCCAAGTCAACATACATGCACTCACGTCTTTACCCAATAGGGGGTAGGCAGAGGTGTATTAAACACCCTCATTTTCCCTATTCAAATTTGCTCTCACTAACGTAATAGGGGGCAAGCGTATTGCCGTCAACCGGGCACTGTAAGACTGTATATATACTGTCTGATAGATAACAGTCCGATCCAAGTCCATATCTGATAGATAATAGTCGCTCTTTTACGTCACCACCGAATGAAAAGTTGATGAAAGTATAAGTTTTAATTCTAATTTATGAGTTATAAAGAAAGTGAATATCGCAACGATTGTTTTATATATTCGAAACTAAAAAATTAACTCTTACACTTACTCGTGAACAGCTTGACAGATTTAAATATTAATCATGAATACTTACTAATTCTTATCTCGTCGTTAGACCCGACAGTAGTCTTATTTCGTAGTTCTACTACTCTGTTTACATTAATCCGGTGCGAATTTATTGTAAGTTTATCGAAAATAATTACCAGCACAATTCAGCATTCTTGTTGAAGTAGGTGAGTTGTTGTGCTCGATCTGTACTCTCTCGCACGGCCCCTTGTAACTCGTCTACGCACTTGGTCCAGTCGTGGGAAACTCGCCCCCAACATGTTGGCTCCTTCAGAAACTCTGTACAAACAATGTAAAGTTCTTTAGATAGGAAAATTATTTTTTTATAATTAAGGTCTGTTGGAAAGTGCAATTTTCTATAGTAAAATGGCGAGGAATTATGTGACGGAGGCGGCACTGTTAACAATTTTATCTATATTGACAGAGAAGAGACATATTATAACTACAGTTAACCGTTTCTAACGACATCGGCAGTTGTTTATTGTATTTTAATTAGATTGATTAAATCTCCAATATCTTTCGCTAGATGAACATCTTCAGAGGCAGTCAAAACATCTAACAAAAAGGAATCTTATATGATTTTACTTTTATTGAGAATATAGATAGATAGATAGATAATGATAATAAATAAGAAAAATATTTTTTTATATCCTTTTTAGAATTTTATAATAGAATGTGCATAAAATGTACATAATCCACACAATGTACAAATTCCAATTTTTTGATTAATCAATTATAACCAAAAAAGATGTTATATATATTATAAAGAAACTGCTCGCCTCGTTTTCATCAGGTTGTTTGCATCTAAAATAGGTGCAATATTCAGTAATATAGCGTATTGATAAATGTCATGACTAGACGGAGTGCGATCGAAAGAGTTAGTAATGGCGGATTTTAACTGTTCTGTTTGTTTTCCTAATTTTACTAATTTGCTTTAATTTATCAATCTGTGGGGTGCGACGACGATAGATCGAATTTTGACACATTAAGAATTCGGTCTATCTTATTGACACATTTAGAATGAAGATCAAATAACAGCACCTAGCAGCTACATGTTCAAACTTAACTTGATCTTGACATATAATCCTCATAAGAAAAATAATAGTATCTAGGTTCCTTGACATGGGGATTTAATAACACTACACTGGTATAGTTTACTGTGATGCTGATGACGTTTGCAGTACTTTTCTTCAATATTTAAATGATTCATTGGTTTGTTGGTTTGAAAGAAAATTTAATGTTCATTATTGAAGTTCTATAAACGACATTATTAAGAAAGCGTTATTTCTTAAGTTGATGGCAATAAATTCTGGAATTGGCAAAACGTTTATGAAGTAATTTTGAAGTTTTCTTGGAATGAAACTATCTTGAGAATTTTGAAGCTATCTCTGCTAGTTAATAGAAAGGTAATCTCAAATATTATACGAAAATCTTTCATCAATTGTAGCTTTCTCAAGATACGACGCTGTCTGTTGCTTGCCACAAAATTATTAATAATTGTAATTTCGTATAATCGTGAATTAATTGTAGTGTTATCGTATTACAATGATCATTATTATTTATGTGTATCTATAATTCTGCCCTTCATACATTTACCAGGTGGCAAATTGTCGTCCAGGATTGTAATCAGCGATTTTCTATAGGTCATTCATTAGTCATGTCATGTCATCATTTCATTATCTTTTCCTGTCTCTATTATACTAACATCAAAAATGTATATAAGTGGTAATCCACTTATATAAATTTTTGATGTTTTCGGATAACGCACAGAATTGCCTCCTGTGTAACGAAGCCTACAGCTGTGCTTTGTAGCTTCAGGACTGTATATCCATAGGTCGCTGGTTGTCGTATTCTGATAGATAATTACAGAAAGTGCGATAGAACCTAGAACCGAGTAATTATGATTTAAAGGAGTTAGGGAGCATACGCGATGATCGTTAATGGTGTGTGGTTAATTATTACAAAACACCAATAAGTTGGTGTTTTGTAATAATTAACAAACTAGAGTAAAAGTTCTTATTTGGCAATAGCGTACGGTATAATTGCGAAATCGCGCAAAATTTGGTTTAGATTATCTGAAATTTACAACTTTCATAAGCTGTAAAATAAAGAAAAAATCATACATGTGAACACCTTGTTCCTTCGTTGTAAATATATGTGAGTATATTTACAATTTAAAAAGTATTAACATTTCTAACTTATGAATTATGAGGAATTTTGAAGTTGAAATTTACAGCATATATAATGACTGAGATTTCTTCACTCAATCAGTCAAGGATATTTTTTATATGCATCAATTACTATAATCTACAAAAAAGAATATTAATTAATCTTAAACTAAAATTAATCTAACCTCTTCTTAGAGCAGTATCATTTGTGCACAGAAATCGCATCAGTGCACGAGCCCCGCCGATTTGTTGTTGTAACAACTTCTGACCATCTGTGGGTAGGCACCGTTTGATCCATGCATCCATACATACCATTCCAGTCTGGTAAGCTCTAAAACAAACATTCACACAATTAATAGGAAAGACCTACGACTGTTTACTAATACCTCTTGTTACCAGAAAGACATTGCAATGAATACAATAATAATCATTCGCTAAATTGCTTAAATTCAAAAGACTTAATTAAGAATTTGAGGCTCTTCAATGGCGTGTTGACTGAGACTATATTCTCGTTAGCATCAACTTCATAGTCCATGTTAGCGTGTGTAGTTATTCGCTTTTTTTTATAATATCTATGTTCGTTTTTAAGTAAGGTTATTATTCCTTAATACTAACATACATACAGTAATACCCCGGACTTACGCGATAGATGGGACCAAGCGATAGCCGTGTAAGTCGAATTGTATTATATATTATATATAAATAAGTATAAAGTTTGTGTAATCGGGACCAGTTTAATAACATGTTTAATAAAATGTCAGATAGTAAGAAAAATTAATTTAATATGAAGGAATAATAAACCGTAGTTGTTTTGATGTCGAAAGTCTTCATATAATCTAACAATGTCGCCTGACGAGTTTTTCTTCTTCTCACGTTAAATTTTCTTGTAGCATGCTAGTAACTTTTTGTAGCAGAAAAGCGCTCTTCATTGGAATCTATTTTTTTTTTTTCTGAAATTTGTAACCCCTTTTCAATTGACCGACCGAGGCCTTCTGTTAATTTTGTAAGCGTCATTTGATTTTCTGATTCAACTTGGTCTAACATAGGGATAAAGCAATTCCACACGGAATACGTTCGAAGTTGTCGTAAACCGAACCCGATGATGCGCGCGGTGTTCAGAAAGAAAAACCGCGTAACTCCGAATTCGCGTGAAACGGGGTAGCGTAAGTCGGGGTATTACTGTATGGAAATATCTTTTCCAGTGTTTAATATATGTAATTTAATACAATATATAAACGACATAATATGAATACCGATGCCATATATGTATGTATGTAATTGGTTAAGTTTTTAAACCTATTCGTTCCCAAACAATTTGTTGTTGTTCAGAGACTTTCATTTTAGGGGTATAATTTTGAAATGTTCCTATCGTATATATAAATAAGAGTATCAGCTTTTATAAGTTCATGACACCTGGATATTCATAGACATGCGATATAATTATTGGACGTAGAGTTTAACTATTAGGACCTAAACGCTAAGAGAAAAGAAAAAGGTTCTTCGATTAATATCTGATTTGTGTCACTTAGTCCTCTTAAATGAACATCTAAAACAAAGTTTCTAGTGATAAAGAATATAATAATAATATTTTTTTAGTTACCAAAGGAACAAGTCTTATATGCGTCAAATCACATATGTTTATTTGAGGCTAATGCATTATTTTTGTTACATCATAAACACGAATGGGAAGAGTGGCGTATACTATTACAAATTATCCTTTGTTTTTTACATCATTAGTTATATTAAGATCCCTAAATAAGATTGTTCGTGTTGTGTTTCCTTGCTATTTCCTATTATTACAAATTTGTAGTATATTGAAAGAGTAAAAGAGTTTGTGGGTAGCTTGCCTTATTATTAAATGGTTTTTATATTGCTTGAGCAGTTCTTTTTTTATTTCGGACAAATTTAGTAATTGAAATTTTACCTTCTTCCTATTGACATCTTTAGATCTGATGACAATATCATTGTAAATACAAGATGGCCGCCGCTACCACCCCTTCAATATGGATATCAAATGCGAGGGCTTGACTAGTCAGCATATTGTACTGTGACAAATTTCAAGCCCAAAAAGGGGGACGCTACAAACAGCGAATCGTATTTTTTTTTTTACAATTATTTCAATATGAGTATCAAATGAAAGGAGTCGACTAGTAGTATAGAGGAAACTATAAAAAAATGTTAATCCAATAATGCCACCGACAAAAAATACGGATTTAATTTTATCAGAACAATGATGCCACAGACAGATTCAAAGTGCACAGTTTTCCACAGGCAATTCAAAGTTTAATAAAAACCAAATCTTTTGTTTTGTTTATTTATACTAACTGGCAGTGTGCGTCTAGCTCATATTTGTTCCTCGGTAGGCCGACAGGTGTCCGTGGTATTAAGCTTACGCAGACTTTCAGGTCCCCAGCATCGCAATTTTCCTCGCCCAGCTGTGTACAGCCACCGGCTGCAACAAAAATTATATGTTATGGAATGAAAATCAAAAAAATCCCATGACAACCTGGTACAACCACATGTGGTAAACTGTTGTTTTTTTGGGTGCCGTGCCATTGTAGCACTCCGGTTTGCCGGCTGCCTACAAAATGTATTACTATGTAGCTAGTAATTTATAACTAACCAGATATATCAAAATCAAACGGCAACGGCACGGTATGGTAATGACTGCAGCGATGCTTTAAAGTCTGATCTACATTGTTACACGATGGAGTATCTACGTTTCTGCGTTGATGTCCACGTGAGCCCTAAAGGATTTACGATTATAACGTATATGGGTCTGTTTGTTTTCCTTTAAAATGGTTTTTTGTATAGTGAATACAGATCGTTTATGTCAACTGCAATATTTTACTTAATCGTATTAACAGTGGTAGAGCCATGCTTAGTCACGAATGGGGCGGCTCGACCGATTCGATATCACGGCCTCACGGCCTCTGCCTACCCCTTCGGAAATACAGGTGTGAGTACTTACAGCATTAGCCAAAAGTGTTGAGCACCCTACACATTTCACACGTGCCCTTAAAGTATGGTGAAAAACATATCGTTTGTTTAAAGTGTTTTTAGTTTGCCTTAAAAAAATTTAAAATTGCCGCATACCCTTGCCGCAGTTAGCAATAAAACAACTGGGTACAGTCAAATTTGTCATTTTACAATTGTAGTATTTATTTATCAGTTCGCTACTATCGCTCGTTGTGGACACATCCAGTGATTTAGTGCGCTTTTGGTATTTTGAAGATTCAAGTAATACCGTTGCAATAGGGAAAGGTTGCAGGAAGATATCGATTATCTTATGGTGCTATCGCAATAAAATCTCGTTGAATAGTTCGAAATGTAACCACATAAAATTCACCAGGCAAGTCAATACATTAAATTCGTCATACCAAATAAACGGAGTGATCTACGCGAGATAGATGACGTACGAGACCTGGGAGCTATATTGATGCTAAACTGATATTTATATCACATATTGAGAACATAATCGGTCGATGTCAGCGTATGCTAGAATTTGTCATTCGCAATGGAAAGGTATTTCAAAGTTACACAAACTAAATTAGTTTTTTCAACAGTCTTATAAGAAGCATCCTCAAATACTGCAGTGTAGTTTGGAGACCTCACTACGCAACTCACTAGTTGAGAATAGAAAGAGGCAAAAAAGATTTATCGGACACCTAGGGTACTCAAAGAGAAGGCAGTTTAAGTATCTCTGCTACCTAGATAGACTAGGCTACTGCAGAATGGGTACCTTGGAAGCCCGAAGGAAGCTCTGGGATATGAGATTCGAGTATAACTGCTCAATAATAACATTGACTGCCATAAATACTAAATAAATTCAATTTCAGACCCCGTAGACCGTACCGGTACTCTAAAACACCGCTAGCTCCACCTCTTCGCCATACAGTGTTTGTATTAATTCGCCTATACCCCACATGTGCAAACTTATAAATGAATACAGCGACCTGGATGACGTCCACTCTGATTTAGTATCGACGTTAGTCAGATGTATAAAAATCGGATTAATAGTAATTACCTAGTATTTAATATATTACCTTGAATTTAAGTAATTAAATTGGTTGTGCAGTTAGTTTTAGACATAAATACTTGTATGTTCCTATCTGTATTATATATGTAACTACTGCTGTTGAACCTTAATTTCATTAAATAAAATATGCCAAGAACTTTAATTAGGACAACGTGTGCAGATATAGTTTCTGCATCAGCAAGAGAAATCATAGGTAAAAATTTCCAAAACTGTGAAATGTTCACACCGTGCAGTGTAATATGTGATTCTTTGCTACCGGATCACATCAAAATAGGCCCCCGCACCGGGTGCAAACGCATCACCACAGACCCTGAAGATCGTCCTTTGCTGCTAGAATAAATTAAAAAGTAAGAAAACTTCTTCAGAGCTCGCTGCTGAGTTGTCAGTAGAAATTAAGAAAACTATTTCTGCTCAAACTACTAGCAAAAAACTTTAGCAAGCTAGCCTGAAAGGCTATAAAGCCAGAAAAAAAAATTATGTCTCGCCGTCGAAAAAAAAAAAGCTGGAGTGTGTAGTACCAAGCGTAAAATAGGGCGGCGGCAGCATAATGGCTGCACGACGACACTGAACTTGGTAAATTATTCGTGTGCAAGAACCGCATGAACTCTACTAAATACATAAAAGTCTAGAATCTGCGTTGTTGTCCTTATTTACTGTACTTTTTGGCGATACGATAATAGATGGTGGTAAATTCCAGCAGATAACGCACCATGTCAGAAATCTGTCATCACTATGACATGGTTTCGAGAAAACAGTATTGAGCTTCTAGATTGGCCTACGCAGTCGCTAGACCTGAACCCTATAGAACGTTTATGGGGTTTATTAAAACGCAGAGTCAGGCACCACTTAATTAATAACAAGCGGGATCTGAAACGCTGCCTGTGCTTGTAATGGAATGCGATTGTTACCGAAGACTGTAATAAGCCCGAGAAGTCAATGCAAAAAGAATTTCTGCCATAATTAAGACAAAGGGTGGGCAAACAAACTGTATTTTTTTTTATTCATAAATACCGATATAATCACAAAACGTTTTATTTAATTTCCATGTATCTATGAAAAGATAATAGGTAATAATTATAGGAAAACACAAACAATACAAATAAGACATCCGGGCATCCGTCAAATGTCACAATCATTTGGTAACCTTTTTCGTGTCGCGTTGAAAAATATGACGAGTTACCAGTATATATAGTTTTATAGCCGGTTTTGTTTGTTACAAACAAATACATATCAGTTCTGTTTTTCATAACTGAAATAAAAATACATTCTCTGCCTTTCTTTATATTGGGAGGAAGTTCTATGTCGGACTTCATGTATTGGCAACTATCCCCTGCGCTGGTTCTATTGATGGTTTGATGATGAGATCTTAAGGAAATCGAGAAAAGCCTCAAAGTTTTCAGGCTCTTAGGTTTTTTACTTTTTTTTAATACAGGGAGTCAGATGAACAGACGGGTCACCTGATGATAAGTGACAACATCCATCCATGGACACCTGCAACTCAAGAGTCGTAAGTGCACTGCCCGCTTTTGTTGGTGATGAGGGATGGGGGATGCGGAGAGGGGAAAGAGGAGGAGACGGATGAGGAGAGGGGGATGAAGGAAAAGAAAAGAGGAGAGTTGGGCCTAAAGAAACCTAACTCATTTCAGGGAAATGCAACACCGTTGCTTCACAACCGGTTTTCTGTGAGGCCATGGTATCGCACCGATCGAGCGGTCGAATGAGCCGGCCATTCGTGCCTAAGCATAGCTCTACCACAACTAGAGAGAATATAGGTAGTTTCTACTACTAACAACTCCTTAACGTTTAGGAGTTAGGAGATAATTTTAAATTAATTTACCAGTGATTCAATTTCACGTTTTACGGTTTATCATGATTGTCGCATTAATGGCGGTTACCCCCTATTTTAACCATCAATTATTTTTCATAACACTGTCGCGGTATTCAGTTTATGAACTAGCGAAACTACCGCTTTTATAGTATTTCTCAATATAATAGATACTCTATTCTATACAACAATATTTTTTTTTAACTACTGGAAGTGCCAGTGCTCACGTAAGTGTAGCGCAAGTAAAATAAAAAAAACTTAAGCTTAATTATAAATATTGTTTGCGTGTATTTTATGTATATTGTAGTGATTTTTAAAACGGTTCGAATCAGAAACTAAAAAAAAATATTATAATATACAATGTGTTCACTAAGGTATTAAATAACAACTTGACACACAGCCGTCTGATCCCAAACTAAGTAGAGCTTGTACTACGGTAACCAAACAGCTGAGAAACACAACTTACACCCAGACACAGAACAAATGATCATGCGCGTCACACAAATATTTGTCCTGGGTGGGAGTCGAACCCACGACCTCTGGCTTAGTAGCCAGGGTCACTAACCTCTAGACCAACAGGCCAGTCAAAGAAGTGTACTTAACAACTTTCTCAACTCTCTGATTTCTTATGAAAGTAATAATAAGTAATATAAGTGATATAGTCAATAATAAAAAAGTTATCTTTTTAATTCTTGACGTAGAACTTTCGTCTTTACCCTCACTGAAGATGCAAAACTTCTCTAAATAATATTACACATATATATTATATCTTTACAATTCAAACTATTAATATATAACTAATTAAAAAAAAATAACATACTAAAATAGGGGCTATTTAGATACATGCGCCCTACACCAAGGGTCTACTCGTCTTCCATGGTAGTAATGACACACCATCTATTCATCATATCATCTCTTCTCATCGTCTTGGCCCAAACGCTGGCAGTGACAAGAGGACTATGGATTATGTCATTGATGTTGGAATGCCGAAATATACGGCCAGCGCTTTTTGCTACCAGAAAACTATGATATCCGAGACTGTCAACAGCTTAGCAACGATGCGGAGGAACACAACGAGCTCTTAGACTAAGGCAAGTAGCAAGACGGAAACTGGTATCGTCCAACAAAGTGCCAATTCTGGGCATATCTGAATCCTATGGACCTGATTCCCTTTCTCTCACAGCCAACAAACGAGCGCGTTCTGCAACATTGGGCTCCATTAAAGCATGCCTTTTTAAAGTGCATAGCGGCTCGTCCCATTGCCACTGATAGGACGGATTAACAGACAATAGAGAATTGGGTTAAGTCATCCTTCAAGTAGTTATGGCATCGGTCTTGCAGGACACTTCAGTATTAACAAGTGTATTTGTTACAACTTACCAGGTTAACTCTTCTGTGCCATGGACGGAATACAGAAATGCGGGAAGGCCGTCATATGAAATTTTAAAATTTGGGTATAAAAAGACAAAAACGAATGGTTAAAACCGAATAAACATTGATTTCGTTTCGACGACTTAAAAAAAAATTGATTTTGTCCTGTATAAATGGTTGAAAACATTCTTCTAAAATCGGGACCCCAGAAGTCGAATAGACGTTTTTTCTTTTGTTAGGTGATAAAAAAAAAATGTACAGTTGAGAGCCTCATTTACAGGTTTTAATTATTTTTTTAAGCAATATCTTGTAAAACTGTATCTACATCCTATCATCTCTGTTGTTAGTAATCTTTATAATAACGGATTTAGTGAAACCCCTCAGCTCAAATTTTAGGAATGTGCGCGGAGTGTAACTCCGGTAACATATTTTCTTGGTTGAAAGAAAAACGTAAAGGAGCCACTGAGTAATAAATGTGTCAGAAATTTATCGGAAATCGATTACGGTAAGGTACTATAACAAAACACGTAGCGCACAACCTTTGTTAACTTTCCTTTATATTTATATTATTTCTGACAAAAGTTTTCTTATAAGGAAAATATTGTATTAAGTTACCCAAAAAAAGCAAAGGGACTAAGATTTGATTTCTATTTTTAGTCTTCTACTAATACTAGAAGATGAAAAGAAACAACCAGAACTGTAAAAAAAAATAAACCTGTCAGAATAACCTGAAACAATAAAACACTTGATTACCAATAAAGAATAGAAGAGAAAAACACAGACAATTGTATTATGTGTATATAATATTACATTATATTCGTAAAAAGATTAAAACAAGCACCCATTCTATTGAGACTTATATTTTTGCGAACTACAAAAATATGTTTTATTTTAACATAAGTTTCACTATTGCTAATAAATGTCAGTTACTACGTAAGCGTAATTAATATATTCAATAGAACGTGAGTAATACCTACTTACTTCAGTCAGTCAGTATAATAGTTATCCTGTATTTGAAATTCAAATTCATACTATATTGTTTAGATAGGTAACAACTTTAGATAGATGATGGAGAAATGTATTTGTACAACATTGGTAGAATTAGAATTATACACAGAAATTTTACACACATATTGTACAAAGAGCGGCCTTATTGCTATATGCAATCTCTTCCAGGCAACCTTAGGATGGAACAAATGTTTATACATATATAAACAAAGCTTGTAAAGCCTTTATCAAGCATTGCTTATATGTGTATTTTTGCTTCATAAAATTGTCGTTTCAAACACACGCATGCTTAACTGGGTGTCTCACTCTTTATTCGTACTTTATTCGTTCATATAGGTGCGGACAGAACTCGACTTCAAAGGCTGGTGAAATATGATTTTTAATACACTTCAAAGGAGAAAAATTCACAAGCTTGTGTTTAATAGTTATATTTATACCTATTAGTGACCCCAGAACTAAACAAAGTTAGCTTTATACAAGTTTGTTTTATAAATGTTAACATAATACATAATTTGCTAGTAAATCGACACTAACCTTAGGACTTCATGCATACACACACATACATACGATCACGCCTGTATCCCCTAAGGCAGAGGTGTATTAAAGACCCACATTTTGACAATTAGAATTTGATTCCACTAACGTAATAGCGGGCAAGCCTATTGCCATCAACCGGGCACTATAAGGCTGTACACATACTGTAGTACTAAGTCTTCATCTCCGAATGAATAGCAGAGGCGTCTAAAACGCCCATATTTTGACAACAATAGCTTAGGCAAACTTACGTAATAGATACTAAACCTATTTCCGTTATCTGGGCGCTACATGACTGATCATTAACCGTCTCATGGATGACATTCCGATTCCTAATGCTCGAAGTATACTCGGCGGCGGCGCCCCGCGGACTGGCTGCAGTATTAATTTTTTGACAAAAAATAAAAGAAAATCTAGCAAATATTGTCGATGGTTGAGCCAGTTCCATAGATTATATCTACGAAGTCGTAGATAAAAACTTAAAATTTAAGGGTCATAAATTAGTATTTATGACCCTTAAATTTTAAGTTTTTTGTATTTATTGTTTTTCGTCATCAGAGGCTACATCACCTCAGACTTTAGATTTTTTCACCCTGTTTTTATCCTACTTCCAACATCCCGAATAGAAAGTCTTTACAAATGGATATTTGAATATAGAAGATCTTTTCGTATCGTTAAATCTAATTAGATAAACAAATTATTATGTATCAAAAATTTGAAAATAGCTGCGCCGCTAGTGCCGCTACTAGTACGAGTATAACTCGTTGGGTATAATTTCATACTACAATATAGCGATTGTGCCACGCGACAGTACGGCCCTGCGTTTTACTGTGTACCGTTTATACAGATCTGTGCTAAGTGCTTAGATTACTATCCAGACGATCCTGATTGATTAAATCCTGTTTAAGACAAATCTAACACTTCAGTTACCGGATTCTTTAAAATGCGTTGCAACTATTCAAAATATATAAACATGACCACATTCCCAGAAAAATAAGTAAGTCGACAAAGTCGACGCATAGAAAGTGTTATTTAACTCATAATTGATAATTGATAATTAATTGATGTGTCAACTATAACTATACTGACGATTTCGTCTTATGTTAGAAGTATGAAGTAAATGTTGCAAATTATTGCAAACAAAAATATTTGCAAAAATATTTAACACTGAAAGCTCAGATTTTAATCATATGTAACACTGTCTGAATGTTTCGGTAAACAGCGAACCCAGACTTATCATTATGAAACTTTTGGATTTACAAAGAAATTTCTTATGTTCTGAGTGCAACGCGAAACCGAACTAAGTCATACTTTTAAGTTTAGTTAAATTATGTTTTCAAAGTTTAAACACAATTTTATGTGCATGCTTTTGATATTTTGACCGTTGAATTGGATTAGAGACTAACCGGTTTTTATAGGAGATTAAGCCAAATCGATATATTAACAGCCTATTTAAGAATACAAAAGAAAGAAAGAGTGTCTTTAATTAACTCATTTCAAAATTAAGCTTCCTATTAGCTACTTCTAACGCTATTCAATGATGGGTCACCTATCGCCGTTACGTGAAATTAGATTTGCATATTTGATTAGAAATTAGATTTACATAGTTATCTTGAAATCTTAACTCTATGTTTGTCACTCTCCGTATTAAGACGATTTAAATGACAAAATTTCAAAATTAATCAAGCCATTTCGGCTCTAGGGCCTGATAAAGGAACATCATACATAGACACTCTCGAAAAGCATAACCCTCATTCTTACAAAGTCAAGTCAAAAAACGGCCATTTCTGACGCTTATTTTGACCTGATTACATTTTTTTACCTTTAATTAATTAATCTCTTTACTTTTATTTATACGTTTTCAGAATAGCTGCACCCAAATAATACATTAAGTCGATTACATCACACTATATTTGTTACGGTAGTTAAAAGTACGATCTTCAAGTGTTTCGTTCTCTATAGCTACGTAGCCAATGACCAAAATCGTATACTCGTTAAAATCGATATCAAAGCCAAATGTCGAAGTCACAGGAAGTATGCAATTGTAATTTGAGACGATACTAGTGAAGCAAATTGAATAGTGTTTACAGTTTCACAAATCAAAGCTACAAGGGCTATCGGTGCATTTTAATAAAAAAGAATTAGGGATACCCATTTATTAGCCAGAATTGTCGCTGACAAATCATATATGTATAATATGCATTGTATAATACCTGACGTCTTTACGCATTACGTAAATCAACATTAACAGGATTGATCACTTATGTTTATACTTCAATTAATTCATGACACAAAATACGTACCAATTAAACTTGTAAACAGTATAATACATAGCAACTACGATCCTCGTATTCACTGTGAATGTCATTTAGATTTCTTGACGTGCGTCGTGAAATTCAAAAGTGCTTAATTTTCATAACACGCTCAACACTTGTTTTTATCGATTTATCATAATTCATATTGTCCTTGATTTCATAACTACATAAATATTTAATTGTGCATTTCTATGGATAACTTTTGGTCCTTGTTATTGCTGCTCCTCCTCCACCTCCTCATGACTAGCTTGTTACACGTCGGCGACGGTGTTGTGTTGTAAATTGTAACCATTTTCACAATGTGTGTGTGATAAATTACTTCAGAATCTTAGTTTTTATATTGTTTTTAATGTATTTAATATTTTAACAGTTATTCTGCTTTTTGGAGCGGAGATAAACCCAATAAATCAAACTTCATTAAAATCAGTTCATCTGTTTTTTCGACCCGACCTTACTTTACATTAGCTTTCTCTTCGTCTAGTCTGTAATGTTCCTTTTTTTTCTAAACAATGTAATTCCAAAATCAGGACACAAAATTTGTTCAAATATTTTATTTACAATTGATGGTTTTACTTTAATTAAAACGGTTGTGAAGGACGTTTGCCTTCTCAATGTCCCACCAACGGGTAAATAGAACAATAAACAAAATAATGCGACGTTAAATAGTTATTACAGTAACGCCGCTCTTAAGTGTTTAGCTAATTAAAGTTCTTTCAGGGAATGAGTAAGTACCAGTAATTGACACTATAAGTGAGAGAGATTGCAAAAGATACAGATTTTAACAAAAAAAATATTTATAGGAGTAGGAACTTTCAAAGTAGTATCAAATATCAATCAGTTTTTAAAGTGATCAGGTCGGTTGAAATTGTCTTAAAATACAATAATAGTTTTTTTTGTAATTACAATGTATCACGCTTTTGTTACGTAATTATATACGTGTATATACGTATTCGATGTACATACACATTGTAAAGAAATATGCATTATAAAAACTTATGAGGAATGGCACCTAGTATATATGTTAGGCCCAAAGACCGAAAACGCTCAGTGGCCTGAAAAAACGGCCACATCGCGTTCTGGCTGAAAAATGAATTGAAAATTATTGGTTTCAATTACCAGAACGCGTTGCGAGCGTTTAAAAACAGCCAAAACGCGTTCTGTGCGTTTGAAGGCAGCCAGAACGCGATATGGCCGTTTTTTTTGGGCACTGAGCATTTTCGGTCTTCGGGCCTAACATATATAATAAGCAAACAAAATGTATCCTACAAATTAGCAATAAGAATATCTTCATCATAATAATTGTTTAATTTTTAACTTTGTAATGTGAGTATTTTTTTTTGTATTAACATAACTGTGGCTGTAACTAGTTCTGATATAATCATTATCATTATTACTACCAATTTTTTTTTACTAACCAAAGAGAGAGGCAATCGTGTCTTCTAATTGACTACTGGCCTTCTTTACTTTTGTAGGCAAAACTTCGGATGGAAGCATCTATACAGCATTATAGTCACCTCAGTAATACTTTTTAAGCATTGAGCATCACCAATCCAAACGACGTTTTTGATCTTCCGTCAAATTGTGAGGTATCAATCTAGTACAAAGCTGTTCATATCAGAATTTTCGTACTTGACTCTCATACCCATGCCCAAAACTTCCAGAGTCAAAATAAGATTCCTAATTAAAAAAAAATCCTCGGCTGCTTTTCTTACCGGGCCTATTCTAAAAACTTTCAGTGTAACCCACGTATAGTACGTAAGAAGACTTAAAGAAATAATTATTATATAATATATCAAATAACTCTCCCGTAACTAAAGCTGTGAAAGCGATTTAAAAATTGATATCAAACTATTATATTGGACTCCCAAAACACACATGGGGATAATACTAATATTAATGGCCAATACTGTTAGTTTTATGGCAACGCAACAATAAAGTTAACAGCCAATAAATATAAATAAATATCGGCTTATATACGACACATAAACTGTATTAGGGTAAAACATTATTATTACTTTCGTTATGTTCTCTCTTTAGCGAGATTTCTTTGAGTGTAACATTCAGCAAATAATTTAAGAGCTTAACAAGTTTTACAATGTTTTAAGACACTAAGGGTAGGAGACTACACGGATTTCGCTATTCATGTGGAAGAGATCTCCTAAAGCTAAGTAAGTATGCTCAGTTACCTATAACATTCAGTCATATTAAAAAATATTAGTAATGGAACTTTATCGGTTGAATAATTTTAATCGATGTTTCTCACTTTCATCAGTCGGAACTGGTTCTTTTGCCAGAATATTTTAAATACACGTACGCCGCACAGGGCACACCACAATTGTGGAGATAAGACCACCACTGCGGAGGCTGTCATGAGGATACTGCACTTCACACCCTAGTGGAGTGCTCAGCGTGGGCGCAACAGTGATACGACCTCGTGATGGCTGGTGTGGGAAGCCTCTCGAAAGAGATCATGGTTCTATCCATGGTCCAAAGAGAGAGTGCGTGGAATTATACCGCCTCGTTTTGGGAGGAGGTGTAGTTGGGCCAAAAAGGCGTCGGAACGGGAAAGGGAGAGGACAAGCACTCTCCCGTCCCGCAGAAGACGCACCAGGCGTCGGAGAGCAAACAGTGAGATCCGACCTACATGAGTGCTGGCCTGGGGTAAACGAACCGGGCTGACCGTTACCCCAGCAGAAGAGGCGCGAAGTTCCACGCGCACCTATCTGATGCGTAAGGCCCCCATACTCCAAAGAGTGATCACCTGCTAGTCAAGTTGCCAAGGTCTGCTGGGGTTCCAGGATGCTTCCTACTGAGGCTATCCCGGGTCCCTATCAATAGACGCTCTCGTGACAGAACACCGTGTGGTTTAAGTCGGTCGAACCACCACCTAACCGTCAGCTCCGGTGAGGTGACGATTCGTGGGGGCTTCCACACGAAAAAAAAGGCATTACTCAGCTCAATACTCTTTAGGAAGTAATCGAGCATCCAATGTGAGGTCACCTTCGTGAGCAACATAAATAACAACCATTAATGACAACAAATCGATTTCAATGATAGAAAAAATCACTTACGGGATTAGTGATTAACCGTATAAAAAATAGAGTGCATGTAAATTTGTCCCATTTGACTTAACGATTCATTAATTTGTTGCTATAGTATTCATCTATTTAAATGCCTTGTATAACCTACGCATACATATTATACATACGCCTGTATTTCTTAAGAGGTAGGCAGAGCTGTATACAAGACCTACATCTTGCAATAAGAATTCGGTCCCAATAACCTTTTAGGGGTAAACCTATTGCCGTCAATCGGGCTTTATGACTGTATACATACCGCCTGACACATAACAGTCGGATACCTAAGTCACCTCTTACCACACCTACGGAAAGAAATGGAGCGGCTTTATTCCACCCACACAGTAAATCATGCATATTTACAATAATTTGTGTTCTTGGTAATGATGTGGCATTCACCATATACAGCATAATCATACATCAGCACCATCCAGCGAACAGAAGAAGCTAAATTACGTTGCTTGTTACTCCTATCCTATCTTCTCTTATTGTACTGTTTTACGATCGTGAATCACGATTAAAAGCTCTCTACCCTATTAGTAGGTACATTTACAACTTCCCAACATCAACTTTAGGGCTGGGGTCCACTAGACACGATCACACTGCCTAGTAGAAGAATCATCATTTTGTATTGAAGGGGCATAACACCCGTTCCTCCGTAATTATTATAAACATCGCTGATTCTCTAATTTACACACGTTCATAAAATAAAGGTTATAATAATATGTATGAAGTTAAATAAAGTATCAATTTGTATATATTGTTTAAGCAAATAACTAATGATGAAATTTTCAATTTGGTATTTGTTGAATAAAAATAATAATTTGATGGCTAAGGGATAGATTTAGTGTCTTGTTGCACAATATTCAATAGTTCTGTATTCGACTCTCGGACCCGACTTTCCGAGCCGTGAGATATTAGGGTTACATATTATGTTTGTCAAGAAATCTTATGCTAGTTTTAAACTGTACCTACCCAAAATAAGAGAATAGGTTTACAAGTTATCTGAAGCTCACATTGAAAATTCTAAATAAATTTGGGTGTCAAACAGGTTTGCCTATAGGGTCTAAGTAACTATTACTACTTTTATACACCTTTATATATAAAGGTTTCATTACGAATGTACATTTTTTTTCAACTCCCGCATTAGGAATTATTCCTATACTTTACAAACATTTGCATGGCTTTACAAACACTCAATCAACGGACACAAAGAACACCCAGACTCGGGACACCAATTTATTTTTCACCCATGACCTCCGGTTTAGCAGTCAGGGTCACTAACCACAAGACCAACAAGCCATATTGGAATATATTGGAATATTTACTACCCCTCTACCTCATTATTAAAACTTAACAGCTACCGTGACGAACTTTTGACCAGAGTTTGGGCAGTTGTTAACAAACTTGTGATCACACAAAGCCATCACGAGTGTAATGTGTAGTAGAAATTTTTTATTTAATTTGTTCAGCTGTTTAAATATCATTTCTACAGCTCTTCTCTAATCGTACAAAAGGTTTTTAAGTAGACTTATTTAGAATATAAATTGCTAGTCAAAGATTTATAAATATTAAAATTGATGTGTATCAGATGAAATAATTCCCTTTTGTTCCGAATAAACCTTGAGTATCCGTCTGGTACAAAGGTAGTAGTAAAAATCGACTCGAGATCCAATACATTACATATTTAGTGCATTTAATAACATTATTACCCTTGCTTTCATCAGCACACTATTACATATGTATGGTTTAGTTTTATATTGCCAATGTTTAAATATCAGAGAAAGTTAGTACAGTATTGACATTGCGCGTGTGCGCATTGGCATTGTGAGTGTAACTTAAAATAGCTTACAACAATCGTATTTGATTTTTTTTATAATAAACGTACTTACGTATTATGGAATATTTCAAACTAATCCCTCATTACTTCGAAAAGAAAAGAACACACAGAAAACTTCTTGTTTGCACGCATTGTTTTCAATTAATTATTACTCCGCTTTCAGAGACTAAATAAAAAGTTATACAACAACAGTTCCCTACACTCAACCTGTATATTTACACGCAAAGGCTGTACTTCATTTTCGTAAAAATATAAAAGTGTCAACCTTCTTTCTTTAAACTCGGCAAAGGCGAGAAGTAAGTGATGAAATGGGCAATTTCACTATCAAAATTTATGAAGATTGCTCTCTCGGTTTCATTTTCACGCGTATATAGGTTTCGTGTCTGAGCATTCCAATCTCGCACCTTTAATAAAATTTGTCAAGTAAATGAGATGAAGCGGTAGTCAAACTTATTTTGTGTTTCTGTATCTTGACGTACGATATGTAAATAGAAAACTTCCATTTAATATTAGGAACCTGATGTCATTTTCATGGAAATGGATTCGTAGTTGAAATAAAATAGGTTAGCAAATGGCACACTCCATTTGTCACAAGAATACTTTGGGCTACAAAATAAATCTTCTCGTTTACGCGATGGAGATCAAGGGGGAAGCGTTGGCGGTTAGTTTGGATGTAGCGGTCTTTGATCGGGTCTGGCACAAAGCGCTTCTTACGAACTTCTTTCGTATGGGCTTCCGAGAAACTGTGCAACTGGCTCACCAGTTTTCTTACAGACAGAAGCATCAAGGTCGTTGTTGACGGTGCATGCTCCGATTCCAAATCTTTCAATTCTGGTGTCTCACACCCAGCCTGTGGAATAAATTGTCGCCTGCCGTATTTCCGGACCGATACGACCTTCAAACCTTTAAGAAAAAAGCGTACTCCTACCTAAAAGGCCGGTAACGCACTTGTAACTCTTGAGTTGCGGGTGTCCAGCGGCGGCGGTAGTCACTTACCATCAGGAGAACCGTCAGCTAGTTTGCCCCCTTTCACATAAAAAAATATTCATAAAAAAGAATACCTAATAAGGGATACAAAAGACATTTTCTTTGTTTTACTCGGTTATAGAATGGTATATCTGATTTTACATTATTACTTACGATTTTATGATGTATTTATTTATTTAATTCTTTATTTTACACCTTTTATACATATATATACAGAAAACATGTCACAAACAGTTACGTATAACAATAGGCGGTCTTATCACACACGGCGATGTATTTTATTTTAAAAATAAAATAAGCTCAAGATCTTCCCTAGATCCATACTAAACACAATACTTGCCAACTTTCATTACCATCGATTTAATGTAAGCAAAACTCTCAGAGACACTGTTGTTTATAAAAATAGACAGATAGATACATAGATAACATTTTATTTGTACACCACTGTTACGTACAGGAGAAGTATCATACAAATACACTTGTCAATTTGATAATGTACAAAGGGTGGCCTTACTGCTAAATGCAGATCTTCAGATGACATTATTCTTGAAGAGATGAAGTACATTGAACTTTTCTTTGAGATAAAATGAGGCTCTAGGGTTGAATAAGATACTGTTAAGTAAAAAGAAATTTCATATTATCTTTTTACTCCAGCAAGAACGAATACATTTGAGCTAATGACGGAATATATTCATTCGATGGTAAGTGACAACTGCCGTCTATGAACACCTGCAACTCGAGAGTCGTAAGTGCGCTGTCCGCCTTTGAGTGGGGAGGGGAAAAAAAGGTGATGGGGAGTTGGGTCTCCGAAAACCTCACTAATTACGGGAAAATGCAACACAAGTTTTGCTTCAAACCCGTTTTCTGTAAGGCCATGCCATCACATTCGTGCCTAAGCTTGGCTCTACTACGTAAATACATTTTTTTTATGCGATAGTTGGCAAACGAGCACACGGGTCACCTGATGGTAAGTGACTACCGCCGCTCATGAAGACCCGCAACTAAAGAGTCAAAAGTGCGTTGCCGGCCTTTTAGGTAGGAGCACGCTCTTTTCTTGAAGGTTTGAAGGTCGTATGGGTTCGGAAATATGGCAGGCGACAATTTGTTCCATAGGCTGGTTGTGCGAGGCACAAAGCTTCTGGAAAAGCGCACAGTGGCGGAGTGCCAATCGTCCTGGTGATGGGGATGGATATTTTGTCGCGTAGGACGATGGCGGAAACCTGCAGCCGGTATAAGTCCGAACAACTCCTCTGAACAATTCCCACATGATACAAGCGATAGAGGATGCAGAGTGAAGCTACATCTCTACGCAACGCCAAGGTGTCAAGCCGATCAGAAATATCTTGGCAGTCGATGATGCTGCTCTCCGTTGAATGCGGTCAAGAGGGAGAAGCTGGTACAGTATTCCATGTGCGGCCGAACCTGCCCCTTATAAAGTTGCAGGCGGTGGACCGGAGTAAAATACTGTCTCGATCTGTTAAGCACACCAAGCTTCTTCGAGGCTAATATGGCCTTACTCTCTAAGTGACCGCGAAACTGGACTTTGCTTGATATATCGACGCCAAGGATTCCGATACTGGCTAATGCAGTTAGAGAAGTGATCTCAAATTGAGGTGATACGGCCAATGGCAAAACCTGTGTCTTCGTGGGGTTAAACTGGACTAGGTTAAATCAACCACAATCTAAAACTTTTGATAAAGAAGTTTCGATTTCAGACACAAGTTCGGATCTGCATTCGATGACGTTTACCCGAGAAACGTTAGCGCGCCGGTGTAAAGGGCATCACTCGTGCTATCGTCCGCATAGCAATGGATGCTGCTAATCTGCAGCATGTCATTGATATGCAGAAGAAACAGCGTGGGTGATAGCACACAGCCTTGTGGGACACCAGAATTAACAGACTTGGATGCTTCTGTCTGTAAGAAAACTGGTGAACCAATTGCACAGTTTCTCGGGAAGCCTATAGAAAGGAAGCTTCGCAAGGAGCGCTTTCTGCCTGACCCGATCTAAGGCCTTCGCCACGTCCAAACTAACGGCCAACGCTTCCCCCTTGGTCTCGATGGCCTGTGCCCACCGGTGAGTCAAGTAAACGAGAAGATCACCAGCTGAACGACCCCGATGGAAGCCGTATTGTCGATCATTGAGGAGCTGGTGGTCTTCTCAGTGCCGGAGGAGCTGGCAGTTAAAAATGGATTCCATTATCTTGGAGAAGAAAGAGGTGATGGCTGTGGGTCTGTAGTTAGATGGATCCGAGCGATCCCCTTTTTTAGGGATTGGGTGCACTAGAGCTGTCTTCCATAAGTTTGGAACTACGCCAAGAGAGTAGGAAAGCCGATAAAGGCGCGTTAAAACCGGTGCCAACTCTGAAGCACACGTCTTCAGCACGATAGGAGAGATTCCATCGGGCCCTCTCGACTTAAGAACGTCGAGGGAAAGGAGCGCTTTACGCACTGCCTTTTGTGTAAACCGGACTTCCGGCATGCGGCTCTCACACTGCGGTATGGTCGGCGGTGCGTTTCCCCCGTCGTCCAGGGTCGAGTTGGACGCAAAGAGTTTGCCCAGAAGATCGGCTTTTTCTTTAGCGTCATGGGCATACGAATCATCTTCTATGTGCAGAGGTGGAAGGGATGGCTTACAAAAGTTTCCCTGGACAGCTTTGGCAAGAGACCAGAATGCACGAGTTCCGGAAGGGAGACTCACTAGTCTCTCGCCAATTCTGCCGATGTGAGCGCCAATTCGCCCGAGCAATTACTCTTTTGAGGGAGCTGGAGGCAAAGTTAAATTGTTTCTTTAATGTGCTGGTCTTTACATCCCGTTTTTTTTTTTCATTAGGGTTTTTCCGTTCATTAGCCCTTTTGGTAAAATTCCTGCTTCTGGCGGGACGCCGCTTTGCAGGTTCGACCAAACCAGGGCTGGGACTTGCCACCTGTGGGAATCAGGGAGAATGGAATAAAAGGGTCCATACCCTGAAGCACAACATCAGCGACAGAGTGGGCAACGACATTGGGATCATCCGGCGAGAAGCAAACCTGCCTCCATGGGTAGGATGCAAAGAATGTTCGCATTCCATCCCATTCTGCTGACCTATAGTGCCATATATACGACTGCCTGTAACTCGCGGCCGCAGCGAGTGAACGAGTGGCACCATACTCCTAATCAGGCAATGGTCCGAAGAGCCAAGAGGGGCCTCAACGGATATTTATACTTATACTCGTACATTATATTATATAATAAGGTAAAGGTAATTGGGTTACTGAAACCTCATATCCAAATACGACCTGAAAGAGATGGACACTTAAATCAAGGCTACCTTTACTAAACTGTTTACTTTTCATTCCAAGTATAATATATGCCTATTATTCGAATATGTTCATGCATTAAAACATTCGTGTCATGTCTATCTACATACATGTACACCAACAATAGTATACAAAACATCAATGCTATCATAAAGGAACACTTAAGAATTATTTCACATGAAAATTTACAGTCCAGTTTATAAAATTAAGTTATATATAAATAAATACAGACAGATATACGTCCAAAAAGATTCTTGTCCGTTATTATTAAGTACACTAGTATGGAAAAAAATTATCAGATTAAAATATTTTTATAGAACTTACCAACTATGAAAATAGCACTAAACAGCAGTACAATCATTGTCAATTTTTCTTTTGTATTACAAACTTTTCGATGTCTAAATGTTGACCACTTTAACAACTAAACGTAGCTAATAAAAGTTATTTTACGTTAATTTGTAATCATTACATGGAGTTTCAAATGAAAAATAACTATATTTGAATTAAGAACAACTTGGATTGTATCGATATGAAACTCTTTGATACGTACGTACCTACCGCGTACGTTCGGAACGGAATCTCGCGCTAAACTGAACGGGAGACTGTGATCCTCGCCCGAGAAGAATCCTTTACAATGTTATTAACATTTGAGTAAGGACTGTGAGTTTTGATATCATACAGTCGGCCTTAATACACAACATATCATTTTCAAAATTAAATTTCGCTTTTGTTTGTATGATGAATGCATTATTTTCACTGAGATCTTCATTACAATTTAATACTTAAGCACACGTATCACAAGTTAAACGCAATTTACATAAAATTACATCGTGTATATTACATTAAATTATTAGACTTTAAAGTAATAAATTATTAATAAGTAACTTAAACAAAACATTAAATTAGGCATCCCTTCATTATTGCGTAGGTATATATTAAACCATTCATCATGTTGTCATACAGTACAATGTTCCTGGCACATAAAAAGTAATTATAGAAATAACCAATCCTGCTATAGATTTTGAAGCTAGCTAAGAACTAGGCTAGCTAAACATACTCCAGTTCCGTAACTACCTATAACTTTATCGTCTTTATTTATTTTTTTAAATTAAATATTTACTTAACAAGATTTACTGGATCAGGCTGAGGCCTACCTGCGTCTGTAACGATTTGGAAGATGATAATAATTTAGAAATAAAAAGGTATATATCTGCTGTCTGGTTGTCATAGTTTAAGCTCTGCTTAGTTTGCAATCAGATGGCCGAGTGTGAGATGTTTGAAGTTATTGCTACAATTAAGTTAAAGGGTATAACGTATATTGCATGATAGATATTTATAACTGAGCCATAATATTACATATGTTATCCGCAATAGTTACATGGGAAACATATTATGTTCTCAGCTGTCACATTTCATGGACGATGTTATGATACCTACATAAAATGTATTTTATAAACATACTAGCTATTGCCCATGGCTCCGCTCGCATAAAAGTAATATGCAACTTCTTATTTTATTCTACATTATTATTAATAATTTGTATATTTGTAATAAAATGTTCGTTATCGTACGCGCCTTGCGTAGCAAGAAAAGATCTTACTCCTAAAAGGCCTGCAACGCACTTCTTACTCTTGAGTTGTGGGTGTCCATGGGCAGCGGTAGTCACTTACCATCAGGTAACCCGTCTGCTCGTTTGCCCCTTTATTCAGTAATAAAAAAAGCAAAATTATTAAGGCATTAGTAAGTCTCAAGTAATCGATTATCTTAGGATTTGTAACCTATCTGATATAAATACATATGTGTCTAGGTCCAGATAAGATAATGGTTACTTGTTTAAGGTACATCACCAGAAACCTTATCGTATACCAAAAGAAACTACATTTCTCCCCTCAGTGAGATCTCAGTCTATAACTTAATATTTAATGTTTATTTAATTCCATGCAGTCTATAAGAAGAATGCAAATATTATATAAAAGATTTCAAATCTTTTTTGTAGCAAACTTGTCAGCTGACGTATGGCGCATAACAGCTTACCAAGTAAAATACTGTATGTTTAATAGTAAATATCGAATTCGCGGGCACAACTAGTTTATAATAAAACTAGATGTACATATATGTTATTTACAAATGTGTAAAAATCCACATCAAGATAATATGTTTTAATATTTGTATTATTTTATTTTATAATTATATACGCTTATTTACCTTTGCTTTACTTTCATTAACACGAAGGCACAATCGATGTAGTTGCTAAAAACAGTCAAAATGGAACACTATATATAAACAGCGAAAAAAAACTTGAACTCAAAAATAATCTTGATAATATTATGCAGAAACATGTTAGTCAGTCGTGTAGTTTTTTTTTTTTCTACACTATGAACAGCAACAACAAGTTTATAAATTGTTTTCATTATATGGCACTGGCAGGGCGCAACGCCGGTTATACTCTTTATCCTGAATGTATATAAGAAGTAAATAAGAAGCTTTCTATAAACATTGCAGGTAAGTTTTTGAAATGTTTCTCTTTGCTGTGGAATTTAATAATAGTGTAAATTAAACACGACAATTAGTTATTCCAAACAAACAGTTTCGTAGTAAACTTAAACAGTTTTACCATAACAATATCCATAATCTAACTGTAGAGAAATAATTCTAGGTCATTACTTGTCTCTTAAATAAGTCATAAAGAGAAACACTTAGAATACTTACCTAAAATGTTTATCTAGAGCTTCAGCACGCTATGTCTCTTCACAGCCCGTATAACGTATTCTATACACCGATTCCCGTTTTCTGAGTATATCTATGAAACATTCAACAAGCCTGGCTGCAAGCCCAACTGCCGCTCGCTGATATGGTATTTATATATCTAGCTTAATAAACATGTTTAGCTGTATCAATTGTATCACAGCATAACGAGTACTAGTAACGATTGTTATTTGATATGGGTACCCGGTGTCACAGATGGATGTGACCAAACTTTAGGAACGTTTTATGTAGGAAAAATATACCTAGTTGATTTCACTAGGTATATTTAGAAGTTGGGGTTTCAAACTATATTTCTTTAGAAAACATATTTCAAACTATATTTCTTTTGAATAATCAATTTTTATGCACACTTCAAAGATTTATATTTTTTATGTAAACGTTTCTAAAATTATCCAACATTCTATCAACAGCTTAGGTATTAAATAATAGTTATAGATGGTTGGGTTAAGGGCCTGATACAGACCGGGCAGGTAGTGGCAATCGGCCCCCGCCCGAAGAAGTACGCGAGCCTCTCAAGTTTATTCAGCTGGACAAACTGGATAACTGTTATAGGCATAATAAGGAATGGGGAAGATAAAGACCATATCCTTGTAGTTGTGTCGTTTAAATCGTTTAGTCTAGGCTTCGAGTATATTTGTTTGTACCTATTGTTTCATGCTAGTCAGTCTTCTCTTTCTCTCGAATTATTAGTTTTAACGGTCAATTTTTAACTCTATTTGTCATTTTGGTTTAGCTTAATTAGACAGTTTAATTTTTTAGATCATACGAATTTTACGAAAGTATTAGCGTTTTACATTATTAACTAGATATTTACGGAAAAATGTTAAACCTCATTTTTGTAAGACCGTGTATTTGCAAAACACGCTTTCAAATAAAACAAACACAATTTATCTATGCGTGTAAATTATAGCTCTGAAAACGGAATTTACAAAAAAAAATGTTGAAGTCATGAGTTTACTATTACTATTCTTTTACAATGTTACCAACTCTCATAATAAATTGGCATAGTACCAATGCCTACACAAATTATATATTATTTTTACTCTTCATTGTTGCTGCCCTTTATTGTCTTAAAGCATTTGTTCTAATTTATGAAAGACAAAATAAGGACCCAAAAATTGAATGACAATATTTTTTTTTTATGCGATAGGGGACAAACGAGCAGACGGGTCACCTGATGGTAATTGACTACCGCCGCCCATGGACACCCGCAACTCAAGAGTCACAAGTGCGTTGCCGGCCTTTTAGGTAGAGGTACGCTCTCTTCTTGAAAGTTTGAAGGTCGTATCGGTTCGGAAATACGGCAGGCGACAATTTGTTCCATAAGCTGGTTGTGCGAGGCAAAAAGCTTCTGGAGAAGCGCACAGTGGTGGAGTGCCAATCGTCCAGGTGATGGGGATGGATATTTTGTCGCGTAGGACGATGGCGGAAACCAGCAGCCGGTAGAAGTCCGAACAATTCCTCTGAACATTCCCCATGATACATGCGATAGAGGATGCAGTATATATATATGATCTAAGGTTAACCCTTACCCGTATGTACATTATCAAGTTAGCAGCCTTAATAGTTATCTCTTTATATACTAGGTATAGTAGATCAAAGCTATCACGATGTTTATCGTTTCGTTCATTCTTTTTAAAACGCTTTCATTATATTTTTTTTAAATAATATTTTGAGACAGATGAACAGACGGGTCATCTGATGGCAAGTGACAACAGCAACCATGATCACTTGCAACTCAAGAGTCGTAAGTGTGATGCCCGTCTTTGATAGTGATGAGGGGTGGGGGATATGGATTGAGGAAAAAGAAGGGGGTGAGGAGAGGGGGATAAGGGGAAGGGAAAGAGGAGAGGGGGAGTTGGGCCTCCAGAAAGCTCACTAATTTTGGCGAAATGCAACGCATACGACGATCAAATTCTGCATAATAGCTTTATTTCTTGTTAGTAGATGTAAGCCTTTTTCTGAGTTTTATTTTACTATAAGAAGACAACTCCCGCATTACGAATAACTCCTGTGTCGCGACGGGATTTACAAACATTTATTTAACGGACACAAAGAATACCCAGACTCGGGACAACTATTTGTGGTTAACACAAATTTTTGTCCCGTGTGGGAATAGAACCCACGTCCTCCGGTTCAGCAACCACTAGACCGACAGGCCTGTCAGTTCTAATTGTGGTATGGAAATAAGACTTTATACGTATAGTAGTGTAAATAAAATTGAAACTTATAAAAAACCTTGTATATGTAGATCATCAGATTATCATTTTACGCTATGTAATTTCATATTTTGAGCAAAATTACGAACCTCTGAAAACTATACGTGAAATAACTGCTATATATGTACATATGTATGTATGTCGGAAAAGGATTAACGACATCAAAATTTTCACAGGTTTTCACATATTTATTTAGTGGGCGTCAGCGTGGGGGAATGCAAACACAAAACACACTATAGTGTGTCGTACAATTTCATTGTTTTTTAATAACATTTAAATGGGCGAGTAGCAGGTTTGTGGCTCCTATCTCACCCATGCTAAACTTAGAAAATTATAAGACTTGCCTCTAGAATACCTTTACATAGATTTGTATTACGAGGTTAAGGAAAAAAAATATATTAAATGTTTATTGCAAAATAATTTACATAATAATAATAATAAGCCTCTTATCCTGAACTGTTTGACTTTGTGGTTAACTCTTATCTTTAAGTTATAAAATATCTCTGAGTTCAGTGTGCCTCTTGGCAAAGGCCTCCTCTAACAATTTCCATTGTACTATGTCTCTTGCAACCCTCCTCCATTTTGAGCCTGCTGTTAATTTTAGTTCGTCTTCCCATCTCTTGCTTTGTCTTCCTCTGTTCCTTTTTCCATCTCTAGGATACCAGTCAGTTGTGATGTTGCTCCACTTTTCTTGTTTATCACGTATCATGTGCCCAGTCCATCTCCACTTCAAACTATCTATTCTAGTGAGTATGTCTGTGACTTTTGTCTTACTTCTTATGACAGTGTTTCGTATCTTATCTTGTTTCTTAATACCTATTATACTTCGTTCCATAGCTCTTTGGCAGTGTTCCAGCATGTTTCTGTGATGTTTTGTGAGAGCCCAAGTTTCACACCCATATGTAATACATGGGAGAATGCAGATATTGTAGACCTTCCTTTTGATACCAGTACTCAGATCTGTGGATTTCATGATCTCTTTCAGTGACCAATATCTCTTCCATCCGTTAGCTATTCGTCTTTTTGTTTCTTTTGTAGTTGTGTCTGTATGTGAGATGATTTGTCCTAAATAGATATATTCATCCACATATTCAACGGGTTGGTTGTTAATTTTTATTTCATATATGTTTGAATTCGTTAATAGCTTCGTTTTGTTTATATTCATAGATAAGCCCATTTTTTGCTCTCTGTATTTAGTTCTTGTATCATTTTTTCTAGGCTCCCTGGTTGTTCTTCAAATAAAACAATATCGTCAGGGAATCTAAGATGGTTTAGTTTTTTACCGTCTATATTTAATCCATGTTGGTCCCATATTAGCTTTCGAAATATGTTTTCCAGCACCGCGGAGAACAGCTTTGGAGATATCGGGTCGCCTTGTCTGACGCCTCTTTTTACTTGGAATGTTTCACCCAAGGTTTCCATTTGTACTCTTGCCTTACTGTTAGAGTAAATGTTTTTAATGGTGTTTATGTACACTGTCGGGATTCCTTGGTTCTGTAAGCTTTCCCATATGGCTGTGTGTCTAATGCTGTCAAATGCCTTAGAATAATCGATAAAGGCCATATATATCGGTTTGTTGTGCTCATTGTATTTTTCCATAATTTGCTTGACTGTGTGAATGTGATCTATTGTCGCGAAGTTTTTTCTAAAGCCAGCTTGTTCCTTCGGTTGGTTTTCATCAAGTGTGTTGCTTATTCGGTTCAAAATTATTTTGGAAAAGATTTTATGTATGTTAGACATCAGACTTATCGGTCTGTAGTTCCCTATGTCATCTCTTTCTCCTTTCTTATGTATGAGAATGATGTGGGATGTCTCCCATTGTTCTGGAACCTGTCCCGATCTCAGGATGCCGTTGAAGATTTTAGTTAGAATGGGGACCAGTTCTTCTATGGTTCCTCTCAGTAGTTCGTTTGTGATTTTATCAGGAGCTGGTGTTTTGTCTAACTTTTGGCTTAGTATGGCTTTCCTAGTTTCACTGGGTAATATGTCAGGTTCTGGGTTCACTAAGAGCAGATTATAATTTAGGGTTTCTTAACTTACATGTGTATTGGAGTCTTGGTTAGAATATAGATTGCGGTAGAATTTTGTAGCTATTCTATTTATGTTCTTTCGGTCTGTTGCATTTTTTTGGTTGTTTTTCAATTTCGGGATCCAGTGGTTTGATTCTCGGAGTTCCTTTAAAGCTTTCCTAGTTCCTCCTGTCCTTGCTATATGTTTTTCTAGAGTTTGCAACCTTTTAACTTTCCTGTCCTTTTTTATACCTTCTTTGATTTTTTTGCTTAAGTCAGTTATTTTTTGGATGTTCTGTTTCCTTACTTTGCAGTCAAGTAAACTTTTTCTATCATTTATAAGTTGTAGTGTTGAGTTACTTAAATTATATTTATGTTGTGGTCGTTTTTGTTCTTTTTGACATGTAATGTTGTTTTGTAATTTGTTGTAACTTGTTTTTACATCTATTGCATCTGTTTCTGATAGTTCTCTGCTGAGTGATGACAAGGAATTCTCCATTCTTTTGTTGGGTTCTGTGCTGCATGTCGGGAGTATGTCATGTATAGCAAACTTTCTGGATTGTTTTGGTTGTGTAGTCTTAAATGACGCCCTTACCATGCGGTGGTCGGTATTAAAGTTTAATTTTGATATAACTGCTGTGTCCGTAAATAGATTTGGGTGGCTGCTTATAATATAGTCTATTTCGTTTGTATGATTCCCGCCTGGAGAGATCCAAGTCCACTTGTTGTTTTTGTTTTTCTTAAAAATGCTATTTAGGAGGGTTAGATTGTGTTCTAATAAGAATTCCACCAGCCTTTGTCCATTTTTGTTTCTTTTGCCGTAGCCAAAGTTTCCTAATACATATTCTTCTTTACATTGTTTTATTCCCACTTGAGCATTAAAATCTCCCATTAGTACAATTATGTTTTTTGAGTAATTACTTATAATAGCTTGGGGATATTTCATTGTAAAAAGATTCATGTTCAAGTTCTTTTGCTTGTTCCGTGGGAGCATAGGCTCGGATAATTGTCCATGTTTTTTTGAAGCTAGGTAATTTGATGTTGAGTATAGCAGTTCGGTCATTAATTCCAATGAATTCTATTATGTATTCTTTTAGGTGCTTTTTAACTATGAATCGGACCCCTCCTTTTCCTTCGGTGTCTCCTTTGTTAAATAACACGAAGTCCTGGTGCTCTTCAATTCGTTCTCCTGTTCTTCTCATTTCACTGATTCCCAAAATGTCCCATTTTAGATCCTTTAATGCTTCTTCGAGTTCCGATAAGGATTCTGGTGTTCGTAAAGTTCTGGTATTTAGAGTTGCTATGTATAATTTGTTCTCATTCCTTTTGTTTTTTGTTCTTGTTAGAGGGTGATGGTCTAAGTCTTCCGAGGGGACCAGCCGTGGTGGAAGATATTTTTTTGATTGTTTGTGTAAATAATTCATTGTTGGTGTATGATGGTTCCGGTGGTCCTGGGGCATATTCAGTTTTTTGAGAGATTTATTTGTGGATCAGAGCTTGCTCTTTCTACATAGTTTAGTATGTTGGGTCTTAATATATCTCTGGAATGTGTTTTGGGTAGTGTGGATGATGGATTGTTCAATATTGCTTTCTTGTTAGTTTTCTTTTCTAATGGTGCCTTTGGTGAGTCGGAAGTTTCTCTTTTCCTCTTCTCTCTATTTTCTTTCGGCTTCTTTACAATGAGCTTGTCGTATTTTATATAGGCGATATTTCCTTTCTTTATTTCTTCTTCTACTTGCGGTTGCAGTTGTTTGCGTTTGTCTAGGATTTCTTTGGGGTAGTCCTCTTTTATGTTGACGCCTTGTGGAAGGTCAGGCTTATTTTTGAGTATAAGATGTTTTTTCCATTGAGTTGTGATGGTGACTATCACTGGACGGTTTTTATCATCAGTTTTCTGCCCAATTCTATATACTTTACTAATTTCTTGGCTATCCATATGAACTCCCATATTCACAATTATTTCTTTGATATGATCCACTAACTCCAATTCTGATTTAATATTTTCATTGATTCCAAAAAAGACGAGGTTGTTTTTTCTCTTTTCTATCTCTGCTCTTTGGAGTTTAAATTCCAGTTCTGAAATTTTGTTCGTGAGTTTAGTATTTTCCTCAGTGATAGTTTTCATTTTCTCTTCTAAGGCCTCCATAACGCTCTTAGTTACGGAGTATGTAATAAGTTCGGTTTGATTTTTAAATTTCTCATCGAGTTTGTTTAGAAGTAGTTCCATGTTCTTGTCCATGACTAGGGAAATTTCGTTTCTTGTGTGGTAGCACTGGTTGTCAGTTTTTATTTCTTTTGAGTGGCAACACTACTATTGCCAATGTCACTGTCACAGTAGCGTAATGTTGGTATTGGTATTAAGCTAAGCTGAGACAAGTCTATTGTCTATGACCGTTATTAATTTGAGGTTATAATTCTTAAGGGGGTTTTCAACTATTATCGCACGATATTTAAGCACTCTTACTGTGTTCTTTTATTATTTATGTTTATTGAACTTCGTTTTAATGTTTTTACGTTTCACAGCACGAAAATGACACTTTAAAACACTATTTTACGATTAAAATCCGCGGACGACGTTGACGTACATGTTAACAGTTTGGCCACCGGAACTACCGGTTAATAATTTATATACTTTGATTTATAACAATTATCCACTGTAGTAACTATTGATTAGATATTTAATATTCAACATATGTCGGGGGAGATAGTTCTCCAGAATCTTCTTCGGGTATAATGCCTTTGACCCTGAATGTGAGGATTAAATCAAATTCCACTTAATCATACATATGTATGTACATTGTAAAGGACCGACCCAATTGTGACGTAAGTAGAGAGGACATAGATCCTACACGAGGTATTATTATAAGACTGTACAATATTAAATAATTACTTTGTAGTTCAGTTTTAATAGTCAATAAGATCAAAATTCGAAACTCTGCTATGGTTAATACATATTGAATGAAGATAAAAATGTTAGATATATGAGAAGCATTAAACTATGTTCTTGGTGACGTTAAATCTTGTGCAATTGTATTTCAAGCTTCTACACACGTTCACATAAATAATGTAATTTCGTTTGGAATTCCGTTTAAAGTGTTGGGCATAGAAAGCATCAATAACAGAGGTATAGTATGGGGAAAGAAAGCAATATCGATATGGCAAAGATTCTTAACAGCTTTCCCACTTCCAAAACTTCCTACGTCTTTGGTTTTGCAAAAGTTGTGTTTTAACAAAGTTTTAGCTGTGAATGTAAAAAAAAATCCTAGATTTTGTCGTTGCAGTGGCTAGTTAACTATTAATATTCACAATTTAATAAAGTACTTACAGACATTTAACTTTAACTGTCACAAAAGAACAAACACGAAGTTTATGTATTGTGAAAAACATTACTCGTTGTTTTTTAGTTTTTTTATGCAGCAACATTAAAAATATATGTCTATTTATTCAAAGAATATTATGATCTCAACCAAAGGACGCTCAATGCAAAACATAATCTTTTAAAGCCTTTCATAAAGAGATGTGTAAATTCATTGCAAGGTACATCAGAAAATAATATATACAACTCATACATATTATATGTCATGTCAGTCTTGTTTAGATTAAGAATTTAACTTTGTTAAAACTCATATAACAAGTTTATCATAGTGATAATTATACATCTTATATATACAACTTCTATAACTAAAAAACAATCTCGTAATATACTTGTAACGTAAGAACAAATTAATAGAACCAGAATGTATTTTTACCATTTCTTACTCATTCTCATCTCTCTCTCCTTACTAATTTCTAAAAAAAAAAATGAACTGACTTCGAAAAGGAGAAGTTTCTCAATACCACTGCTTCTTTGTGTGTTCTAATATGTATTAATAAATAATATGTAATATTTTTACTGAAATATTACTCGACATTGGTCTCATTTGCTGTTGGAAAATTATTTAATTAAAATTATGTATAATATTAAAGAGGCTATAGTGAGATTGTACCTAATACGTAAAACTTATTTATTCAAAAATGAAATGAAAAATGAAATAAATTGTAGTAGAAATGTCGATATTCAAGACAAATCCCGCATTAGTAATAATTTTTCTGTCATGGGACGGTTTATAGCTTCAAAATGTTAGCTTTCGTCTTCTACATACAAACTTTAAGTATTATATTTAACACTCCTCATTCCATTTACTGACTTTTAAGTGTAAATTAAGCAAATATAAACTATCGTATGTTGTGGCTCATTAGCTCAATGGCGAGAGCACTCCTTTTTGGAGAAATCTGACGTAAAGGAGGTCGAGTGTTCATGTCCTTCACGAGCTACCAGTGCCATGTGGTTATCGGTGGAGTAGTACAGGGCCGGCCCATTCCTTCCTCAAGGTGTCGTTAAAGGCGTCTAATAGATCGGACTGTTATCTTTCAGACAGTATGTATACAGTCATATAGTACCATTTTGACATTATCATTGACGTCACTATTAAGTGAGTGAGTCCAAATTCTTATGGACATAATGTGGGTATTTTATACACCTCTGCCTGCCCCTTAGGTTATACAGGTGTGAGCGTATGTATGTTATATAGTAATAATATACATAAATTACTAGAGTAGCTAGCGATAGCCATAGCGTAAGAAGACGTAATGAAATTAAATTGACTATGAAATTAATTTATAAAAAAATATAAATTAGACGTACCCATGTTGTTTTTGCTACTCAATGATATTAGAACCATAAAATAACGTTTTCGCCACGGGGATAAATCGTCGGTATTAGCATAGTGCGTGTTCGTTTGTTTACTTAAACGGGCCCGTTGTGTGGATCTATATCATCTGTGTCTTAGCTACGTTTCAGTAACCTCAATCCCTAAAAAAGGTGATCGCTCGGATCCGTCCAACTTACACCTATAGCATTGTTCTCCAAGATAATGGAATCCGTTATTTACTTGACTAACCGGTGGGCACAGTCGAGACCAAGAGGGAAGCGTTGGCCATTTATTAGTTTGGACGTAGCGAAGGCCTTCCATCGGATCCGGCACAAAGCGCTTCTTACCAAGCTTCCTTCCAATGGGCTTTCCGAGAAACTGTGCAACTGGCTCACCAGTTTTCTTACAGACGGAAGCATCAAGGTCGTTGTTGACGGTGCATGCTCCGATTCCAAGTCTGTCAATTCTGGTGTCCCACAAGGCTGTTTGCTACCACCCACGCTGTTTCTTCTCCATATCAATGACATGCTGCAGATTAGCAGCATCCATCGCTTTGCGGACGATAGTACGAGTAATGCCCTTTACACCGGCCGCGCTAACATTTGTCGGGTAAACGTCATCGAGAGCCGATCCAAACTTGTGTCTGAAATCGAAACTTCTTTAGTAAAGTTTCAGATTGGGGTCGACTTAACCTTGTCCAGTTTAACCCCACGAAGAAACAGGTTTGCGCGTTCACCGCTAAAAAGATGCCATTGGTCGTATTACCTCGCTTTGAAAGCACTTCCCTAACTGCATCAGCCAGCATCGGAATCCTTAGCATCGGTATATCAAGCGAAGTCCAGTTTCGCGGTCACTTAGAGGGTAAGGCTAAATTAGCCTCGAAGAAGCTTGGTGTGCTAAACAGATCGAGACAGTATTTCACTTCGGCCCACCGCCTGCAACTTTATAAGGAGCAGGTTCGATCGCACATGAAATAATGCTCTCATTTCTATGCAGGTGCACCCCAGTACCAGCTTCTCTGATCAGCTGATATTTCTGATCGGCTTGACACCTTGGCGTTGCGTAGAGATGTAGCTTCACTCTGCATCCTCTATCGCTTGTATCATGGCGAGTGTTCAAAGGAATTGTTTGGACTTACTCCGGAATCACCTGCCAACATCCTACGCGGAAATAGCCATCCCCATCACCTCGATGATTGGCACTACACCACTGTGCACTTCTCCAGAAGCTTTTTGCTTCGAACAACCAGCCTATGGTAAATATTGTCGCCTGCCGTATTTCGGCACCGATACGACCGTCAAACCTTCAAGAAAAGAGCGTACTCCTTCCTAAAAGGCCATCAACGCACTTGTGTCTCTTGAGTTGCGTGTGTCCATGGGCGACGGTAGTCACTTACCATCTGGTGGCCCGTCTGCTCGTTTGTCCCCTATCGCATAAAAAAATCTCTCAAAGTACCAGTTTAGACCGAAAAGTTGTCTTTGAGTTGAATAGAGTACTTATTGAGGAATAATGTGGGTTATTTTTATATTTATATTTAGGACTTCACACTACTATCCTTAGGAGAAGTGACTATAAACGCAGGTGAACTGTAATAAATTACTTAAACAATTTGAAAATATTAAACTAAAAAATTAAATATTGCTATTCGAAACTAGTACAAATAGGCAAAGCAATAAGCATATTTTTGTTTATAATTGGTTTTGAAAACTATGACATACTACATAAAAATATAAGTATAAATAATAATCTAAGTTAATGTGTGTGTCAGTGAGGTTTCCGGAGGCCCAACTTCTCCTCTCCTCTTTCCCCTCCACTCATGCCCCCTCTAATGTTTAAGGTCTCCTTATCCCACCTCTCCTATTTCCCCTCCCGGCCATTCCCCATCCCCCATCACTCACAAAGGCGGGCAGCGTACTTTCGACTCTTGAGTTGCAAGTGTCCCTGAACGGCGGTTGTCACTGACCATCAGGTGACTCGTCTGTTCGTCTGTCACCCTTTCTATAACATACCTTCACCATATTTTAAGTTTTGGTACATACTTTTGATTATATTAAATAGGTTTTTGTTGTTATATGACGCTTTTACACTATTAGAAGTGCCATATTTTAAGTTTTTCAAGTAAGTGGATCAAAACTTTTTTTTTTATTAGATATTTTTAACACGGAAGCACTTGTTGAATACGCGTTGAATGCCACGTCCCGGCCCGCTCCATTACAAATTTGCTTCCCAGTCACGGAGTTCTTACATTTTGACATAAATGCCTTTATTCAAAAATAATACTAAGTTTCTCTTTTGGTTTTAGAAATGCGAGTTTTCATAAAATGTCTAGAAAGTTAGTTCATATTGTTTGATCTTGAGGTTTATTGTAATGTACTGTATTCTGTTTTCAATATGATAACGCTGTTAATTACTTGAAGTTGCAATTATGAAACGAGTTCACCGTCGTTGACGCCATCTTCATGTATGGGTTTTTTTGTTAGTAGTGATATGTGTATGGGTAAAAGTTGCCCACTCACGGCACTTGCGCTGATATAATGTTTTTGCTCAACACAAAGCCGCAAACAGTAGTTGATATACTTTTAATATTAAAAAAAAACTATTATAACGTTAATCCCTTTGTGCTTAAGACAAGGTGATAGCTAAAATGAGATGCCTAGCAGCATATGCCACCTCCCTCTCCTTTCACTCAGATATGTTCACGAGTATTTATTATGTATTTAACCATAACATTTATTAAACCTCATGTTGATAAAATAACTCTTTACTTGCTTAAAAATATGCAACTATAATTATTACTTATTAATCATTTAAACACATTTGAAAAGAATACCTAACCTGTTTTCAGTTTTCACTGTACTTAAATTAATATTTGTTGTAATCGCCACTTCAAGTTATTAGAACTACTATGTTTCGTCAAGAATAACAATTAACAAATGATAAACAATTCTGTTTACTATTAGCTAGATACAGAAGATTTATTTATTTTAAATTGTGAAGGTTTTAACCATGATTTATTTTATGGCATATGGCAGATCAATATGTATACTGGACTTTTATGAACGTATACTAAATTTCATAGTGATAGGTCTGAATATGATTTGCTTTATCACGGCCGGAGATTTCAACATGTGATGTGTCATATGATTCGTTTTAATAGTTGTAGAGACATAGGGTGGTGACGCCGGTCCTCAACGAGGGCAATTATTGTATGTGAATAAAAAGACTTTCCGTTACATCGGTGAATAAATCCGAGGGAATACGAGGTGTTTTGGGATAAATGATGTATGGGCTAGTTTTCAGGTACTGTGCGGTGTTCAACACGATCTTATTTCACCAATAAACACTTTATCGAAGAAGAAAGACGAAAGGATATTAAAGATACACTATATGCTAAGTTTCTCATTCTTGCAAATGTGAGAGGTACGTGCAAGAAAGGGATACGAGTAGGAAATATATTATCAGCAATGCTTTAGATGTAATAACAGTCAATTGACTAATTTCAATATAACTCAACCATATCGTAATTGAAAGTGACATACGGAGATATCGTCAGCATAAAGAGGGGGTTAATAATGCAGTTAGGTTTGTTTAGAGAGTCAACGGACACATTCCCCTTGTGTAAGTTCTGTCCTTAGCGAATCTACCGTATCAGTGGCGTTATATATTATAATGTCAACGGCAGTTTTATTTAATGATAGTATAATAACTTCAGACATCTCACACACGGCCGTTTAATCCCTAATAAACATTCATATATGTCTAAATACATGCATATTATAGATAAATTACACCCAGACACAAACACAAGTGCTCACCGAAAAAATATTTGTCCTAGATGGGAATCGAAACTACGACCTCTAGCTTAGCAGTGAGGGTCACTAACTACTAGACCAACAGGCCAGTCATAATATTATAACAGTCATAATAATTTAATTTTTGCCCGCAAAGTTATAGGTGCGCCGCGGCGAAAACCGCCAACTTTTGCATATAATTTTCTTACTACCAATATCCATGTGTCAAGTGTTCAAATATTTTTTGAAATACGACAAGCAGATCTAGAGATTAGCGAATGCAAGAACAGACACTCTTCAGGTTTATTCTATTTGTAATTACATGTAGATAGAGTCAAATGTAAATTATTTGTAATGAACACACGTTTTAAAACAAAAGTATCTGATTTAAGCTTCTGGTTTATAAGATTCTGTTACTGGATGATTATAATATAGGACTGGCCTGTTGGTCTAGTGGGTAGCGACCCTGACTGGGAAACCAAGGTCGTGGGTTCGTTTTCCACCCAGGACAAATATTTGCGTAATGAGCATGATCATTTGTTCTGTGCCTGGGTGTAATTTATAATTTAAAAACAACAAAATTGGCTTTTTTGTTTTGGAACTTTTTTTATATTGGGTAACAGGCCGACGAGGCTCCTGATGGTAAGTGACAGCCACCGCCCATGGACACCTTTAACTCAAGAGTTTTAAATGCACTGTCCGCTGTTGAGGGTGGTGGTGTGGGGGTGGATATAAGAGGAGGGGAAAGTACCCACTGCACTCCGTAAATACAACGCAAGCATTGTTTGACAACTGGTTTTCTGTAAGGCCATGGTATTACTCCGGTCGAGCCGGGCCATTCGTGCCTAAGCATTGCTCTCCCATGGTCTTGAACAAAGATCCGGGCTTTAGAAGCATAGATACTGATACTGTTTGAGAGTGCTTTGTAATTGTTTTATGAGTAACTTTATCACAATTATTTTCTCATTGAGTCCTTGTACAACGCTGCAAATAATTTATTGTTATGTCATGAAAAATGTTTACTTAGAGAGGCATCTGTAAGGATTTAACGCAATAATCGTTTACTATCGATATAGGTCTGCCGTAATGAACGAAAATATATTAAATATCTCGAGAAGCCAACCGAAAGACATTTCAATTAGCCAGCTGGAGTAACACACATAAAAAATATGTGTCTGGGTAAGTGGACAAATGCCATTTTACAAAAGTCAAAGCATGAGCAGGTCGAAACAATTTCTTGTCATTATCGATACTTGGGAGCACGTTATTATTGGTAGCGCAGTGAGCTTTATTGTGGGTCAAACAAGACAAAATAAATTGCACTGATAACAGAGGCTAATTGAATTTAGCAGAGATCCCTAAGGGTGAACCATTTAGAAAAGATAGGGTTCTAGTTTTATCATCTGTTACGTACCTGTTAGTCTTGTCTTTTTAAATTGTATGTGTATAATAGAATTCATAATTCAGTTTTATACTAAAGGAAAACGATACTGCATCGCCACTTAAGAACTTAAACTTTTTTAAATATTGAGAAGCCTGCTGTGTAATCGATACATAATTGTTCATAATATATCAATTGTTAAATGATATCAGTTAAATGCTCAATCTGATACCAAATGTTGATGATGTTTTTAATTTCATGACATAATATTTGTTTGAAATGTTAAAGTGAAGTGTGAAGTGTTTATTTAAATAGTTTGTCACCAAATAAAAATGAAAACGTTTATTATTAATTGAATTAGAAGTCAGAAGGATAAAAGTTATACAGTTGTTGGAATCATTGGTCAGAAAATAAAGTTCAATTATGATTTTTTGTCGAATGTTGGTGAGAGTGGGGAATTAAAGGTTATAAAATCAGAGAGCGCACCACAAAGCCACTCTTTTGCTGCCGAAGATTTCTGAAGACGCCCCGTGTTGGAAGAAAACTCGTTTCACATTATTATTATTTCATAAAGTAACAGAAGATTGCGAAGAAAGGCTTTGGAGGTGAATGCTGGTAAGTATCTCGCCGTGAAGTATTGTTCAGTTTGCATTCGTTGTCTATGGCGATTTTTATTATAAATATAAATATTGAAAAAGGTCAACATTTCACGTATAGGAAGGTTTTCGTTTTTTGTAGCCAAGTGACATCTTAGATTATAAATAAAACATGACAGTTTTTGGTAACCCGTCGCCTTAGACAATTCTGCGACCGATCGCCATAAAAGAATATTGGTTGTAAAAGATTTATTGATACAAGGCCTGCAATAGGTGTAGTACACCCAGCGTAATAGATGACGCGCGTATTGTATTCGACTGGACACCTTTCCAGACTCCGAATTCACACTAAGAGCTTCAAAGTAGAAAATTCTAATATTAACATTTTATAGTTAGAGGACTTGGACTTCCCGGCACCAGCCAGGAGAGCTACAATAAAGATTAATGAATTATGATAAATAACTATCGGCAAACGTCTGCGCTAATTACACCTCTGCCTAACCCTGCGAAGACACAGGCGTGAGTGTAAATATGTATGTAACAGTTTGTTGATCGCAGTACCAAGTACCGGACTGCCACAAAGCCAAAAGCAAGGTTATGTATGCCATGTATACGTATTAATTATTTCTTTACTATTTACCTATTTATTTTACAGCTTTGAGGTTTCTATAGTGACGTTTGTAGGTATATCCGTGCCGATTTTATGTATAAGAAAATTTTGAGCACCAAAAAGTACGAATGCATTATTATTGTTTGTCTCTCAAAAACGAATGTCGAGAATTTCTATAAAACTTAAGGGTTTTAAAAGATAGTTTTAAATATTTAGAAGACTATATACACGATAATAAGACTCAGGAATTCCTGGCACCAGCCAGTTAAAGTTATAGGTATGCGACCCTGACTTGCTTGACTTACACTCCACCATACACCTGTATAAGCAATATCCTCCCTTTCCTGACAGCCTAATTATAATTGTCGATTAATTATTACGATTATTATGTTAGTCATAAGTATATAATTGTAATACATACCATATAAAACTAAAAACTGTGAAAGACACTGATTCCTGTAATACAAGTTTGAAACGTAATATAGGAGACAGGACTTTGCGTTGATAAATAAAAACAAGAAATCTTAAATAAAGTAAGTAAACCAAATCAATTTTTATAATTTGCAACATATATCTTTTTATTAACATTATTATTATTATCTCTTTATTCACATTATTCAACATACAAATTACATTTTTAAATATAAAATAAAAACAAAATATATTTAAAAATATAAAAAATAGTGCCCCACCGGTATCGGGTACAGGGACCAAGCTACCGGTGGTTAGGGCTCCAGAGACAGGAACCTCCTCACAATACGTGCCGTATCAAGAAGGACTGCCTTCTGCATTAGGCCCTTAACCCAGCTGTGTAACGTGAGCCTCTGCAGATGTTGGTCGAGGCTCTTGGCAATCAACCCATGAGCTGATATGACTATCGGCACAATGATTGCAGAACTCACATCCCACATGTCGACCACCTCATGGGCTAAATCCAAATATTTTATTTGTTTATCTTTTTCTGCCTTTATGAGGTTGTCGTCATGTGGAATGGTAATGTCAACAATCATTGCTCGGCGCTCTAGTCGGTCTATCACCACTATATCAGGTTTATTGGCAACAATAGTCCTGTCAGTGATGATAGATCGATCCCAATATAATGTTGCACGACTATTTTCAAGAACTGGGTCGGGCACATACCTATAATACGGTAACTCGACATCCACAAGGTTATATCTAAGAGCAAGTTGCTGATGGACTATCCTGGCCACTTGGTTATGTCTGTGCAAGTACTCACCGTTTGCAAGACGAGAGCAACCGGAAATTATATGCCTGAGGGTTTCACCACGGCGATGACATGCCCGACAAATGTCAATTGTGCTTATTATTATTATTATTATTTTCATCATATGTATTAAAAAAAGTACCCGGATGATGGCAAAAGACTTGCCCCCTGATTTGGCTGAATTGTTATCGGCGAAATGGGGGCGTTAATTCCGCTTCTGGCTACCCCTTCGGGGACGCGGGCGTGTGTATGTACATGCATATGTTGACCCGGTAAATATAGAATACTTACGTATGTTTATAAGTGGATTTCGGACAAAGTATCTATGTTTAATACACCCGGTTCAGATAGCATAGCGGGAGTTATGTTCCAATTAAAAACTTAGTTTTTTTTTAGTTAGTGTTAGTCAACATTTTTACTAACATAGTAACTAAGTAATAAGTAGGAATATGTAAATACTACAACTATGTACTATATAGTATAACTAAGAGGGGTGAGTATCTCTTCACTTATTCAGAGTAAGGACCGAATTGAAGCGCGACACATCATTATCAATTTATCTTAATGACAAGCTTCATGGCTGATGGCATCAGTTTGTTACCTAGCCAGTATGAGATCACCTACAGATTATAACAGTTTTATACCGTGTAGAATATGAACTTTTTTATATCCTTTACAGGAATAAGTGTTTGTGTTCCAACTCGCCTGACCGTAAATCCGATACCGATCCCCGATGGCCCACGGTCAGATATACCGACGATTTAGAAAAAGGTAAGTAAGACAGACTAGATGCGGAGGGCGGGGGACTGGATGCGTTGGGAGAGGACTACATCCAACAGGGAACTGCAGTAGGATAACTGATTGTATTATATATTGAAAGTTTTAAAGTTGTATACTTTAGTAGGGGGTGTATTACTTAAATACATACCATAAAATAACTGTAGGTTGCAATACCTACACGGCAATAAAATTTACATACAACTAGATTTAACTAATGTTATCGTTCCGCGCGTTTTATTTATGTTTGTATATTTATTTTGATAGGAGGCAAACAAGCATTTGGGTCATTTGATGATAAGCGTCTACCTCCACCCATGGACATCTGCAATTCAAGATTCGCAAGTACGTTACCGGCTTTTTAGATATGAGCACGCTTTTTCTTGAAGGTTTGAATGTCGTATTGGTATAGAAATACGGCAGCTGACAATTTGTTCCACAGTGCGCGCAGTCGTGGAATGCAAATCATCCAGGCGATGAGGATGGATATATAAATTATGTTTAATTAAGACTTTCAAACTTAGGTTCTTCTTAATATCACTTAAATATGAAATATTGAATACTACACGAATGGCGCAGTGATTTGAGCGGTCACCTCGCTACAAAACTGCTGGATTTCGAAATCCGTACTGGGCAACGCTTTCTGTAATCCTCAAATTGTTGCTCTGAGTCTGGTTGTTCTCTGTGTCCGTGATTTGGAAGTTTGTAAAGTCCCCCGCGATACAGGAAGTAATCCTTGTACGGTAGTTGTTATAAAAGAAAAGAAGAGAAGAATCTTAAGAGCCACTTGTCGACATAATGCATTGTTTTAGAAATTAATTAAATTCTTGTCTAAAGATAAAGACAGTGTTGAATTAAACACTGACAGATTTAATCAGTATTCTACTAAAGTAAATATTTAATTCACATGATCTAAGCTGCCTGATAATGGTGATGATGACGAAGTTGATTTTTTTAAACGATGATAGATCAATAAGCGATAAACGGAATATTATTTTATCATTCATGTTTGACGAAAGCAAAAATTTAATATAGCGGACGTAAACGCAAAGGGTTTATATATTTTTTTACTTGTTACTTATCAACATGTATTTCTGATAGGATTTACGATCACCTGTATACCGTATTATTAACAAAAGGGACGGAAGGACCTTTCGAATCCTTCGTATTATCCAACTCATATTTTATTACCAATTAATTTCTGTTACAGTATACACTAACTACTGTCAACTCTATTAACCGTACAATCACAGTAATGTAAATTGGGTCTTGAAGTTTAACTAGATTATACATAGTTATAGGTTTTCCCGTTTGACTTTGATAACAGACTTACAAACTATACATGAGTAAATGAATTAAAATCGTTCATATTAATTCTTTCGTGGAATAAAGACTAAAACATACTTATATCATACTGGTTTCCATCTTTCATAACATGCATATTTTTTATCTGTCACCACGTACGTTCAGGCAGCCTGGTTTTTAATACGATCAAGATTAAAATGTTAAATCCATGCAATGTAATAAGGTTTATTCTACACGCTCTCAAGTATAATCTTACGTTCTTGACACAATAAAAAATCAGATGGCGATATGACGCACGACGACAGCCCCTTTGCCCCTATCTATTGCGAATTTAGTCTCAATACTGAAGAATCTATAACTTATTCTTTTTACTAAAAGTATTTTAAAATAACGTTGGAAAGAAAATTAACAATAAATAAGAGTGAACCTTACTCGAACAAAGTAATTACGGTAACTGTCCCAATCTTTCCCATACCGACAGAGACCAGATAATGTTCCAACCTGCTCTATAGACTGAAGTTATCTCACGAAATCTTGTATAACTATACAGGAGAACTAAAACTTTTGATTTATTGATTCAATACGTAGATGTTGGCTGGAATATGGTGCGACTGCCTATGATCTATGATCAACTTCACTTGGTAAAGCTTTAATATATTCCAAGAATAAATGTATCATCGCACAGTAATAAAAGATGTTTTTATAGAGGTAGAAAACTTTGAAATGGAATAAACCAAAGATGTTTTTTTTTTAATTATCATGAAACTTACTTTATTCGAAAGATAATCTTTTGGCATTATAATTCAAATATGACTTTCGGCTGGCTCGGACGTAGTCTAATCTGGAGGTCCAATTTTTCATGGCCTTTTTCAACATTTGTGGCCGTATATCGGCAATAACCCGGCGAATGTTGTCCTCCAAGTGGTCAAACGTTTCGGGCTTATCGGCGTAGACTAGCTACTTCACATACCCCCACAGAAAATAGATCTGGGAGGCCAATTCACGGGTTCAAAATGTGAAACTATGCGGTCACCAAAGGTTTCTTTCAATAAATCAATTGTGGCACGAGCTGTGTGACATGTTGCACCGTCTTCTTGAAGCCACAGCTCCTGACCATAATTGATGAACGAAAGAGTCAGTAACAATGGCTCCATAGCGGTCACCATTGACTGTAACGTTCTGACCAGTTCTTTGTTTATTGACGTATCCATTCAAACAAAAGTGAGCTTCATCGCTAAACAAAATTCGGTTATGAAAATCTGGATCAACGGCAATCTTGTTTTGGGCCCATTCACCGAATCTAAGTTGCAAGTGGTGGGCCTTAGTACAATACTGTCTCGATCTGTTTAGCACACCAAGCTTCTTCGAGGCTAATATGGCCTTACTCTCTAAGTGACCGCGGAACTGGACTTCGCTTGATATATCGACGCCAAGGATTCCGATACTGGCTGATGCAGTTAGGGAAGTGCTCTCAAATTGAGGTGATACGACCAATGGCATCTTTTTAGCGGTGAACGACATCTCTGTGGATGCGTATTATCATTTAGAGTAAACGTATTGCGAAACCGTTCCATAGGTAGTCGAATTAATTGCTCTGATGGGCGATCATGTTGACCGTAAAATAGACGTAGTGCGAGATATTTCAAACAGAACCGTGTGTTAAAAACTTGCGGCCCAGCATATACCAGCCTCAATACGAACAATAACTTTTTCTACTCAACCACACAATCAGATTACCTAAATCGATTACGAATAACTTATTCTGCTTCTGTTTTATTTCATTGGATTTTTAAATAATTCTTAATTAAATATTTGCACTTAACGATTTCCGTTTATCAGCTTCCGCCTATTCTTATATCATTCATTTAAATGATACTTATAAATTAATTGTAAACAAATTAAAAAAAATCAATTACACATTATGATGTTGCAATTAAGAGGCTTATAATCCATAAAAATGATAACCACGAAATTGAAAAATTATTAAAGATCACGAAACCAAACAACACCTGTCCTAATCTGTAATCCTAATGTGTAAAATATCATTAGATAATGTTATAAACGTGCTCTTCGTGTCTGTGTCTGAGTCTGCCACTCATTAAGGCAAAATGTGAATTAAGATCGCACTAATTGACGAACGTACGATTAACATAATTTTTAAAATTAAGCTTTTTTAATTAAGCTTTGTTGTGCTATTAACAGCTATCGAGAATTTTAAGAATATTTGTCAAGAATTTTGATTTTATTTGCACCGTACTAAGAACGACAAGATGATATGAACAGAAGATGACAGGTTTCTAATAATGGTGAATTTGAAAAAGTCAGTTATTCACCATTAGGAACTACAAGGAAGTTATCAAGAAGTTATACAAAAACATACCAGTAAATGTTGATAATTTTTGTATTGGCAAAGTATTCAACTAATAGCAGGTTGTACTTGAAGTTATAACTTATTTTAAGCACTTACTTAAAATGAGTCCCGCTGCTGTTCGTTGAATATTTTCGAATTCAAATGCATATAAATCGGGTTCAATTCTTTTACCCAACTGTGCAAGAATACAAACACACACGAAAACACAACCTCTCCCCCCCGGAGGGGTTGTGTTTTCGAGTATGTATATTGTGTTTCTTTATCATGCCCCTGAGCCTATGGACTAAGATCTCAGCGCTTGATTCTTGATTTGAAAAAAAATATTTTACATGAAAGAGATCATGACATAGAAAGTTATTACAAGGCAAGGATCGATTTAACCCACAATAAAATCAAAAAATATCTGAGAAATTTTAAACCATTTTATTTGTTAGATTTACTTACGAAATAATCGGATTCTAGCAACAAGATGACTTAATTAAGAGTAATGTTAAGTAAAAATGTGTCAAATACGTTCCCGATGATAACAAGATACTGTTCACTAATTTTAGTGTATGCTTTTATTTTAGTCACATTGAATATAAAACCAGAATTATTAATCTTTGTAACGACCGCTAAGCAGAAGGAAGAGAAGGAGAGACTTTCATCGTCGGTGAATGACAATACTTTATTTAAATACTATTTTAGGGATACTAATATATATATAACTATAATATTTTTTATTTTTATCTTCTTTGAATCGTGTTTATAGTAGGAAAGGAGGTCATCACTATCCATGCATATAAACATATTTCGTTTCATTTCACATCAGTACTATCTTATTACTTATAACTTTAAACCATCAATTACGTTTCCCCTGTGTCATTATACCCATATATTGACAGGTATTATATATATATATATATATATATATAATTTGTTTCTACTGCTAAAGCACCTTTCAAACACGGATGTTTTCGGATACACAAAATAATTACCTATTCGCATATCATCTGTTACGCATTGCTACAGATTATTTACTAGATCAAATTCAATCAAGTATTTGGGTATTTTAAAAACCATTAGTAACTTGGTTGGAAGCTTTTAATCTTTTAGTAACTGACATCTCACTTGTACACATGCATACACATAAGTATCAGTTACTTAAAGTACATCAGGATACCTCCATGAAAAGCCCTTATATATTTCAGTAGAAGTAAGTACTTATGATATTTTTTGTAAAATTCAATTTAAGCTACAAATTTAACTAGTATTGGTGAAGTGAATATCAATATGGCAGCTTTACATACAGCCTGTGGGCCAGCAGTTTATCGTAGTAAACGTTGCTTGAATAATTAAGAGCAACTCATACCGCAACCAAAATCTTGGATTTAGTCTAAAGAAATTAAATTTATTAGATAAGATGCCACTCAGAGATTCCGCCAATGTCAAGTATTTCGAGAGAAAAATATAATCGCCATGTGGGTATCCCAACTTAAATCAATACAAAAAAATCAATTCAACTCTTCATTGTACCCTTGTATAGGTGGCACCACTATTTGACCAATGTCAAGTTTATAGTTTCAAGGTATTTTCAATTTGTACATTATTTTACATTATCTAATACAAAGAAAAGAACGCTTAGGTAGTCTGAATAAAGTATGGCAGGTTTAAATATTTATTGACTAACACGGCAATTCCATATTTGTGGTTTAAGTTCAAATGTTTAATACTGTGTTCAACAAGTAATTGTAAGAAGTGATGGAAAGAAATAATGGTTTTTACTCGTATATCCCATATATATAAAACCATTATATTAATTCATAAGGGGACAAATAGATTCGTCGTCCCCAGATTCTTTGCGCGCGGCATTGGATATGTTTTGATATATGACCTCCGTTTTTTCAATAGTCCTACAGTCCTGTCGAAATCATCATGGTACCTTAGTCATAAATGGACGGAAACTATAAGAGAGTGATAGATGGATGGATGAAACGATCCGATATATTGGTTAGGTTTCCATTGGTTAGTTTTCCTAGTCACGTAAATTATGGTAAGCCTACCTTTTGTGGTCTGTGGTACCGGGAAGTTAAAACTCAGAAAATATACGTACATATGTGGAAGTGAATGTTCAAAGTCTATTTGTGGCAATAAGATCCAAGAATACGTTACTTTTTAGGTGAAAATAATGATAAGAAAACATAAAAGCAAAAGTATGCAAAGTAAGGAATTAACGTGTATGAGTGGGCTAGAAGTATGCAAATTAATAACGGCTATGTTACCTATGTGTGTTAAAAAAGATAACGTCGACTACTTCAGATCTTTCTTGACAACTGTGTTCTATAGTAAAATTTCGGATTCTGGACCGAGTTTAAGAATGAAATGGCAAGAATATTTTTATAAAAATTATTTTAGCATTTATTAGTAATTGACAACTGATGCCACGCGTATATAAAGGCTTATTTTAAGCAAGTTTATGTGAAGCATAAATTTTAGGGCGCTTAGAAGTTGATAACGGAGGAAAAATAAGATTATTGAATATTTTATTAATAATGATTTCAAATGTAATAGAAGCTTTTCTCATATCAAATATCACAGGTAGGACAGCAGTGATAATCCACTTTATCTTTAACCAACTTCAAGAAAATTAGGAAGTTCTCGATTCGCTTGTATTTTTAATTTGTTTTTATTATTTTTACCTCATAACTCTGTTATTTAAGTAGGTATAAATTATGTAGTTTCTAATTTATCCCATAAAATTTACATAACAATCGGGTTAGTACTTAGCTTGACAAAATATGTCATCCAAGTACGAAATACGAAATTGCGTATTTTGCTCTCCTGTGACTTTCCAATTGTGTTTAAGAATTACGAAAAATTATCAAATAGTTAAAAGCGTTAAATAAAAACTTTTCTAACCGACTTCAAAACTAGACAATTCTTAAATCGGGTGTATTTTTTTAAGATGCACTTTTTATGATTGAAATTATTGCGGAAAAGAATTCGAAAATAGCATTAAATGCGGTTATCAACTTTTTTCAAAATTTAATTATTAATAATTGATTAAAGTGCATTTAACTATAAATGATCGAGTAAGGTAAAAATATTCATACATAAGTTCAATAGAAACTAAAACGAACTGAAAATGCTCTACAACAAATGATGGAATTCATACACGAACATTTCAAATTATTTTATAGATAAATATAATAATAATATGTTTATATACTTTGAATGGCTGCATTTTTCAGTGGAAGAGCTATGCTTAAGCACGAATGGGCCGGCTCAACCGGTGCGATACCACGGCCTCACAGAAAACCGGTTGTGAAGTAACGCTTGCGTTGCATTTCCCCGAATTGAGTGAGCTTTCCGGAGTCCCAATTCCCCCGCCCCCCTTTTCTCTCCCCTCATCTCCTTTCTCCTTTTTCCATCTCTTCATCCCTCCTCTCTTCTTTCCGCTCCCTGCATCCCCTATCCCTCATCACCCTCAAAGGCGGGGAGCGCACTTGCGACTCTTGAGTTGAAGTGTCCATGGACGGCGGTGTCACTTACCATCAAGTGACCCGTCTGTTCGTCTGTCCCCCTATAGTATAAAAAATATATATATATGTATATACACTACAGGATATTGGCCTCGAAACGAAACGAAAAGGTACGAACCAAAACTGCTTCGAAACCTTATTAAAATTTCTTGAATTGAAGCTTCCTGTCCCTCGACAGACTTGTTATGTTTTTTCGATTAGTTTTAGTGACAATTATTTAAATAGCTTATGTTATGACATCTTCATTATTGTGAAGTTATTTTAATTTATATTATAATACCATTTGACAAAATATATGTTTACTATAAATCCCGACTACCTAAATAATATTATATCTCTGAGGTTACGTTCTCATCTCTTTTACCTTAAAAAATATGTTATTCCCGACCACAAGAAAGGTTGGGACAATGGTTACAGTATCTTTACTCGAACTTTGTAGGCTTATGACAATGAACACGTTCTATTGTTTCTAAAGGTTTTTATAAGATAAAGTAGGACAAATTTTGTTCCAAAGGGACATTTCATTTAAAAAACTTAAGTTTATACAAATTAAACAGCAGGTACTTTGAGCAATAATGATTCTCTTCATTTTGAGAAATGCAAACAACAAAGTAATTTTTAACAAAAATATTTTCTTTACCCTGTATCCAACATTGAATTTGTTTTTTGTTGAAATTGTGTTTTTATCGTGGTATGGCCATGATTAGGCACGAATGTGCCGTCTCAACCAGTTCGATATCATGGCCTCACAGAAAACCGGTTGTGAAGGAACGCTTGTGTTGCATTTTAACGAAATTAGTGAGGTTTCCGGAAGCCCAACTCCCTGTCTCCTATTTCCTCTCCCCTTTTTCCCTCCCCGAATTCCCCCATCTCTCATCACCCTCAAAGACACCCTAACCAAAGGATAATGGGAATTTTATGGTTCACTATTGTCCTCAAAGAAAAAGTTATATATAAGCTTAATTCATCATGTAATTGACTGGGCAGCGACCGTTTTTGTTCACTCGCTGACTTCTTGTCCACAATAAAGAGTGATTGGTCGATGAATACAACAAATGGGTCACGAATCTCATAAAATATATTGGTAGATAAAGATTTAAGGACATCTTTAATCAAAAATCCTGTAATAAAATTGTTTCAAATGGAATTGAATTGCGGAAGCGAACAAATGAGAAGAATTGAAATGTTTAAAAATGTATTAAGCATTTTAGAATTACTTCAATGTTTAACAAAACACTTTATTTCTTTTGAATCTTCTATAAAAACAACTTTGTATAAAATACAGCAAATACTACTATGAACACACATTTATGGTTTCAAAAAATAATAAAAGCAGAATGAATGCTATATATAGTTAAATATATTTAATTGTCAGGTGTTCCGTATTAGGTACAGCAGTTAATTCTGAACACCTCACAACACAATGAAAGTGTGGTAAATTGAGGTTTTATCTACATCCATGCCAAGGAACGTTTATGATTTATTAATATTTAAGTGTAACCCTCAGAATAGCTGTGTCAAAATTATGGGAGATTTACGGGTTTAATCTGTCGAATGGTATAATTAACTGACACTTGGTCTAAAGGGTACAGAGGTATTAATTCTCCTTTGCAGTACCAAACTGCTTCAGTTAACCGAATGACCATACACCTTATAATATATTTAAGAAAGTCAGACTTTTTCCCAATTTTTTTTTTACTATATAATAAACAAAATGTTCCGCTTCAACGTGTCCTAGAGAATATCTTCTGTTCATAAGTGAATTATTTGAAAAGAGTAAGTACTTTCCAAAAGCATCTACTTTTTAAACAGGGTTCAAAAATGTTGCTATGAAGTACTAATATAATAAAGCTAAAGAGTTTGTTGGAACGCGCTAATCTCAGGAACTACTGATTCAATTTCAAAAAATCTATTTGTTTAGGTAGCCCATTTATTGAGGAAGGCTATAAAACAGAACGCTGCGACTTCTTCTTCTCTACAGTGAACATAAACGCAATATAAAAGCTATCAAATGACTATTAATATCAATAATGATAATAATAACTCCACACACCTCACACGGCCATATGCCCGAAGGAGTAGACGGAGATGTTAATACTTCTAATATCCACATTTTGTTAACGTAATAGGAGACAAGCCTATTGCCGGCAACTTAGCACTTTGAAAATCATAGATGGGAAAAATATTACTATATTTAAGTGGAAGGGTAATTAATAAGGAAAGGGATATTGCCCATAAGGATGGGTTGGGGAGTATAAGTAGTAAGTAGTATAAAGTAAGTAGTATAACTCGACCCAGCTCTTGCCGGAAAATTTGTACCCTCTAACGACATTTTATCAATAACTTATAAATTTTTGACACTTGAACATATTATGGTATTAACAATTGAACTTTCTGTCAAGATGAAAAGCACAAAGGCACAGAGGTTATTTTTTAATATGTTTGTCTTTTGAGCTGAGACTATATCTGCTGGAACTTTGTTCCACGCTCTTACAATCCGACTGCATACGTAGTGTTTGTGAGGGTTATTATTTGAGTAGCGGGTGCATAATTTTATTTTTATTTTAAATTTAGATAATAAAATTAGATGACGTTTTTAACGGTTTATCTTTAATAGACGACCTACGATAGACTTAGCTTTAAACTGAAACAGTAACAGAAAGTATATTAAAACAAAAGATAAGCTTACACGATTTAACCAATCTTACATAGTTTTACTTTACAAAGAAACGTAGCAAAGTGAGTAATAAATTATTTGTTGGAACTTGAAGGTTTACTTGATATTGAAGAGATTTACGGGAATTTGTTCGTCAAGTTGTAAATGGGTTTGTCAAGTGATCCTTCGCAGCATATTGTGATTCATTGCATACTTACTACTATTTGGTGCAACATGCGTTCGGTTTTATTCAATTCAGACCTTGCCTACTCACTACATCTGTATGAATTGTATTGTTAAAAAAATACTGTGGTTGCCATTTGGAAATGCCTTGAGTATGACTACATAAAATTTACCTTAACAACTCTAAACTGTTAAGCAGATTTTCTCTCTATGAAGCAAACTATTCATACAGTCTATCAGAGTCAAAAGATGATACAGTCTAGCGGCGAAGCCGCTTAGGCTTGGCAATCGTGGCATTTCCCGAGCTGCGAACAAAATTTTGTTACTAGCTACTAACAAAATTTTGTTCGCAGTCACGTCGGGAACGCGAAAGAGAGGTAAGCTGTATTCAATATTGATCGGATAGTTTTAGAAAAAAATTAAACCTTTATAATATGGCTGACGATGTTTTTAATCACCACAAGAACAAACAAACACGTGTGTAAATGTATTTAGGTTTAGGTACACACCTGTTATTTACTATTTGATATTTGCGTGTCATTTTTCAATGCAATATGGCCACCGCGCCCTAGTTATCAAATTGCAGGTTTTGTGGTATACTGAATACGAATTTCATGTCGAATTTGCAATTATATATAACCACAGCGCCGTAGTTATAAAATTACATGATGGGTATCGTATAAGGGGTGTGTTTTTGGTATGCTGAACACGAATTTCATGTCAATTTTGCAATCGAATATGGATGCCACGGCGTAGTTGTGAAATTTCATTATGTGTGTCGTTTATAAAGGTTTTTGGTATGCTAAGTGCGAATTTTATGTCAACTTTGCAATCCAATATGGCCGCCTCACCGTAGTCATAAAAGGCACAAAAGTGTCCACTAACGGTTTTTGTTTGCCCAGCAATGTATTATATATGAATACAAAAAAATACCCACTTTGTAACTAAATCATTGCTAGTACTATGATTTTCGTGCAGTCTAAAATCAATAAAAATAAAATCCTCAATCAATTAATGTATTATGAGTATTTTGCATTTCCGCTCGTCTAATGTGTCCTTTTTTTTTTATTATACCTTTGGGGGACAGACGGGTCACCTGATGGTAAGTGACACCGCCGTCCATGGACACTTGCAACTCAAGAGTCGCAAGTGCGCTGCCCGCCTTTGAGGGTGATGAGGGATAAGGGATGCAGGGAGCGGAAAGAAGAGAGGAGGGATGAGGAGATGGAAAAAAGGAGAAAGGAGATGAGGGGAGAGAAAAGGGGGGCGGGGGAATTGGGCCTCCGGAAACCTCACTCAGTTCGGGGAAATGCAACACAAGCGTTACTTCACAACCGGTTTTCTGTGAGGCCGTGGTATCGCACCGGTCGAGCCGACCCATTCGTGCCTAACTGGTATACCACTGAAAATCCTATTGAGATAGAGAGCTTTGGTCATCCTAAAAATCGTTATGTATATCTATCCCTGAAAATCTTTTTAGAAGCTTTCTTTTTTTCTCTTTTTTTAATTTCTTTTAGTCAACTTAAGAGTCACAAGTACTCTTTTCTGGAAAGTTTGAATGTCATATCGTTCCGGAAATAAGTATCGCAGGTGAAAACTGCGCAACGCCATGTCAAGCCGATCAGAAACATCCTGGCAATCGATGACGCGAGTCGCTTTTTGTTGAATACGAGAAGATGGTACTGGGGTGCCTCTTCATAGAATTAAAAACATTTTTCCATATGCGGCCGAAACATACAGCATATTATAATAATTATACAGCAAGTTCTAATATTAAATTTACTTGCCTTTTATTGCTGAACCCCTTGACGTAAAAAATGTACTTATACTTATTAGCTTACATAATGCACTGTATAAGAATTATATTTGATATAGACATATCAACATAACACAAAATATTTCATATTAACTACATACATATATGAGCAGAACCGATGACCCGATGAGGTCAACGGGTCTGCTCCCTTTTTAAAATAACCCGCCTCTATTATTCTCGACGTACATTATTTTACCTCTTTTTTTTATTTTATTACAATATGTAAAATAGTGTAAGCATATTTAATTTATCTTGAGATATAGGAAAGCAGAAAAGAGATGAAACCAAAGACTAATACGACATTGTTAAAATCTTACTCACTCGTGCTCACGTCAACCGTCGTAAACTTTAAAGTAACGACCAGGATTTTATCTGTTTACCGACTAAACTACTCTTTAAAATCTAAACTCACAGAGGCTGACTCTGTGTCTGTGCCTCTCCAGTTCTTTAATCAATTCAAGGATAACATAACTTTAAGTACTTGCAGACAGTTTTAAGATTCCGTACGAGGACCCCGCTATTGCGAAGCGACGCGAGAGAGCCTCATTTATTATTTTATGAGAGTGCGAGTAAACTGAAATTCTTCAATATTTGCAAAACTTTTTATATTAATTAATGTTCATTAATCGCTTGCTTTATTAATGTTTCCAATTTTCAGTTCAGTTTCTTTCTTCCTGTTACTAAGAAAATTAAAAACAATAAGACTGAGTTTTTATATTTATTAAACGTTAATTCCTATACTTCTTAACTCCGTTGTTCACGGGGGAATAGAATAGGGTCACCTGATCTCTTCCCGGTGGTCTCATAAAAGGCGACTAAGGGATTGGACTGTTATCTATCAGACAGTATGTATATATACAGTGCCCGGCAATAGGCTTGCCCCAAGTAACATCAGTAGGACCAAATTTTAATTTTCAAAACATGGGTCTTTCATGCCTACCCCTTTAGACATGAGCGTATATATGTCTAAGTTGGGATGCAAAGTAAGATAATTTACTTCAAGGGGTTTCAGAAAAAGGGGTAGGATTGACCCGGTAAAACTACTTCAAGTATTATTCTCAATTTGATATAAACCGACTGGCATTTGTGTTTTAGCTAGTCTAGATAACATTTGACTACTAAAGTTCCCCTTGCAAGAAGGATTCTTGAAATATTTGCTCGTGGTTTGACGGTCAGTAGTTACTTAAAATTCCAAGGGTAATATGACAAGAAATTCAAGTTTTACGCTGTATTTTTAAATAATTAACAAATTTCGCCTTTATGACTTATTATAATTTGTAGTATAGAAACGACCTCCTGTTAAAATACTCTCAAATGTTATTTAAATTAAATATGTGTAAGCAGTATAACCGTAGGTAGGCGTGTAATGCCAGCTAATGAGACCGCACCTGAAGTATCAAAGCTTACACTAAGATTTCGAATCAAAGCAATATTCGGTATCTGAAATATATCAGTATGTTACAATAATTGTTCAATGTTCTAAATATATATAAGCGTAGGACAACAAAATCACTTTCACATTAACGCGACTAATCCCTTATTTGGATTAAGACGATGCGGCAAATAAAAAGAGCTTTTACAGAAAGCTATTCTAAGATTTCACTTTGCCAAGGCTCAGCAATTCCGGTTATAACACGGCATTTTCTATAGCAGTTTAATTTACGTACGCGTAAACAAAAACTATTTAAAGATATATTCTAATAGATTTTATAATGACTGAAAATTATGAAATGTATTGCTTACAGTAGGTATATACGTTTACTTGTGACCATGAACCTAATAGAGAGTGAATCTAATATACTCCGTATTCCTGTCGAATATTGTCGCTATTTATTACTGAATTTAACCGTTCCGGTTATGGATTCGATGAATTGATTATATCGGTCTGTCCATACACATAGCGTCTGACATGATGAGTGACAGGCAGCAGCGTTGAAGCGTAACCGACTTATCAGGTTACCGCCTCTGCTAGTTAGAGGAACCAGTGGGAGAAACAGAGTGGATAAGTATAAGTGTTATTTAATATAATACATCTAATATAACGTTGTCAGCCTAAGAGATATCATATAACAAAAACTAATCGTGGTAGAGCCATGCTTAGGCGCGAATAGGCCGGCTCGAATGGTGCGATACCGCGAACACACAGAAAATTTGTTGAAAACCGCGTTATTTACTAAACAACTACTAGAAAAAAACATATTAAACTACAATCTTTAATTACAAAAATAAGCGGCCCTGTAAATAGTGTGTAGGCAACTTTTTCTTTCTCGCAATGTAAGTAGACGCCAATTTTCCAGACACAAACAATAAATTTTAAAAGTGGTAGTTTTTGTTAAAAATCTATAGCAGTGAAATACTTGCGCTGGCTGTGTGCCAAATGCATTTAATCTACGCTGAATAGTAAGTTAAAATACTATTATATAGTATAAAGGAGGGGAAAGAGGGAAAGGGCCTTTTCCTTTCTTTCGTTGGGCCTCCGGTAACCTCACTCCCTCGACACAAACATTGTTTAAAAGCCGGTTTTCTGTGGTAAAACTCCGATCGAGCCGGGCCCATACGTGCCGAAGCATGGCTCTCCCACGTTAAAGATTTCTTTTTGCTTTGTATAAATATGAGTATAAATAATTTAATGTAATCATCAGTGGGTACTAATGATTACATTATATTGGTATGTTGGTCGAATCGAATTTAACTAAAACTATGTATACTGTCTCGTATACTATGACTTGGGTCAGAAATAAGTACTAGATAGTTAAAAGATTCTTATGGTGTCAAAGACTAGTGGACGTCTTAACATGGTTTTGACGCTATTTTCACGTCGTTCTGCTCATGCCGTTATTCAGGCAATGTTTATATGTACATATGTATGTATATATGTATGCCTTGCTTATCATTTAATTCCCTTAATGTAATGAATGCGCACTTAACATTAAATAGTAAGTGTGTTTGTTACTTTGTTGCGTTCTCACGTATTCAATATTTAACCAATCGTCATAATTGTTACTCGTGTCACCGAAAAGGTGAGGTACCTCTCGTACAGAAACCGTACCGTTTGCGAGGTATAAACAAAAAAACTTTTATTTATTTAGAAATTATAATAATTGTTCCATCTGTTTTAAAGTTGTGAGCAGCATGATAAAACTAATACGTGATAATGTAATGAACGATGGCGGTGTTACCGTAAGTGGTATTTATTCAACACCTTTATGTCACAAACAATTAAATTCAGTTTGATCTTAAGAGTATGTGAGTGTGAAGGGATAAAGTGGCAATTATCTCCCGATTATTCGAATGTGATTAAATTAGTGAGCGACTTTTGTCGTGGGAGATCCGTGCTTAGGCATGAATTGGTGTCCCCCTCTCTTCGTCTGTATACTACTCCTCTTCGCTTTCTCATCTCCTTATCCTCCTATCCCTCGACATCGGCTTAGAGTTTGTCTGTCCCCAATATTATTAAAAACGACATGAATGAATGTCATGATGACAATTCATGTCGCTTTTAATTAACCTCTAACAAGCAGATATATTTATGTATGGTATGTATGTAGTAAAGAGTATATTTAAAAAATAATTATCCACTTTTGTCCTTTTAATGGATATTGGAACAGCAAAAGTTGGATCAAAACCCTTTTATAACAATTTATTTTACAAACAAACATTAAAGGAAGTAGTTTACCAGTTGCCGTAAATTTCCCGAAGGGGAGTCACGCCTCCACTATTGACGATGCTCGTGGGTATTGGTGTATGTGATCCGTAAGGTACTTGTTACATAGAATTAATACATATAATACATGCTATTAGTAGTTAACAGCAATATTGATTGATCAGTTTATCCCTTTGCAACGACACGCTTAGAGAAAATGTTCTGAAGTAGTACAGGCCTACCTCGATTACATTATGACGTGGATAAGTAAAGTTGCAAGTGGATTCTTAATTACATAAAAATGTATGCTTTTCAGAAATAAACCACTTCTTTTGAACAGTCTTGCATTCTGGGATCTTCTCTTTTCGAAGAGAAAAAGCGAGGAAATTAGAAAGGATTATAATTGTTTAATAACTCTCTGAAATTATAAAAAAAAATCAAAGATCTACTGTGGGAGTATTTCGATTTCATTAAGTTTACTTTTAATCTTCTTAACAGACTATCTTTGTTATAAGTGGAAAAGGATTATGAAAGCAACTCTAGAATTTAATAAGTTGAAAATAAATAGGTAAACTACACTAATAGTATTATATCTACATATATTTTAGTAAAAGTATAGTACCATACCCGGACGAGGGTAAATGGCTGTCCAGAAGTGGTTTATTTCTGAAATGCATATTTTTTAAGTATCTAGGACTCCACTTGCGGCTTTACTTATGCTCAAGTCAAGTTACTCATAATCTTATGGAGGTAGCCCTGTCGGTACTACTTTAGAACACTTTCTCTATTACGTAAGTTCGTCTAAATTATGTTGGCACAACCACAAAAAAGTGGGTAGGTGAGGGGAGGTGGAGTTTCATTTATACAGTGCACATTATAATAGTGTATTACATTGTATACAATATGTTTCATCCTCTTCTTCTAACGTATTGATTAAAAAAAGTGTTGCTACTTTAATGGGCTATCATACCTCTGTGTAGGAAATTTTGCTTATATTTTGTTTACATATGTAATAGAAAGGAAAGACTATGATCGTAAATATTAGCTGCTAGCTTTGGTAAATATCACATATCATTATGTTAAAGGGTAATCATTCTGTTTTTAACCAAAATTAAAACCACTCTGTCACTTTTCCTTATAATATAGTCTATTCTGCAGCACAACGTTGACGTTACTGGGCGAGGGAAACAAATGCCTAAGAAAATATTTTACCATCGTAACTAAGACATATTTAATGTATAATAAATGCTAATGAGAATGCTAATTTAATGTAAGAAGTTAAGGTGTACACTGAAATAATTTAACTACTGACCCGATCATTATACACATTGTTGCACACATTGTTGGGTTACAGAGGACAGTTTTTTTTAACGTGTGAAATCATCCACGGGTCATTAGCTCGCTTGAGCTAACAGTGAAGTGGTATGTCGGATTCGAACCGACTAAAACCAAACGGTGTTCCATCTAACGTGAGAGATCTATAGCAGTAGATACGGGTATACCCTAGAAACGAAGCTTCCCGGAACCTCTATGAGATGGAATGATGCGGACAGCCTCCGATGTTGTGGCACGCAGACATTGGCAGAGTCCTGGCTTTTACGACACAGGTACTTACAGAAGCAGCCCTGTCCGTTGAGCACCTGTGTCATACAGGAAGGAGTAGGAGGAGGAGGCTACCATGTAGCCTTACCAATTCTCAATGTCTTAATGCCGCAATCGTGGCTTGCCCTGCACGCGCCTCTATTTAAGGAGGTGCTATTTAGGAGGTCCAAGGTCCCGTTCCAGTGCCTCATTGCGCCATATATATAATGACGCCAGGGTTTTCACCCTCAGTTCCCATGGGACAGAACCAGCTTGTTGACTAGCAGCCTCGGAGGAAAGAAAGGACTACTGAAAAAGTAATAACTACCTTTGTAAGGGTAGTGCGGGCATCCTCTGACTGTACAATGACTTTATTTTCTCGTCGATTTAAAACTCCAGACGAGGGCTCTTAGTACAAAATCGCAACATGGAGTTACATGTGACCACGGTCGTTGCAATTCGAGCGTAACATCAGGTAAACAAATGTAATATACCCTTTAAAATATATTATCGTCCCCAGTTACAAATCTACTATGAATTTCATCTCGAGCAAGCCAGTGACATAGCCACGCATTTAGTAATAACATCTAAATACAGTCTTTATATCTACAGTAAAATTTTCCTTTGTACTCAAAATAATGTAGTCGTGATTTATTATGACACACAACCATCCCGTTAGGTGTCCTCTTTCGGAAACATTTATTTTACCTTTAAATTTTCTATGAAAGGGAACTAACAAATTAGACTGATATGGATCTATAATTGTTCACCTAATCAGCCGCTATTTTATTTCGTTCTTTTTCATATAATAGCCAGTTAGGGAGTTGGAAATGATTGTCAATCGTTATTCTATAGAATACCGTATGTGTGTGACACAAATTGCCGGTATCGTACTAAAAACTTAACAGTTTAAGAATATATAATTCGTGCTTCAGGATTCACTTACCTTACTTCTTACTATTTCTATAACATTTGCATATAACTATTCGATATTTAGGAAATACTTTAGTTTGTATTCGTTAGAAGTAGTTATTTAACGTAATTAACCTGAATTCGCGTAACTAACTCAACATCAGTGTTACTTTACGTTGTAAAACTCCTACCACAACTTTGCCAGAATTTCAATTCTATTTTTTCGGGTCAATATATTTTAGCTAGTTCGCTTTACTACTATAAAATATAACCTGAGTGAAGTCTGCCTACCCCTTCGTGAATCCAAGCTAAATATATGTATATATTTTCAAACATCATAAATCAATAAGCACACGTGTATCGCATTACAATATATACTTACTCGCCAGTTATTTACTAGCTAAAACATCCAACCTTTGCATCATTGTTAAGTAAATTAGTGAAGCGGAACGATCCCACGCGTTTCTCAACAAAAGCTTTTAAATAAAATAAGGGGTTGCATCGAGAAGTTTCCATCAAGTTTAAAAGCACTTTTGTTGTATTCAGTGGACACACGAGCTGTTAGTTCCTCTTTATTTAAACTTTTGTACTTCAACACCTGTAATACTGTTTATTTTTTGTTTTCGTGTAATTTGTGGCAAGCTCGAGAAATATTAACTTTTGTTTTTATTCGCTGTAGACTTAATAATAAAGTTTTATTTAATTCCATGCATAGTACATATTAAACGGTAACAATTGGTAACTTATTAACCTGTATTCAATTACATTTATAACACTTAGATGAATTTGATTGCTAATTATAAATTCTATTTTGTAATTAGTTTAATTATTATTTGCTTTAATTATCAACTACCTAATTATTTAATGCATAGACCCCTTTCGGGTAAAAGCCTCCCCCAAGGAATGCCATCCTTCTCTGTCATTAGCTCTGTCTAGCCAACTTCCGCCCTCGCACGCTACAATGGTAATTCTGGTATAAAGCTGTAGAGGTTTTGTAAGGTACATTTCCTGCTCCGCTAGAGTTTTTAGCTTAGTGGATGTATTAAATTATTATTATTATTATTATTATTATTATGTGGTGCTTCGTGGTCATGATATAATCAATTTCGTTTCTTGTGTTTTTATCTGGAGAGATCCATGTCCAGCGGTTTTTTGGTTTTAGTTTGAACATTGTATTTACAATTTTCTGGTAGCTGTGAATTTTCAGCTGTATACTTAGATCTGCTCTTTCCCCATTCTTTAATTTTAAAGTAATAAATACATAGGGTTTTCCAGCCTGAATCTACCTATCTACCTAAATTTATTTTTTTACTGGACTATTCCCTTGAACAGTTCACTCGTACATGCTTATGTGCGACTATAACTACGAAAGAAAACCCTAATGAAAATTATTCTTGTTCTTCTTCTTTGAGAAGACTCTACTTTTCAGACAAAACACAGAGGCCGAAGCCTGTTATGCTGGTCTGAACAAATCTGCTCCTTGACACCGCGGCTCTTCACGCAGCGAATAACACACAGATGGCCAACTTACATGCATGCCAAGATTTAGAAAAGAGGTCACGACCCTCAGTATTGAGGAAATTCACACAAGGAGAATTATTTGTATATTATGTAGGTAAATTTTTCAGAAAGTACCTTAAATAAATATTATAATTAAGTCTACGTAGAATGTCATTATGTCATTAAGAAAAAAAATGAAAACCTCTGAAGTCACCTAAGGGAAGACAGTTTTAGATAAGGTTTGATAACGACCTTTTAATACTAAGTGAGCCAAGATAGGAAAATATCATTTCGGTTACGTAAAGCGGTATTTAATTTTCAAGCAGAGCGACTAACGACCGATAGGACTAATGATAAAGAAAGAATATATATATAAGTATTAGTACATAGTCTACATTGTTTACCATATTTTGTATTATGTTCAATGTTCATTAAATGAATAGCGCACAAGGTTCTTGTAGGTAATGTTAACATTTTATACTAAGTTTATGTTTGAACTTTGAGGATAATTAATACTTACACAAATAAATCAGTTCACTGAAACACTAGTGAATAGTAACCATATTTATTTTATAAAGTAAATCACATATATTGTTACATATGTTTGTCTTTATTGATCAAAAGCTTACAATTAATATTATTAGAATACTAAGCCGCTTGCTTAAACAATGAAGGTTTTTATGCAAGTATGTACATATACTCAAAGCTATATACCATTAGGGATAGGCAGATAGACATTTTGCAGCAATCATATTTTTGCTTTGACATAATTAATCTTTACAGTATACTTATAAAAAATATATTACATTTGAATTTGGAATCAGACATCTTATATAAATATTCATTGTGTTTTCTCATTTTCGCGTGAGTCGGTCTAGGACCAGGACGTCCACGTAGTATTTGTACATAAAAGTGATCGAAAGCAAAAGATTTTATCTTAGAAAACAAATATAGCACCTAGAACATTGTAGCGTTTTTGAAAAGGTGACTCAGGACTTGCAGTCTATAAGAGTTACACTGGTAATTTTATTAAATTTTATTTAAAATTAACTGATAATTTAAATCTGAGTAGGGTGCTAAAACTTAAACAACTTAAGCTGAGCTAAGAATTGAGTGACAAGATTTTTTTTATTATTGAGAGTACAATATTCTAACAATCAGAATGACAGAGTTTATTCTCAAAGCTCTATAGAAGCTTATTAGTGTCAGAGTACAAAGAGGTCATTATCCGAAGTCAGTATTGGTTTGGGGTGGCGTTTTAGCTACCAGGAGTGACTGAGCCATATTATTGTTAAAAAGTGTCGAGACATGGGCACAAGTGTATCAATATATACGATTCCTGAGAAGGTGGTTAAGCCTCTTAACAACCATGTATCCATTATTCTTTTTTTTTTTTTTATATTAGCCTACCATAGTGACTCCACTTTGCCTGATGGAAAGCAATAGGTGGAGTCAAAGAGTGGTGGTCACCATCCTCATTGCATGTCTAGTCAATCCAGCATGGTGACCCACACTATGGCGGCCTGGTGAGATGCTTTTTCACGCCCCGCTTAAAAGACCCGGGATCAAAGTGGGAAGGAAACACGTTAGTTCGGGTACGTATATTTTCGACGCTCAAACGGTGACTCCTCAGGCCAGCACGTGTAGTCCTGTAGAGGAAGGGAGAAGGTGGGACCAATTGGAAGAGCTTATCAGAACACTCCCCGTGATGTAGGCGATAGAGAACTGCCATAGAGGCGACATCTCTTCGCAACTGCAGGGGCTCAAGAGACTGGGTGACCTCAGGACAGTCTATAATGCGGACTGCGCGCCGTTGCCACCGATCGAGAGCGTCAAGCAAATACTGCGCATAGCCGTCCCAGAGATGAGAGCAGTACTCCACGCAGAAGCAAACCTGGGTCTTGTATAAAAGACACAGTTGCTCGGGCGAGAAGAACCGTCTCACCTTGTTCAAAACGCCGAGCTTTCGCGAGGCCGCCTTGGTGACACTCTCGATGTAATCGCGCGGATTCAGATCCCGGCAAATATCCATACCCAGGATACTAAGCCTATCCTGCAGTGGCTGTTGAGTGCTCTGAGGAGTAGGAAGGGGAAGTAATGGAGACTTTTTAGTAGAGCACGCACACGCTTGTGTTTTCTTGGCGCTGAACTCGACCAGATTCTCACAGTCCCATTGGGAAATGCGGCTCAAGACCCGGTCGAGCTCCCAATGATTTGCATGATGTCAAAAATATCGCCCATGAACTGTGCTGTCGTCTGCATAACAATGTATATTGCCAAGAGCCAACATGTCATTGATATGCAGAAGAAACAGCGTAGGTGATAGGACGGAGCCCTGAGGTACACCAGCGCTTACCTCCTGTAAGTCTGAGGCCGCACCGTCACAGAGAACTCTAATGCGGCGCTTATGGAGGAAGGCAGCAACCCAGTTGCAGAGTTTGGGTGGCAGACCAAATGAAGGAAGTTTGGAGATAAGCGAGCGCTGCCAGACCCTATCGAAGGCCTTGGCAATGTCGAGGCTGATGGCCAAGGACTCCCCATGCCTATCCATAGTCTCACCCCAAAGGTGTGTGACGTACGCTAGAAGATCACCCGTGGATCGGTTCGGCCTAAAACCATATTGCCGATCATTTAACAAGGAGTGATCCTCTAGGTGGCGGATTAATTGGGTGTTGATGATCCGCTCGAGCACCTTACAGAGTATGGAAGTGACGTCTATAGGTCGGTAATTGGCTGGGTCAGAGCGGTGGCCTTTTTTGGGAATGGGTTGAACATTCGCTTCTCTCCAGGCCTCCGGAACAATTCCTGAAGAATAGGACAGGCGATACAAGCGCGTGAGTATGGGAGACAACTCAGGTGCGCAGCTCTTAAGAACCACCGCCGGAATACCATTCGGTCCACTGGCTTTCCGGACATCGAGTGACCGAAGCTCCGCACGGACATCCCTCTGCCAGATGCGAATATCCCGCATTGTGGAGTCGCAGGTCGCAATGGTGGGCGTGTGCGCGCAACGGTCGTCGATTCGGGAGTTAGCCGCAAAAAGGTCAGCTAGTAGATTCGCTTTCTCTTGCGGCTCTTGGGCCAGTGATCCGTCAGGGTGGTTCAACGGCGGCAGCGAAGATTGGCAGTAGTTGGACTGCACGGCTTTGGCCAATCTTAGAAAGAGAGCAAATGCGTGGGCAGTTCGACCAGCGTGGTCAGTTTTGGAAGATCCCAGCCAGGACTCATGGTGGGCGTTAAAATCTCCCAAAAACACCAGTTTGGCGGTCGGAAACTGCTCCTGCGCTTTATCCGCTGCTTGACTCAGGTGGTCAAAAAGTGGAGTTGCCTCGGAGTCTCCGGAATGGGAGCGATAGAGACACACGTAAATCCGGCTCGTAGAGCCAAAATCCACGTGGAGCCAAAGGATGGAAAAGGATGTGTCTTCTAGGCAGTGCAGACGGCGACAACAAACATCCGCCCTGACGAAAAGGCACACTCCAGCCCTTGCGAGGAAGCACTCCTCGAGCACGTAGCCGGGATAGTGGAGGTATGCCGTATCGGCAGGGCGGCGTATTTGTGTCTCCGTAAGAAAAAGCATGACCGGCCGAGCCGTCTTGAGGTGTTGGAGTACGGCGCTGAGGTTTGCATGGAGTCCACGTATGTTACTCAACTCCACCTCAAAAATCGGGTTGGTGGGAGAGGAGGATGCCGCTGTAAGACCACCTTTCTTTTTTTGTGCTGCCTTGATAGAAGAGGAAGGGGGCGTAAACGGCATGACAGTCATCGTGGCAATGTAAACTGACACTAAAAATGCTGTGTCATCATGTATCGGTGAAGCATGACTTTGACCGAACCGTCGGACGGAAGGGCCCCCGTACCCTCCCGGAAGTGGTCGCCGGGTCCCACCATCCGGTCACCAACCGGCACGACGAGCCACTCCGTGGATTATGCGCGACCTGACGGGGCAGCCTCCCAGGGTGGTTAGCCGTGGTTGGGCCCCTCTCTGTGTCGCGAGTGGCCAGCGGCACCACCGTTTCTAGGGGTCTCCCTGGCCGACGGTTCGATCCACACCACCCTCACAATGACTCTACAGCACTCCACTGCTCACACACATACCACGATAACTGTCACCGCTGCATGGTTGGGCCTCCCCCATAACCAAGAATGGTCCCCTTCGGCAAAACTCAGCGACGGGTCATAAAGCTCAGTTCCACACAAGCGTGGTTGAAAACGAACGTTTCTGACTTCATAAGAGCTGTAGTCTGATCGTCATCTAATCCCGATCTTAATGCGTTGGATAATGATTTACGGCCAACGTTTGAAGGCCTCAACGTTTAAAGGACTGTCTTAAAGCCAATGGAGATATCGTATATCGTATCATTTTGAATGAACTTGATATATTTATAATGATACTTTATTAATGTTTAAACTAACACACATTACAGTATGTTTAAGCTACAATAAAAAATATATTTTAGTATGAACATAACTTTCACAACATAACGTTTTAGTGAAAGTAACATGTATGAAAATACATTAGCAATTATTATTCAAGAATATAAAAGAGTTCACAATTAAAGCTAATGTTATTATGGAGTTATAATTTTGTATAGCAGTACAGGATACTAATCTAGTGTTGTATTCTATTGCTGTTGGTTCGTGGGTCATCATAGTTTTACAAGGTTAGCTTTTGCATAATTGCCAATCCTTATTCCTGTTCAAAAATTTAATAAAATATGTTTTTTTAATTTATTTCTTAAGACTTACAACCACTTAGATAATTTGTTGACCTGACATGTTTCGAAATGATAACAGGTAAACTTAGCTGCAATATTTTGTATGCTTACAATTTACATAATTAAATTCAGAATATTAGTTCAAGCATAGAACAGGGAAAGAAATGTATTTGATAAAGAGATAAAACTGAAAATTCATAATTATATATTATTATATTATTCTTAGATCTTTTAAAGATCTTTAAGAGCAAAAACTGACACCTTATATATTAAGGTCACATTTAGCATTTTTGCATTGCCTAAGTATATAGGATAGAGGCGCTAGAGGTGATAAAAATGGGTGGAAATGGATAGTTATGAAACCTAGTAAATGGCCTGGGAACATTCAAATTCACAGCTAACAAACCAAATCCGGGCAGTCCCCTTCTTCGTTCAATAATTTATACAGAAATTAGATTCAAAAAGTTTCTGAGCCAATGCCAATTGAGTCTTATCAAACTAAAATATGAGATGAATACAAATTATAGACCGAAATAAATAGGTCTGGTCATAATATAGTTTGTTATATCGAATTAGTTTTCTATTCTCAATATTGTATCTGTATTTTTAGTGCAGTGGACTTTTTGAAGTCGTGATTATTGATTTGTTTAATTATTAATTTTATTACTATATTCACAAGTGCACTGACGATATGTTAACCAAGCACTGAGCAGATATATAAATACGTGAGTATTTTAATATTAAAAACTTTGATTTGTTATAATTAGCTAAAATCAGTCTTCATAACTTAATGTCCTTATATTTAAAAGAAAATATATTTCCATGAAAATACGAATGTTGTGTTGTTTCAAATGGATGGAAACATCAACAAACAATTCTATCGGTATGCATCAAAAACTATCAAAATATTAGATTTCATGTAATTGAACGCTACTGACCCGAAGCCCACCTTTCTATAATATACTACGTATTCTGTGCCCAAAGCTAAGGATGGGTATAAAACACGGATTCTATGAAGGCGTCTTCTCACTTTAGGCGAAAATTATGGGATAAAATGGATCCTATGTAATAAACACATCTTTCAAGTACATGGTTTTTTTTTTTAATTATTATAATAAAACAGTAGCATCGAAAAACCCGTGTAGAAATGTTATGTTCGTAGCTTGTTGATGGTATCTCGAGGGTGAGACGGGTCATCTGAAACAAAAAAATAAAACAGTTTTCGATTCAGTATGTCAGTGGCCTATCATCTCATTTTCTATTTTCGCGAAAATAACAAAGTGGCGCACGTTCTTCCAAAAAGTAAAAAAAAAAACGCGTTGTTTTGCAGTTTTTTGTAAAAAAAATACTTTAAATCAAAATTTCAAAAATCTGATGATATGCGCTATAGCCATAACTATGAAGAATATGTCATTCAAATTTCATGACAATCGGTCGGATAGTTTCCGATTACTGTCGCGTTTCTCGGCGTATTGAGCGGCGATAGGGCCAAGTTTGACACCCATCGCCCAAAAATGTAGTTAGACTCGTCCGAGCTCGATGAAATTTCGATATAACATTTTTGAAGATATGTACTTTCAAATTTAAAAAAAGATAAAAATCTTTTTTTTTTTATTTTCGACTGAAGCTTCATAACCGTAACCGAAACTACCGGATATTCGAAATGAATTTATATCTGAAACCGTAACCGATATGAATAAAAAATATTAATATATATATATGTTTTTTTATGGCTTAGGGTCTTAGGTTTAAGCAATTTCTCATTAGCATTGATTAATTTAATTATTATTTAAATAATTTGGCCTATTACTGTCATATGATAGTGTGTTGCAGCCAACCTACCGACAGACTGTAAGGTATAGAGAAAGAGCTACAAGGTGATGTGCTACTTGAACTACATAAATCCTATTGTATTGTATATTGCGACTTTGCGATTTGCATTATTATTTATGAAAAATTTATAGCCATCTAATCACTTAATAGTATATGAACAATCTTGATGTTTCAAGAGGTGCATATATATCTGATGTATTTACTTTCCATAATAAACTAAGTTAGGTTATTTTTGGGCTGGTTTTCAAAAATAGAAGGTCGGGGCATCAAATAATTAAAATAACTTCATTCCTTTTTTGGTATTCGTTTAGATAATAAGCTTACTCCTTTAAAATAATCTATTAAACCCAAGTACGATATGTCTGCTGTGAGTTTTCGAAGAGTTGGGTTCTCTGGAGACAAGTCTGATTGCAGCATCAGGTCGAAGTTATCAATTAATTGTCATTTAACGATTATAGTGGCACCCGTGAAGCACTTTATCGAGTAATCATACGCCAAAAATGCCTTACATCATTTTGGAAAAGAGCTGATAAGGACCACCTCAAGGAAACTGGCTTTCAAATGAAAATAACCGCATCGAAATCGGTTCATCTGTTTGAGAGCTACGATGCCATAGACAGACAACACACACAACAGACAGACAGACAGACATCGACGTTAAACTTATAACACCCCTCTTTTTGCTAAAAAATTAGGAACCAGAAAGGTTTATCAATAAAGTTTGATTTAAAAGTCAATTTACACATTTAGCTAATTGGGGCCTTATAAAGGCAGTTACTCAAGTTAAATTTATCATTTTCATGTCGAGTACTTTATCGACTTTCAACTCAGTCAATGAATAGTAGATCAATCAATGAATAGTAGATACAGAAGTATAATCATTTCTTGTTTAAATAATATGTTAATGTCGTTATGAAATCTTCAAAGATGTACATAAGTCTATGAAATTACTCTCTTAAAGTTTCTTCAGTAAAACCGTCTTTAGTTTCGGAATTCGCAACTTTTCTTTGTAACATTACTTCGAGAAATAAAACAGGATTCAACACGTATATAATATTGCAATTTCATTTTAGGTTAAGTTTAAGATAGTTAAGATTTCATCCCATCAAATTAAATTACTTTTTATTTTAAGAAGAATTATTTTTATTGTAAAAATACTTTTTTTTAATTATAAAAAAAGTCTTTTTACAGTAAAAATAATTCTTTTTTTTTTAAAGTATCGCCTACTTTAATGCATCTAAATCAAGACAAATTTTAGTAGTAACATATGTATTCCTCATACCCAAATGTTTCTTTAAAGATGTAATACTTTCTTTAAATTTTATGAGAAAATCTGGATTTCAAGTAATTTATCTATACACAAGAAGACTTACTTATATCGGTACAAAAGAAATTCTTAATTCAACTGATTTTTTCTAATCTCTGCCAGATTGCGAAAATGGATTTTACTTATTATATTAAATTTCTTGTAAACTTTTTTCAACACTCTTTTGTGTTTGTCATTTCACCTGAGTTGCTTTACTCACAATATTGCTTTTTCGTTACAGGGAAGTAAATTTTAAAAAATAATTTATCTAAGTGTTGGATATTTATTTTACGTAATAGACGTCTGCCTACCAACCTCCAGTTAATAAAGACTGTCTAGGCAGACAACCACGGACCTTTTGAGGCACGGAACCATTACAATAGGACAAGTGCAATATTAACAGTAGGTTTGTATTTAATGCCGTGTGGTTCAGTGTGGATTAGAACAGGGCCACCCCACCTCTTCCTGGTGTTGTCGTAAAAAGCGATTAAGAGATGGGACTGTTATCTATCAGACAGTATGTATACAGTCATACAGTGCCCGGTTGACGCTAATAGGCTTGCCGCCTATAACATTAGTGGGGCCAAATTCTAATTGGTAAAGTGTGGGTGTTTAATTTACCTCTGCTTACCCCTCAGGGAATATAGGCATGAACGTAAGTATGTATTTTTTTTTTGTTTTACTTATTCTATGTTTCTTGTTTCGAATTACTAAATACCTACTACTACTTCTTTATAAAATATAGAGAGAGAAATTGATACAAAACTCATTTCTCATAAAAAAAAAAATATTTTGATTTTCATTAAATGCTGTAATTTAAATTCTGTATTTTAGTATATTTCATTATTTGATTCCTTCTTTTTCTCTAATAATTATTCGAATTACTACTTGAAAATCTTCAGAACAAAACAAAAAATGTTGGTAGAAATAATCTATAGACATAAAAAATTTGGCATGTTCATTAATATTTCCCTCCCTCTCTGGTGGGAACCAGAGACAAAAATGTTGGATATTGCATTGAGACATGGATTTTGTACCACATGATAACACAGATTCGTGCTAATATTAACATCATTTCTTAACAATATCTGTATAAATTCGTCATTCGTAAAGTTATCACAACTCTTGCTGGTGGGGATTTACATGTGAATACAGCTGTTTTTCTCTACTCGTCATTTATTTTGCCTGTATATATCAAAACGATTTTCAAATGAGCCTATACAGTAGAACAGTGTCGTGTACAAAGAATGATTTACGAAAATAAAGTAATCAAAATCAATGATCTCTTCAACGTCACCAGTCGAAGACTCAATGGAAATACGAGTCGTGGATGCGGCTTCCAGGGTTGCTGTAATGATTTGCATTATCTGGATATATACATGTAATTCTGAAGAGATCGGCATTGAGGCATTAAACACCAATTTACAGCGTTGATAAACACGAACCTTTTATGTAACAAATTTATTCAAATTAAATTCTACCACTTTTACTATACTCTCATTTAAATATTTTTAATAGATATATATACAATATATTCGCAGTTTTCTTTTTTGTTATGAATTTATGACCAACTACCGTTATTGTAATTAAAAGTATCATTTTTATTTTTGTTATCATGATAAGCTAAGCGATTGACATTTTATCATACATACATAGACATACTCATGCCAGTATCCATGAAGGGATAGGTAGAGGCTTATTGAACACACAATTTCTGCAGACTAATTTAATCCACCAGACCGATTTCGATATGAGTTATCAAATAAGATGTTGCGTAAAAGGTGAGATGTATCAGGAGCACTCTTTCAACTTCTCTTTGTCGGATGTCAAAAAGGTAGGGAGTAGACCAGGGATTGCTTCCGCATTAGGAACAGTAAACGTTCTACAACAGTCGCACCGATTACGCTTCGCTGCGCTTTCGCGTCTTAACCACAGATTCTCCTTCTCTTGGCCGATCATTATGAAACTTCGCTTTCACGTTGCCAGAGATACGAACAAGGGCAGCCTACATAGCATCTAGAATAAAGTACTATTTTCATGTGATAAGAAATAAAGAAAGAAAATTCATTGACACAAGGATATAACATATAGACAAATAAGTTGTGCAATTCAATAGAAGTTGTGCTAATAGGTCTGCAACGCACCATGTTGTTAGATAGGCTCAGGGAGCACCTAACGCTGACGCTGATAGACAAAAAGTACGGATCCGAGGGCGAAAACTAGTTGTTGAATATCAATATCAACCTCTAGGTTAAACATGTTCTTTGGTAATCCTTTTTCTTTTTCATAGCTAATATAACCAATACACAACTACAACTATAAAAAAGTCATATGATCATATGTTTAATTCCAATAATGAATTAATTTGTTCACAAAAAGAAATAGTCACAAGCGAATGAAATTTCCTACAATATTATCACAATTCTTGAAAATCATAAATAGTACAATTCTCTTGAAAACTCAAGGGCACGAAGCACCGAATTATGTATAGCTTTTACACAAAGCCTTTGAAGTAGAAAATAAAAATGGTTTCCTCCTTTCTCTTGGTAAAAAAAAAATATCAGCGTGAAATCCTTTAACCGGTTGATATGTAGTTTTGGTTCATAAGTTTCTATCATAATCTTTTTTGTTCTCAATAGCTCTTCATAAATTTTACTGCATAAATCTAAATTCTTTTCACTGAACTTTATCAAATGAAAAAGGATTATTTTTAATAGCCTTTATAACGTTTGGTGTAAACCACACTATCTATAAGCAATATCTTTGTACTTGCCTTTGCGATGAAAATATACAGCTTATTACAATTTAATTTAATTGTTTATCAAAAAGTATCCATTAATGTATACCTGCTCCCAATTTTCCCATCTTTATGGAAATAATAGACTATTGCCGTCAAGCGGGCACTTTGTTCCCAAAGTGCCCGCTTGACGGCAATAGTCTTGTCTCCCTTTACGGGAGGGGGACAAAATTAAAGGTAGCAAAATATGTGGGTGTTATACATCTCTGCTTACTCGCGATACAGGCTTGAAAATTTATTTCTATAAGATCAATATAAAAAATTTAATACTTTTTTATATAATAAGCCTAATTTGCTAAAATTGCTTGTCATGGTTGGTATATGTAGTTTATTCTACGTACCAAGACTCCTCAGATCAGCTCAGACAATTTAAACTACATAAGCAGATTTAAATATGACAGTTAGAAAACAGTGACATACACTCACGACGACGTAAACAAAGAAACAGTTTTTTTATAAACGAGTTTTAATTCTTAGAAATCAAACTTTAAGCATTTAGCCATGATGTTACTATACTTCGTGATCTTTGCTGCACAGAAGTCATAAGAATGGTATCTGATTGATGCCAAGCTCTCATATCAAAACAATGTGATGCCCTGGAAACAAAATAAAAAATATATCTAAGATATTTTAAAATGATAGGTAACAGGCATTTTAAATTTCGGGAGCACCTGGAGTTTCTCTTCATCGTCATAAGATCATAAATCGTACATATGTATATAGTTAATGATGGTTTCAAATCTTTCCTAAAAATTAAATATTGGACATTATTTTAGAAGTAAGTAAAATTGATACACTTATTTTCTACATTTTACCTGGGTACAGTGAAAGTTGGTGATGTTTTGTGTAAATCATCTTTGTATACTCCAAGAGCACGCCAGGGATCAATGTAACCATGGATGTTGATTGTATTCTTCACTTCAGGCGATAAAGCTCCGAAAATTAAGTTTACACGATCCGCAGCATCGTAAACAAAGGCTTCGTCAAACCTGTCGTTTATATAAAAAAAAATGAATATTATTTTTGATTTTGGTCATGGAGACGGTTTCACATACTGTGGATATATTATACTCCATACTATAGTTTTTAAATGTGTATTTAAAGCGTTTTCATTACTTTACATATGCTTTTTTTCGAATAGGTACACGGTTTCTCTGCGAATTTGCTATATTTGTTGTTTTATTTAAATTCTATTAGTAATATATAATAATGATTTATGTAATAATCATGCTCTTGAATATATCCTTCTTTTTACAGATAGACACTTATAATATGATCTCAACCAGATCTCACCAAAAATCACAATACTTTATAACAATTTATTAGGTACTATTGTTATATACCGATATATGTATGTTCTATCTATTGGCTCAACCATCGCACCTGTTTTATTTTTTAACTGCTTTTCTATCGTATCTTAGTGGAGAAGCATCCCAATTGCGAAGCTTTTAAATAATATAATCTCTATGCTATTTTTTGGTGCTGCAGAAGAGAGATATCCGAGCAAGTTATAATTTAGATAATCTTATAACACACGTAAGAAACATAAATTTGTTGTACCCGCCTCCAGGCTCCAAAAAAAGAATAAGACGTTTCTAGGTCAATCTGTGTGATTTTATAATAAAATCCCTGAACTTTAAGTCGAAATAAATTTAAGTCCACTATAAAACGAAAGATGTGCTTTAAAGGTTATTACTTAGTAGTGGGTTACATGAAAAATAGAAGCGCTTGGGAATGAACTATTAGAAATTCACAGTCTATTTCAAATAATCAGTACAATGTAATATGAGCTAATATGTTTCTCATTTTCCATTTTCTTTTATTTTATAATAGTTTTTTTCTTCCTTTTTAACTTAATTTTCCCTGCCTTATTTATATAGCCTAATTTTAGTTTAAATATATACTTTTAGCCACATAAAAGTACAAAATAGCGTTTTATTGAATAGTATATGTCCTACACAAAATTTTGTAATACCTATCCGGTGATTTTAAGAGTGACTATGAGTTTGTTTGTCCGATGTCTTTTCATAATCATTTGGAAACAGGTGGTTATAGATCAAATCAGACTGATATTGAAATATTTAATTTTTTTAATATTAATGTGACAAGGCACCCTATAGTTGCGCTGACGAAGTATGTAATGATCAATATTTTTAAATATTTAAATATGACTATTTCAAATAATTTATGAGCAATTTTATGATATAAAGATATTAAATTTTTACATTTGAATTTGATCCAAGTATAGTTTCAACACAAATCATATCAAATGTTTATTAAATTAAATATATGTATATATATAAAACTATGTACCTCGGGTCAAAAGCTCTCTTGCAAACCTCAACGTAAAATTCAACATCAAGCCATATCAACGAATCAAAAACAGTGCCAGACTTAGGAGCTATTTGAAAGTAGCCATATTCAGTACAAGTTTGATAATACCAAGCCCGGGCTGAAAAAAAAAAAACAATATGTGGTAATCATATATTTCTGTCGCAATTGACGTGCGTTTGGACAATATTTCGTTAATAAGTGCTTGTAAATTTTACAAATTACGTCACCTAGCAACAGAATGTAAAGTAATTGTTTAAGCTTATTTTATAACATACTGCGCCGTTACGTACGCCGTACAGTTAACCGAGACGTAAGAATGACATTCATATATTAAGGCTATTGAGGTTGTTACTGGAACTGTAATACTGTACGATATGATAGAGACAACTGATTGAATGGAAATTGACTTTTACAAAGCATCTTGTTAATTCAACTACTTAAATGAAATTCTAAAACATTTCGGCAAACGGGATTATCGCGTCTCACCGTTGCTGCCTTAGACCAATAAAACATTCCTTAAATTTTACGTAATAATTTATTTGCTTATTTAAATAATTAATTAACGACAATCATTAGTTTAGGCTGAAAGTTTAATATTTTTCAGTTACTACTTATGTCGGATTAAGTTTTTGTTAAAAGTTTATATTTCAAGCCCTAATTTTTGTAAACTTGTTTGTTTTCTAACTAACTATGTATCAGATTTTTTTTAAGAAACAATATTAATTAATATAAAAAATATGAGTATATAAAAATAAATGTACGTACAACAATCTTAAATCAATGCTACTTACAATTAGTTGGCCCCATGTAGGTTGCAATCATGTTATCAAATTTCAAGTTCCAGCATGCGCTATTGAGTCCTTGAAATTCAGCTATGAATCCACCCATTTGCTCCATTGGAGTGGCACCTCACCATGCAACATATTATTTTTCAACTATATTTACACGATAGTAAATTTTATTTTGTAGGCAGTTAAACTACTTACATATAGTTTGAGTGCCAAATACTATTTGTTTAGCATGGTAATATATTTCAAGACTTTTTTTTTCGTGCGGTTGTCCCCCACGAGTCATCACCTCACTGGAGCTAACGGTGAGGTGGTATGTCAGAATCAATTTCAAATATTTTCAAACTTAGGTGTGAATACATAAAAACTTCTAGAGAGTGCTACAGAAACATATTGTTGAGTTCTCTGTTTACATGCAGACGTTTTTAGAAAAACCCACACTTTCAGATGTTCCAACACCTTTTGGTGAAAAATTACCTTGTTTCTACTCATACAAAAAAAAAATATATATCGATCAATGTACAAAATCGATTGGATAGTTTAAAACGAAGATTTTTTTATTGCTTCGTTTAATATAATTCCAAAAATAATACATATATATGTATATATATATATTATATGTATTACAACTGATGTTACTATTTTGTAATAAAAATAAAAATAACTTTTTATTTTTAGCTAAGAAAGACAAACTGATTTTAGAAATTAGGCATACATACATATGTATGTATTTAAAACATATTTGTTGGTATATAACAACTTAATAATTATATTATAATATAAATATACTTTCGACACCATTTGACTTAAAAAAAAATCGGTTTATGGGTTTTAAGTTGGTAACAGTGTAACAATTTTTATTAATAAAAAAAAATACCTACTACTCACCGTAAATGTTGTTTTTGAAATCATTACATATAGCAGACAATGTGCCAGGCCTTGCTTGCTGCACTCTCCCCGAAAATGTCCAAGTGATCAAACCCGAAAAATAACCCATGTCCAAACGGTCATTAAAGTTTAAAGTTCCATTACACAATCTGCATAAAAATATCAATTTAATTTAGATAGAAAGTGCAGTCAAAATACTATACATAAATCATATGGCTCATAAAAGAAAAATAAGTAGTCCCTTTGAATAAGTTATAATTATATTCTGCTATTCAGCATATGTTACTACAGGTTAGAAAATTATGTATAAATTTATCTATTATATCAGGACAAAAATCTTACAATACTATAAAGATAAAAAATCAAAGAACTAAACGAAGACCGTAGATGTGTGTTCCTATATCACAATAATAATAATTATAACTTCACACATCTCACACACAGTCGTCTCATCCTTTTTTTTTAACATGTGGATACCCCTTCTTCATCCCACCCGGGTTTTCAGTGTAACGGTGCGTCGGAAGCGGACCGACTAAAAACACACGGTTTGCCATACTGCGCCTAAAATAGGAGAAATCCAGAAAAAGCCATCCTAAACTAAGCAGTGCTGGTACTATGGTAACCAAGCTGCTGATAAACATACTTATATACTTCTAAATACATCCATATAATAGACAAATTCATCCCAAACACAGAACACCTAGATCGTGCTCATCACACAAATATTAGAGTATTATAATCCAATATGCCATATGCGGGAGGACATTATGATAATATCGTTTTCTTTTCCAGCTTCAGATTTTTGAGCATGATTTTCTCTGCAGCAGAAACAATGTTTCTAGAATATTAAAATAGAAAAATTATATGACATACCATTGAATATGTAAAGCAGAAGCGTTTAGGCAATCTGCTGACAGCACTTCTTTAACCTTTTTATTTAATAATACTCGCCTGTATGATTCTTCTACAGTCTGTCTACCACTCTCCGTTTCCAAGGCTTCTACTGTATCTTGTATACCTTGCCTAATGATATCGATACATTCTTCACCACCCTCTAATAAAAAGGCTTCGTGGACAACCTCAAGGTACCCTGTTATATAAAAAAACAGTGCGTTGAATATTATGAAATAATTAAATCGGATGTATAATTTGCCGAGTGGTTCTCGTGAGTAAAATAGATCTGCCCCATTTCTTCCAGTGCGTGTCGTAAAAGGGATTAAGGGATGCGACTGTTTTCTCCCAGTTAGTATTTATTCAGTCATAAAGATAGACGGCAATAGGCTTACCAATTCTGATTGGCAAAGTGGGTGTTTTATACACTTCTGCCTAACCCTTAGGGAATACAGGCTTGACCGTATGTGTGTATATCATCATCATCATCATCAGCCTATAGCAGTACACTGCTGGACATAGGCCTCTCCCATTGCACGCCGCTGCGATCTATTGTGTGTATAAATGTATTATTTGCCATTTGATTATGTAATAATTTAAAATTTGACATCTACAAGGAATATAATAATTTGCGCTCTGGCCTTCGTCCAGCAGTGGAAGTCGATGGGCTAATAATGATAATGATGATGAATGAATATAAATCCCAACATTATCCCAGGATCTTTCTAATTCCTTTCGATAGTATTTTCACCAGTTTTTCGAAAATGTTGTTTGTCTATCCGTCTAACCGTGTTTCATTACTTATCGAACAAAACAACGTGATTAACATATACATATACATACATATATAAAGGATGTATTGGTTAGAATTTAAACAATAAAACAATGATTTATTACAATCGATTCCACTAAACAGTATCAATTATAAAGTTTGTAGATACCTGCAAAATCAATTTTGGCATTAATAGGGCCACTTGAAGCCACAACACCAAGAGCCAAGTGTGGATACCGCTGCTTGAACCACATTACCATGTTGGCGGCATATGATCCTCCATACATAATGATTTTGCTATCAGCAAAACGAGGCTGTTTCTTCAAATCTTTAATGAAATAAGCCAGGTCGGCCAGGGCTTGGTCGATGTTTAGAAACCGTAAGTTGTGTGCAGTAAAATTGCTGTAAAACACAAACAAAATAAAGATACGCCGGCAGGCAGGGGTAATAAAATTACCTGAGAAATAAGGAAACCCAACATACGAAGCTCAGATTATGGTGACAATTCTGTGTTTAGGCATACAGTAAAGCTAACTAAGCTCTAGGCAACCGGTTGGTTGCTTCATCGTTATAACTTGTGACACGCTCGTGCTCGCTCGTGCTGCCATAATGCAATTACAATGTTTTAAATACATGTGTAACAAATGTTGTAAGGAATAAATATGTATCATACGAGAATCGAAATGTCTGTTTTCGACAATGTGGTCAAAGTGGCCAAGATTTGGGAATTATTTTAAAAGTAACTTAGACCTCTTTAGACTCAACCACCTAGTGATTACTTAAAATAGTCACACCCTAAATATGTTATAAGATACTTACGCAAACGGAATTGTTTGGCCATAATACCGATGTTCAGTGTAAATCAAATAGCCTTTGTTTTCTATCGCCATTTCATACATGTTGCCTGTTAACAACCAACCAGTACTGATAGCCCACTCGCCGCCAGTCATAATAAAAATCGGAGATCCATCACCCCCAAAAAACTCTTCATTGTACATGTAACGCTGTAAAAAAGTACGTGTTCTATAGTTTTAGGCGTGTTTTAAGTTTCATTTTTGGATTGGTTTTGACATTTGAAGTGGGTGTCATTACCGCTCAGTGCTTTTTACCCGACCGCAAAGGAAGGAGGGTTTTGAATATATGTGTCTTTGTCACGCCCTTAAGCCTAAAAAGCTTAATGGAATGGACATTTTACTTGCCATTTCATAAAATTCCCGATTAGCGGCAATAGGCTTGGTTACGGGCTTGGCTTACGTTAGTAGGACCAAATTATGATTGGCAAAATGTCAGTGTTTTTTACACTTGCCAGCCTACCAGGCGTGAGCGTGTGTATGTATTTAAGATGACATTTGAATCTTCATAATAGGGTCTCCACACAGGGTATAACATTTTGAGATAAAGTTAGCGAATGACAAAACTGAGAAAAAAATAATAATTAAGTCGAACTTGGTGTTTTTAAATTAAATTTCGTTGTTGTTTGTGTGCGTGTATATGTCTATTGAAATTGGTTCGTGTGTGTGTGTGTGTGTGTGTGTGTGTGTGTGTGTGTGTGTGTGTGTGTGTGTGTGTGTGTGTGTGTGTGTGTGTGTGTGTGTGTGTGTGTGTGTGTGTGTGTGTGTGTAATACTTATTATATATTTACAAACTCTTATTGGCAAAATGCGGGTGTTTTATGAACTTTTGCTAGAAGTAGCTCTAAGAGTATACAGCCGAGAGCGTATGTATACATGTATTTACAAAGTCTCCCTATAATTTCCCAGTAGTATATCCCTCGAAGTATTCTAAAATACGAGTAAGTGTATTTAATTGTGGCAAAATTATTTTGAACAAGTTTTTGATTTAACAATTCATGATTGTTTATTTAAAACTTTGTAAATTGTAAATAAAAATAAAATATCTACTTGATTGTATAAACGAATTGCTTAAAGTACTTTTAGAATAAAAGTTATTGAAGTTAGCGAATTACGAAATATAAGACTAGTTGATATTTTGTCTTGTTGACAAGAAAATCAATATTTATAATTCATAATTTCGCGAATCGTTAACTTAACCTTGTTACAGTATAAATTTGACTCCGTGTATTTTTGACTACGACCTGAAAGATAATACTATAGTCAACTTCAGACCTTAAATTATTGAAAAAAAAATGTTACTAAAAAGTAATAAAAATAAATAAAAAAATAAAACCAAACCTTTTAAATATAAACAACAAACATATCTCGAAATTTTTATTTACATCTGAGATTTAAAATAATGTTATTAATTATTGTACTTTATAAATTACTTTTTTTAAGAGAACGTTTCTATATGAAATTGAATGCAAAGCAAGGTAACATGGCGGTTTGACAGTTCCTTAAAACACATAGTCATTTATATACTATTGTTACTATGTGGTATTGTTACTAATGTTACTAGAGTGGTTGAACCTTTTTAAGATATACCTTCTTTTTTCTTTTTTACTATCGGATAGGGGCAAACGAGCAGACGGGTCACCTGATGGTAAGTGACTACCGGCGCCCATGGATGCTTGCAACTCCAGAGTGACAAGTGCCTTGGCGGCCTTATACCAATTCTTATTTGAACCCGAAAGGGAAAAGTTTTTGATAAGATGATAATATATGTAACATATAACATATTATTCATCCTAAATGCCTGGATCAGATAAAAAAGAGTTTGATTATTCATTTCCTCATCCATCATCGGACCAATTAGACCTACGTGAGTGTAAGGCATTCGAAATATGTACTTTCTTGCGAAATTTGAAATTGATTCGACGTATAAATATCGCTTAGTTTATTTGTGTAGGTACATACCTACTCATCGTAATTCATTGACGTTATAATCGTGTAAAAAGAAATGTTGATAGAAAAACACCATGAAACTGTTGTTTAAAATTTACATACCATATTAAAAGTAGCATTATTCTGTGGGTCGAAGTGATCGAGTGGCATTTCTATCCAGCTTGTTATTACGTTATTTACATTTCTACTATGCACTGGAGGCTCCATGTCTTCATGAAGTGTAGTTTTCACATACAACCGTTCTTCTATTCCCCATGACGATGAGATTAAACTCACTAGTAATAAAAACACAATCTGAAAAATGTTTAAATGTTCATTGAATGCACTTTGTTTAGTATCAAGATATTATGTCAAACACCAAAAAACCTGTATTTCCGTAATAATATTCTTAATTTCTTACCATTTTAATTAGTGGGTTTCCTATGGTATCAATAATTTCCAACTATTTGTATAATTACGTATATTATCGCTATCGATATTATTATCTACAGAACACGGTTATCAATATCATTTAATTCGACTAGAAGGTTATACATAAACATTTATAGTGTTACTTTATTTATAGTGTTTGATTTGTGTGTGTTCTTAATTGCAAAAAAAATGTATCTTGCTGTATAATCCGAGTTATACTAATAATTTTCTACCAAACATTAAGATGCCACAATGATTTCAATGCTTGTCTTGCCAATTGAAGCTCACTCGTATTGAAAACTGATCGTCACTAAGGAAACAAAATATATCTAGAACAAAAACAAAAATGCACTCCGGGAGTGCCGACAGAAGTAAAAACTTATTTTGGCGCGTTAGACATTTTTAGAAGGGTACTAGGGTTATTGGGTTATTGGGTAATGAATTGCATTTTATTTATGAATTGTATTTTATTAATTTTTAGAAACTTTAAAATTAATTTAATATTCTTTTATAAATCACCGTTAACAATTTCGACAACTCTTGTATCATCATCATTATCATTGAAATTATTACAATCTAAAATAGAAACTATAGGTTCATGGTAACTATAATAGGAAATAAACAATTTTGATTCGAAGTTATTTAAATATCTCGTGAATACCTCATCAATTGTACTTTTATATCTCGTTGTGCTAATATTGCGTTGATTGGACATATGCGTCTCGTAACGATGTCGCGAGTCCATAGATTTTATTCATCTAAAAATATGCGTACCGCGCTAAAAGAAGTTTTCACTTCAAAAATACATACTGCACTTACGCCTGTATTCCCTAAGCGATAGGCAGAGGTATAGGTAACACCCATTTTGACAATAAGAATTTGGTCCCACTGACGTAATAGGGGGCAAGCCTACTGCCGTCAATGGGGCACTTTATGACTTTATACATTCTGTCTGATCCATTACAGTCTGATCCCTTAGTCGCCTTTTACGACACTCACGGGAAGAAATAGAATGGCTCTATGCTACTCCATCAAGAACCACACGGCAAATACGAAATTTCCTTAACTTGAATCACATTTAAAAATGAAACTACTAAACCGATTTGATGAAATCTCTATGGGACCAGTCGGAAGGTATACATAACAAAGGATTTTTTTTTTTTTTTTGTACTATAGGGGGACAGACGAACAGACGGGTCACCTGATGGTAAGTGACATCGCCGTCCATGGAGACTTGCAACTCAAGAGTCGCAAGTGCGCTGCCCGCCTTTGAGGGTGATGAGGGATGGGGGATGCAGGGAGCGGAAAGAAGAGAGGAGGGATGAGGAGATGGAAAAAAGGATGAAGGAGATGAGGGGAGAGAAAAGGGGGGAGGGGGAATTGGGCCTCCGGAAACCTCACTCAATTCGGGGAAATGCAACGCAAGCGTTACTTCACAACCGGTTTTCTGTGAGGCCGTGGTATCGCACCGGTTGAGCCGGCCCATTCGTGCCTAAGCATGGCTCTATCACTAAAAAATTTTTTTCGAATCGGTTCATAAATGACGGAGATGACGGAGTGAGTGAGAGATGAGGTAACAAACATAAAAAAAATACAACCGAAATGAGAACCTATTTATTGGAATGAAGTTCCGGATAGGGTACCCCCCCGCAACGCCCCCCATAAGCGTTGCGGAGGGCTACCCTAGCCGGCAAAAAATACTGCCATCTAGTGTTTCTATAATGAACTGTAAAGAAGTTTAGGGATTTTTATTGATAACACTGCCCTCTAGTGTTTCTATTATGAACTGTAAAAAAGTTTAGGACTTTATATTCTAAAACAAAATGTGGCGTAACACTGCCATCTAGTAAAAGTATTACAAACAACGGAAACTTGAAACTTTCCCCATAATAACGAACTTCGTTCCTATCTGATGTCCCTCGACACCACACGGTTTTTTTTTTGAACAAATAAATCACGCTCGAGGTATGATTGTGACTAAACGTTAGCTGAATTGACACATAGTTCTTCCTGGCGGGTGTCGGTGTCCGAAAAAGAGATACTTGAATTTTGTATTCGCCGCGTGATAAAATAAGAAATACTTATTACTTTTTCATTTATTATACACGTTAAAAAAGCTACAATTGAATAGTTGTTACGGTTTCTATGGATTTTTAAAATCCCCCACTTTCTTTGCTTGTGTTTATATTTCAAATGAAAATATTTCAAACCAAACGCAATAGCCGACTCAACTTCAACATCCACGTCTGCCACGTTTGGCTGTTCGGGACACACTAAAGCACTTGCAAGCTTGTAAATGCCTTCTAAGCGTTGGTAAAGGCTTGGACGTTTTGGACGCTTGCCAATGCTGAGCAAGATCCAAATGTAGCATTACAACCACACCAAACTAAGCCAAACATTTACATGCTTGTGCTTGTGGACGCTTGCCATTCCTCGGCAAGCGTGTATACGTAACAATAGATTTGTCAACATGTGACAACTACCCCGTGTTTTGCTAAAAGTGTGATAGAAAGTAATACTGGTGAAGCAAAAACTACTTTTAGCTAATTCATAAAAGACGTCTTCCAGATACTTCAAGCTCGTATCTAGGTACTTACCTACTTTTGTGGTTCAGTGACAGAAATAACCGCAAACATGATTTTATTTTTTACACTCATAATATCCTTTTTAGATTAAGTAAGCATAACGAGAATAAGTGGAAAATCGTAAGAATTAAAAAAGAATTTTATGGGTACAATGTTAGAAGGAATCTAATGTATTTTGGCTACAACCTGTATTTACAAACCACTTCAAATACTTCAAATAATTACCTACACCTAAATTATACATTTATCTTATCTGGTTACGATCGCTATAAATAGTGATAAGAACGACAGCTATTGTGACATCAGGTAGTTTTTGTTCATTGAGTTCTATTATATTTTATACATTGTTAATTGCGTGCACTATAAAATAAAAATAAATATTAATCTAGCTCCAGATTATTTACAGAAATAAGATAAAAAATTATAAGATCAAAAACGGTTCACACCTTCAGTTGTTACTACACTGTGCGGCCACCTGTGCCCACCTTTGAAGGTAATGAGGGTGGGGAAAGGAGATTTATTCATTCATATTTTTTTTTAAATAAAATTATATTCTATACTATATATCACACTTTACGTTGTGTTTACTCAGCATTCAGGTAACACGACACTGGGAAGAGGTTATAAGTTTAACAGTAATAAAAACATCATTACCACTTTAAATCTAGTTTAAATGTTTTTGACATAGAAAGAAACAGTGCTTGTATTACAATTACATATACAATTTGATATTAAATCAAAATAGAACTTTGATTTCATATTTAGAATTCGATTTTATTAAACGAGATACTACTAAATAGATACTAGATTTTTTTTAAATTAAAAAAACGTGATAAGAGTTATATATACACTAAGATCCATCCAACTCAAGGCCACCAGATGCAGCGGCGAGTCGCTCGCGCCGCTATTGTGGCACTGGGATCTCACGCTTCTTAGACTTTGGTCGTCGACGTTATAATTGTTATTTGCGCGCACAGCAAAACGAAAGTTTTTAGTTAAATAACCTATTATTATCTCATATTTTTTACTGGGAATTGTCGTATAAAGTACGGTACTAAAGAAATAAAAATAGTTTTGCCTCGATTTAAGTTAAAATATTGGTAGTGTTCCTAGGAAAGCCGGTGGTTCCTTATAAGGCCAATAAAAAATTTGACGGTTGGCCTTGCTAGGGTACATGGGCAACTACGCTACGAGGAAGTCTTCACGTCCACGGCAAAATGCTATTAATTATAAGGGACAAAGAATATTTAAAGATTTATTCAAAACTGAAGAAAAAAGAATGAGATGAAGCAAGCGACGAGTAAGGAAAAAGGAAAGTCTACAATTAAACGAGACCAAAAATAAAAATGGTTCCGTAAAACGGCTAAAAAGAACATTAAAAGATCAATATCAACAACATGACAGTAAAAGATCGACAACAAAACAGTAAAAGATCGAAAATAGAGATGAAGAAAAGTGCAGAAGGTGAAGAAAAGCAATGATACTGTCACGCATGTGGCGAGAGTAGAATGGAAGACATGAGACAATGTACCGAATGTCAAAAGTAGTCTCACTAAAAAGATCTCATATTTAAAATCCAAAATTATTATCTCTTTTAGTTTCTAAGTTTATTTCCGAATTAGATTTTTATTGTTAAAATTATTTTCGTTTTTTAATCTTAAGAATCGTTGATTTTAAACATTCCTGACTTCAAGCCTGACTATGTGCCATGATAAGTTTGTAATAATTACAGTTCTTAGTCTGTAGTGTCTATTATTTTATTATAATTAATATATAAAAGTCATTGATAATTGTTATTTTGGCCTTCTTAGGAACATTTTGGCCTTACAAGGAACGGACCCATAAGAAGGCCATTTTAGGTAAAAAAAAAGTTTTTAATTTCATTATAAAACGCGTTGGCAAGTTTTTTGATGTTAATATAATACTTATAACTACTATTTTTAATTCGTGTCCATTAATATATTCTTAGTTATACGATGGTGTTCAAGTAATGTTCGTTGAGTTTTTTATAAATGATAAAAATATATTAAGAATTTAATGTTCGCTTAAATGAAAGAGCTGATTATGTAGTTTTAGTTAAAGCGGATATACAGTGGCGTAGCGTGCCTTGTCGGGGCCCCGTATAAAAATTTTTTTGGAGGCCCTTATATGGAGGTAAAGATTTTTCACAAAAGAAAAAAAATATTGTGAGAAGTAATATTTATTTATCACATAATTTACCCATTTTACAAATAAAAATCGAATTTTAAATATTCACTCTCCTTGCCTTTTTATCGGCAAACTGATTTATTAAATAATTTATGGCTGATGATGATTTTAGTTTTTCTAAAGTTTCTGCCTCTATGGACAATAGTGAGATGTCTGACAGCCGTTCTTGTCCCATCGAAGTTCTTAAGTAATTTTTTATTAGTTTTAATTTTGAAAAACTTCTTTCTGCCGTTGCGGTTGTAACTGGAAGGGTCAAGAATAAAAAGCATGCTGTGATTACCTCGGGAAAACTGGATGCAAGACTATTGAATTTTAGAAATAATTCAATGAGTTCTTTAATGGAATAAATTTTTTTAATTTCAGAATTTAAGCATGTTTTTAGAGTCTTTAATTGGTCACAAAGATTAAGTGAGATGTCTTTACTGTATTTAGCAGACAGTTTTCCGGAAGCGTTTAATATCTCTTCGCTTGAAGAAGATAGGAGTTTCTCCGGTTGTAATATTTCGAATATACTACTCAGGTTGCAAAGGCTCTGAAATCTTTCTTTAGTTTGAGAAATTAATATATCTAAACAGCAATAGTATACATTGACTTTGAAATATGATTCCGGGTCGGAAATTCTCTCATCTTGTGATAACTCATCAAAAAAACGCTTCGTTATCTTTCGCCTACTGTTTTTAAAACAGTTGTTACCCCCCACTTTTTTGCTAAATCTTTGGATTCATTTAGCAAACTATTAAATGAATTCTGATTTCTTAATTGGCACAGTCTATTTAAAAGATTACTTAATAAAATACTAGATTTCTGTAAGTCATTATTTTCATGCTGTAGAGCTTTAGAAACAGGATTAATAATTTCAAATAGTGAAGAAAAAAATGTAACGAGCACTAAGAAATCAAAACTCTCTAAAATATTAATTATACTTTTACATTCTTCACGTTCATCTTTTTTATTTGAAATTAAATTTAGTTGGTACAAAGTTTTCATGATTAGTAAAAAATTTTTCTTTACTGCTAATAAAGCGTCGTTCCTAGTATACCATCTGGTAGGACATACCTTTTTAAGGGTAATCAAATATTTTTCAGATGAATCGTCACTTAGCATAGCCCAGCGTTTTATACTATTGCCAAAAAAAGTATATATTTTTTCTAAATTATCGAAAAAAGTCGATACTTCACGAACATGTCTCGCAGCATCGTTCAAAACCAAGTTTAAAGCGTGCGCAGCACAATGAACATAATCGGCATTTGGAGCATGCTCTTTTATTAGGGTTTGTAATCCTCCATACACACCCGACATAACATTTGCTCCATCGTATCCCCGTCCTCTACATTTAGTCAAATCAATTCCATATTCTTTAGTCAAATTTAAAATGACAGTTTTCAGACCTGCAGCACTGCAATCGGTTACTGCTATGAATCCTAAAAAGGACTCACAGATTTTTATTTCTTTAGGCACATTATCATCATTTTCTGTAACCGAGATATATCGAAAAACTACAGATAGTTGGTCAATTTTTGACAGGTCGTGTTGTATCCAGAATTATTGTCAGAAATGGAGCTTTTTTAATTTCTGAGATAATACTGTTCCTAACGTTAGTACCAAGCAAACTAATAATTTCGTTTTGAATCGTAGGGCTTAAATAATTTATTTCACCTTTCGGTTTTAGAAAAAGTTCTTTTAAAGTTGCATCATAGTTAGATAGCAGACGTGAAATTGCCATAAAATTGCCAGAATCAGAATCATGCCCCCTCAAAGGTAGATTACAAGATACTAAAGTAATTATAACATTAATTATACGATGCAGTACATCTCTCCAGAATGTAATTTTACTATCGATTTCACTTTTCAATAGAGTATCGATGGTATTTCCTTGCAACCAATTATTATAAGAGAGTGAGGCACTAATATGCTGCTGTGACTTTTCATGGTCAAGAATAGTTTGTGTGAAATTGCTTCTAACCGAAACACCGTTAACCCAAGCAGAGGAGTACGATTTGTTTTGACGATCTGCTAATAACCAACAGAAGTGACAGTACGGTTTGTTTAAAACGTTAGAATAACATAACCATGGTCTTATAATTTTTATGCCTGCCTGATTGAAATATGAATAATAATAAGCTGAAAAAGGTCGGTTATTTTCTGAAACTTTTGAAAATGGTCCTTGTGGTTTAAATGGACCCAATTTAAAAATTATTTTTCGTTCGCATTCAGTTAAATTGTCACCAAAATTTCCTCTATCTGATGAAATTATATTACAATCTGCATTATCTGCAGATATATCAGAATCGTTGACTTAGGGTTCCTCGATTTCTGGATGGACATCCGATAAAGAATGTGCTTGGCTTTCTTCTATTTCCGGATGGATATGTGACGAAGAACATGCTTCAGAAGAATCTAAAAATAAACGAGTAATTGTTAAAAAATAAATACGAATGCTTTGATACTAAACTAAAAAGAGTTATATATAAATAAATAACGTTACTAAGGGTCACAGTTAGAGAGTGTTCAGTTCAGACGCACACAGATTCTACGCGGATTGTGCTCGTACCTATTAGTAGATACAAAATCACCTGCAGCCCGTCCGTGCATTACTATACACCTGCGTGCTATTTAAACGCAGCGCGTAGTGTAGTGGCCATACAAAACGAGAACCCGAAAGCGAGTCTGCACATCTGAAGTTCTCAACACGCAATTAACGATACGATACGGACTGATAAACAAACAACAAAACAAATCGATACTATAGATAAGTTAGAATTTTGTTCTTTTTAATCAAGGCACGGAACCCTAAAAACAGTATAATTGTGAAAATCGAGGGGGGAGACAACTTTTTGTGACGGACAGATGGACAGACCGAAATTAAAAGATTTCCTTGTTTATCACTACGGGCCCCTAATAAATGGGTTGGGTAGTAGTGTAGTACTTACCTTTCCAATCTAAATCACTCACAGTATCTTGTCTCTGAAAAAATGAAGAAATTTTGGGCACTTTTTTTATAACCTCGTCCCTTTTCTGTTTAATTTTTCTTTTCTCAGCGCCGCTGGGATAATCTCTTTTTCTTTCACTCATTTCTTTTACAAATCGTTACTAATACTGCTAAACCAGAAGAACAATATTGTTTGTACTGAATTACAATGTAATGCACATTTATATAAAGCGCGTAAATAACAGTGCACTGCACTCCGTGGTTTAACATCCAATGCAAAGTACAACAACGTACACGTACATCGCGATATCGATGAAGGATTCCCGGGGATTCCCCGCTGAGTTGAAGATGAAGTAAGTAAAACGGGGAAGTCCCGCAGCCCGCCATAACGATGTAGTGTTGCCAACTTTTGAACGCACGCTTAAGGCGGGAAAAAAAAGGAATTGCTTTATAGAATTTTGTCATTTGTAAAATAAAATAAATTAGAAAGTTTTTATTCTTTTTCCTTACACACTTTGGGGGCCCCCGTGCCCCGGGGGCCCCGTATAATTGATACGGCAAATACGGCGGTAGCTACGCCCCTGCGGATATATTAATTGTTACAACTCTATTTTTAAGTTGAACGACAGATCTACAATATTGGGCTTGTTTGGAGCCGTGTTCCTTGCAAGGCCATTTGAAAGAGCTTAATAAAACTTAAGTTTAATAAATGGTGATTAAAGCTAGGTTAAAAAAAGGTGATTTATATGGTACACAATAAAACATATTTTTACTTGATAATCTGTTTCCCTCATTTATCCAGTTAATAAACGAATAAAAAGTGTTTACTCGTTAGAGTGGCCTTCCGTTTTAATGATGACGACTTTACAATAGCAAAAAAAGGCCTTAAAAATAAAGAAGGGAACTTCAACTAGTTTAAATGCAGTTTGTATTTTACTAGTTTTAATTATTTTGGTAGAATGAGCTAATTTCATATTGTTGATTTATTCTTCATATTACAGCTTAAAAGAAAATCACCAGAGCCCGCAATAACATCACCATTTACATGAATTTTTGGTACTTCATGATTCCCCTAGAAAGAAGATGTTAAAGCGAGTAATGGGACAACTTCAACGAAAAATTAAAAAAGAAGGACTAAAGATGAGAAGACTAAATGAAAATTATGCGTTTGAAACTTAAGTGATCTAATTACATAATTTAAAAACAAACATCTTCTACACAGAGAGGATTCCGACATTTTATCTTAAATAAATATTAAGTTGAAAAACTTGTTTGGGCGTCAGTAATCAAGAATTAAAAAGTTCCTTAGAAAACAAATATTGTCCAGCCCTCAGATCATTCGCTTTGACGCTTTATTATTTTCCGAAAAACGCTTACTCTTACGTCAGGAAAACTTTCGATACATGCTTACCGCATCCGAGAACCATTTCTAAATGGTATGAAAGTGTCAATGGTAAAGCTGGATTTACAGGTGAAGCTTTTGACATATTAAACCACAAAAACAACTCAGTCTTATGATGGATGAGATGGCTATTAAGAAGCATGTTGAATAGGATGGAAATAATATTATAGTTATGTTGATCTCGGGCTTAACGACGTATAAAAGTATAACTCGGATCAGGCGTGTAAGGCTTGGGGTGCGGGCTAGAAAACCTCCACGTGGTGCACCCTGGGCAACGTTGACGACGACGCAGCCTTCTCCTCCTCTACTTTTGAGGAGGGCGTCGTTGCCCACGGCTAATCTTCTGGCGGAAAGAGATGGCCTTTACTTCGGCCACAAGTGGGACCCTTCCTTGGGTAGGAGCTTCTCCGCTCTCCACAGTGGAGAAAGGAAGGGCTCGGCGTGCACTCGCACTGCCACCGAGCAGGCATTTGGATATTCATATCGATGCCACCGTTGGCATATCGTAATCCCGAAAGGAGTGTCGTGCTTAAGTGTCGCGACTCTGATCGGGGACGAGGGTCTTGGCTTCACCGCCTGTACTGCGAGGAATAATACCTCTATAAAAAATTACCCCGAATCCCTTGTTCTGGTGCATGACCATGGGATGCATGGCTGATGGGTGGTTCAGTCGCAAGCGCACTCATAGCCGGGGCACCTGCGTACCCCTCGGTTGGGCATAAATCTACGCTTACCCGGGTATTGGGGGATCTCTGCCCGGGTGGACCTTTAGTTCTCCCCCACTCGTGGGATATATTATGGATAATTTAATAAAAATAAAAAAACTAAAGAGGAAGAAAAGAAGGAGAAGGTAAAGGAGTAGAATAGTAAGGCGGGCAACATCTCGTCTAAAAACGAGAATATCCTACCCGGAGAGACTACCCTACCGAGAATGCCTATATCGCAGGAGCTCCCAGAAGTCATTCCATTTTCTGGGAGCAGAAGGGTATCAGAACGAGTTCGTTCCAGGGCGGCTAGTTCAGTGGCTGACTCCTCTGAAGAGATGGAGTTAGAACCTCGCGACATAGAAAGCCGCAAGAGAGGCCGAGATGAGGATGGTGACACGTCGCAAGAAATGCTGCCACCGAAAGTAGCGAGCAGCAGACGTGGGAGGTCGCGCACACCGATCTCGGCCCCCTCAGGTTCCGTCTTTTACAGGGCGAAAGATTACGCTCGTGCCCGTGCCGAAGGCGAAGTTGTTGCGGAGGAGGAGATCGCGGATCTCCTTCTTAAGATCCGTGTGCCGGATGAGGGGGGTTCTGTTCCTTCTACACCGGTAACCTTGAAGGAGAGGACGAGTGCGGCGGTGGCGATCATCCAGAAAGTCGCCACCAAATCCACTAACCTGAAGGCTCTTTTGTTAGGGCCCTGAAGGACTCCTCTTCCGCTGTGTCGGGGGCAATGGAAAGCCTCTTGGAGGATGTATCACGCCTTCAAGAGGCGAACAACCGACTTACGGCTGCAAACGAACGCCTGACGGAACAGGTCGCAGAGCTGAGTGCTCAATTCGCCCAATTCCGGGCGGGAGCTCGCCCTAAGCAGTTGAATCCGGGTGCACAGCTACCAGGCTCCACTTCTACCCAGTCCCCTGTTTCTGATGTTCACTTGCGGCATATTATTGATGCAGTGTGGCGTCTTATGGGCTTGCGCCTGGCGGGACTTGAGGCTAGGCTGACGGTTAGGCCGCCACTGGCCGTAAATAAGCCAAAGGCCACGTCAGTGCCGCTCCCAGTTGCTGGAGGCCGCGTCACTGTAACTTATGCGGCAGCAACGTCGGCGCCAGCACCAAAGGCTGGCAAACCTGCTAGGGCCCTAGCAAAAGTGGCGGAAGACTTTCCTTCCCTTCCCTCTCTGACACCCAAAGGGACGAGTGCACCTAAAGCCCGAAGAATGAAATCAAGTGCTGAACCTGAGCCTGGCTTATCGGAATCTCTCCCCTCCACTTCTGGCCCTTCTAACGATGGTTGGCAAGAAGTGGAGGGTGGAAAGAAGAAGTCCCGGGCAAGAAAGAAGAAGGCTATCAAGACTCCTTCAATGCCCCAACCCCCGTCGTCATCAGTATCTACACGAAAGACCCGGAAACTAGTAAGTAAGTAAGTAAAAGTTGATCAGGAAGCTGCGCTACTATGGAATCCGGGGCACCTCTCTGGATCTTCTTACTTCATATTTAAGTAATAGGATTCAGAGAGTTGATGTGAACGGTAAAAGATCTCCCGGATCTGTAGTCAGAATGGGGGTTCCCCAAGGCTCTATTCTAGGTCCCTTTTTATTTATAATTTATATTAATGACCTGCCGTACCTCATAAAGGATAAACATGATATAGTGTTGTTTGCAGATGACACTTCACTTGTATTTAAACTCAAACGTCAGCAGGTGGTTATTGATGACGTAAATAGTGCCCTTTCAACAGTAGTTAACTGGTTTAATATCAATAATCTTCTCCTTAACGAGAAAAAAACTAAATGTATAAAGTTTACATTGCCTAATGTAACACAGGTGAACACTAGTGTGTCAATAAAGGGCGAAGTGTTAAAACCCGAAGATTCCACAGTGTTCTTAGGCTTAACTTTAGATGCAAAGCTTCAGTGGAGCCCCCATATAGATAAACTGTCCAAAAAGCTTAGTTCTGCAGCGTACGCCGTTAGGAAAATTCGTGGTTTAACAGATTTAGAGACAGCCCGTTTAGTATACTTTAGCTATTTTCATAGTGTAATGTCGTACGGTATTCTGTTGTGGGGAAATGCCGCCGATATTCAATCTATTTTCGTTTTACAAAAAAGAGCTATACGTGCAATTTATAAATTAAGTCCCAGACACTCCCTCAGAGATAAATTTAAAGAGATTAATATTATGACTGTGCCCTCTCAGTATATTTATGAAAATCTCATGTACGCACATAAAAATATTAATCTGTTTAAAAAATACAGTGATATCCATAGTGTAAATACTAGGAACAAAAACAAATTTGTTGTTCCTAAAACCAGGCTCAAGAAAATAGGTGGTTCGTTTAGATGCCAAAGTATACATTTCTATAATAAGCTTCCTAGCCAAATACAAGAACTAAGCAATAATAAATTTAAATCATTTATAAAAAAAAAACTAAGTCAAAAAGCTTTTTACACAATTAAAGATTATATTGAAGATAAAAAGGCTTGGGAATGAGCTGCTTCATTAATGTACATGAGCCTTTGTTTTTCGTTTATAATTTTTTTTTATATACACATTGACATTTTATATTTTACTTTTTGACATGAATACTTACTTTGTTAAGTATTATATTGTTTTTTTTTATTGTTTAATCTTTGTACCTTTTGACATTAATACTTTGTTAAGTATAATATATTATATATTTGTTTCTTTTTTTTTAATTTATAAATTTAATTATTGTAAATGTGAGGACTATGTAGGTTATTTATTTATTTATTTTTTCTCTTTTCTCCTGTAGTTTGTTTTATAACGATGTCTGACAGTTTGAGTACTTTTGCGGCCTACCCAAATGTCCTTGCTTTGGTACTGTTCGTCGGTCCGTTGAGCTCCTTAAAGTTCTAAGTTGAGCTACACGATAACTGACAAATGCTTGCACTGTTTGGACGGGTCCACTCAAATGAGCGTGGTGCTTTCTTCAAAAGCTCATCTCAGACGTTAGCGTGCATGGTTCTCATATGTTTTTACATCTGTATGGACTTTAAAACAGACTTTGACCTCTGAGTTTGTTTCGGTGTTTCTTCTCAGGGTAGTCAGCTAGGAAACACCGGCCTCATCTAGCATAAACTAACAGAAAAAAATAATATATTGACGTGTAAAAGTGTTGTTGTAACCTATTTACAAAATAAAGATCATTTATCATTTATCACATTTATCATTTAAGTAAGTAGTAGTTACAGTGCTGCCAGAGGCGTCAGATAGGGGAATCTCTTACGCTGCCGGCTTCAAAAAGGCCCGAGACTGCCTCTCCTCTGATTTCGAGAGCGCAGGTGCTCGTCTGCGCCTCGCCCAAACCGGGGCTCGAGTTCTCGAGTTCCCCGGGGCTGAGGGTGCGAGGACGGCACATGTTTTCGTTGAAAAGCTGCGGGGAGTGTTCTCAGAAACGGATGGAATAAGGATCGCCAGGCCCACCAAGTGTGCGGAGATTCGCATATCGGGCTTGGATGATTCCCTGACTGTCGATGATATCCGAGCTGCAATCCAGCAAAAGTCGGGTTGCAACTCGGAAAATATTAGGATCGGCACCATCCGGCCTGGTCAAGGAGGTCTTGGTGCGGTGTGGGTCAGCTGCCCCGTGGTAATCGCCAAAAGTCTAGGTGATGCCGGTAGGATCCTTGTCGGCTTTGTAAATGCCAGAATCACTATACTGGCTGCGAGACCGACAAGGTGCTACAAATGTCTGGGGGCGGGGCACACCCGCATCAAGTGCAAAAGTTGTTTTGACGTCAGTGGAATCTGCTTCCGCTGCGATCAACCGGGGCACAAGGCGGGGACTTGTTCAGCTGCCCCTCATTGCCCAGCGTGTGCGGCGGGCAACTTACCCGCACATCACCAAATGGGCCAGGAAGGATGCAACCCTCCCCGCACTTCTCAGATTGATACGGGGGCTAGCCAGTCGACCCAGGCTGCCTCCGTCGTAATTCGTGCGTCGTCACCGTCGCCCATGGAGGAGGCTGTAGAGGCGGTTCGATAATGGACCAAGCCTCCAGCCTCCTTGTCCAGACGAACCTAAACCACTGTGCCGGTGCGCAGGACCTTTTTCTGCAAACCATGGCAGAGTGGTCGATTGGTGTGGCCGTAGCCGCGGAGCCCTATTTTGTTCCTCCCCGTCCGAATTGGGTGGGTGACAGGGACAGCTCCTTGGCAGTCGTCAGCTCTACGGCGGCTCATTCCCCGCCCTTGTTGCTAAGAGACAAGGGTACTGGATATGTTGCAGCCGAATGGGGGGGGATCACCATATACGGTGTTTATTTCTCCCCTAACCGGAGTTTGAGCGACTTCGAGGTGTTCGTCAACAGCCTGGAGACCTCGATACGGCGACTAGCGTCTGGACACGTCCTAGTACTTCAACGCCAAGTCCGTGGCTTGTGGTTCCCCCAGGACAGACGCACGTGGTGACGCAGTTGAGGAGTGGGCGACATTGGTGGGCCTCTGTCTTCTTAACAGAGGCTCCGCCAACACGTGCGTGCGAAAGCAGGGGGGGGTCGATAGTGGACCTTTCGTTCGCTACCCCTGCTCTAGCCGCACGAGTTAGGAACTGGCGTGTCCTGGAAGAGGTCAAGACGCTCTCGGATCATCTCTATATTCGATTTGAGCTCTCCCGGACCCAGGACCCCAGAAGGGGTCACACGGCGCGGCAATTATCCTGCTTTCCGCGGTGGGCTATTTCAAAATTAGATAGGGACCTACTAGAGGAGGCAGCCATCATCCATTCTTGGCTGTCTCCGCAGACTCCGACTGAGGAGGTGGACATGGGGGCAGGCCACTTTCGCAATGCGGTAACGCATATCTGCGATGTGGCCATGCCCCGGATTCGAGGCAGTCGGCCTCCAAGAAAGGAGGTTTACTGGTGGTCCCAGGAGTTGGCGGATCTCCGCGTGGCCTGCGCTCGTGCCCGGAGGTCGTACACCCGCAGCCGTCGGCGTCACCGCGAAGAAGGGGAAGAGGACCGGCTTCATGAGGAGTACCGAGAGGCGCGGAAAACTCTGAAGCTGGCCATTTGTCGCGCCAAAGAGGAGAAAAGAAAGGAGATGCTGGAGGTTCTCGATCGTGACGCCCTTATCGTGCGGTGCAACATAAGCTCCGCACGCTGCCCCCCCCCCCCTTAGGTGCTTCCTGCAGGAAGTAGTTGAGGGCCTTTTCCCGCAGCGGGTGGAGCACTCGCCCCCGTCGATGGCCCCCATGGCCGGAGACGACGGAGAGTTCGACGAGGAAGATGTTCCACCCGTCACGGAGCCAGAGATAGGGGCGGCTGTTCTACGGATCCGCTCCAAGAACACCGCCACGGGCCAGACGGGATTCCTGCCCGAATATGGCGTCTGGACGCTTCCCTGACTGCTGGAAGAGCGGGAAGCTGGTTCTTTTAAGGAAGCCGGGACGGCCTACGGATTCGGTCGCGGCCTACAGGAGCATTGTGCTGCTGGACGAGGCGGGTAAATTGTTTGAGAGAGTCCTCTCTGCCCGCATCGTCCGGCACCTGAGCGAGGTCGGCCCCGATTTGTCGGACGCCCAATTTGGTTTTCGAGCGGGGCGTTCGACGATCGGTGCTGTAATGCACCTGAGGGCTATTACCGAAGAGGTAGTGAGTTGTGGCGGTGTGCTGTTGGCGGTGTCTTTGGACATCGCAAACGCTTTTAATAGTCTGCCATTCAGCTGCATCAGGGAAGCGCTCTATTATCACGGGGTGCCACAGTACCTGAGGCGGTTGGTGGCAGACTATTTGGAGGAGCGTACCGTCATGTACGAGGATCGAGAGGAAAATTTGAGTCGTCGGCCCATGTCGTGCGGTGTTCCGAAGGGGTCTGTCCTTGGACCACTCCTGTGGAACATGGGGTACGACTGGGCGCCCTCAGAGGGTAATGGCGGTCAGAGCCATACGCGGTTACCGCACCGTGTCGACGGAGGCAGCGTTGGCCGGAACTCCCCCGTGGGACTTGGAGGCGGAAGTGCTCGCCGACGTCTATCGGCGGACGAATGATTTCCGGGCGTGTAGTGGCAATCGGCCCCCGCCCGAAGAGGTACGCGAGTGGCGTGAGGCCGCTCGCAGAGCCACTATGGCTCGTTGGTCGTCCCGGCTGGAGGCTCCACGTGCTGGCTTAGCCACCGTGGAGGCGCTCCAGCCGGTCATCGTCGAGTGGGCAGGGCGGCAACACGGGACCCATTCCTTCCGACTGACGCAGGTTCTTTCCGGGCACGGCTGCTTTGGAAAGTACCTGCATTCGGTCGCTAGGAGGGAATTGAGTCCCGTCTGCCAACACTGCGACTGCAGTGAGGACTCGGCCCAGCATACGCTTGCGGATTGCCCGGCTTGGGCGGCACAGCGTCGGGCCCTCACTGCAGTAATTGGACAAGATCTGTCGCTACCGGCCCTCATACGCTCCATGGCCGGTGGTGACAGGAATTTTACCGCGGTCGCAACCTTCTGCGAGGAGGTCATCTCGCAGAAGGAGGCGGCGGAACGGGCCCGGGAGGACGATCTCCACTCGGACCTAATTCGCCGCCGGCGAACCGGGCGGCGGAGGCGCGCTTACTTGCGCGTCATGCCGCAATGAGAGTGGCCGCGGGTGGTCGGGACGGGTTTTCCCCTCCACCCGCTAGGCCAGCCGCGAGGATGCGACGTCCTGGTGTGCCTGGACGTTGCCTAATTGAGAGTTACCAGAAGGTGGTGCCCGCGCTTTTGCGGGCAAAAGCGCTAGGAGGGATCCGGATGTCTTACTAAAGCTGTTCCCGGATTCCTCCTATTTTAAGCGCAGCTTGGCACACCGTGTGGTTTTAGTCGGTCCGATTCCGACACACCGTTCCACTGAAAACCCTGGTGGGATGACGGCCCGAGGGGATTTCCACACGATAAAAAAAAAAAAATGCGTCTAAGGCTTTATTTCTGTTGCTTGTATCTACAGGTAACGGGGGAAATTACCTGTGGATTTTTCTGAGTCGTTCGGGGAACGACGGGCTTCAATAGTTCAACAATGCCTCTACGTATACCAAGAAAATGGTGTAGACGATAGCCTACTATGGATGGTTGCGGTGCAAATATCGCTATGTTTAAAAAAATGGTATGTTCGTTAGAACATCGTGCTGACTATGAAATAGCAGTATTTACAAAAGCCAAAAGGCCTCCATCTCATGAACAAGTTAAGATAAAAAAGCATATACATTTTCAGCAACGAAAAACTGAAATATAAAAAAATTAAAAATAATTTATTGCCAAGTATATACATATATAATCGATTATCTGTTAATCACTGTGAAAAGTGAATTGGTCAATGACAAGATCAAAGATTTTATGGGGTACTGTGTTAAACTATTTAATAAAATACCTTGTGATATTCTGCATCTAAATGAGAAAAAAAAATTGCATAAATCGCACGTTTTGTAAACAAGCATAAACTGCTACGCATACGCATGAGTGGATGATTATTTAGTTTACAAAAATACTTGGCAAATTAGTGTCGCTAGAAGTTCGCTCCCCTTGGCTCTCCTAGAAGTCCTGCCTATGGTGGCGTACGTGTCGGTACATTCGGCTCATTTTAATATGGTGGAGGTCGCTGAGTGTGTGGGTGTGGGTGAGGGTGAACGGGTGCTGTTGATCGGGGCTGGTCATCTCCGACTTGCTATTACTTAAAATATACATAATAGTAATTATTAGAATTTATATTTCAGAATGATGTATTGCATTTTATTTTTCACTTATAAAAAGTAACAATAAAATTGTATAAAATATTTAAAAACGATTAACGTGGGAGAGCCATGCTTCTGCACGTATGAAGCGGCTCGACCGGAGTATTACTACGGCCTCACAAAAACCGGCTTTTAAGCAGTGCTTGCATTGTGTGACCGAGTGAGTGAGGTTACCGAAGGCCCTAGCCATTTTTCCTTCCCCTCTTTACCCTCCATCTTTTCAATTCTCCTCCTCCGTTTCGCCTACCCATAAAGGCGGACAGCACTATTGTGACTTTTTAGTTGCAAGTGTTCATGGGCGGCGTAAGTCACTTACAAATAGGTGACCAGTCTTCTCGTTTGTCCCCCTATATCTTAAAAAAAATACAGTATCTTTGGAGTTTCCTGCCTGTTCTTCTGCATAGGATCTACAGTCCGTACTGCCAGGAGGTCCTACAACCGCAGCCGGAAGCGTCGCCATAACATTGAGGAGGAGGCTGAGATTTACGAATTTACCGAGGTGTACCATGAAGCGCGGAGGTCTCTGAAGTTGGCCATTAGCCGCGCCAAAGAGGAAAAAAGAAAGGAGATGCTGGAGGGTCTCGATCGTGACCCCGTAGGTCACCCGTATCGTGGCAGCTATTAATTTATATGTACGGTAATTTATTGACAATAAAATATGAACCAGGTGCTTACATTAAAATATCAGTTACTAAACACATGCATGAAATTCATCGGTGGCCTAATAGAGTCAATGAAATGTTCCATGTCGACACAATGCCGAGGGTAAGCTTTCTTTTCCTCAGCGTAGCAATTTTCTGACACCTCGTGAAGCGGTAAACTAGATCTTTCACATATCCTACTTTTTTTATGGTTCCTTATAAAAGGATAACGACAAGAACCACTCATGGAATCAGTAGAACTTGCATACTCGTTCATTTTAAAGGTAAGCAATGGCAAAACTGATGTACTGGAAGTCCATTTTTCTTCATAATGTATACTTCTTCCTGTACCTCTATCGGCTGTATTTGTTGTTGAAAATGATAATTCTGTTCCACATTTTTCATCTTTCACAATTTTAACGTAGCTGCCGCGTAGACCATGTGTAGTGAAGAAGCACATCGGGCAAACCAAATTCTTTTCAAAACATGGAGAAACATGGCATTCTGTTTGAACTTCTGTGTGTTTTGAATTTTGTTTTTGGCGTTCCACCACCTTTGACCATTTCCGTAGTTCATTAGTGTTCCTTCCATTGTCACCAACATGATTACGATTACTGCAGCTACAGGATACATTAGCCAATAGCTTTTTCAGAGCCCGAACTTCGACTGAATCCGACTTTGAATGCATTAGTAACGGAGATACGACCGAAGTATTCATTGTGGAAACCAAAAACGAAATTCAATCTTCAATGCTTACGGAATAAGGATTGTGGCACGCTGGTTCATATTTATTTTCGACTTTATAGGACTTGTTACTGCATTCTGCAAATAATAAGTACCTATATTATGTACTGGCTAAGTAGTTAAAAGCATCGCGTAGTTAGTATTTACTTCTTGGGTTAGAGCCAAAATGTACTTGAATTTCAGCCATTAATTATATTTCACATTTGCATTTGTCTTCGTGACATATTCATGTCACAAGCAAAGTGGAAAACCACAAGTTAGACTTTTTTTCGGTTTACGTGCATATTTTATAAAAAGTTTTTAAGCATGTAGTTAATTACGTTAGTAGAATAAAATTAATCCCTGTAACTTGATAAGTCGTTTAAAATTTGAAGTGTTATTTTTTTATTATTCGGTACTACACCGAGATATAACGCGACGTACAGATTACATATCTTTTAATTTGCCTGTCTTTTCGACGAGGTTGCAACGGCATGAAGCTTGAAGCAAAATAAATGTCTAGACAAAGTATAGGTAGTCAGATTTTCTTTGTAAAGATGTATATTCAAATTATACTTACCTACTGCTAAAGCATAAGTACTTATAAACATCTGCCACAACGCATACGTTGTCCGATATATACTTTCGTTGTTATTAGGCACTAATGCCTCAAACATATTAAAAATTCGTAAGTAGCTAGGTACCTATGCTAGTAAATAAATCCGACCTGTATTTTTCTTTTAATGACACATTAAAAATAAAACGTTTACTCTTTGGTCTCTTCATCTCGTTACTCTTCCTCTATTTTTCCGATATTTGCCACATAATGTAAACATTGATTTTATATTATATTCATTTTTACTTTCACTATGCATTTAAATAATAAAAAGTTATTACGTTACACAAATAATAATAGTATATAATCTTCTGAAAATATGGTTTCTATGTAATTAAATATGTAAAAATTACAGAAACACGATGCCTAATTTACCCAGTAACAAATCTGATCACAGATCACCCAAGAGAATACTCACTTCCAAGGTATGTTTAAATTTATTTTTTAATCTTTGGTAACCTTTTTAGGTTATCAACACTATATAAGTATTAAACTGAATGCTGTACAATATGCAGGTACCCTTTCAGTAATTCGTTAATACAAGTGATTAATTAAAGCACTTCATTCGTCTAATCGCTAAAGCGGGGATATCCTATCCACCCGTTGCCATAGGAAGGTTGTCCTCTGTCTACCGGTTAGCCATCAGCGAATCTGGTCCTCAAGGAGGTCTTCCTCCCGTATAAGAACCATCATCGGCTTTTGTCATATGGCATCCTCGTAGCCGTAAGCGCAGACGATTTCACAAGGCCTCTACGGTCTTTGAGATTTTTCATTCCTAGCTTAGAGCTAATTAGACACAACAATAAAAATAACCTGCATAGCCTGTTACTTAAAGCTCAGTGGTAAATGATGCTCAATGTTACAAAGTTCTGTTTGAGTTTTGGTAACATTACTTACTTCCTGAAAATTATTTAGGATGTAGTAACATAGAATAGTTTTAACAAATAGTGACACCCTTCGAACGGCGCTGGAGACAATATAATTTCACCAAGTCTTAATGTATGTATATGATCTATTCATACAAAATATAAAAATTAGCTTCATAACCGTTAGAGTAGTATGTATTTCAGCCATAGGATATACAGGTGGTTTGGGCACGTAGAAAGAATGTGAAAGTGAAGGGCAAACGTGAATGGGAATGGGGGTCGACCACGCAGAACATACACCGATCAAATTGGTAATGTTCTGAAGAAAGGACAGGCAGAAGTACCCAAAACCCACGGGCTCGTGAGGTATGTTAGGATAGAAGCAGGTGACGGGCTGTTTACTCTGCCTACCCAGATGTAAGAAAGGCGTGACCTTATGTATGTATGTATGTTATATGAGAACAAGACAACACAACACAACACAAGACAATACAAGAATTTAAACCCTTTAAATTTCTATAAAACAGAGGAAATAAAACGTCACATTTGGAAGGTATATAAATGACCTATATATACCTATACCTCATACGATCCGCGTCCTTGCCCAGCAGGAGACTGTTTACATAGATGATTTTCAAATGAAATTAAGTTTAGTAGCTGGTATTATTTTAGCCTTTCTGTGACTGCCTAAGCTGCGCATGTGATGATTGTCCTGATGTCTTAAAAATGCTGTCAATTACTGTCTCTGATACTACCTGTCATTTCGGTTCTAAGGTGGTTAAAGACCCTGAGCCTGATAAAGGCGAGTCAACAAAAGCTCTAAACCCCCTCGACGCAGTCAACCCAAACAGGAGCTGTAACTGTGACGTAGTAGCGCGAGGAATTCGGGACCATGTACACATGAATATTGGGATGTCGGAGCGTCGTGATGCCATTAAACGACTCGTAGATGAATGTGATACAAATTGTAAGAAAGTCTTTAATGAACCGGCGAAGACGGACTCGGAAAATAAAGAAAATAATGCTACAAAACCTAAAGAAACAGATGGAAAGAAAAGTAAAACGGATGAAAAAAACACATGCAAAATTTGTGAATCATTAAATAAATGAGTGTAATTGTTGAGCATCGATAGGTATATCAATTTCACTAGTATACGGACATAATAAAATCTCATAACTCGATTTAGTGTTTTTTTTTTTTATTGTAATACCTGTAAATAAGCATGCTTGTCAAGACAAATTATAGACAATTTAATTGCACACGAATTACTAAGAGGAAATATTTTTGCCTGTTTTAGAGGTTTTAGCACACCACTGGGATGTTTTAAAGTGATTTTTAAAAGTGATAGAACTTTAGTTTAATAATTTCAAACAAACATGAAAAAACGTCAGAGCACGTTTTCGTTTAAACTTATGAAGGTGTAGATACAATAAATTTGAAAGTAAATATGTAGTTAAGGATTTTATTTCTTGTACTATTTTTATCGTCATTTTTTATTAATTGGTAAATGAAACAGTTACAAAAACAGTAAAATAGGTTACCCTCAAAGCTCCATTAAAATATTACATTTAATATACACAGAATTAAGCTTATTCATCGCTACTATTCTCAGAGTTTTTATTATTTTCTTCTTCTAGTTTGGCTTTCTTGAACTTCTCGCACAAATAGTTCCAATACTTGCTTCGAATTTTATCGTATTTGCCGGCCAAAGCCTGGCAAAGTTCGACGGCTCTGGTCGCATTATGCAAACAACTAGTCTCCCCTTTCTTTATCGCTTCGTCACAAATATCTATAATAAACGCTAATAAATATGGCGAACGACATTTGTTCTTGTAAAGTTCTTCGCAGAACGATGTAACTACAGCATTACCACTAAGACCTCGTTTGTCGTGTAGTAATACCCCTCTCAAATAATTCCATGCACTTTCATTGTTTTTGATGAATTTAATTTTTTCCAATGCATAACATATTTCTTTTTGAACGTTTAAGTCAGACCAGCCTAGATGATTGTTAACGACGAAGTACCGTTGGTTCCACGCTGAGTTGTTGCGTACGTCCTCTGTGATAAGGTTGTCGACGAAATCCATTTCCCGATCATAAAGCCTACAAAACAACGTATGATCATTTTATAAGACCATAATGACATAGTAACTAAATTAAAAAATAAATAAATATAACATAACATATAAATTCTTATTATGAGTTTGTTTGTTGTTTGTGCCCGGACGGTAATAGGCTTGCTCCCTATTAGGTAAGTGGGACTAAACTATGGCTCGGGGATATAAGCATATATGTATGTATGTATGAAAAGGATAAATAAGTATTCGGTGAGCGATAGCAGCGCGCTGTCACAATGATCTTGATATCTTTATTGACATAATGCGGTGTGACCTCACTATAATGTTTAGTAAAGATTTAGTGTTACAAATGATAAGTGTTTTATATTTGTCACGCATGCGAGTACAATAATAAAGATTCCCATGCCTACATCAGTACACGCAAACAGCATCCTCTATACTATTGTAACAAGTTCGTGTAGTCAGCGTCACTTACAGCTTAGTAGGTACTATTATTGCACATAGGGCCTACGGCTAAAACATTTTTTTTTATTACGTAACTATTTTATCATACAGAGAGTAAAGGTAGAGAGATGCTTAAGCACGTATGGGCGGGCTCGACCGGTCCGATACCACTTGCACTAAAATTAGTGGTAGCGGTTTCCGCAGGCCTAAATCATGAAAGGGGGATTTCCCTCCCCTCATCCCTCCTCTCTTTGCCATCTCCTCATTCCTGCTCTCCCTTTCAAATGCTTTTGAGATGAAAGTATGTGTAGAGTCAGACTGATTGATAGAAAGAGGAATGAAGACGATGATAATACGTGAAATTGTAGTAGTAACGTGTAGACTGAAAGAAGATACAGTGACGAAAATTTAAAATGGTATGCTGAAGTGGTTTGGTAGAAAAAAATAATGCGAAATGAACGACAAATCACATACATATACAAGTCAAATGTGCATGGGAATGCTGGTAGGGGTAAGCCATGCTGAATATACCTACACTTATCAAGTTGGTGATGTTCTCAAGAACAGACAGGTCAGAAGTATAAAGACAGTAGAGAAAGCTTTGTAAGGAGGAGTGGGCTCTTGTCATTCTTTCCTTCAATGGATGTGTGTTCAAAAGATTACAAATATATGTATGTGTAATATGTGACATTTTATCAAGATTTTACTTACAAAAAGGTTTTTATAGCCCATTGTCTGTGTTGCCAAGCATGATAATTCTTGGGATCTTGCATGAGTGCATCTCTTGTAAGTTCCAACTCTTGCGAAGGGTCCTGAAGCCATTCTACCAAGACTCTTCGATGATGCCATACCTAAAAATAGTAGTGTGACAAAGTTTAACAACTGTTTTCATAACTTACTTGTGTCAACATTACATAATGTTTAAAGGTGGTGTTTAAATTTGTTGCTTTAGTTAGACAAATTTTGGAACTAAACTTGTAATAAATTATTATGTGTATAAATACACCAAGAACATGGACATATACATAGTTGGCATAACTGCATATTACATCTCAATATATATGACATATTATTAACCTACCAACTAAGTTTAACTTTAATAGAGGAAACAAAGCATGCCAGTATGTCTCATCTCATATATATAAACAAAGAAATATTGCAACATACCATTAAACAAAAGGATGAAGACATTAAACAAAAGGACACAGATATACCTGGTAGTTTTTAGGTGAATTCTTTATAACAGCTTCTACATATTCTAATTCAGATGTCAAATCTGTTCCAAGTGATTTCAGTAAGTCTCTTCTGCAACAATTCAAAGTCAAAATATCAATACATATCAAAATTTTCAGTGAGATTATGATTTTTGTTGTTAATTTTGTAATAATTCCAGTGAAAAATGAATTTAAGACTAAGTGGCGCTTTGCTATTCTGCCAAAAATGATCAATTCAGGGTCAGACTTCGTATCAATCAGCAATCATTGTTGAGACTTCCTTTCTGTTCACAGTTCATTGTGTGGTTTAATGGATATGGCCCTTCATGTTCAAAGGATTACAAATATATGTATGTGTAATGTATCCTTTTATCAATTTTACTTATAAAAAGTTTTTTATAAAATATTTCCAAACTGCAGTTTAACAGGGCTTGCATATTCATTTTTCTTCTGTCTTAGTCTCTATAGGCCCGAAGGGACTTATTATCTAAATTATAGATATTAAGGGTGTTTATTATATCTTACATATATATATTTAATTGATGATATATATGTACTTAATGGGGAAACGCTGCCAGACTCATGGTTATGTTTGGTCGAGGGGATGCATTATTTAAGTTTTTATGTTTAATTTCTATCATATATATTTTTATTATGTACTTGATTGATTTTTATGATAACATATAGTGCCCGGTTGAGGGCAATAGGCTTGCCCCTTGCTTGGCAAAATGTGGGTGTTTTATACACCTCTGCCAGGGTAGGCAGAGTAATTGAGAAAAAAATATGTTTAAGGGAATATAAACATGAAAGCATGTATGTATGTATGTTTGTATGTAGGAATAAAATTCATACTTAACAATAATTAAAACAACTGGCTCTAGTCCAATCATGGTATATTACTTATCTATTGTTTCAGGTACTCTACTGTGACACAGTATTTAATAACTCAAAAGTTATTTTTAACTGACCTGTATTGCCAAACAGTATAATTGGCTGGATTCAGTTCAACTGCATCTTTTGTTAGGTGCAGAGCTCGTTCAGACTTCTCATTATTTTGAAGGATTGCTCGGAAATAATCATACACATCAACAACTAAAATAAAACAAATACTGTCATTAGTAAAGATGAAAGGACATTTTTTCTTATAATTTCATGAAAAGATAGAAAAAAATACTTAAATATTTATATACTTATATGTTATCAATTATTACTTTCATTCATCAACAACTTTTTAAACACAAAAAGAGAATTATGACATTCTCAGTTAAAATACAAATATATCAAAAAGTGTGAATACCTATATATCAGAAATAATTAATAAAAGACCTATGAAAAGAATATTAATTATTAGAAAATTTACATTTAAATATCATCATATTGCTGTAAAGATAATGTAAGGGGCATAATTTATCTTTTTTTACCTTATTGTAAAACATGCTACTTGTGCATATGGTTTAAACTTATCTATATCCGGCAAAAAACTTAAATTGTATAAATAAATCTTAAATGGATTATCACTACTCAGCTAACTATAATTTGAGCTTATTCAAGACGTTTTTTTTTATGTATGTATTATAATTACAAGCTTGATAACTGTTACTGAATATATTGAAAAGTAACTAAAAAGTTGTCAGATAACATTGTTTTAGTTAACGGGCTGAATCAAACCACATCTGATCATGCACACCAAAATCTTTACACAATGGTGGACACTTTTTACCCTTCTAAACTGAAGGTCAGTTTTTGTGACATAATTAGGTACAAAGAAAGAAGACTGATTTTTAAGTTAAGTTCCAGTTTGTCGGTCAACACTACATACAAAGGTTATATCTAATATAGAATACTCACATTTTTCGGAATGAGCTATTACCACCACGAAATTAGCGCCTTCATCTTCCGGCACTGGTATAACATCGCGCCATTCAGGACGATCCTTGTAGTAAGTCCACGCAACGTCACTATCTCCGCTATCAGACATGCTCGAGACGAATCTAGCCCCCCAACTAAAACTTTCAAGACTTTTCTGGCTGCAAAAGAGCTAATGCTAGCAAAGCAGACGATTCATGAGCACACAGACTAAAACGACGTGTGTAAACAACTGACAGCTATCTAGGCCGAAGGTGTTAACGACTTAATTAAACATCGTCTCGTATCTATATTTATACACACAGGTAATTTCATGTATAGTTTATTATATTGGCAAATTATAAAAGAATACTCGATAAGAATACACCGACTCCTACAACTATAAATTTAGTGTGACAATGACACTAATGACAGCTAACAGTTAACATATGAGACTGATAGTAAATACATATGTCAGACCTTTTTTTAACCTATGGCTCAATCGTTTACCAATGATTCTGCCAAGAACGCCAAGGTGGAAATAGATACTAGATATGTATAGGTTAAAGTTTTATGACAATAAATAAAATAATAACTGTTTCTGTTTTTGAATCTATGGGAGAAGAGAAAATGATTAAAGCATCAATCAACAGGATAAATGGATTTTGTTTAAAGAATTGAATTTGTAAAGAATTTTATTTTGACAAATGGGGTATAAACTAGAGTTAAGAGATGGGCCAAATTAACGGGTTAAGATATCTGTTAAAGGCAAAAGATCATAAAGAGGGATGATTAGGTTAGGGCAAGAGAGAAAAATATGTTCAAGAGAAGAGAAAAAAATATGATGAGATTTTTGGATTATATCGAATAAACAAACTATACTATCTTATCTTTTAATAAAATCCTCTATTGTATAATAAATCCTTTTTATTATAAAGATACATAGACTTATAGAGTATAATGTGGGTATAAGAATATAATGTCGGACATGGGTCACTAAAATGTCTATTAAAACTTATTAGCCTGGGGCTTTGTACGGAGTGTTGAGGGAAAGAGCACCGTCTGTCCAAACCCTAAATCCATCAAATAAGAGGTCTCGCTGTCGTAGCATAGAAAGTGTAAGGTTTAAAATAAGCGCTAAAGTAATAAAATATTTTCCTTTTTCAATTTTAAGTAAGTATTTATTTTTAAGTATTTATTTATTTAATATAGTGACTAATATTATATACAATAAATAAATACAATATTTTAAGTACTGCAGGTTTAAAGAAAGACAATGATTGCGGCGTACCACTTGCATTACTTTTCATTTTACGTCCACTTGGACAACTTTTCTCTACAATTTTTTTTCCCATTATGGTTCGATTGCCTTTAAATTGTTTATTACGATTGGCATTATATTATCACTTGTAAAAGGCTCATTAGGTAACAATAAACAATAATTATTTCACTTTCATATTTCACTTATTATATACATATATTATATATAGATATTTCATAATTCCTTTACATCTGGCAATAGTAGTAGTTAAAAAAAACTGTAAAATTTAGAAAAACAAGATTTTAGCATAATTTACACGTTTTATAGCATAATTTACACAATATAAAATAATGTAGTATATTTTAAGACGGTTAACTATTAAAGTAGTTGTTTTTTTAATTATATTTATTGTTGTAATTGATTTGGAGTCCTGTCCTGAGTCCTAACTAAACCTGTGACTATGACCCCCCTGACGTGGAAGCTAGATCCGCCCCTGTCAGTACTCCTTTTGCCATGGTACACAAATACTTTTTGCCGTTTGATAGGAACTTTTGACCTTTATTTATTGGAATACCCATTTATAAGCGACTTTAAAAAAGGACGAGATTATATAGTCTACTATATATATATGTTTTTTTTTTGTGTGTGATTTATTTGCCTGGGATATCAAGGAAATAATAAATAAGTTTTAAATTTCACGTTATAACTATTGAACTTACTTTATCTATTGTTTTCAAAAGGGTAATGTTTACCGACCTTTTAAACGAATTACAACGTTCGTAGTCACGTCACGGGTGGACTGGTGACAGGTTAGCAAGTTCGCCCTCGCTGTAGGTATGCTAGTCTACTTACTTATTATATCAGCATAGAGAAAAGTAAAAAGCAAAACCATATGGAATTACATATTTATTAAAGATACTACAATGTAGGTATTAATGTTAACAACTAACAGGTAATAAATTGAGAGGAATCTTTCTTTGCAATAACAAATAACAAAATATTCTAAAAGTCAACGTTCAGATATTTACCAGCCGTAGGTAAGACCAAGTCCATTGGTATAAGTCATATGTGATACAGCTGATGCAGGAGAATATGCCACTCCGAGAAGTCCAGCAGTAGCAACCTGATAACACAGGACAAAATTAGTCTATATATTAAATGAAAGACGGAAAACCCCTTAACGGCCTATTTTTTTTAATCTTAGGTATACATTTGCAATTCAGCCCTACACATACTGATACTATATAAGGACATATTCCCTAATCGAACATTTAGCTTCGAGACTTCACCAAAACACACAAACTAAACTGACGAGACACTGTGTGTGTGGCGGCCACACACACACACACAGTTCAGTCGACACTGTGGCGGTGTCTTTAAAATTTTACAAACTAGTAATGACACATGTTAAATAAATATTTAGATTTAAATATTTTTGATACAGCTCGAATAATAAGGTACTTAAACATGAAGTGTATTTTAAACGGTTTTATTTGTTTATTTATTTATTTGGGTCAAATCTAGTTATTGAAATTTGACAGATTGATCTGAAATTTAGTATGCACCTTTAGTTCCGATGACAATGTAATTTAATACATTCGTTGTCTTTGTATTGTATTTTTTTTTATCTGATCAATTCCCTAGATTGATGAGGAGAGTTGTGTGATAACTGGTACCTAGGACCCACCGAATTATTTTTAAGCTTTTAGTAGAGTGTCTACATCACTTAAAACTTAAACATTTTTTACTTATTTTTATGTAGAATTAAATCTTACTTTAGCGACAGGAGCTGCGTAAGAGGTCGTATAAGGAGCTGCTACACCAACATGTGAAACTAGAGGCGCAGCTAGTCTCGTGTACGCAGGTGCTACAGCCAAACCAGGATTGCTCACACGGATGTCAGATTTGCGTACGCTTGAGAACGGCGTATCGATAGCTTTCGTGTCTGTTGACACCTAACGACAGATGACATAAACCTTATTTTCTACCGATATACATGGTAACTATGGACCAGACGGATCATAATTCGGAACCGTCTAGTCGATAGTTATGTTAAAAATGAAGTTTTAAGACCATGACAATTCATGGTCCGAGTTTTTAATAAAAGCCTTAACAAAATAACTGGCTAGGCTTCATACTTGATGCAAATATTGTAAGGCTTCATAATATTATTAATCGATGAAACATTTAAAAACTGTTTTAATAACTCTGTAAATACATTAAATATAAAAAGGCTTTTAGTACAAATCACGTACCAACGTTTAACAGGTCTAGTTGCTTGCAAATTTACAGGTATTTCTTCTCATTTTCTTCTATTGAGACAGAGGTCGTGGGTTCGGTTTGAATGTACACCCAGCCACTCAAATCCACTCAATGTGTGTATTTAGTAATATACTCGTACATGTAAGTTATTTACCAACCTGACCAAGATTAAAAGGCGATCTTAAAATATTAGAGTGCTGAGCGGATATAGCGCCGTAATTGTTGTATGGGTTCCACGCACCATAGCCCGTGGTAATATAAGGGCCTATGGGTACTGCGTGAGCTGCAGCTAGGCACGCCAAAAATAGAATCTGGAATAAATGTAAACCTTGATGTACTTAGTTGTTACTTGTTACTTGATTCTTATTTTATTTTTCTATATATCTTTACCCGTTAAGCTTTATTAAGTCTCTTATAGTTATAATAAAAGTTATTTGATATCTTTATTTTAACTTAGCTTTCAGCTATAGACAATTTTTTATTAAAAAAAAAGTTTTAGTTAAAAACATACCTATCTGTCAACTATACCTACAGTATGCATTTTGGTTATTTTTTGACAGTTCCTTTTTCTTCTTTTTTCATTAATACATATTTTTTATATCTTTATCGTGATTTGATTCTTAAGAATCTTTTTTCTTTGAAAAATACATAATTATAGTCTAAATAATTATTCTAACAAAAAATTAATTAGATAATAACGGTTTACTCACTTTGAAAAGCATATTTGGTATGTTGTCAACCCTTGGAAGCTTAAACCAATGTGTCGTAATATCGGGCAGTGTGGTCTTTTATAGCAATCCTAGTATGTCAACATGTTCTAATGAAAGGGCACACATGTGTGATAAAAGGTTGAATATAATATGCATTAGTCAGACATACAGTGAGCTTTGTTAAAAAGCGCAAGCGCACTGCAGGCGTGGCTCGTGTGCAAGGATAACCCACTGTCATTCTACCACATTTTATTGTAATTTTCAAATGAAAAATTTATATGAAATATGCCTCCATTTAATCGTTTATATTTATATACATATATATGTTATATGCCTTACGTATATATATGTCTCTAAATAACTGAAATAATTAAACCAAGATAAACTTAAACCGAAACGGATGGATGAGGATCGCAAATGCGGCAACTATTGACAACGACGCAACGTGACCACGACCACTCTGTCAAGTGTGTCCGACTAAGAAAAAGGAAATCTAGTCGAGCATTACTTAATTAGGCCATGCTACAATAGTTGGTGTATACTGTTATATAGAGAAATAAATACTCGTAGTAGTAGTAGTAGAGACGGTATGCCTTTTTTTTTTTTTTTTTTTTTTTTTTAACGTGTGGAAATCCCCTCGGACCGTCACCCCGCCGGGGTTTGCGGCGGGGCGGTGTGTCGTAATCGAACCGACTAAAACCACACGGTGTGCCACTCTGCGCCTGAGACGGAAGGGATCCGGGAACTGCTGATATTAAGACATCCGGACCCCTCCCAGCGCTTGCCCGCACTGAAGCGGGCACCGTCTGCTGTTAAACTCTCTAATTAGGCGACGTACGGCACACGCGTACGTCACCCCCTCGCGGGTGGCTACTAGAGCGGATGGAGGGGAAAACCCGTCCCGACCATCCGCGGCCACACTCAGGGCGGCATGAGGCGCTGATAGGCGCGCCTACGCCGCCCAGTTCGCCGGCGGCGGATTGGGTCCGAGTGGATATCGTCCTCCCGGGCCTTCTCCGCCGCCTCCTTCTGCGAGATGACATCTTCACAGAAGGTTGCGACCGCGGTAAAACTGTTATCGCTACCGGCCATGGAGCGTATGACGGCCGGTAGCGAGAGATCTCCTCCGATGACTGCAGTGAGGGCCCGGCGCTGCGACTCCCAAGCGGGGCAGATCGCCAGCGTGTGCTGGGCCGAGTCTTCACTGCAGTCGCAGTGGTGGCAGGCGGGACTCAGTTCCCTCCTGGCGACCGAGTGCAGGTACTTCCCGAAGCAACCATGCCCGGAAAGCACCTGCGTCAGCCGGAACGAAAGGGTCCCGTGCTGCCGCCCTGCCCACTCGAGGATGACCGGCTGGAGAGCCTCCACGGCGGCAAAGCCAGCGCGCGGAGTCTCCAGCCGGAACGACCAACTAGCCATCGTGGCTCGACGGGCGGCTTCACGCCACTCGCGTACCTCTTCGGGCGGAGGGCGAAAGCCATACTCCGCCCGATATTCAGCCACCCGTCGATAAACTTCGGCGAGCACTTCCGCCTCCAAATCCCACGGGGGTGTTCCAGCCAAGGCGCACGCCGCCTCGGTGGACACCGTGCGGTATCCGCGTATGGCTCTGACCGCCAATACCCTTTGAGGCCGCCAGAGGCGCGCCTTATTCTGGGCAGTCAGAGCCGCCACCCACACCGGTGCCCCATACAGCGCCATCGACCGGACCACCCCCGTGTAGAGGTGTCGCGTTGCGACGCTGGCTCCACCCAAGTTGGGCAAAAGTCGCCCAAGGGCAGAGGCAGCGTCGACCAGCTTCGGACCAAGCTGTCGGAAGTGCTCGTCGAAGAGCCACACCTGGGCCCGAACCGGGACGAGGACCGAGTTGACCTCGATGAAGGCACCGGCGGGTGGACCACGACGGGGCCCATGGAATAAAAGGGCCTCCGTCTTGTTCAGGGCCACCCGTAAGCCCAGTGCCTCGATGCGCCCGACCACCAAAGAAACACCCCTGGTGGCCAGGCGCGCCGCCTCTTGGAAGTTCGCCCCCCGGGCTGTGACCAATGTGTCATCAGCGTAGCAAATTACGCCCAGCACGGGGGGGAGGCGACCTCGTAGGACCCAGTCGTACCCCACGTTCCACAGGAGTGGTCCAAGGACAGACCCCTGCGGAACGCCGCACGACATGGGTCGCCGTCTCAAGACGCCCTCTCGGTCCTCGTACACGACGGTACGCTCCTCTAAATAGTCTGCCACCAGCCGCCTCAGGTACTCTGGCACCCCGTGGTATTGGAGTGCTTCCCTGATGCAGCTGAATGGCAGACTACTGAATGCGTTGGCGATGTCCAGAGACACCGCCAACAGCACGCCGCCACAGCTCACTGCCTCTCCGGTCACGGCCCTAAGGCGCATCACGGCATCGACCGTCGAACGCCCCTCCCGGAACCCGAATTAGGCGTCCGACAGATCGGGGCCCACCTCGCTGAGGTGCCGGACGATGCGGGCAGAGAGTATCCTCTCAAAAAGTTTACTCGCCTCGTCCAGCAACACGATGGGCCTATAGGCCGCGGCCTAATCGGCAGGCCGTCCCGTCTTCCTCAACAGGACCAGCTTCCCGCATTTCTAGCACTCTGGGAAGCGTCCGGACGCCAGGCTAGCGTCTAATACTTCCCTGAGGCGGTCCGACATATGGTCGAGGGCTCGGGCCATCACTCGGGCTGGTACCCCGTCCGGCCCGGGGGCGGTGTTCTTGGAACGGATCCGTAGAACAGCCGCCCCAACCTCCGATTCCCTAACGGGCGGCATATCGTCCTCTCTACCCCCGTCGTCTCCGACCGCGTAGGACATCGACGGGGGTGTGTGCTCCGCCCGCTGCGGGAAAAGGCCCTCGACCACTTCCTGCAGGAAGCTGGGCTGGAGAGTCTCGGTAAGGGGGGGGGCCCGACGTGCGGAGCTTCTGACGCACCGCACGGTATGGGCGACCCCAGGGGTCACGGTCGAGACTCTCCAGCATCTCCTTTCTCTTTGCGTCCTTGGCGTGGCAAATGGCCAGCTTCAGAGTTTTCCGCGCTTCGCGGTACTCCTCGTGAAGCTGGTCCTCCTCACCGTCTCCGCGGTGACGCCGCCGGCTGTGAGTGTAGGACCTCCGGACACGAGTACAAGCCGCACGGAGGTCCGCCAACTCCTGGGACCACCAGTAGACCTCCTTCCTTGGAGGCCGACGACCCTGGATACGGGGCATGGCCGCATCGCAAATCTGCGTAATCGCATCGCGAAAGCGGCCAGCCCCCGCATCGACCTCCTCGGTCGGGGCCTGCGGAGACAGCCAAGAGTGAATAATGGCCGCCTCCTCTAGTAGGTCCCTGTCCAGCTTGGCAACAGCCCACCGCGGAAAACGGGAATTACGACGCGCCGCGTGACCCCTACTGGGGCCCTGGGACCGGGAGAGCTCAAATCGGATATACAAGTGATCCGAGAGCGTCTCAACCTCTTCCAGGACACGCCAGTTCCTTACTCGTGCGGCAACAGCAGGGGTAGCGAACGAAAGGTCCACTATCGACCCACCCTGCTGTCGCACGCACGTGTTGGTGGAGCCTCTGTTTAGTAAACAGAGGCCCACCGAAGCCGCCCACTCCTCGACGGCCTCGCCCTTGGCGTCCGTCCCGGGGGACCCCCATGCAATGGATTTTGCGTTGAAGTCCCAAAGCACGAGGACGTGCCCAGACGCAAATCGCCGCATCGAGGTCTCCAAGCTGTTAAGGAAGACCTCGAAGTCGCTCAAACTCCGGTTGGGGGAGAAGTATACACCGTAAACGGTGATCCCCCCCCACTCGGCGGCAACATATCCAGAGCCCTTGTCTCTAAGCGACAAGGGCGGGGAATGAGCCGCCGCGGAACCGACGACTGCCACGGAGCCGTCCCAGTCACCCATCCAGTTTGGACGGGGAGGAACGAAGTAGGGCTCCGCGACTACGGCAACACCGATCGACCACTGCGCCATGGTTTGCAGGAAGAGATCCTGCGCCGCGGCGCAGTGGTTTAGGTTCGTCTGGACAAGGAGGTATGAGACGTGGTCCATTACTGGATCGTCTCTACAACCTCCATGGACGTCGACGTGGACAGACGGACAACGTCGGAGACAGCCTGGGCCGCTAGGCTAGTCCCCGACGTCTGCCGAGAAGCGCGGGAAGGCTTGCAGCCCCCTGCCCCATCTGGTGATTGGCGGGCTTATTGCCCGCCGCACACATAGGGCAGTGAGGGGCGGCAGAGCACTCTGCCGCCTTGTGCCCCGGTCGACCGCAGCGGAAACATAATCCGCTGCAGTCGAAGCAGCTGCCACATTTGATGCGGGTGTGTCCCGCAACCAGGCATTTGTAACACCTCATCCGTCTCGCCGCCAGAACTGTAACTCTGGCGCTAACGAAACCGATGAGGATCCTGCCGGCGTCGCCCAAAATTTTGGCCGACGCTACGGGACAGCTGATCCACACCGCACCAAGGCCTCCCGGACCGGGGCGGATGGTGCCGATTTTGATGTTTTCCGCGTTGCACTGCGTCCTTTCCTGGACTGCAACGCGGACATCATCGGTAGTGACGGAGTCGTCCAGGCCCGAAATGCGCAGCTCCGCGCACCTCGTGGGCCTGGAGATCTTCACACCATCCGTGGCTGCGAAGACTCCCCTCAGCTTCTCGGCGAAGGTATCCGCCGTCTTTGCGCCATCGGCCCCAGGGAACTTGAGGACCCGAGCTCCCGTCTGGGCTAGGCGCAAGCGGACCCCTGCCGTCCCGAAATTGCCGGCGAGACAGTCCCGTGCCGTCTTAAAGACGGCCGCGTAGGACAGCCCGCCGGTAGACGCCTCTGGCGACACGGTGACTACAACAGCCGCGGTTTTAGGCGGCTGTAGCTTACGAGGCTTTTTTCTGGCCACCGCCACCGACGACGACTGCGGGCCAGAGGCCGCCTTTTCGGCAGCCTTCTTGGCCCGCTGTCGGGACTTTTTCGACTTTGGCCCCCCTACTACCTGCCAACCCTCATTGGAGGGGGCAGATGTGGAGGGTCCAGGCAGAGGTGTTGGAGTGGGGGGCGGAGGCAGCTCCGCTCCAGCCGTAGCCACCGTCTTGGAGAGACGGTATGCCTGACTCAAGGACATGGATACTATCAAGGCAAGAATACTTCGTAAAGTACCAGTGCTGCACTCTAGGAGCCAACACCTACGCAGACCGTCAGGAATACACGAATATTTTAAACCTTCGAAAATTTCGCACCCAAAAAGGCATCGAAAACCGATGCGGGGATCACTTAGGTACATATCATTTATAATGCAATCGCCTTACTTTTACTCAAGGCGGTAGTCTCAAACTCCAACATGGTACTCGGTATACTTTGAGCTGGTCGAGGGGGTAGGAATCAACACCTTTATTCACTATTACTTACCCATCCTTACCTAGTAATAAATGAACGATTTTATATATTTTTTTTATCGTATAAGGGGCAAACGAACAGACGAATCACCTGATAGTAACTCTTCACCTGATAGTAATTCAAAATTAATAAGTAAAATTTGAGTTAATATTCTGTTATTAGGTACAATCGAAATGTGCGACCAGATATTGAAGGGTGTTAATAGGAACATCTTGCTATCGCACTCATAACTAGGCTAGATCTGCAAATTTACATAGTTTTAGTTACGATGGCTTTAATATATATATACATATATATAATATACATATAATACTTTTCTGCGACTAACAATAATATGTCGATTTCTAGCACGAAGTCTTTAGTTCTTAACACGCTTTTATAAGATTAATCTGTGACTAACTAACCGAGGAAAGGATGATCTGATGATGAGCCGAGTAGATAGATTAACTCTGGAATAGTTACCGATCCCTCGCGTTTTGGTTCATTACCTAACAACGTAAAACGTTATTAGTCAAGGTCCTAGAGAGCTTAATGAGTTTTGACAAGGGAGATGTCATTTGAGTAGTCTTAATAGGGGGTGTACCATATGGTAGCATTTTGAAGAAATCAGAGAAAAAAAAATCGGGTTTAGTATATTTTAAAATATGGTGACAGAGTGATTTTTAGCTCTTTCAACTATTATACTGGACAGGATTGGTTCTAGGTTAATCAATCGAACTATATTCCATAAAAAACATAAATGATAACAATAATGTCCTCTTATAAGTAGAGCAAGTTCGTCAAGTCGATACGTATGTGAATTTATTTATTAAATAATAGCACTAGTATATTGTCCTAGATATGTCTACTTCAATGCTTTATGACTGCATTGGATTGAGTGAACGCGTAATTTAATAGCGGCAAAATTAGATTTGTCGTCAAATTTTTTAGAGAGTCCTACATAACGTAATTTCATGTAGGTATGTATTAGGTCGTGTAATTTCAAAGTTATATTAATTCAAATTCAAGTCGTCTAGACTCAAGACGATACATGCACCGTGCTTCAGTGCTCGTAATCACACCCAATATCAAGTAACATTAGATATCTTTGGACAATAATGAAGTAGGTAGGTACTAAGAAAAAGGTAACTAAGCTATTGATTTGAATTAGGGTAAATTAGTAACAACATCTTTGCCATAACGTATTGGAACCCATAAGGATACAAGTGGGCGGCGTCGTCTGGACAAATCTCAGACATTTCTTACACAAGTAAATCATAATACAACACCCTATATGTTATATGCTAGGCACCTATGATTATATAAGAGCCGGTGTCGCATTATTGCCAGACAGGGCGCGGTCTATCTTGTCTTTTATTCATTACTTGTAATCTGTATGACCTAAACCCGTCAGTCAACACAGCTGCTGTAGCTGTTTTAAATCTAATGTTCGACAAGATCAAATATGACTATAATCGAATAAAGTGCCTATTATTTTAAAGTTAAAACAAACATACCCTGTAATATCAAGAACCATGCATCGTAGTAATGTTCCCCTAATGACTCGAATATTACACTAGACCAGGAACAATTTGAGTCTTATAGGAATCAGATATCATTGAAAATGAAATAATTAATAGTTTAAATTATTTTGATTTTAATAGAAACCAAAGTAGGTGGACGCCGTTGATATTATACGTAGGTATGTTTAACTGCTCTACCACAAGCAGGGCAATTTAGCAAACCAGAACGATTTCTAGGCAATAATTACATTCGTCACGCTGTCCTCACGGGACAAGCCAAGTGCATCGTTTACTAGCTAACCGTAATGCAGTTCTGTTTATACTTTACAAGAAAACATCCGTTGCCATTGCGTATTGCACACGGAAATGTGTTCTTTTGAGAAGCACATAATTCTACTTTTTTATACAACAACAATAATTAACAGCGAACGTTGGTACTCAGCAACGATATTTGAAAAAAATGACTCTGGCTACATTTCATCAAATAAAAATAGTTATAAACCCTATTACATACAAAATAATGGGCAACGATTCACACCTTTAGCACTGATACGACCTGTGGAAAAGCAAAATGAATATGACAAAGTAAAGCCCACTATAAAAGCAGAACAATATCTAAATTCAGCGTTGACTATATCTGATGCTATTTCAATAAAGTTAAACAACACCATAGACAATGTAAATGTATTAAAACAGCCAAAAAGGAAACTCATCCGTACAAGATGTCCTAGTGTTAAACCAAGGGAAACAAAAAAGCTGAAATCAAAACAAACATCTAAAATGAGGTTCCTAGAAGTTTTCCACGTAGTAGAATTTGATCATTTGTCTTGCACATCAAGCAGTGGCTTAGAAGGAACGTGTCTGCCCGAAAATGAGTGCATCGATGGCAGAGGAACTACAATGGGGACCTGTGCCGATGGATATGGTACTTGCTGTGTTAGTAAGTAAATTTTATAACATGTTATTCTTAAAGTAATTAAAAATTCCTTGTAATGTGATACAACTTTGCCTAATCCACATCACGTTGATTAATTGATCAGATCAGAAGAGTGGTTACGTCGTTAATACAATATCAATGTTTAAAATGCTACTTTGTCAACCTGTCATGCGGCGGTAGAGCAATAGACTGCAACGCCATAAGTCGCAAGTTCAATTCACGCTCGATGCCAATATTTGTTTGTATTTTTGTATTGTGTTAATGATGTCTATTTGTTAAGTAAGTAAGTTTATCCTTGTTAAAATCCATAATATTCGCTATGCTTTGTTTGCATCTAGACAGCGATGCGTTTGTTATAACTTTACTGCCTGTCAGCAATACAATATTACTGAGTGAGTGAAGGTGTCGGAGGCCCAACTCCCCCTCTCCTCTTTCGCGTCCCCTGCTTGTTTGTCCCTCTATATCATAAAAAATAACACACTTTCTTGTCTATAGATATTCGAAAAATGTATAAATATCCACCCTATACCTAAATATTAATAAGAATACATATGTTAAATACAAAGAGTTCATATGCTTATCCCTACCCCGTCAGGGACACACAGTGTGTGTCTTTATTCATAAAGATTTAAATTGTATATTGTTTTGTAGATCAATTTCAATGTGACGATCGTACTGCTGTACAAGCAGGCTGGTTCACTAACACTGGCTTCCCTTCACCAAGCAATGGAAGGCTATCTTGTGGCATCGCTATAGACAAATCGTCAGATGAAATAACCCAGATTCGTTTAGATTTCAATACTTTTGAGGTAAATACTTACCGTATGGTTGTCGATGGAGTAGAATAGGGCCACCCCATTTCTTCCCGCGGGTGTCTTAATAGGCAACTAAGAGATCGGACTGTTATCTATCAGACAGTATGTATACAGTCACAAAGTACCTAATTGACAGGAATAGGCTGTCCGTTGGACCAAATTCTTATTGGTAAAATGTGGGTATTTTATACACCTCTGCCTAACACTTAGGGGTACAGGCGTGAACGTATGTTTGTATACCAACTTAATTAATATTAAGATTTTTATATTGGTACCTAATTGTACACCTCGTCGATTCTTGACTATAGGTTAATAATGTGTAATACATTTTATTTCCACCTGGAGCCTAAACGGCTTGTAGGTACATGTGAGGTATCATTTCAATCGTTTTAAAAGTAAGAGTAACATAAAGTGTAACATTTCAAGATAACAACAGCAAAAAAAGGGAAGCAAAGAATGCAGTCGGATTTAATATTTTTTTAATAATTTTACTAGTTTGTACTTTTTGCGCAGTTATTGCCACCTATTGATGGAGTGTGCCAGGATGATCAATTTATTGTATCGGGACAAAATGTTAACAATGTGATACCCATCCTTTGTGGTATTAATACTGGACAACACGGTGAGTGACTTTTTATTTATAACTTTTTAATTTTGAACTTTTTAAATATACAAACACTCCTTAGCTTTATTACATTAGAATAAACTAAGAAAAAGAAAGAAATTCGGTTTTTTTTGCAAACCCTTACTTAGATACTAAGAACAATTTATAACACTGATTACCTAATGTTACAGAATGATACTCTAAAACTTTCAATACTTTTTTTATAGGTGCTTAAGACATTTCTTTTCACACTTAACCTAAAAAATTAAGTGTGATTGTTGACGTGGCAGTTATTTATTAGAGTTTTTTTCTGTAACTAATCTAGTACAGTTAAATGTACAACCAGCATACACTGGGTTAATATAAATCATCATATAGTTCTTACATAAACTAAGAATTTAGTACTTGTACTATGTATAAGTAGAGCAATCCTTTAAATAAATTACTTACACACGATCAAATTGCAACTTGTCAGAAATTGTACATATCATTATGTACTCAGTAATAAATAAACGACTGTGGCGTACACATGCCACGTACTGTGAAGCTCTAACATGCATTAAAGAAACACGCATCCATTTGCACTGCATCCCAAGTGGCGAATGAACGCGCTTCGCGCGACACCGCGTTTCAGTGTCGCCAACTGTTTGAAAACTTTCCCCCTAAAGCAATTTCAAAAACCACTAAATTCAAAACAAAACTCCCCAGCGACGGACCAAGTATTTATTCATTACAATATAAATAAAGAAATAAATAAAAACAATAAATAATTAGTTAATAACAATAGTTATTTAGTATTTTTAAGTATTTTTCTTTAATTTCATCACATTATGAAATGTAATTTCAATTATTATATAATTTGTCATTTACTTACCAGCATTTCCTTAAAATTTTTAAAAAATACAAATAAAATTTTATCCCTAAAAATATCCCCAAAAAATTTCACCCCCTAAAAAAATCCCTGTATAGATTTTTTCCCCCTAAATTTAGGGGGAAAACCCCGGAGTTGGCATCACTGCCGCGTTTTTATACGATGCATAATTTATACTCACGCACATAGCAACGTAATCTGATAGGTTGCGTACACATCGATTATTGTAAATATAGCATAACATACATTGATTAACCAATAAGATTTTATTGGTTAATCAATGTATTGTGCGGTAAACTCACTACGTTACTTAATCGTCAAAAATGTACATATAACTAGCATACTTTTAATAAAATACAAGTCGATTCCAACCATTCCCTGGTGTTTCCTTTCAATAGCTATGGTTCAAGGACTAACCAGTCTGGCCGGCTAACATAGGCACCTTTCCCTGCTCTTAGTATATCTGCTTAGCTACGGTTCGTCGGCTTATACAGCCTGGCCGGCTAAGTAGATATCCTCACGTCGATCAGCTGGCTGGCACAGACGTAGGGAAAGTACTTTTAACAACGGGTCAGCTACCCCAACAGCGATCCCGAAACGATAATTATGAATTATTTATTAATTAATAATTTTACCTGTTATGTGAAGACTAGTCAGTAGTCATGAAAAGTATCTCTCGTCTGACTAATTTTTAAGTTTATTTCAGCTTATGTTGAAGTTGGTGATTCCGAAGGTCCGATTTATCTTGCATTTCAAACAGCCTCTTCAGAAAGTAGACTATTTTCTATTAAGGTAAATTATTATATTTATGTACTTTAATTTATTATATTAAGTAATTAGCTTTTGTACTAACTATGAACAATATAGTCTCATTATGTATGTATATCATACCAACTTATAACAACGTTACTTGCCGTGCTATCTTATATATGGTTATACTTATTTAACTATATTATTATTTATTTAAAGTTTTTTAAAGACAACTCTGTGATCAGCAACGATCCGTGTGTCGCAGGGAGCTTGACTAACATAGAAACGATCTGACAGACATGTCACATGACACAAAGAACACCCAGACTCAGGACAGCTGTTAGTTGACCAGCACTCCAAGAGCCATTCCTTAATCTGTGTACCTTATTAGGTATACATCATTATTAACGACACAAATTTCGCAGTTGTTTAATTTAAAGTGGTCGGGACGAGTATTGTAGAACGATTTCCTACACCATTTAAATAATTTTGTGTGATTCACAAGAAGTTTTTCCGCGTTCTAATGTTCCTTCATAAAGCCCCCAGTGACACAGGAATAGTTCGTAATGTGCAAGTTGTCTTTTTAGAAAATAGAAAAAAATTGTATCATCCTCCCTTATGTTACCTATTATATAAGAAAGTAGGTACCTAGGCTACTGTAACATAGTAAGTAAAGCGGTCACGTTTTCAATGATCTCTTAATGATGACTAAGAGTCACAAAAGGTACCTACTTGCTTATGTACGAATGCCTAATAGTTTATTATTTATAGTAGGTTGATAGTTTATTAACTTTGCTTTTTAAGTATATCTATGTATGGATGAATATAATTATGTATGATGTTTCTTATCACTGCCTAGGGCCTAGGGGGAACGGATAAATGAATGACATTGGAGTTGTCTTTTGAATCGTTTTAGCACTTTCCCTGCTGCCGTTTATAGTGGAAGTGACTTTGGGTCTGACGATTTCAAAATAATGCAGTTAGGTATTTTTTTACATGTTTCAAACTCTGTTATAGGTGACCCAGTTGGCGTCATCAGACGGATTAGCAGCACCTTCTGGCTGCTTGCAGTATTTCAAGCCAGCACAAGGATACATAGAGTCATTTAACTATCGTGATAAATCTGACATAGGAATAGCTAGATATCGATCTTACTTGGTAAGAAACGCGTCCTTTTCAAGTGATTGCAAAAAGTAAAGTGAAGGTAATTGTTTTCAATCTCAGTTATGTAGGTAGGTCCTTATTTACCTACTTACATACATATGTATGTGCGCTCTTGAGCCTAATCATTAGAAACCAGTTAGGTGATAAGTTTAGAAACCATGGGGTTTACTGTCTTTTTGTTATTCAACATTGTCTTTAACCTTTCTTTTTTTTAATAAAATAGTAATAGGAATTTTTTGTAAAACATATCTTACGAAAAAGGAAGAATGAGAAATAAGAGTGGAGACACAAACATACAATATTTTGCTGTAAGGGATTGCAATTACTCGTAGTTATCTTGACAATCTTGCTGATAATGTTGCATTTCAATATTCATTGTTATTATGATAGGCAGTACAGTGCTAACCCGACATTCCACTGTAACCATATAATACGAGATCAAGGAGAGCAATGACTAAATAACATAATTATTATTTCAGAACAATCTTAATTATGCCATATGTGTCGAGCGTGCTCCAGAAACTTGCAGCGTCACTTACACCAACGCTGGCGATATGCAGATAGTCAATTACGACACAGGTATATACATAAATAAGTTTGCAATGATTGCATTAGCATACATAAGGGCGAGATTGCGTTACTTCAGAGAAGTTTTACTTATTTTTATTTATTTAAAACTTTTTGCACTACAATATTGTACAACGGCGAACTTAATGCCACAGGCATTCTCTACCAGTCTACCTTAGGTTTGTGTAGAGATAAGTCACTAGGTGCACTAGAAATAATAAAACAGAAATAGAAAAAAAGAAGATTAATAGTGAACAATCACATTAATATATAATATAATATAATATAAGTATAATATAAATATATATATATTTATATAAATAATATAAACATGATGTATGACACACATACAAACATACATTTTACCATACACACATACACATAAAAATAACATACATATAATTAATCATATACAAATAAATGTTTAGCTTTTATACAGCAAAATTAATTCAGAAAACCTATGTAGTTACAAATTAACAGGAGTTGGTTGGTTGGTAGTGACACTGATTGTATGTAGGTTGATTTTCCACACTACAAAAATGTGTCATCAACAAATAGTTGTTCTGAATGTGTTCTTTGAATCCGTTGTTTTAATGTTTATAAACCCAAATGTGTCTTTAAAAAGACCCAATCAAGAAATGGAATCCACTAAGACTCGGAAGAAGAAAGACTCGAAGAGCGCTCCCGCCTATGCTTATGCCTATGAGGAAGCGCTCGACTAAAATTCATGCAGCACAAAATAGGTATTTATTGCAAATACTGCAAGAATATTACAACAACAAAATGAGGTACCATCATCGTTAAAAGACGACTTTTAACGGTGCGGTGTTATGATCTATTCTATTTGATTGTCGCTACCATTCCATTAAACATTCTTCATTCTTAGCAAGTAAACGTTTAGATCATTATCAGTCACAAAATATGGTTTTATTCAATTACAAAAGTGAGGTGGGTGGACCATGGAAGGCCACTCTAACGATTAAACACTTTTTATTCTTTTATTAACTGGATAAATGAGGGAAACAGATTATCAAGTAAAAATATGTTTTATTATGTACAATATAAATCACCTTTTTTTTAACCTAGCTTTAATCACCATTTATTAAACTTAAGTTTTATTAAGCTCTTTGAAATGGCCTTGCAAGGAACACGGCTCCAAACAAGGCCAATATTATAGATCAGTCGTTCAACTTAAAAATAGAGTTGTAACAATTAATATATCCGCTTTAACTAAAACTACATAATCAGCTCTTTCATTTAAGCGAAACATTAAATACTTAATATATTTTTATCATTTATAAAAAACTCAACGAACATTACTTGAACACCATCGTATAACTAAGAATATATTAACGGAAATTATTTAAAAATAAATAACTGTAATTATTACAAACTTATCATGGCACATAGTCAGTCTTGAAGTCAGGAATGTTTAAAATCAACGATTCTTAAGATTAAAAAACGAAAATAATTTTAACAATAAAAATCTAATTCGGAAATAAACTTAGAAACTAAAAGAGATAATAATTTTGGATTTTAAATATGAGATCTTTTTAATGAGACTACTTTTGACATTCGGTACATTGGCTCATGTCTTCCATTCTACTCTCGCCACATGCGTGACAGTATCATTGCTTTTCTTCACCTTCTGCACTTTTCTTCATCTCTATTTTCGATCTTTTACTGTTTTGTTGTCGATCTTTTACTGTCATGTTGTTGATATTGATCTTTTAATGTTCTTTTTGGCCGTTTTACGGGACCATTTTTATTTTTGGTCTCGTTTAATTGTAGACTTTCCTTTTTCCTTACTCGTCGCTTGCTTCATCTCATTCTTTTTTCTTCAGTTTTGAATAAATCTTTAACTATTCTTTGTCCCTTATAATTAATAGCATTTTGCCGTGGACGTGAAGACTTCGTCGTAGCGTAGTTGCCCATGTACCCTAGCAAGGCCAACAGTCAAATTTTTGATTGGCCTTATAAGGAACCACCGGCTTTTCTAGGAACACTACCAATATTTTAACTTAAATCGAGGCAAAACTATTTTTATTTTCTTTAGTACCATAAACATATATTTATACGACAATTCACAGTAAAAAATATGAGATAATAATAGGTTATTTAACTAAAAACTTACGTTTTGCTGTGCGCGCAAATAACAAATATAACGTCGACGACCAAAGCATAAGAAGCGTGAGACCCCAGTGCCACAATAGCGGCGCGAGCGACTCGCCGCTGCATCTGGTGGCCTTGACTTGGATGGATCTTAGTGTATAGCCGAAGAAAGATGTCTTTACATGTCAATAACTACGATTTTTCGATAGTTGGCCTTCAAAGGAGCGTGGCCTTCCATGGTCCACCCACCTTACTTTATGAAACTTTTTAATCATCCGGTATACCATACCTGTATTACTGAATACCATAGCTTTTGCCCGCAGCTTTACTTGCGTGAATGTTGGTTTCCATAATCGGGCATTATATACATACATAAATATAAGAATAAAATTTTCAATTTAAGATTTATTTAAGTACCGTTGCGTGGGCCGTGGCCGTGACTACATTCGCCACAATCGTCTGCTATTACTCTTTTTCAAGCGATAGTATTTTTGCAATTGAGACAAGCTTCTTGAAATAATGTAGAAGTTCATTCTTACCTGTCACATCTGAGTTTCTTTTTTTTATAGTATAGGGGGACAGACGAACAGACGCGTCACCTGATGGTAAGGGACAAGGGTGAGAAAAAGGAGAGGGGGAGTTGGGTTTCCGGAAACCTCACTAATTTAGTGGAAATTCTACGTAAGTGTTGCTCCACTACCGGTTTTCTGTGAGGCCGTGGTGTCGCACCGGTCGAGCCGGCCCATTCGTGCCTAAGCATGGCTCTACCACTCTACCTACCTACCGCTATACGTACACATTCTAAATGTCTAAATTGTCGTAACGATAATTCATTGTACTTTTATTTGCTATTTGCACATAATGATCCGATTTCAGACCAATTGCCTACACCAGGGGTGCTCAAACTTGAACTGCTGGCGATCTACCTCAATATTTTTAGACTACTTACGATCGACTTGAGAGGCTGCAAGTATGTGTGATGCAGGGTTGTCGTACATACACGATACACCCTACCTACCTAGGTACCCTACCTACCTAGGTAGGGTGTACCGTAGCATATATAGATATTAGCTTTCCGCACAATTTACATTATCTTAGTCAAGGTTTGGGTTAGGTTTACTTAAGTTCTTCTCTACAATATCAATGAAACAACTCCTAGTTATTCAAAATTGCGAGTTTATTCGTTGTTACAAAACAAAAGAGTTACATATGGTGTTAAACTCAACTAAGGAGTGACTTTGGATCTTGAAGCGTGGCACTGCATGTCCTCAGCATACTTTTCATAAGATGGTGCGTAACCACTGTGCGTAAACACTGACATATGATCGTCAGTTAGTCGATTGCGATATTTTGACTTAATTATCTTCATTTCAGAAAATGCAGACTCGCACAAGTAAGTTGACCCAAACATTGCCGTCAGTTGAAGGGCGATTTGCCTTAGATTCGGATATTTATCTTCAGATATAAAACACCAGAAATTTGTATCAGATGCTGTAGCTTTGAGATGTATATCTGATATAATCTGCACCAACTCATTTTCAACAGAACATGTGTTCATATTAAACTGACTTGCTACTTCAGTGGTTAATTCCTCAATGTTTTTACATGAAAAAGGATAACTCATAAATGATGCTTTATTTGCCAATTTACTGCAATCATAAAAACGCATTTCGAATTGTCCCAAAATATTTGATAATTCAGCCTCATACGTATCATAATTCAACTGAGGAATCCTTGCTTTCAAAGACGGAAAATGTTTCAGATCCTTTCTTTTCAGTTGATCTATCATAAGTTGCAATTTACTTTTGATTGCGTTTACTGCGCTAATCATCTCAATAATAGTTTTTCCTTTGCCTTGAAGCTCCAAGTTAATGGTGTTTAAGTGCATTGTGATGTCAGTTAAAAATGCCAAATCAGTCAGCCATTTTTCGTTTTTCAACATCTCAGTGTCATCACCTCTTTCGTCTAGAAAAGCTGTTATTTCGGGCAATAATTCTTGAAACCTTTCTAGGAATTTTCCGAGACTCAACCACCTGACGTCCGTGTGAAGAACTAAATCAGTGTGTTTAGCTGACTCCCTATCTTCCAACTGCAACTTAAAGAGCCGCCGTTGCAAGCTACGTGCACGGATGGAATTCACAATTTTTGTTGCAATGCCCATAATTTCCTCCGTGTTTAAAACTTTTGAACACAAAACTTGTTGATGTATAATGCAATGGAATGAAAAAAATGAAGGGAATTCTTCATTAGCTCGACACAATGCCACAAAACCGTTCTTGTTTCCAGTCATTGCTAGTGCTCCATCGGTTGTAATGCACACTAATTTATATATTGGTAGCTTGTAGTTTTTTACAAAATTGATGAAAACGTCATATATATCTTCGCCACGGGTCTTCCCCTTCAGAGGAATGATTGTCAAAAATTCTTCCTTAGCCAACATGTCATTGAATACCATCCGAATAAAAATACACAGCTGGGCAGTGTCTGTCATATCGGTGGATTCGTCGAACTGTAAAGAAAAGTATGTACATTCCATGATATCATGTTTTAGTTTATCTGCGATGTCCTGACTTATGACTTCAATACGCCTTGTGACAGTCGGACGAGATAACTGAAGTTCTCTAATAGCAGACATGATTTCTGTTTTATTTTTAAAATCTCTAAATAAAGTCTCACCCGCTTCTATAAATGCTTCCTTCACAACCGATCCATCTTCGAATGGTTTCTTGTGTTTCGCCAATATATGAGATATTTTAAATGACGCGATCGTAGCAGCTTTTGATTGTTTGGCTGGTCTTGTGAACATGGTTTGTTCTTTTTTCAAACAAGATATCAAATTACTTACTTTTCGTTTTCTTAATTCACTCTGTGGCGGAAAATCCTTTTCATAGTTTTTATGAACCGTTTTATGATGCCTCTCTAAGCTACCACGCTTAGGTATTGCAACTGACGCACGACAAATAACACAAATGCACTTATCCTTCACCATACAAAAGAAAAATTCTTCCTCCCAATCGTTATTAAAATAATACGTTTTAGATTTCTTCACTGCACTCATTTCGCACTATTTAATAATAAACTTTGTATCGACGTAGTATCGCCTTCAAGTTACAATTCAGAATGACTCCAATTCCTGCAGGCGCAACATTTATATCGGCGTGAACGAAATTCTCGAATGTTCCCGTCAAACGCGCCGCCCGAAATGGTCTAGTACAGTCTAGTCTAGAAACAACGCGGCTTTTCTTTGACAAGTACCGCGCGTTCCTTTGATAAAGCCGCCTTTTGCCGCAAGCAGTGTTATTACGTAATAAATTTTTGTAGTTTAGTTACCTACTTATTAAAAAAATTTTTCTTCTCAAGATCTACTCAAAAAGCACTCGCGATCGACTGGTCGTTCGCGATCGACCGTTTGAGCACCCCTGGCCTACACCATTATGCATAAAAAAGAAACGATATCAGCGCCCCTAATGGTGTATAATGTAACTACTATGTTTCACCAAATATTATCATCAAGTAATCATATGTTTAGGTGTTCATATAGTTAAAAGCTTATTCATTGATTTGATCAGTCCATATTATGTAAACCACAATTTTATGAAATGGATGGCCACATTATTTAGTGATAAATTTTCTGATGTCGCCACGACATTCATTGTACTAAATTGCTAACAGAATTATATAAAATATATATGGAGAGGACGAATAAGTAAATTTTTATTAAATGCAAGAATAAATATCTTATAATATAAATGACAATTTAACGCTTAAGTCTTCAATAATCGCTTCATGACATCTGATAGTGAATATAACCTCATATTTTCTAAACAGCTGTATATTAAGTATACCTTGACCAACAGATGCCGCTTTTACAAATGTGACGTAACGGTACATTCATCGATTAGATTCTTTTTTCTTTAGCTTTAGATAGAGAGAACCGGTTAAGATAACAAATAACTGATACACCGAATTAAACAATACTAGTGCATTAAGAGTTGCCACGAAAGTTTCGTATTTGTTATACGTAACGATACGTGAACAAACGATCAAAAGTTAAGAATATATATGGCGGATTTTTATGTATATAGGGCGAACCCGCGGTTCTGTATATTTCCTATGTTCACAAATAAATAAATAACAAAAAAACTGTCTATACGCCGGCCCACACAATAAGTTTACACATAATATAAAATCAGTTTCTCATTATAGATGGATTACCTCTAATTCCTCCGGGGCAAGCGGGAGTGGAAATCTTGAACTGTCCAAGTGACTGGTTGCTAATAGCAGCTACACGACTCTGTGGCGATCGTCTCAATGATGGTTCAGTCTTTGAAGACTTTACTATAAATGCACCCATCACAGGTATATTTCTATTGTATATTCATCAGCTTAGTCAGTTGATGTTGGACTGCACGGATGGCGTAGCGGTTTAAGTGGTCACGTCGTCACTACACTACCGCGCCGTGTGTTGTGGGTTCGATCCCCGCATGGGACAACAACTGTTTGTTGTTCTGAGTCTGGGTGTTCTTTGTGTCCGTTGTTTGAATCTTTGTAAAGTCCCCCGCAACACAATGCGTACAATTCATTTCATCTCCTATTAAGATATCTAAATCGTTAGGTTTGAAAATGCGTACAATTCATTTCATCTCCTATTAAGATATCTAAATCGTTGGGTTTGAAAATGCGTACAATTCATTTCATCTCCCATTAAGATATCTAAATCGTTAGGTTTGAAAATGCGTACAATTCATTTCATCTCCTATTAAGATATCTAAATCGTTGGGTTTGAAATGTGTACGAAAACTACTAGGATACAGTTTATACTGTATGCCATTACTTATTTATAATTTATGGATATTAGTTTCTTATATAACCTCAATGTTGTTAATCCCTATATGCAGATGATAATGACGATGTCAAAGAAAGGCTTAAATATGCTAACAATAAAAATGTTACATTAATTTAAGATACTGATTTTAATTTTCAGATAATAATGCAGGACCTGTCGTCGTGTGGTTCAGATCAGACGAAGCATATGTAGGTTATGGTTTTAAATTATTCTATCAACAGAATTCATGCAGCACATAATTGTAGACATTTTTTTTTCAATATATTTATTTATTGATAGTAATGTACTTACGGATATAAAGATATATTAAGAAAATTGTTCAGTTGGGAATGTTATTACTTAAAATAATACAAAATAAATTAAAATATATTAGAAATAAGTATATTTGTGACAAAAGTATGCTATTTCATTGCCCTGCAATGCTTCTTGTTTGATAGATGTTCAAGTCTATATTAGCAACATTAAAAAATATTTGTTCCTTATTTATTTTTTGCTGAATTTTTCTTTTTAAGACCATCTCTAACAATACTGTGGAAGGAAAGCAAAATACCAACCATTACGATTCTCAGTATACCCATAGAAAATACTTGTAAGACAACTTGTTTAGCATCTTCTATAGTGCCACCAAACAATGTGGTAAGTAAGGTTCCGGACACACTGTACACAGAGTATGTCTTGCCAACCTGAAAAAAAAAATATATATCTTGACTTACTATACTATGTATATGTATTGACTTGTAAGAGCTCTGTATTGTATTTATTTAGATATTATAACTAACTAATGATAATGGTACTGTAAGTAGGAGTCACAACATAAAGGAATAAATGTGCCAACTTACCAGAGCATCATGAATCATTTGCTTGCCGACATCATGAGCAGAATGCAATCCTCCAGAGCCAGATATGAGCTTTGTCTCTTCAGGCTTTGTAAGGTCTTCATTCTTTAAGCCCGGAGTGTCAGTATCTGGTGGGAAAGCTGTCATTAGCCTCACACCAGTGCCAACAAGCTCCATATTTACAGATTCAGCTAATCCACGGATAGCCCACTTGCCTGCACTGTAAGCACTGTATCCATATATACCTGGAATTAAATATTTTATAGCATGTTAGTGTAAGCGTAACAGGATTTCAGTTAAGTATTGTAGGTAGTAGAGCCACGCTGATTTATTCAGCAGGAATGGGCCAGCTCGATCGGGGCAGTACTACCCTCTCACAGAAAACCAGCCTAAAGTGAAAACATTCCTTGCGTCGCCTTTCGCTGGTGAGTGAGAGACCGGAGGCCCATCGATGCATGGGTGACAGTTATCGTGGTATGTGTGTGAGCAGTGGAGTGCTGTAGAGTCATTGTGAGGGTGGCGTGGATCGAACCGTCGTCCAGGGAGACCCGTAGAAACGGTGGTGCCGCTGGCCGCCCGCGGCATAGAGAGGGGCCCAACCACGGCTAACCACCCCCGGGAGGCTGCCCCGTCAGGTCGCGCATAATCCACGGAGTGGCTCGTCGTGCCGGTTGGTGACCGGATGGTGGGACCCGGCGACCACTTCCGGGAGGGTACGGGGGCCCTTCCGTCCGGCGGTTCGGTCATCGTCATGCTTCACCGATACATGATGACACAGCATTTTTAGTCTCAGTTTATATTGCCACGATGACTGTCATGCCTTTTACGCCCCCTTCCTCTTCTATCATGGCAGCACAAAAAAAGAAAAGTGGTCTTACAGCGCCATCCTCCTCTTCCACCAACCCGCTTTTTGAGGTGGAGTTTATTTATTTATTATTTCTCGCAAGGGCTGGAGTGTGCCTTTTCATCAGGGCGGATGTTTGTTGTCGCCGTCTGCACTGCTTAGAAGACACATCCTTCTCCATCCTTTGGCTCCACGTGGATTTTGGCTCAACGAGCCGGATTTACGTCCCTCTATCGCTCCCATTCCGGAGACTCCGAGACAACTCGACTCTTTGACCACCTGAGTCAAGCAGCGGATAAAGCGCAGGAGCAGTTTCCGACCGCCGAACTGGTGTTTCTGGGAGATTTTAACGCCCACCATGAGTCCTGGCTGGGATCTTCCAAAACTGCCCACGCATTTGCTCTTACGCATGACCTTACCCAACTGGTACTCCAGCCCACCAGGATACCAGACATAACGGGTCAAGCGCCCTCTTTGCTGAACCTACTGCTGACGAATCACCCAGCGCAGTACAGCGTATCGGTTCTCACCCCTCTGGAATCTTCCGACCACTGCCTGGTGTCGACCTCAGTGCCTCTTGTTACGCCTCCACGACCTGTGGTAACAAGGCGGCGGTTATGGCACTACTCGTCAGCAGACTGGGATGGAATGCGGGAATATTTTGCATCCATCCCGTGGGCTCAATTTTGCTTTAAAGACAGGGATCTGTCGCAAAGTGCGTCTGCCGTGACTGACGAAATCACTGTCGGTATGGAGTATTATATCCCCTACAGTGAAGTCGCCAGCACGAAGACCCGTCCCTGGTTCAATCGCGAGTGCATCCGTGCCGTTGCTCAAAAGCAGTCGGCCTACCGCGCATGGATCAGGGCTCGCGCACATTGTGACCCAGATATTGATCGCCTAACAGCAGCACTAAACAGAGCCACTAGGGAATGCAAGAGGGCTTACATCAGAGCAGATGCCCAGCGCATTGCACGGTTTGGTCAAGAACTCGTCGCATACCCTACGGGTAGCCGTAAGTTTTGGCGATTGGCCAGAGCCGTGCAGTCCAACTACTGCCAACCTTCGCTGCCGCCGTTGAACCACCCTGACGGATCACTGGCCCACGAGCCGCAAGAGAAAGCGAAACTACTAGCTGACCTCTTTGCGGCTAACTCCCGAATCGACAACCGTTGCGCGCACACGCCCACCATTGCGTCCTGCGACTCCGCAATGCGGGATATTCGCATCCGGCAGAGGGATGTCCGTGCGGAGCTTCGGTCACTCGATGTCCGGAAAGCCAGTGGACCCGATGGTATTCTGGCGGTGGTTCTTAAGAACTGTGCACCTGAGTTGTCTCCCGTACTGACGCGCTTGTATCGCCTGTCCTATTCCTCAGGAATTGTTCCGGAGGCCTGGAGAGAAGCGAATGTTCAACCCATTCCCAAAAAGGCGACCGCTCCGATCCAGCTAATTACCGACCTATAGCCGTCACTTCCATGCTTTGTAAGGTGTTCGAGCGGATCATCAACACCCAATTAATCCGCCACCTAGATAATCACTCCTTGTTAAATGATCGGCAATATGGTTTTAGGCCGAACCGATCCACGGGTGATCTTCTAGCGTACGTCACACACCTTTGGGGTGAGGCTATGGATAGGCATGGGGAGTCCTTGGCCATCAGCCTCGACATTGCCAAAGCCTTCGATAGGGTCTGGCAGCGCTCGCTTCTCTCCAAACTTCCTGCATATGGTCTGCCACCTAAACTCTGCAACTGGATTGCTGCCTTCCTCCATAAGCGCCGCATTAGGGTTCTCTGCGACGGCGCGGCCTCAGACTTCCAGGAGGTAAACGCTGGTGTACCTGAGGTACTATGCTATGAGGTACTGCTCCGTCCTATCGCCTACGCTGTTTCTTCTGCATATCAATGACATATTGGCCCTTGGCAATATTCATTGTTATGCAGACGACAGTACAGTACACGGGCGATATTTCGGACATCCTACTGCCAAGCTGGCAGACGTTGAGGGAAAACGACAGGAGTTTGTCGCTAAGCTCGATCGCGTCTTGAGCCGCATTTCCCAATGGGGCTGTGAGAATCTGGTCGAGTTCGGCGCCAAGAAAACACAAGCGTGTGTGTTCTCTACCAAAAAGTCTCCATTCCTTCCCCTTCCTTCTCTTCAGAGCACTCAACTGCCACTGCAGGATAGGCTTAGTATCCTGGGTATGGATATTTGCCGGGATCTCAATCCGCGCGATTACATCGAGATTGTCACTAAGGCGGCCTCGCGAAAGCTCGGCATTTTGAACGAGGTGTGAGGAGGAGTGAGACGGTTCTTCTCGCCCGAGCAACTGTGTCTTTTATACAAGACCCAGGTTCGCTCCTGCGTGGAGTATTGCTCTCATCTCTGGGACGGCTATGCGCAGTATTTGCTTGACGCTCTCGATCGGTTGCAACGGCGCGCAGTCCGCATTACGACTGTCCTGAGATCACCCTATGGCAGTCCTCTATCGCCTACATCACGGGGAGTGTTCTGATGAGCTCTTCCAATTGGTCTTCTCCCTTCCTCTACAGGACTACGTGCTGTCCTGAGGAGTCACCGTTTGTGCGTCGAAAATGTATGTATCCGAACTAAACGGTTTGGCTCTTCTTTCCTGTGCCGATCGGTAAAAGCCTGGAATTCTCTACCAGCGCACGTGTTTCCTTCCCACTTTGATCCCGGGTCTTTTAAGCGGGGCGTGAAAAAGCATCTCACCAGGCCGCCATAGTGTGGGTCACCATGCTGCATTGACTAGACATGCAATGAGGATGGTGACCATCACTCTTTGACTCCACCTATTGCTTTCCATCAGACAAAGTGGAGTCACTATGGTAGTCTTATATATATAAAAAAAAAAAAAAAAATCGGTATAAATACTGACTGTAAAAATGTGACACAATATTATGATGCATTACGATAATACCTATACAAATTTATAGTTCATTTAGTTTAGAACTCAAAGATTGACTTTGATGAAGACCTAGTGATAAACCAACATGCATTGCAAATTATATGAAAACAAAAAAAAATTAAACAATAAACTGCACCATCATTTCAATCTATTTAACTTCTTGATAATTACTAAAAGTCCTCTATGTATTTATACTCACCTATTAGGGCTGCTTCAGAGCTAACAAAAACTATCAAACCTTCATTTCTTTCCTTCATTCCTGGTAAAACACATCGAGTAGGATATGCAGTGCCAAAATAATTCAAGTCTACCATTTGCTTTATGGCATCTACATTCATTTTATCGAACTGACCACAAATACACATACCGGCACAGTTCACCAACATAAATATTGGGCCCACGGTTCTTTCTAAAGATGTAAAACATTCTTCTATGATATTATAATCAGAGGTTACGTCTAATGCGACGTGTTGTATTTTCTGGTCGCTATCCGTGCAAGCCGATTTAACTTCTTTCACAGCCTCGGTAAGTTTAGATACGTCACGCCCAATAATAGTTACGTGTGCTCCGAGTTTAGCTGCTTCGATAGCTGCAGCTTTTCCTATACCACTAGAACCACCAGTTATTACAACATGCTTCTCTTTCAAATCTTTGTAAACGACTTTAGCGTCTAATGAGAAATGTATAACGAGTCCCAAACAGCATAACACCGCCAGAAATATTAACAAGTAAATTAACATTGTCATTATTTTATAACTAACAGTGACATACAGTAACACTTTAAGTGATTAAGTGTAACTGTGTATACATTTATATAAAAAAAAATGATCTCATTTTTTTATGACCATAGACTATATAGAATAGACTGAAACAGATTTTTTCAGTAGCATAGCATTGCTGGAATTTTATAGATTTTTATAAAACACTTATTTAGAACACAATTAGAGTTGACATGATTAATCATGTCGAATTTTATTGTGGAGTTTTATTTAAGTTGCTTCAAAAGGGTTACAAATAATTTATAAATATGGTAAATGCTTATTCAAATCGAATCTTTATTCGCCACATCTAGCCATATTTTTAATAACAATGCTAATCCTTATATAATAAAACTCACTTAGGTTGGCATATTACAATAGTTGTTTTATTTAATTTAACAAATGATTCACATTCAGGAGAACAAAATAGTTCCTGATTAAGTTGCTTCAAAAGGGTTACAAATAGTTTATCAATATGTTAAATGATATAATTATAGGACCACAGTTATGTTGGTTTTCGTTTTGTTTCTTGTTACATCGCTTTTTTTATTTATTGCTTTAATTCTACATATATATAAATAAACCATTTTTAAACGGTAGCCCTGGCATCTGTGCAATCGCAATTAAGTTATTTTGTCTGTGATCTGTATGCATTATTGATTCAGTCCTGTCATTCGTAATAAATTAAGGTTTTTATTTTGTTACTGTTTCTATTAAATTATCACGTCAGTTTTAATAACAGACGTCATTTATTTGTTGATCAGTTCACAAAACATAATAACAGTAAGAATCTTAAGTTTGCTTGTAAAAGTAGTATATTAGAATTGTGTCACTTCAGTTTGTGTTCACATTATTTATAATGAATTATGAGACTAATAGGCTTAATACATTTGTTAATTGGCCTTCATCAGCACCAGTAGACCCTATACGAATAGCGAAAGCAGGATTTTTCTACACTGGTTGTGGAACAGAAGTGCAGTGTTTCAGTTGTGGGGGTAAAATATCTCAGTGGAACTACGGGGACCAAGTTATGTGGAGGCATCGGCGATTGGATCCCAACTGCCCTTTTGTGGTGAACCCTCAAATCTCTGGAAATGTTCCCTTATTACTAGGATGCTCATCGACTGTTGATACTACTTCATCACAAGTCGCTATTCCTGAAGGACATATTGATTCTGTAGATACTGTACAAGAATATGGACCTACAGAGGAAGATGAAATGTATAAGAGTGATGCTTTGCGACTTCTCTCTTTTGCTAATTGGGATGTAAGAACATGATTTGTCTCATCTGACACTTTGTAACTATAGTATTTACAATGTAAGATCTATTAACGTTATTGTTTCCTCATACAGGTAACTTAAATATGTATACACCTTTTGAGGAAAAGTTCACTTTGTTTTCTATTAAGTAGGATTAGTCATAGAGTTTATGGGGTCAAGAGTATTTGTAGCAGTAGAATAAGTAAGCTTTGACCATATTATCATCCATTAAAAATCCACAAAAATGCTTGTACTTTAATTTATTAATTTTTAGTTATTGTACTTCCCTGAAAATTATAGCTTCAAAAAAAACTATGAGTTGTGTATTTGAATATTCAGAAAATTAGTAAAAATTTACTTGTAGAAATATTATCTAAGTAACTTAGTTACTTTTCTTATTTAATAATAATAAATAATATAAAATGTATAACATTAGACAGCCATTGTGCATTTTTATTTAATATTTTGATATTGTCCAATTCAAATATGTGCAAGGGAAGTTAAGAGAAAAAGTACATATTTATTTGTGTGCTGTGATGTTAGTGTTACTCTAAAATCATGTACAAATATTTGCTTGTCATCATTATATTTTTCTTGGTGTCTGATGAATCAACATATTGTTGATTCATCAGACACCAACAGCCTTTACCATGAGAGAGGCACTAGTAGATACTTTAATGAATCATTTTAATTAATGAAAATTATGATTTCTTTATAGGATACTTCAGTGTCCCGTGAATCACTAGTGAGTGCAGGGTTCTACCACGCTGGTGAAGGCCGTCTGCGTTGTGCATGGTGTGTAGGGGAACTTGCACCATTTAGTCGATTTGGTTCACTAGGGCGACCACTAGACGTTCACAGAATGTAAGTTTTTCATTCATATATACAAATTCTTTGACTGATTGTAAAATTTTTGACAATGATTAAATATTTACTATTTTTATCTACATTATATGTTGCTGGCACACTATTGATAAGACTTAGTGAAGACTTATACTCTACAAAAAAAAAATATAAGAATTTATTCAACATTGAAATTTCTGATAGGTGCAAGCCATATTTTACATACACAGTAGAAAAATGCAAATTTGTAAAAAAACACATATCTTTACAAAACGAAAAGATAAACAGACAACATATTCACTAAGAATCAAAGAAAGGTTAAATCGCCCCACCTTGTGATTAAATATACACTCAACCAGTACATTAGTAATGTCCACAAAAATCTATATAAGTTATAAGGTAGAAAAAATATGCACATTAAAATATTTAGTAATAATAATAGTAAATTTTTAAAATTTGTAAGTAATAAAATATCAGTAGTACTGCAATTTAAAGAAACATATTAAAGGAAACACAGGGATAGTGTATTTTTTGTGACAATAATTGGTTAATAGAAACAAATTAAAGTTATAATATGAATATGTTATAATATGAATATAGTACATACAATCAGAAAACTCCATAACACCAAATTAATTTAGTTTGACTTTTTTCCAACCCCAAATCCGTTTCTATCCTCCCTTGTCTGACAATATACTCCAAATTGTCCCATCAAATTCCTAAAAGTACCTGGATGATGGCAATAGGCTTGCCCACTACTATGTGAATGGGTAAAAATTTTATTCTACAATATGTGGGCGTTAATTATGACTCTGCCTACCCCTTCTGGGATACAGTCGTAGGTGTATGTATGTATGTAAGCCAATGTTTCATATACAATATATAATAATAATGTTTCATATACAATATATAATAATAATGTTTCATATACAAACATATTAAAAATACCACCAGATGTAGACCACAGGGTCACTGCACTCAAGTAACTGATAATGTTGACGGTCACCTGCTGGTCACGAAAGAATGTCGTGTTTCCGCGGCTCTCGACAGCAGGTGTGAGCAAGGAACATTGTGGCGGTTTTAGCCGGTCAAGTCCGGCACACCCCTCCGCCGATAACCCCGGCGGAGGATAATCCATGAGGACTTCCCCAAGTAAAAAAAAAAACGACTGTATCTGAAAAGCCAACATCAGTTTTAATTATTTATTTTCATATAATATTGGAGTTAATTTCAATACTTGAATGGCCTGTTAGTCTAGTCGTCAGCCATCCTGACTGCTAAGCCAAAGGTCGTAGGTTCGATTCCCCACCTCCACCCAGGACAACTAATTATAGGATGAGCACGATCATGTTCTGTGTCTGGGTGTAATTTATTTATAATATGTGTATGTATTAGAAACATGTATGTTTATCAGCAGTCTGGTTACCATGGTACAAGCTCTGCTAAGTTTGGGATCAGACGGCCTTGTGTAAGATGTCTGAAGATATTATTATCTCTTTCCGGTGCTGTCGTAAAAGGTAACTATAGGATTGGACTGTTATCGGTCAGACATTATGTATACAGTCATACAGCGCCCTGTTGACAGCAATAGGCTTGTCTCCTATTCCGTCAGTGGGACGAAATTGTAATTGGCAAAATGTGGGTACTTAATACACCCCTGCTTACCCCTTAGGGGATACAGGCGTCAGCGTATGTATGTATGTATGTCGAATCTTTAGATCCAATTCGATGAGGAATTGGTCACAAACCGATTGTAAAAGGAAGTACCTATCGTCATAACACGAATCCGAGCCAAATGCATGTTAACACCGATATAAATTGGGCGCATTACAAAGATTCCTTGGCCCAGTATCAAATCCTAAAATGTCATTGACATTCATGGTCTCTTAACAAGTAAACATAACGTACGTTTGTATAGCAAGTTCATTATAAGGGGGGCGTGGGAGGTTTATGGACCCCCGGTCGGAACGAAGTTCATACACGGCTGTAACTATAGCAAGAAGTGTCGTAAAAAGTCTTATTAAATGTTTTCGGTCTCGCTCCCATCCGCTCAGAGCGTGTAACGCGTGATAAGGACATTTCTCTTAACTCGTGATGTAACAGAAAGCAAAATATTTCGTACGGTAATAAAAGCAAACATGAGCCATTACATTTTTTGGTGTGACTTCGGTCGTCATACTTAACAGGCCAGGCCATCATTTAGTTTTGAAACCGTATGTTATCCGAAAGAATCGAAACAGACTTTTTAATTACCATTTCAATAAAGCAATATGAAATGACTCTCAATTCAGTGATTGTCTTTTATACCGATCTTTCATTAATTTTATTTTATTTGGTATACTAATAACATTATATACACAAATGAATATATGTATATGTATTTGAGGCTACACATACGTTAAATTAAAAATACGAAAAAGGTGGTAACAGTTATTTTCAAATAGAATGTATCTATGGCTATCATCAATATGACATTGATGATACGCTCGACTAGGTATGAAAATATTTAATTTTTATTAAGAACAGTAAAACTTACGTTGTATCTTATTTGTATGACTGACGTACAATATAATTATTTATACATACATAAATACATACGCTCACGTATCCCTGTATCCCGTAAGAGGTAGGCAGAGGTGTATTAAACACCCATACTTTGTCAATTAGAATCGGATCCCACTAACCTAATACTATCCGCAGTCATACAGTTCTGACTGTATTCATATTGTCTGATAGATAAGAGTCCGATCCCTCTGTTGCCTTTTACGACACTTCCGTTTAACCGTCGCATGATCACTCCTCTCCTCGAATAACTCCTCCCCTTGCTTACTCACATAGTGATTTTTTGTCTGGAATCTGGAACCTTTCCTAAACAGTGGCGTAAGGCTTTTGTCAATCCCCTCCCCAAAATCCATTATCCAACTCTTCTAAGTCACTTAAGGCTAACATCCATTCTTCCCTTGCTATTTAAAGTGCTTAAGGCATGGTGTCTACCAGTTATCACAATTTGATACTACTTCAAATTGTGACAACTGGTAGACACCATGCCTTAAGCATCATTTGCTAAGTCCTTTTTAATCGGGGTGTAGGCCTGGTAACAACACACTTTTTGTTCTCATTAAAGTGTCTGGTGACATCCGGGCTGGAATTGCAAACTCAAAAGTTACCGTGTACGCTTTAGTCTATTTTTCAACGCATTTAACACCGTCAGTCACGATATCCTTCTGTCTATCTTCTCCTATAATATTTACACCTGACCTGGTTACACATGATGCACTGGAATTGTACTCTTCTTATCTTCGACGGCGCCAGTAGTCCGTCCTTATCGATGAATCTAATCTATCTCGCGTTGGTATGATCTCGACCCTGGTGTCCCTCAAGGTGGCATTTTCTCTCTTCTGTTATTCTCAGTTTTTATCATACTCATCACTCAAAATCTTCAGTGTGCTCGCACCATCTTTATGTCAATGACTTGCAGCTATACTATCATGATGCAATAGTAAATATATCATATGCTATATCTATGATTAACTGTGACCTGGATTCTATTAGCACCTGGTCTGATAGATTTGGTTTGTTTGTAAACCCAACTAAGTGTCAGGCTGTCATCGTAGGCAGTCAACGAATGACCAGGAGGATTGTTCCGGAAAAACTTCCATCAAAAATCTTTAATGGAACAATTATATTACTAAGTTCATTAATTTAGGATCTGGGCCTATTCATTAATAGCAACCTTAGGTTGATAGCATCAGCCAGAAAGTTACAGGAACCCGACGGATCTATACCGGCTCAAAAAACTTTCTTCCAAATGAAACAAAACCGATGTTGTTAACAACCTAACCAACCAATTATTCCCATTATCACATAGTGCTATTACGACCTGAATGCAGATCTCAATAAATACGACCAACTTCTGAATAACTACATTCGATTCATTTTTAATCTTCGCGAATTTGACCATGTTCATCACTGTCACTTAAGTGATCTAACCGCATTTAATTCTAGTATCAATCTACCTATTTCTCCTTCTTACCTGATATCTTTCTTCCAGTTCCTGTGTTCCAACCATAATATAATTCTTCCTTCTACTAATAATCTTCCTTTGTTACGCCCCTCTCATACATTCGCGTGTGTCCAGTCTTCTTTCCTCATTCAATCTGTTCTCCTCTGAAATGCTCTTCCTATATATGTCCCTATTCACCTGTTTCTACGCCACCCTAAAGCAGACTGGCAGTGAATGACTCCGGCATTAAGCCCGCCACTGTACACTGTACTGTGAATATGATTTCTGACATTTGAAATTGGGCATAAAATGTGAAAATAAATCAAGAAATAACCGTTTTAATTATCTAAAGGTATTTCCCTCGCTGCGAGTATGCTGCATCATTGGAAGCGGCCCAAAGGGCTACAACTATATCTCCACCATCATCACCAGGGCTAGAAACACCACCTGTGCAAACACCACCACAGTCATCGGATACCCATCCGCAGTCGTATGTTGTTTTTATATCTTCCTTTAGATGTTTTGATTATTTTATAGTAGGCAATCTTACAGTACCCGACCATGTATGTTTTGCTTAGTTCTAATGTGCAGGCTATGCGGAATGTACGGAGTAAAATCGTTAAGTGCAAACGATTATTTTGTAAATTATAAAGATATTGCAAAATGTTGAAGTTGTATGAAATCTGTGGTGTCACTTAATGCATTAAAAAAAACGTATTACCAAGTAAGTGTTAGGAATGTGTACTTTGAGGCACTCATACATTTACTCATCATCATTTTTCTACCGGCCGCGGCTGTCCCATATTAATGTAATAAATAATGTAATTTTAGGACTGGAGGAAGAAGATATATATAGAAATAAAATGGGTAGGGACAGTAACCTGTGGTTAGGGATACCGCAAGTCTCTTATGAGGAAACGAGACTGCATTCATACATTTCCAGATGTATACGTAGCTATACCTATTTATTTACTCTTGTAATACATCGCTTATATTATGCTTCAAATTAACGGTTACAAAATTTGCCACGACCTAGAAAACTAGATCCAATAAGAAATACAAACTATAACAAAGAGCCTGTTCTTATCTGGTCACAATTACTTCCGTTATCTGAATTGTTTACATATCCACTTAGTAATTCGTACGCATTCCTACATAAATTTACACTTCCCATATTGTAGGTAATAACCTTAATTCAAATAAGTCATTGATGCGGTAGTAGTCGATCATGTGGCACGTTTGCTAGGAAATAATAACTTTCGATATTCTTCACTAGAACGTGGTCTTCAAGTGTGCGGCTTTTGAGCTGAAAACGAAATTCAACTATATTTATCGGCCGATAAATGTAGTTGTATTAGAGTCGGGGACAAAAATTGTGCGCTTCTGTTCAAAAACGAAATTAATTTCATGTTTTCATCGTTGGTAAATTAGTGCAACTCAATTCCTCCTATGCGTTACAGCAGAATAACTTCAAGGCTTAGATAAGTAAATAAATTCATTTTCTTTTATTATTCATTTACCGAGGCTTATCTGCGTATTGAGGTTACTCTAATGTTTAAAATGCAAGCATAGAGAAAAGAGGTGTACTGAAAATTAACTAATTGCTTATCGATTTTGTATGTCAAGAGTGTATAGTATATTATTAATCACGTTTGTAAAAGAGTGTGGGATTAGCAGTGTACAATGATTAGTAGCCAGCCCCTTAAGAGGTTTGTTTATTTCAAAATACGACTAAGAGATGGGTTGCACACCAAACAATCTATGTATATGTTTAACATAGATAATGGTCGCCCCACATAGGGGTATCTGAGTCATCTAGCTGGCCAAAATTATGCATCCCTCATTATCAGATGGCAATGGCCCAGTAACGCATAAAACCTTAAATTCAAGTGTACCTTCACTACTAATTACTAGTTATAGGGTAAGGGTATACCAAATACAGATGTAGGAACAGGAGCGTGCCCCCGAAAACAAACAGCTTTTTTTTTTCAATTTTTATTTTATATCACAAAAAAATAACTATCACAAGTTTAATAATAAAAGTTCTGACATTCTTTACATATTAACATTTCTATTTCCTTCATAAAATAATTTTGTTTCCTTTTTCAGAGTTCTCCTTGATGCTAGTAGACAATCTGATGTTAACAACTTCATCCATATTACAGTCTATAAGGTTTTCATGCGAAATTTTGTCTATATAAACGGAAATGTTTATTTCTTGCTTCTGCTGCTTCTTCGGACAATTTTCGTCCATATATAAATAACATATCATTGTAGATTTTGTCCATGTTGCCGCATTGCAAATTTCGCATCTATCATTGTTAGCATCATCTTGTTTTTAACAACATGATCTGTCAACAATTGTTACTGATGTAGGTTCCAATTTACTAGCCGCGCTTTCCATGTAGTCTATTTCTTCGTTCGTTTGTTATATCAACTGTCTCCTTTACAAAACGTATCCGGACAGGTTTAGAGTAGCAGTTTGATAATGATGTTGCATTCTGCCATAATATTTTATTTTCTGTTCCATACAGACGCAGAAGTACAAATGAACTTTTAAAAATATGTGAATCGCATCCACCATCATTTTGAAACCTTTGTTTAAACTGACCCTATTGAAAGCCATCTCAACCCCATTTACAGATCAGTTGAAGATCTCTTTCATCATCGCTAAGGATTTTCAAAACATATTTAAATATATAAGTAATCTTTCAGCTTTATGGTTTTAATTCCTTGTAAAATACTTTAGCACAGGTTTCGGTTATGTTGAAAGACTCATCGGGAGGATACCATTGCTTTTTATATTGCTGCAAAACTGTGTTCTGTCATCGCCTTTGAGGATGATAAAGGATGAGGGGATTCGGGGAGCTGAAAGTAGAGGGGGTGGATCAGGACCAGAATCAGGTTGGGCCTCCGGAAACCTCACCTCACCTAATTTCAGGGAAATGCAACGCAAGCTAATTGCTACACGGCCAGTTTTTTGTGAGGCCATGGTACCGCACCGGTCGAGAAGGCCCATTCGTGCCTAAGCATGCCTCTACCACTGTTAAATTAATTTTCATTTTCTTCCTATTTACCAATTTGCTTAACAGGTACCTTGTCACGCTCTACGAACTTCCTGTATTCCTTAGCACGATCCCTATGTTCGGAAATCCCTTTCGAAATATTTGTCGTGATTCGGTTTACCTGTTGCTCTTAACTTCATTTGCGCAGCATAGATAATTTTGTCTGTTCTATCAAACAAACTTATGTTCTCAGTTTTACGTATTTTACTTCGTTCACTAGCTTCTTCAAAGGGTTTACTAGGTCGACCCGCTCTTGTCGGTATTTCAGGTAAATTAAACACTTCACTTAACCATTTTTCATTGCTTTTTAAAAATAGATCATTTACATATTTCGCTGTTACCCAACGATTCTTCATTTCTGCATTGAAGCGTGTAAAATTTAACTTTATGTATGTTACTTGTTCTTCAGAATAACGTTTCTGTGAAAACAAAGTAATTTTCAACAAATTCTTATTGATCGTTAAGGTTGGGATCATTTTGGGATCTCAATAAATCCAATACTTCATTGCGAGTCGTTATACTACTTCCAGAAAGTCCTTAAATAAATTAAAAACTAAATTAATCATAACTTAATTATTTTTTTATATTTTCGAGCTCTATATCGCTCTAGTAGGACTGGTTGAAGCAAATTGTTATTTTTTTATAACGGAATGTCTCTATTTTAAGAATATAAATCATACCCAATGCAGGGCACTAAAACAAAAAGCCTCTTAAAACGTCTTTGCACGAAAAATAATGGACTTAAACACGTTTTTTTTTTGTAAATGGCGTTAAATATTGTAATACCGTGATAACATTAAATGTCATAAACATTTAAAACAAGCCATTTACTAGCAGTTTGAGAATCCATGGTTAAAATAAATTTATTCACTACACAATTATAGAAAGTTGTCGAAAACAAACAAGCACTACGAGCAATGTCTGAGTTCCGACTGATTATATTCTCTGGAATTTGGGTTAGGTGAAATAAAACCATTGGCGTAGGGTCACCCCACTACCTGGCTTTTTTAGGAACCCATTTTTTTTACCTGAACATAATTCTAAGAACTGAGATTTTGGCCAGCTAATTAATGCCAACACCCGACAAATACAACAAATACGAAACTCTGCTTTGAGGCACTGGTTACACTGCACACTGAGCTACGTACAGATTCCACGAGTTTTCCTCACAAAAAACAAAAACCAAACATTTATGCCTTTAGCTCTCATTCGAAGGTCAGTGTCAAACCGACAAATCTTGAACTGAAAGTAATAATTTTAGTATTTATTTAGTTTAATTTAATTACCTACAATAATCTCACAACTTCTAGGTCTGGGGCTGAACATAACGAACGGGTACTCAACATGGGAGGTACTTGGCGCGCGTTGGGTGTTGTGAGCGGTGGTCCAAGACATCCACAGTACGCCTCGTTGGCAGCCCGTCTAGCAAGCTTCGAACGTTGGCCGGCGGATCGACAACAAGCACCGAGAACACTTGCTGAAGCTGGGTTCTACCATACGGGCACTGATGACCAGGTAAGAAGAAGGTTGTCGGAAAATAATTACAAAGTGAAATAAGGTATCTTTAGAGGTATCGAAGTCATCCAACCATCGCAGTCTATATTAAGAGGTCCAGGTTCCTGGGCCAGTATGGAGACAAAACTAACTAGGGCCCATTTTCCATTGACCTTCAGGCAGTCCTCGAAATGTTAACTTAGATGCAAGACCTCTGTGCCAGACAATACATATCAAGGCTGACTGCGAGTAGTTTTGACTTCCACAAAACTTATCGCTTTACGAGCTATGGAGAGGGCTATGCTCGTGGTTTCTCTGCATGATCGGATCAGAAATTAAAAGAAACGCAAAATAACAGGTTACCAACAAAAACTTATTCTTAAAAACTGTTACGGGATTCGACGCCCGTTCATTATGCAAGACACTGGCAGGAGCTGAAGCAAATACGTTTGTATGTATTATAGTTAAATGATTAACTTGTTGCACATTCGGTCATGAATCGGTATTAAACACTAATGCTCCAATTTGATTCGCATCCCAACGCTAACACAAAATAGCCATTGTTATTGTTCTTCTATGATTTATACCTGTATTATACTACTTAGGCCAAAAGTCGGGATACTAAGTTACTCGCAGCACTGCTCTAAACTAGTTACAGAATAACGAGTACAATATCGAATGACGAATAATCAGTGAAGATCTAATTGTTAGCACTATGTGCTTCTAACTGGTACTTCGTGCAATCGAAACTATGACGGTCGATTACACCTAACTTTGTATAGCCTGGCAAATTCGTTCGTGTCACCTCCATGGTCCGTGCGGGTGGGGGACGTGTTACTGCCCCATGACGTTTTGTACACAGCTACGAGGCATGCCTTTTAAGTTCTGTCGTTTCCATATTTCCCGGCAATTTTGAATTTGGAACTGTTCTATATTCGAATGTGTTTAAATTTTGAATCTCAAAACAGTTTAAAGTATTAGGATTAATACTATTGTTTACATCAGTCGACTGGTATTTAGAATTCCAGCGTGGACATACTAGTGTTAGTGACAAATCTCGCGAAGGAAGCCAAAAATCCGCCTTCCGCATAGTTGTGTTTTTTTCTTCAAACGACAAAACTTAAAAGGCATGCCCCGTAGTTGCAACAAAATGAAATGACATTTTAATATTAATAAGCCGTTGCTAACGAATCCAGTTCGAACACGAGCATCCACAATAATTATAATTAAGATAAGTTCTTTGCCAATATTTGCGAGAACCACTGATTAAAATACATCTCAAGGTAAAATATGAAGCTACCTTCATTTCGATTTTTTTTTTCAATCCTTATAAGGTAGTGCCATCTCATAGAAATACAATCAATGAGCAGTTTTCGCTTCTATTGCCATTTTTGACACTACTATTTCTTAACGTTGTGATTTCTTTCTTAAGTTCAATTCGTATCTTTGCAATTGCTGTACTTGCCATTGCGGCCCTTACGCAGAATCGAATATAAGAAAGTTAATAAAAATTATAATATAAATTTCAAGAGAAAACTAACCGCACTTATATATGAAAATGAAACTGTTGTAATTTACAAGGGATAAATAAAGCTTTATTATTATCATCTTTGCAATTTTGGATTTCTTTAGGGATTTGAAGCAGCACCGTTATACGTTTACCTTAGCGAATAATGTTCCTGAAGTATTTGACAAACCTCTAATGTTAACCACTAAGCTCGCCAAATTAACATCATTTTGATGTTTGAGTCGTCAACAGCGGCGGCATCGCAGCATCTGACGGCGGTGCCAGACTAACAGTCTGACGCTCCTGTTACATGTCTCCCGTCCTGTGCTCATGTTTTACCACCTTGGCTATCCTACGTTACCTGTCGCCCGCGGACCATGGGAGTGTCACATACGAATTTGCAAAGCTATAGTTAATTGTATCGTACTGTAATTCTCGAACTCATCCTTCTCCCTTTAAAAGGTACGTTGTTTCTACTGTGATGGTGGCCTCGGCAAATGGGAGACAGATGATACCCCCTGGTCAGAGCACGCTCATTGGTTCCCTCACTGCGGGTACGTGCTGCTAGTGAAGGGACAGGAGTACGTTGAAATTTGCCGCAACCGAAGCTCCGTGCAACGTACTGTAAGTATATGTACTTTGTAATGTATTAATTCTACACTCTGAAATCAAATCAATGTAAAAATTAAATTTTCCGAAGTTATTCCTGTGTATTTTAGTAATTACAGTAGTATTTTAAAGTTTTTTAAACCCTTTTTAAACTTAAATATTTTTTTGAATAAAATAATTCAATTTAATTGCTTTGAAAACGCCAACAGTAAACCAAGGAGTTCTTCATAATATTCTTACATTTATTTATGATTTTGAAATTATAATTTTCTATAATCCTCTATTTTACAATTTAAAATAATAAACATGTATTTAAATTTAATATGCTTTTACGAATCATAGCTCTTAGCCGGGAGCGGTATCAGTGCAGTGCGTCGAAATCCAGGTGTGAACTTTCCTATCACAGAAAGTCAGGTAGGTAAAATATTAAATATATATATATATATATACATAATGAATTAAGCACAGCGTGTACTATTTTAACAAACATAATTACATATTTTAAAATATATACATATTGTGGATAAATTACACCCAGACAAAGAACAAATGATCACGATCAAATGAATCACTTCGATTTTTCTTTTACACGGATTTTCCTTAGGAAGGTTATGAAATATTTGTAATGATGTATTCATCAATGTAGGTGGAGGATTGCATGGAGAGTAGTACAACGTTGGCAGCTTTAGGCGCAGGATTGGACGCGGCTAGGGTTCGAAGAGCGATAGCACGAAGACTTCGAGCCACTGGTATGTATTTTTGACATATTATATTATACTAATACGTCAAATGTAAGAAATCTCGTTCTCTCTCCCCCCCCTCGCCCCTCTTCACCCCTCTCTCTCTCTTTCATTTTTATATACACACTGGTGGTAACCTGTAAGTAGATGTAGAAGTAGACTATTTTTTCGTTAAACCTATTTCAGGCACCAATCTTTCACATGACATGTCTGTACTTAAATGTAACCGTTGTTATTTAAACATTGTGAGTATAAAAAAGAAATAAATGTGAAAAAAACGTCGGACATACCTCTATAATTTGAAGCATTTTACACACACAGACCAGTCGTTTTTTTACATACATTTACAGTCGAATACCGACGAGTACTTGTCGGTTCATCGCTCACTTAAAAATAAACACTTAAATTTGAAATAAAAAAGTCACGAATTTTGATCAAACTCTTATTTGATTTTTTCTTTCTTCCTTATTTGATATTTAATCTCCTGTTATGTTGAACTCTTCGTAATTCAAAATTTGTCTTTGGCATTTCTTTTTTTTTTTACAGGTATTCCCTTTAATTCATCAGAATCATTAATCGACGCGGTCTTAGATGAACAACTGAATGAAGAACCTTGGGGAGTATCACCGAGCAGACAAAGACTCGCTAGAGATATTTTAGCTGAAACTTTAAGAGACTTCGCCCCACAAACCGGGTTAATATTACTTGAATAATATTGTTATTATAAATTATTTCTTAAGCACTGTATCAGTTATTGTAAAGATGTAAAATAATTACCTGCATGTACATATTGTACATGTATCACGATGTAGTTTATAAGAAAAAAAAGTCAATATTGTGGTCCAATTAATATACACTTCTCATTTTAAAAAAATGAAACAGTACTGCAAGTACTATTTACTTTAAATAAAAAAGAGGACTGATATCATTAACAAAATAAGTAGCTGGTAGTTTAGTCTACACAATGGTGTGCGGCAATTCCAATTTAGAATTTAAATTTTCGATTTTTTATCCAATAAGTTATTGTAGAGATTGTTTTCAATATGTATTCCGTCTGAATTTCTGCATTTAATCACAATTTGTTTCCAAAATATGTAGTTTTTTTTATAATAGTAATTGTTAGCAAAGTAGTTAACTAAGTTCTGTGACATCCTAGCAAAGAGATTTTTCCTAACAAATATGGATACCTCGCCCACAGAAGCCGCCCAAGTCGTGGCGTTGCTGGATTCAGCTGGAGTCAGCGTGTTGTGGCTTTTCGATGACATCTAGGCCTCTCTGCTGTAAATAGAGTGTATCAGCGTTATCGGGAAACTGGTATATTTACTCGCCGCCCAGGAATTGGTAGATATCGAGTCACGTCTGAGTAAGATGACCGGTATATCGCGTCAGTTTCTCTAAGAAATCGTTACTGCTCTATTCAACTGCAGCAGTGGCTTGAGGTTCGAGGGTTGACTGTGAGCGATTCCACTATTGGGAGAAAATTAGCGGAGCGTGGCCTGAAACCTCAAATACCAGCTAATGGCCCAAAATTGACTTTAAACCATCAAAGAGCGCGCCTAAACTTTGCAAGGCTGCTAAGGCTGGTCATTACCTTAATAAAGCACAGTTATCTTTTCTGATGAGAGTAAGATCATGCTGTATGTTAACGGCTGAAGAAAGAAGGTGTATCGAAAACAGGGAGAGCATATTGCAAGTTTCTGCACTGAAGAAAGAGTCAGTTACGGTGGCGGTTCAAGGACGGTTTGGGGAGGCATAAGCGCCGATGGAAAGACCGAACTTGGTTTTGTATCTGGACCTCGCTTACCGTCATTAAATGAGTCCCATTGCATCGAAGAGTGTCTGGAGCACATTTTATTGACGAAGAGTTAAGTTTTATGCAGATCATCCTGCTCATACCGCAGACATAGTAAATGAATACCTGAGCGAAATCTGTATTATGGTTATGAGTTGGCCAACAAGAAATCCGGATATGAATCCTTACAAAACCTATGGGATGAGTTGAAAAGACGAGTCAGAGTGAGAGAAGTTTGGCCAGCTTGAAACAGGTATAAAAGAAGAGGGGGATTACATCCCACAACACAAGATTGTGACTCATCGGTTCCATGAGGAACCGCAACGAAGCAGTCATTTGGTCCCAGGGAGCAAATACAGATACTGAATTTTTTAAACATTTTATTTTGTTTTACGTCCTAGTTTCTAACATTTTACAAATTCTTCAGAAATGGTAAAAACATACCTGTTGAACAAAACACGATAGCTAAATCATTTTAACTTCAAACATTAATATTCGTTATAATACTATAACTGGCATTATTATTATTTTATGTTTAATGTAAAAAATACATAAAACTCATACAAAACCAAACTTCAGAAGTGTTTGGATTTTTTTGATGAGAGGTTTATTATGCTACTATTGAACAATTAATTGAATATTCATAGCTAAATTTTTTTTCCTACCAATCAATATCAGTTTGATTGTACATTCATATTTACCTACAAGTATTTACTTGATTTTTGATAATAAAAAATATGAAACAATGTGGTAACACAGTGTATTTTCACCGCGGGAGAGCTATGCTTAGGCACAAATGTCCGGCTCGACCGGAGTATACCACGGCCTTTCAGAAATCCAGTTGTCAAACAATGCTGGCAATGTATTTACCCAGTGCGTGAGGGTACCGGAAGCCCAAAACCCCCTCTCTTGAGTTGGAGGTGTCCATGGGCCCGCCCACTGGTTATCATTTACCATCAGGTAAACAGTAAATTTGTTTGCAATCAACCCCAATGTCATAGAAAAAACAATATATCTGAAATATATTTATCCTCATACCACATCCTCACTGTATCGGTAATTATTATAATTATAATTATTATTACAGTATATTACCAATGAGACAACGGATGAATAGATCTGATAGTGTAACATCTCAATCAGATACTACGAGATCAACGTCACCCGAACCAGTACCCACGCTTCCTTCCCGGCAAAGTGACCGTGTCATATGTTCAGCGTCGACAATGTATCGTACTACTGATAAAACTGACGTGAGTCAAAGGACCAAGTCCAAGTCAGAAGTTACGTCGAAACCAGAAGAAAAAGAATTGACGTTAGAAGAAGAAAATCGACAGCTGAAAGAAGCTAGATTGTGTAAAGTTTGCATGGACTGTGAGGTGAGTGATGTATTCGAATCTTGTATCCCTTCGTATGAATGAAATATATTTCACACAACTCATTCTGGGAGACTGAATGGATGTCATGAAAATTGTACGATTGAAAATAGTAATTCTCTGACGTAAACCAAATCTGATGTGGTTTACGACAGAGACAACCTTAAAATACCTTTCTAAATTTGACTACAGTCCTATTCCTTTAAGATTTATAATAATTTTAATATTTGAAAATTTTCCTGTTTTAAACCTTTTTTTATATTAACCTACCATAATGACTCCACTCCGCCTGATGGAAAGCAACAAGTGGAGTCTAAGAGTGGTGGTCACCATCCTCATTGCAAGTGGCGGTCTGGTGAGATGCTTATTCACGCCCCGCTTTAAACACCCGGTCAAAGTGGGAGGGAAAAACGTTGGTAGTGAATTCCAGGCTTTAACCGATCGGCACAGAAAAGAGTATTGAAGAATTCGTAACACACAGATTCGTGTCGGTCCCAAATTATAGCATTGTAGACTCCTTTCTTAACTATCCGTTTTAAGGCTGCTGAGCCATATTCTATTCTGTATCTGGACCTGAACTAAATGGGAAGATATCAATTAATGTTTCATAGATGCCAACAAATTCAAATTAATTTTATAAAATAGTTCAACAATTATTATTTTTTTTAAAAATATAACAAATTATAAATGAAACACAGCGTGACCGCAACTATAGGTTGCCTTGTCCAATGTGAAATTAATATTAAAAAAATAATAATTAAATACCTGCCTGTGTTGATTTATAAGCAACTGTTTCCAAATGGTTGAGCATTATGAGAAGAAATCAGTCAAACCGGTTCATGGCCACTCTTTTAAATCACTAGGTAGGTATTAAAATTTTTAAAACACTATTTTATCGTGTGCTATTATGTTGCTGAAAGTATATTAACTGAAATTAGGCTATTGACCTATGGCAACTGATAGGCAGAGAAGTTAAAAAGGAAGAAGAATTAAATATAATACAAGTTAGAAAATGAGAAATATATTACCTCACATCACATTGTACTGATTATTTGAAATAGAGCCTGTGAATATCTTAGAGCTCTATCTACGCGCTTCTATCTTATATGTAATCCACCACTGAGTTATAACGTTCAAGGCACAACTTAGGTTTACAGTGGCTTAAATTTATTTAGACACAATGTTTCCCAAGAAACAACTTGTTAGTTATTTATAGCCTATAGGCAGGTATAACAAATTGATGTTTAGGACGTGTGTCATAATTATAAGAGAGTATATCACTTTTAATAAACTGATCTTTATTTTTATGTTATGTGTTTATGTGTGGTTATGTGTTTGTGTGTATTGAAAGTAAATTAAGTTTTTATATATATACGAATATCGGATCGCACCGTCATTATGTTTATTTGAATTTCTACCTCCTGCTAATAACGATTATCTGAATATTAGAGACATGGCCCCACAGTAAAATACCATACGATATACAACATGGTGATTTACTTTAATTAACAGTCAATTAATGTTCTTGAATGAATACAGGTGAGCGTAGTATTCCTCCCTTGCGGACACCTAGTGTCCTGTTCGCGGTGCGGAGCGGCGCTGGAAGCGTGTCCGCTGTGCCGCGCCAGCGTGCGCGCGCTCGTGCGGGCCTACCTCGCCTGACCACCACGACTGCCCCACTCTGCTAGGTACGTAGCTACTGCCGCTCTTTACTGCATGCACTTGTAGTAGCTGAACCCTGGATGCCTGCTCACTTCTCTTCTTATACTTTATTCATGTTTTTTTACTGTCACACTACAGCTGGGTACACAACACCTAAAAATGCAAGATTTAAGATTTATAATGATTTGTTCTATTTTGCACTACGCAATGTAGAGCTTCTAGGTAAAGCTGTATTGGAAGGGCGGGGACGTTAGACGCCATCAAGTCAGATGGTTGCATAAATTGTTTTAATGTTCTTTGTTTTCATTACTTTGCAATTTTGATGGTATGTGTTATTTACTGATTTTTTCAAAGTTAAATATTGCCTTAACTCAATAATATATCACTTTACAAAAAGTAAAATAAAGAAGAACTATCCCTTACACCCACTATATCCTGTTTTGTTACACTTATGCTTGATCACCCGAAAACTAGAAGATGCTCATATATTACTTTTCTCATTTCCAGATCTTACAACCAGGTGTACTATCAACATCTCATCACATATTGTCTTCAATCAGAGACTTTAGGACATTATTTAGTCTTAATGCATTAGAACTGGGTGTGTAGCTCATCTCGCAGTAAATAGATTATCTTCTATCATAAGTTAAATGTACATAAATTACCTAAAACTGGCCTACATTAGATGTACGCTTTATTTATAAAATGCTATTAATTATTTTTACTAAACACAGTAAAGAAGGACTAGTGAGACATTAATTTAAGGTTCAGATATACAGGCAACTTTAAATGTTAAATATACTACAGGCTGTGCTTAGTCAGCTTAGTCAGGGACTGGAAAACATCGACGAAATTTACTATGTGATTTAAGTAAGAAGATTATCGTCATTTTCACATGAGACGCGTCACAAAATTTATTAATAACTAAGTAATAAGGAAACCTAACAAATGTAAAAAACTAATTTTAAACCTCATTTTTTAGAACTAAAATTAAGAATGTTAATTATTATACTTGATCAATATTTTTTGTATAATATGGCGATTTCATAGTTATTTTCTTATTTAAACCGCATAGTATATTTTATGCCAGCACTCGCCGACTAAAATTGTACCACATAATAGAAGAATATTTTGTCATCTTTTATCTCATTTTGCATGTTTCAAGAGTATAAAAGAGACTAGACTCTTAAAATTGTGATTATTTGAATAAATTGCTTGTTATATAAATAATGATTAGTTACAGTCATTTTCTATCATCAAGTGGAACAAATATACATCTAGAATATAAATAAATACTGAAAATAATAAAAAAATAGAAGAAGAAATTGAACTAATGTAGCTTTCTGTAACTTATAATACGAAAAAAAACAATGATAGAATGCAATATTTTAAATAGAATTATTAAATAGTTTGAAAGTATTGTGACTAGTCTGTAATTCTGTATATTCATATACGCCTTAATGCGATTTAGATTTAATTATTCTATTAAAAATTTCCATCCTATTCCTTAATATTAACAAAGTTATTTTTGAAGGTTACAAAAAAAAAATAGGAAGACAGATATGTATTTGAATTAGAGTTCACAAACAATTGTAAAACGTTTGTGAAACTGACGCGACACAAGGATGCTAGTGTGAGAGGTGTTTGTTAAGCAAAGAAATCATGATAATATTATAATGATATTTTTTTATACAATAAATTTAACCAGAATTAATTAAAACTATGAAGGTTATATTTTATTGACAGAGGACACAATAATTGGGTAAACCTTACATAATTAATTCATATCACTTTTTACTTTTTATCATTTTTTTTTGTTGTCGTGCAGTCTGCATAATGGCTTTTGGCTAATTTGGCTGCATATATGTAAGTTCTCTACTCGGCTTGTTAGAGATCTTGCAATAATTGATAAATTGATCTTTTTACTCCACCTTAACGAATATCGTAAACCGGCGCGGCGTAATAAAGAGAATGCGAATATAAAAATTTAAGCTAAACCTTAATATTTACAAAACATATAAAACACTATACCTTTTAAAATGGCATGCTAAAGTTAAAAACTTATTTCAAACAGTATGGCTCTTCGTGGGTTTACCTAGTGCAATAATAGTATTGAGATACAAAGATACAAAGTCTAAGAGATTGCTAAGCGAAAAAATAAGAAGAATATTTAAACATGTTAACAATAATATTTAAAAACTTTTTAATACTAATTCGATCGAATCGATTTCCTTGTACTTAAATAGAGTAATGAAATTGTTGTTTTTAATTTACTTTTGAAATATAAATTCTTATCAATTGGTGGTAGTGTAACTACAAAATATTTTGTACAATATTGTTAATATTATTAAATATAGAGCAAATCATCGTCGTAAACAAGTCCGAACATGTATAATCAGATTGTCTTAATAAAAAATAAAATAACCTTGAATTAATTTGTTATTTAATTTGCATATGATAATCACGTTATTTATTTCGATGTCGTAAAATTAAGACGTAGTAAGGTGTCTATTTCACAATCGGCTCATTTACCTCAAGGAACTAAACAACTTAAAATTGCTGCATCACTTAAAAAAAAGGCATACGAAACAAGATGTGCCGAAGCAATACGTTAGCACGCTTTTAAGAGTTTAGAAAAATCTAGAAGTTTTGAGGTAAAACTCGAACCCTACACATCTACGGAGCATTACTTGCTATAAGTAGTATTTTTTTATTAATTTGTCGAAGAATATAGAGGTGACATCCACACTTCATATAAAATATTTTGAAACTGTTGTTATAATGTCAAGAGATACTATAAATATAAAATATATAATTTAGTATCTTGTGATTACAATACATATTGTTGGTTTAACAACTATTAAACACAATTTATATCTAATTTTTTTTTTGTATATTAAAAAGATTGAAATCAAAGTATTAATAAGTTTTCTTAAAGTTAAATCAAAATAAAATAACAATTAAATAATATAAAAAAAAAAATTAAAATTTACCAAAATATACACATAAATTACTGGTTTATTCTACATTATTGTATAGTTCATGGTAGGCTGTGGTACAAAAGAGAAGGCTGATATTACTATCATAACACTTATGTTTGTAGACGCTTACGTCTACAAACGTTTCGCCTTCTTGATACATTTTTTTCTTGTATTTATACTACTTTTAAACTAGTTCTTTTTTTCTCCCTTATTCTTTGCACCTACCACTTTTATTTTTGCAACACCCGAAGGTTGACTGGCAGAGAATGCCTAAGGTCATTAAGTCCGCCTTGTACAATATGTGCATAAAGTTAAATAAATAAATATAGTGTTGGAACTTAGTTCATAGTATTTTTGGAATTGATCTGATATTATTGGTTAGCTGTGCACCAAAAGAAAAATAATAAATAGGTGTAAAGTTTTCTAAATAAATACACACTTCCGAACACTAGCAAATAATAAAAAAAAAGTTTTAGTATTAGTTCGTTTAATATAAAATTGTTTTTTAAATTTCGAATTTCAAATAGAATTGCAAGTATTGAAGAAGTAACGTTAACTGAAACGCGTAATGGACTTTGATATTAAGAGAACTGTCTTCGCAATCTTTGGCTATGATCTCACGTGTATCAGTTACTAGTGTAATGTTGAGTCAAACAATAAGCAATTACTTATTCAATAATGCTTAACAAATACAGTTAAATCAAGATTCAGATTTGTAATTAAACATTTCTTTGCACTTTGGTGGTACGTAGCGACACTAAAGATTCCCTGTTAACAATCTAGGTTATGTGTAAGCGCCATTTACTATAGTAATGTGTAATGTAAAATATATAACATTAATGTAATTGTTACTTAATGTGTAGTTTCAATAGTAAGTTCCATTTTTCCATTTTTAAACATCATGGTGCCCAAATAAATACATTGGTTTACAACCTTATTTATTTATATTGTTTTATTGAGATTTATTGTATTACTAACTCACGTAGAATTGATGGTTACTGAGTTTAGTTAAGATGGTAAAGACATGTCTTGTCGACCCATGGTCACAAACATATTTATGTTAGTCAACTAATTTACTACCTATTCGATCATATCGTTGAAACTATAGGTCGACAAATAGCTTAACTAGCGAAATAAGTTTTCACTCACTTCGCTACTTTACGTGTTTTGCTGCGATACCTATAATCTATCATTCTTTTAGCAAAAACTTTGCGTGCAATAAATTTGTCAGTTGAAAAAAAAAACAATAAAATTAACAAGTTTCTGTTGGCGCACCTTAGGCAAGGTCAAATCCATTAAAAATTGTTTTGAATGTTTTTTTTAACTAATGTTATACATCAAAACAAGGAAAATCAAGTGAGTGTCAAAGGTGATTATTAGGTTCTCTTTAATAATCGAGTAAGACATCTTAAATGGTGCACTAACAACATATAGGTGTAGTAACATACGCATCTAGGTGTATTTCAATCGAGCATCTGGATGATCCTCTAATCGAAGATGCGAATTGACTCGACTTTTGTTTGATTAGATCAAAGGGCATTCTTATTTGGAATTAAGGTGAAGTGCGTGTTAAGGAGTTCGCTATGCATGATCCGGCGCCGCGGCGGGCGTCTGGCCGGGAATAGCGCGACGACGCGCACGCAAATAGCGCAGACGACGCCATCCGACGACACGACGCATTTGGAACAATATTAATATGCGAAAGTCGCGCACCTTCGCTACCAAATGCTGGACGCGCTGATTCACACAGGAACTATGCGTGCGCCTGTTGATTAGAAAGGCTGAAGTTTGCGTAGTATAATTATGCCATATTTTTTATTAAGTAAATATTGCAAAATTTTGAAGTGGAACTCAATCTCAAAAAGTAATTTTAAAGTTGTGTTTATAATAAATTAAAAAAGTCCGTACTTGTTTTACCTACGCTTTACTCTGAAATGTTCGCCACTCTTCACGGGGAGACATATTCCGATATGTACATACATTACGCAAGAATAGCTTTTATCCCCTCACCCCAAGATAAATCATGTAAATTGCCTAATACTTTGCTGTTTTTTACTTGATTTAAAATATTTTTTGACACTTGGGTTTTCATCACTCAATATATATTCAATAAAATACTATGTTACTGTGGAAATAGTTGTTCCTATAATAAAAAATGTAATGGCAGGCATACTGTAATGTTATATTACTGTATTAATATTTTCGAGCATCGGCGTCATTTTATTAAATAAACATATCCGCTATAATATACACCTTTGTTATCACGAGTAAGCACTGGGCATATGGTTATTTATAGCGGCGTTCGTTGATAACTTATCAAATTGTGTCCTTTACAAAGTATGTCTGTTTTGCATTCACAGTCTAAATTTCTAGATACTATGTTAATGTTTTCTTTTTCAAGAGAAAACAAATGTTTTGTAAATGAAATGCATAATTTAATAAATGGGTGGTAATAGGCGTAACACTTGTTGTATCACAAATCTATGACTAGGAACTACGTTAGTCAGGTACTTAACCGCGGTCACTTGTAGTTTCCCTGATTTAACCGATAACTAGACTGGAATTCAATCAAACAATATGACAAATGTTTTCAATTTCAAAGATTTAAACAAAAAAAATATGAATCTGTCAACAAAACAGATAATAATGACTTTTTTTTCCCTACAAATGACTTTATTTACTAATTTGTAAACTGTTTAAGATAAACGGTACTTCTATTGACTTTACCAGAGTTGCCATTTTCAGAAATGTTTTGTGCAATGGAAATTTTTATGAAACAAAACTGGTAATTTGTATTAAAAACGTTTAACAAAAAAAAAACGGGATATCAATTTAGGGAGTTTACAAAAAGTGCATCTGTTAAAATGTTTTAATAGCACAGTACAATCGTTACAAATGTTGCATATCCTTAACATTAAAAACAAAACGCAAGAAAGGGGGAGAAAACAAGAAAATTAGTAACTGCTAAATCAACCGTGGTTTAGATTCGTCTAGAGCTTAGTTTGTTGTCTTCTCGTGTTTTATATGTTTTATAAAATAAATGCTAATTTCATAAATTTTCTATTAACTGAACGATTCGCCTTAATAATCTCGTTTACGATCTTCAATATAGCTCTTTCGAATTATAAATTCAATTTAGGGAGTTTACAAAAAGTGCATCTGTTAACATTCGTCACGCGGTGTTTTCAAACTGCTATACGTTGTTCACAATACATATAGTATGGATGATATATGTATATATGAATGATCATATTTATACGCTAATGCTACATAGCTTTAGTCACTTGTCGAGAACAGACATATGTATGTATATGGACGCGTGGTATGGACTTTGACCAGATATGTACATACTTAACGCTTGAAATAAAGATGGTGTCTTTAATCATCTGTAATTTTACATTCCACTGATCTATTGCAACTAGAAATAAACTAAAGGTATACATGTATCCGTTGAATACTAAAGAGGTTATGAAACTAGTGTTGCATAGCAATTGGTGTTTCGGTATTTACGGTAGGTACTTACTAAGTAGTTGAGTCAACATTTCGCAGAAGTCCCATAAGTGCCTATGAGTGTATATCCAACTTGAACCAGGAAAATGTTATCAGGGACTGTTCTCATTATAGTATAAATGATTTAAAGGTCAATCATTTTGGTACCGACTACATTATTTTATTTATTATACTAATTACTTATTACCTTTTATTTATTATTGTATCACCTAAATAAGCTTAAAAAACGGCATCCCAATACATATAATACGTACGTACATATTAATTAACTGTAGTTTGACAAAGTTAATGAAGGATATCAAATGTTATTATGAAAAATAAGTAAGTAGTTATTTAAATTGTGACTGAATTAATGTGTGATTTGACGGCAGAAATAATGACTGTTTTGTATAAAAACAAATTAGAATTTGGTCCCACTAACGTAATGAAGAGCAAGCTTATTGCCTTCAGTCGGACACTTTGGGAATGAAAGATGGAAAATTGGGAGTATCAAAAAAGAAAAGATCAGCACAATTGAAGGCCACGGAAGAAAAGTTATATTGTTTATTCACATTGATTGGGAAGTGTAAGCTATAGGTCGAGGACGTCGGGGTCGCATACCTGTCACTCGAACTGGCGGGCGGTCCGAGCCCTCTACCTTAGCTTTTTTTTATTTTAGGTGTAGTTTTATTCTTATAAAATCGTTAAAAATGTACCCGTATAATTGTATGTAGGTATAATAAGTTGAGAAGTTGAAATTGTCACATATGTAAGTGATTAAGGCAACGCTGGGACTGTTATTTCTTTGGTACTTGGGACTCGTTACGGGAAAGGTCCGCAAGTTTCGCCGAAGTTCATTTCTTAGAATTGGCATTGACTTTTTTGCTCGTACCATATTTATTGAGGACTAGTTTCTATCTGTAGCTTCATGCAAAGTTCTTAGGAAATATCTGAAGTTTCTATACTGAGAAAGTTCAGAGTTTTTCACAGTAGCTTAATTCAAGAAAATATTGTAGTACATAATTCATAAGTAGTAGCTACATAGAAGTAGCATTCGCACCTTTTGATCATTTTCCAATAGATGTCGCTGTTACTTGAACTTCTAACAAGCGGCGTAAGATTTTATGGTGTAGAGCCGTACACTTATTATACGCACTGCAGTTTGTGAGTGAGTCAGCGTTAAGGTGGAATTAATTAACGATAGTTGCCGGTGCATAGACGCTACGTCCTTGCAAGGCTGCTGCGCTTGATCACGTGCCGGTCGCATGCGCTCACACTGTGCCGTCCAATCGCCCTCTTGCGCAGGTAACCTGAATTAATACTACTTTGACTTTATTCTTTTTCGTTAATTTTGCGTGTTTATCCAGTTTATTAGAACAATCAGTAAAATCCTGTTTAAAACGAAAGTGTTTTTTGATTTTTCCCTTTGTCATCCTTTTAAGAAACTAGTACAGATTCAGTGCCTACAGAGATTAAGTGTGATTACAAATACTGGTAATACTGATTAGGTACCAGTGTGAGTTGGGTTAGACGGAGGCGAAACCTTTTCGTGTTTAGATTTTCTAGCTTCTTCTATTATGAGATTTTAGTCGCAATTCTTACACATTTTAATTAAGATGAAGTATATATATGTATATATATTGTATTGTCGGTATATATTATACGTCCTATATAAGACAACGATGACGTTTTCTTTTGTATTAGGTCGTTGCTACAAATAACTGTCGTAGGATCTTTTACCGCGTGATTAAGTATTTAAACATTAGACATTCAACTTATGTAATTTTATCAATAAAATATAATTGTTTTTGGAAGTATAGTTTGCTGTGAAGGTAAAGTCGTCTTCCGTTCATACTCTCTTAGCTTGACAATTACGAAGTTGTGAGCGCCGGAGCAAATCGGTGGCATTGGTGGCATTGGCATAACAGTTTCGAATAAGAAATAAAATGAATGTTGAACATTTATTTTTTCTTATTCGAAACTGTTAGCTCCTCAGTATATGAGTTGTCTAGTAGTTTTAAGTACATAAAATTAACATGACAATACTGTAATAAATATATATCAAATAAAAGTAAATTGATTGTCAAGTTAAGTTGAAAAATATTACTGCCTATTGCCTTGCTGTACTAGTGCTATAGGTGCCAACACGCTTACAATTTTCATAAATTATTATAGCTTCAAAATAATGAACTAAGTTTTACAAGAACAAACTTAAATATTCAAAACATTTATTGATAAAAGTACAACTTTGAACTTTGTAACTTGTTATGCCAGTCCCAAGATGTCAAATGATGATGATGTGATAGTTATCACAAAAACTAAACTAGTTCTTGTGTAAGTACAAAAATAATATTATAATCATAATCTTATAAATATGTTTTTAATGGTATGTATGTACGTACAAATAATTTATGTTACATGTTGCCTGAGATAAATGTGTAACGCAATCAATAAGAGGACATGCGATTCCTATTAGAATTCCACTGATATTTGTGAACTAAAGACTCCATTGAACGTAGGCTAATGGGTTATATTATATTAAAACAAATTCCTTAGTAATAGAATCTTGCAACATGACTCCATCTGTCGCTAAGAATTTGTGCATAAAGGCGTGGGCGCCACCCGCGTGACTCATGGCACTCCTTGGCTTGCCCGCCGACCCACTCGCACTGTGTATTCTGTGCACACTACTCCTTTTGTCGATATTTAAGTGTCTACCTACATAAAGCCTAAGAAAGCTTACGCATTGATTGTGATCTATAGATATCATTCTGAGAATTAGTCGAAGCGCTGCATGTAAGTTTCAGCAATCGATATTTGCACACTAGCTCAGAGTTCACATAATATTTTTTAGAGTTTACAATAAAATAACTAAACAAAATATTTTTAGACAGAAAGACATTTCAAGCTTAATACTGAGCATGGTTCTTAACGAGTGCTGAGGTTTTCTTTAATCCTTGGTAGTCTCCATTCAAAATATGCCTACATGTTAGTTTATTATGAAATGTAATAATGTTGATTATAAAGTGTAATAATGTTGATGTTTTGGTGATTATGTCGTAGTAAATAGGTATTACATAATCACCAAAACACCTCCCTCCGGGTTAGATAGGAAAGAAAACTAATATAATGCATACTTTTCAATGCAGTTTTTTAAATATTTCACTTGAATATAGCATAACAATGCCGAAATGATTTTTATAATTAATTTTAACTTAGCCGTAATAAAATATTTGTATGAGTTAGAAACCTACAGGACTACAAACAGGCTTAGAAACGACGTTTTAAATAAACAATTCTGTACACACAAATATTACCACTTTTTTTTGAGAATTTCACAGCACACACACTCAATTTTGAGAATAGCAGCGTTGAGGTTGATTTACCAAGAACGTCGAACACAATTCATATTTCTTAAAAAAAGAGGCAATAAAGTAGAACAAAAGAAATCTATGTAGGGCAAAGCAATTGACCTCATATTGCCCTGACCTGGATGCGACCATGAGCGGTGTAGTGTGACGGGAGTCACATAATACATCTAGAACGTAATAGTACATATTCTACTACAGCGTTGTCTTTGGCTTCTATAAACCGTATACCACGGCATAATTGACCTGTGTAGGTGTAACCTATAGAATCATTAATTGCAATTATATTGGTACAATGTACGCATTAGTAGCTTTACTCAGCGGCTAAACAACTTTATGAGGGTCGTGATTTCTTATCATTAAAACGATCAGATGATGAAATAAGGGTATTACAATCAATTATTACCTTGCAACATAATATGAATGTCTTAAAGTGTACGCAGATTTTTTTATTATGAATATCTCTTACGGTCAAAAAAATTACTGGTTTATACGTGGGTCACACTGAAAGTCTTTAGAATAGTATATAATAGAGTAAGAAAAGCAGCCGATGAAAAAAATATTAAAATTTCGAATTAGGAACTTTTAGAATCTATAGATGTGTAATGAATTCATGTGTCATTTGTTTTTACAAATTGGCGGCAATTCAAAAAGTGCTTAATGATTTATTACGACTTTCGTCGCGGGCTTACTCGACAACAATGTTACGATAGACTTCTTTTGGCATTTCAATACAAAGCCCCATGTCGTGCCACTGTTTACAACTGGTTTAATGAGTTTAAACGTAGTCGAAGCAAACTTACTGATGATTCTCGAGAAGGACATCTTTTTACGGCGATTACTGCAGAATACGTGAGTGCTGTGCGGCTAACGATAGAAGGGTGATATATCTACAGATTCGGGCAGTTTTAGGCATTTTTATGAGTCAACTACCAAAAGTCTTACGTTCAGGCGTCAGAAAGCTTTGTTCTAGATGGATACCTCATGATTTGACGGAAGGTCAAAAAAGCAGTGAGTCACTTGGATTGGTGCCGCTCAATGCTTAAAAAGTATAACTGAAGTGACTCGAATGCTTTATATGAAATTGTTACAGGTGATGAAAGCCGAATATATTGTCAAGAACCCGAAATCAAATTCTGAACCGAAATGGATGATTGCCGCATTCTAGCAATCATTATGAATAAATACCTACGTACATTAGAACAAATCAAGTGTAACAATTTAATCACACTATGAAGAAGACGCTATCAACAAAAGCACTTAGCGTGAAGTATTTGTTTTTACGATTAAATGTAATATGTTAGTAAATATGGGTGGAAAATGTAATTAACAGTTATCGTCATACTAGCAAATTATGTTAAGCGTAATCAATACTCTAAAGCTGGTTTTACACCGGCGAGGCGAGGCGTGGATGGAAGGGCGTAAATTGAAATCACGGTTACCCTTTTACACCGAAAGATGTCAAAGAGAAGAGAAAGAGTATTGTGAGCTCCACGTTACTTATTTAACGAAAACGAAATCTCGATATTGGATTTAAATATCGAGTTTATACGGCACGGCCACGGCGGGCGTGCCAGCGCGTGGCAGTGCGAGCCACCGCTAGTCCCTAGACATCGCGAGTAAACGCATGACAAAACAAAACATTTTTACGAAGTAAATAAATACTCTATAATCTTAGAGCATTGATGTTAAATGTTCTAATAACAAATATTTTTATTCTTGCCTCGCACATCCTCGAGCACATAGACCTTTTTCACCAACGCATTGTGCATGGACCGGGCGTGGATAGAAATTTTGTCATACAAATTTCTAAATCCACGCCTCGTCCCGCCGGTGTAAAACCACCCTAAGAGTTGATTAAAACAAAGAGAGTTTATGTAAGATAACACATATTTCGTACACATATTAATTATTGAAATGGATGAGACGTTAGACTTTTTGTTGAGAGAAACGGTTCTCACGCGAGATTTAACTCCTAGTCTGTGCCACTAACTCCAGGCTGATCGTGACAATTAGGTACACTCTTTTGAACTCCCTGCATACACACTAAAGTAGATTGCATTAAGAGGTTACTAAAATATTTGGAAGGAAAACCATAAAAGAAATAATTTACCTACCGGCTAGCTGGTTCAAACTTCTTGTGATGAAATGTACTTACCAAGATGTACCTAAGTATATGAATTAGACTAAATAAAATTCATCGCGGAAAACTGTTAATATGTGTATCTTCACATCTTTAAACTTTTGTAAAGAGCAGTTATTCGCAATATATGTAGTTGATGACATTCGTACTTACTACTATGGCGTTTGTTCGCCTTAAATGTGTATCCTGGTAGACTAACTTGTAGGAATAGGAAAAATATGAAGTTTTAATACATCATCATAACGTATTTACCTATATTTAATGTCTGCTATTATACACAATTATATTTCGTGTAAACCATAAATCACAATTAGGCTCGATTTCTGGCTTAACAGTCAGAGGTGGAGGAGTGGAGGTGTAGGAATTGTAGATAAGCAATCGTCATTGCAACATATTTGGCATGTGATCCCCACATGCCAAATATTTACCACCAGTTTGCTCTCAGTCGTAGCATCTTAGAAGGCCTATTCAAAGGATCTTCGAAGCGTATGCCCATACCGAGAGAGATTATCTTATTCGTGACACAAATAGTACACAAATTATTCCCCGTATCAGATCCGTATCATAATATGTTCACCGCTAGAAAAGAATCTAAAAGCAGCAAACTTCCAAAGCAGTAACCTTTACTCGAATACACATGTAGAGAAATAGAACATGATCATAATAGGTGGTCCACTATTAGCCGCAGGCAATTTTGATATCCCTTTAGAAAAAATAAAGGGATTTTGTTTTACCCAGTAACATTTTTTGGACTCCACTTTGCATTTGATGGAAAGCAATAAGTGGAGTCCAAAAGTTATGCTCATCATCCTCATTGCATGTCTAGTCAATGCAGCATGGTGACCCGCACTATGGCTGGTGAGATGCTTTTTCTCGCCCCGCTTAAAAGACCCGGTATCAAAGTGGGAAGGAAACAAACGACAACAAACATAGTCACTAATTTGTATCGTGAGTACTACAAGCATTCGGTATATTCTGTTTACATAACAGATAGGCTTACGAGAAAGAGCATCAACCCAAATGTGCAGTTCGCAGTATCGCTAGTTCGCCACCTTACAGAAGGTCTAAGAGCTGTGTGTTGGCAGAGCTGGCAACGCAAATGCGTATATTGCAGTTTGTTAAAAAAAGGTCATCTACCTATAAGTACTTATTGTTAATATTACTGTTGGTAATTAAAAATTTAAAACATTATTTACTAGAATACGTATTAGTCAATCCTACGATACCTACTAATGAACTCATAAAAAACATAGTATAATAAGGAAAACAAACCACAAAATTTCATTTTGTGACTACGGACATAAAAAACACAAAATGTCATTTTTGAACACATGATTGGTTACAACATTTACAATTTTATATAAGTGGTTAGGACAAAACGTCGTTATGATGGCAGACGGTTTTAAATTCTGCAGCTATCAGAATGTCACACTGGGTCACTCGATAACTGCACTATCGAATGAGCACTAGGATAAGTTCCATTTGCTACATGTCATAAACATCTTTGGATGGTAAGTATAAATGGTAAAGTCCGTTGTGGTCATGCTGTACGGCATGTCATCGTTTCCATTGTTTTGAAATAGACGCACTATGTCTACTTATGTTTGCCCTAACTTGTGGTAACGTGCTACTCTTTTGTTTGTTGTTGAGGACACGGTTTGTTTGTTGCTGATGTAGTAGTAGTAGTAGTAGGTGCGATATCACTGCCTCACAGAAAACCAGTTGTGCATTTCGCCGAAGTTAGTGTGGTTCTCTTCTCTGTCCCCTCCTTTCATGCCCATCTCCTCTGTCGAATGTCAGGGGGGATGAAAAGAATAAAATAAAAGAATAGAATAGGTATGCTCATTTTATTAGTTGTACCAGGCCGTCATGACATACCAACTAATAAAAATAAACAAAACTTAGTATGAGACACACATGCCCTTAAAACATCTTTGTATGACATCAGCCATTGTATTTTAGTTTGAACAATGTGTAGTCAGTAGTGTGTATGCGCGCGTGTACAGCTCAGGGCACGCACCTACTCAAGGGACGTACAAGTCCACCGGTTAAGGAATAAACCCAACATATCCAGTCACGACCTTCTTGATTTCATTGCAATTACTTTCGGTGCTTCAGTAAAGATGCATGTATCGAAATTGAGACCGTGGTTTCTAGTAGGTGTGTATTCACCAAGTAACAAAGTAAATTTACTTTATTACTTGGTGAATCTCTCTCTAGAATAAGGATCATATTTATTTTTTCTTAGTCTTTCATATCAGATACGTACAGTCTGGACATCTAGGATCTAGAATCCACAACACTCAAAAATAATTAAGTTAAGTTACAATTTACAAATACAGCACTGACCAGCTGATGACGTAATCAAAGTATATGTCTACCTTTAATTGAAATGAACATTTTGTAATAACGAGGTAGGTATGTCTGGATTATTGCTTCCGTGATTAGCGAACACCGGTGTTGCAAGCGCTATGCGCCACCACAATGCGTGCTGTGTAGCTTTTACTGAACTAGAAAGAGACGTGTTTTACTTCTACTACTTAAATAATTAACTAATCCAAATGTTGGATATAAAATATAATTTAAAATTATGTTTTGGTAGTTCGAAGTATAAATCTATTTCCAATTTGAACCATCCATGTAATGTATATCATATATTAAAAAATATATGATAATTAAAATATGCTATATTTTAACTATCTTAGTTTTGCTACTAGAGAGTGATAAGTGTTGTTAATTCGATTACAAATACTAAGTCCTAAATCATCGATTCCTTTCTAAAATTACTAGTTAAAATAATAACTTTAAAATTACCTTCTGGTAGCGCCCAACCAGGTTTTGTTGGTTATTTTTACCAGACTATCCAAAATACATATGTATTTTTAATGGATACAATTCCCACTCCTATTGTAAGACAAAGTAACAGGTTTTTCTGGATTATAGATATAATTAAAATATATAATATATTTTACATATTCTATAAACAATATTTAGACTAATTATAAGTTTTTTTTTTGGTATTTATGCATGTACTACTGTTCCTCTACTTTGTATAACCAGATGATGGCTATGATTTCCACTCTAGATGTTAGCATTATATCAGCGCAATGCCACTCTTGCCCGATACAGAGGTATTTGTTTGTTTGTAAAAAAATGCAATGATTGAAAAATAACAAGTATGTATTTACCTTCACTTTTAAGTGAGTACAAATAAATATGTTTATTTCTTTATTTCAAGTAAAAACAAATGGAAAAAAAATATACTAGTCACATAAGCAGTCCATACAAGAGGTAAGGACTGCTTTCATGGTAAGAAAGTTGTGTACAGAAGTCTACGAAGTAATGTCAAAATGCCAGATAGCATTAATGCTCCTGTGGTTACTAAGATATGGGACCGAAAATCCTATTCAGCCGCCTTTTTAGTGACAATATATGTACACTATCGTACGATTACAAATTATTAATAGGAAAACAGTAACCGAGCGAATTAAAGAAAAAGTAGAATGAGTGATAAACGATAGTCAGTATGGCAACATCCTTTTTAACTTAATTTAAAATGTATTGAACGTATCCAATCACTTTGTCCTCACGCTCGTTGTGTTGTTGAGTAATATCAACGGAATTTTAAAAGTTATGTATACATACATATATCATTGTCTCTGACCACGTTTGTTGTACACACAAGCGCCATTGACAAGTAAGGTTATCATTGCCATATGTTTTTAAAAGTAAACAATTCGTATTATCCGTTCTTTTTTAATTGTTACTCATCATATAATTCTGGGAATTTCACGTTAGGTATTATAATGTATCATATTGCTCACCTCTTCCTGTGTATAGTAATCTTTCAGTTTCAGTTTCAGACCATATAAGGAACATTAATTTCCTAGTGATTATGAAAGTGAGTACATACATTTACGAAATTAGCGGTAATTTTATTACTAACTAAAACGATCTCTTTTTTGAGTAACTGTTTAGCGTCATCTAAAATAATATGAACGATTGCATGTTTTGTATGAAATATTATACACACACGTATGTAGGTGTGTAAATGAAATAATGCCGGTTGGCAATATAGTTATCATCAGATGCTGATACAGACCTAGGACCTACGAATGCTATTAATGAGTTTGTTTGTTTGACATGCTTTCACGCCTTAACAACGTAATTCAAATTTTGTACCACACACACATTCTGTGACATTTCATTATGTTTTGTAAGTTAATTTATGTACTATGTAACCTACTCATGCACACTCTTGTGAAATATACTTTTTCGTTTATTCTTTTGTTTCGTGTTTGTGGCGCCCAAACTGGGCCTGGACAAAAGTGTTTATCTTTGAAACTACTATTTTTTTTTTGATATAGTACGAATTATAAAGTGTAATAATATAACAATGCAGGTTGTTTCAATTTGAATTATTATGTATGTCTCACATGCTAACAATAGTAAATAAGTCGCTTCTGACGAATTTAGATGTTACACTTACACCAACCCGAATTGTTAACAAATAAACTGGTTTAAATTAGTCATGACCAGCTAAAAGTTAATGTAAAACTGGTTCAGATTCTATATATGTATACGTCTAAATTATAAATGTTTTAGTATATAATTAGAAAACATTTTCTTTTTTTTTATATCATGGCGGAAAGACGAACAGACGGGTCACTTGATGGTAAGTGACAGCCGTCCATGGACATCTGCAACTCGAGTCGTAAGTGCACTGCCCGCCTTTGAGGGTGATGAGGGATGAGGGGAGGGGTAAGAAGAGAGGGGGATGAGAAGATGGGAAAAGGGGAGAAGGGACAAGGGTGAGGAAAAAGGAGAGATGGAGTTGGGCCTCCGAACACTTCACTAATTTCCGGGAAATGCAACATAAGCGTTTTCGTTTTCTTTGAGGCCGTGGTATCATAGTCGAGAGGGCGTACCTAAAGCATGGCTTTACCAAAATATTATATTTTATATTTTAAATAAATAAACCAATCAAAGATAGTTTTTATTTGAATTGTCAAGAGACGAAGACAGTTGTGAAGCTAGTTGCATGTTCCAATACGTAGGTCCTACGGCCAAGAACAGGCAAGAAACTCCAAGGACACTTTCTTTTCTAAAACTTCCTGCGACTGAGTAACACATTGACTTGTTGACTCATCCAAAAGAAGTAACTTCTTAAAATACCCAGAGACACATTTCATTCAGATAATTTGTTTTAACTATATTGATGTCACTAAGACGTAGAATAAATAAATAAAAATAAAATAATATACTATGTATGTATATCAGTAACAAATTAAAGCATGAAGGAGCTAGAGTTAATCGCTTGTTGGAATTACAATCGCTGTTTCACTGCTATTGTTGTTAATAAACTGTATTCCGATGTATTTTCAGATTTTATTTAGATTTGCATTTATAACTTCTTGAATATAATATACTTTCTTCATTCTTGAATGTAAAACAAATAGTACAAATACTTGTTGTTAATCATTCATGTAAAAAACTGATAGTAATTATCAAGGATTCTCTCTCAAAATGACTTATGTTATGTTTATGTTGTGTGTGTTATTTATGTTACAAAATTATTATTTAATAACTTTTGCATTTCATTCATTGATTTTTTTAACAGGATCTAGAAAAGAGGAAGAAAACCAAAGGAAACAAAAGGAGCTTTTTGTATTTTTCCATTTGCTATTTTTTTTTGCAGCAAAGTAAGTCAATCACTTTTTTTAAGATACTGCAAAAGATTCACTGTACTAACTTAAACAACTTTTTGGACCACAGTAACTAAGTCTCCAAAAAACATTATTGTACGACCGAATATCTCATATGAGGACAAAAGAGTCTTGCAGTTGAAAGTCGATATTGCACTCTCGCATTTCCGCGTAACCCGTCTCAAGGTTCACTTGTTCTAAAGCGAAGGGAACAGAAGGTCACTAAGTATAACAAAGTAGAATATTAAATAAAGTCTTATAAACCCCTAGAAAGATTGCACTATCCGGATACTCCTAAAATAATAAATTTAGTTTATTTATGGTTTTAATTATTATGTGACATGTTTAATATCGCGCAAGACCTGCAAATATATCAAAACAGGAGACAGAAGTTTTTGAAAAACTATGATATTTTATGACTTCTATGTTTAATAATTCTTTTATTTTCTTAAATAATGTGTATAAATCATTGAATGGAAATGCCATCGCCAACGCTAATTTCATTAAAGCATTATGTGCAACAATAACTCATATCAGAGGCAAAAAGAAACAAACAGATTTCAAAGACAATACGTTTATTGATAGCATCATTATACTCTCGTCACTAAGTGAAGTCAGTCGTTCTAAAGAGCCTGAAAATCGAAAATCTCAAATTTTGTTCAGTCACTCTCTTATACCTACTGTGCTCCAGACGGGGACTAACTAAGCCCGGCCGCGGTAGGGGTAACGGGTCATGGTACACCTACCGAACAGTTGCAACCAAAGACAACGTGATACATAGCGGCTTTTTAGCTTATCGTACTGTATATAATAAAATCTGCTTTACAGTTGCTCTCTAACTATTAACACATGTGAGTATACTAAGTTTATGGTTAAAACAAATTAAATAGAACAAAACTTAGATAGGTACAATGAAACATTCTTTATTGTACACCTTAAAAGAAAAGTTTACAGTAAATAAAATAACTAAGAATTCGCAAATATGGTTCAGGCGGCGGTCTTATCGCTAATTTCTTCCAGAGAACCTTGATGGACACATGCAATAGTTTTGAATACTGGGTATTTTAAAGATGTACGTATACTGCTGAATAGCACTATATAGGTAGGTAATAGGTACTAAGGTTGTTAAGTTGTGGAAGGTTTACTAGTAGCCAATGAATAATATTTTTATTATATTAACTTGAATTCATCATCAGAGCTATTGATAATGGCATATTATAGTATTGCTTTACGGATTAAGACTGATTACAGACAGACATGAGCTCAGAAGCAGAGGTATCTTAATCGCAAAATCATTACCATCTGGTTCTAGTTCCAAATATCTAAAACGATTAGTGGAAGAACGATAAGAGTAGTAGAGTTGCAGGTGTCCATGGCGGCATAGCAAGGTTGTCACTTACCATCAGGTGACTGTTCTGTTCATCTGTCACCCTATTTTATAATAAAGAAAAATTAAAACCAAAACAAAATTTTAAGAAACTGCAAATCAAGTCCTAAATGTCAACTCTATCATCTATAGCAAACATATTTTAAAACATACTGAATAACCTGGCTAGTGTTCACATGCAGCGGTGTCTATCTGTTGCTTTGACACAAAGGGCAGCTTTAAATGGGGTGACAGGGATGAATGATGCAATGAGCATGAATGGGCACGGTGGATATTCAATGGCCGTGTAAGGCCTAATTGAAAGTGTCTTATGTCGGTCGTGGCGGAGTAATTATCACCGTTGACAGCGCTATGCTCTAACTGCTACATCACGGGATACATGAATACAATACATATACATATGTACACAAATGCTGTAGGACTGTGACCTGACAAACTCTTAAGAAGAGGATCAAGTATTTTTTTATTTATTATAACATCTGTTTCTTTTGAGTTTGACTGCACGGATAGCGTTGCGTTTAAGTGGTCACCTCGCCACTATACTGCCGCGCCGAGTGTTGTGGGTTCGATACCCGCACGGGACAACAGTTTGTGTAATCCTCAAATTGTTGTTCTGAGTCTGGGTGTTCTTTGTGTCCGTTGTTTGAATGTTTGTAAAGTCCCCCGGTCCCCCACAGGAATGAATCCTAGTGCGGGAGTTGTCTTTTTTTTTAAAAAAAAAAGTTAAATAGTATGAAGATAATAAGTAATACATAAAAAGGTGAAAGAAAAAATAGCATCAAGTGTTTTCAACAACCTCTTTTTTTTAGGAATGGTACATTGCGATAATTACCTCCTACCGTACCTCGACGATAAATCTTGTATCCAAATTCCACTTCAAATTACTTGTAAATATGCGATGGTATATATGTGCCAATTATATACGTATTTAATGTTATAAATTAAACACAGAATTCCCAGACAACATTTTCTGATTACATTCATTTCTATTCTACGAGCAGCGGTTTCGAAAGACAAATATGTAGCTTTGAGGGTACCATTGTTTGACATGTAAATATAGTAGTTACCGTCGTACAAATATTACGAGTAATTTAGAGATAGGTGTTTGTTCGTCTTGGTCGTGGGTGGCTAATCCCCTGTGGGGCCACAGGTGTGTTTAGGCTTATATCCACTGTGATTTACCTTAAAATTAACGTCAAATATCTATAATGTCGTCTGTCTCTCTTTCATTATAAGTTCTAAGATTCTGTATGCCATAGTCCATACATATTATTATATCATATTTGGTGATGGATAAAACTTTTTGAATCTTTAAGATAGTCTGTAAAATATCAGGAAATATTATAAGAAGTATACATTTAGGTAAAGAAATTGCATAATAATAATCGGACTTTAAAAAGTAGACAACCGACTTCAATGCGTCTATCATAAAATTTAAGACTAATATGGTTTTCTCATGGATGCCATTCTCACAATTAGACCAAACTCTCATCTAACTACTCTTGAAGTACATCCTTTCCAATAAAAAAAGAATCATCGAAATCGGTTTGCGTGATATTGAGTTATTCGTCCATTTGTCGCGCACATACTTAATACAAATTTAAGACTTATGGTTTTCTCATGGATGTCATTGTCAGGGGGACACGGGAAGCACCAGCTTTCAAATAAAAAAAAATTGTCGAAATCGGTTCACGCAGTCCAAAGTTCTGAGGTATCAAACATCAAAAAAAAGAACAGTCGAATTGAGAACCTCCTCCTTTTTGAAGTCGGTTGAAAAGGAGGTGTTAAACACAGACGGACATCAGCAGCTTCTGCTCATCCTGGGAAACAGGCGTGAGCATATATATATATATATACATATATATTAATATATATGTTAATTCTAAATTCTTAATAATTATAAAATGATAAAATAATTACTTTATTTTAATGAGAATAATATATATAAGTAGTTTGTGCTGACTAAAATACAGTTACTTGTCTATTGAAAGAAGTTATAAGACCATGTCTTTAACCATAATTATGTACTTATGTTAGCTGTTATTGTTAATCAGACTTAAAAAAGGCTTTTCAGAAGAACAGTTAACTGGTCTCTCACGTTAGATGTTTTCCACGAACGGTGAAGTGCACACGGAAAGCTTTAATTATTCAGGAAGAATTTGTGGAAAAATAAACAAGCTCTTACGTAGATATTGATGTGTCATGATGTCCTTACTAAGTGTTTATCAGTGTTATATTTTATGCTAAAACGCAAAATTTTCCGCTTACTATTTAGTAACTATAGACTAAGGCAGGGATTCCCAAACTGGGTTTTTTTTTTTATACTATAGAGGGACAGACGAACAGACGGGTCACCTGATGGTAAGTGACAACCGCCGTCCATGGACACCCGCTTCTTAAGAGTCGCAAGTGCGCTGCCCGCCTTTGAGGGTGATGAGGGATGGGGGATGCAGGGAGCGGAAAGAAGAGAGGGGGGATGAGGAGAAAGGAGGTGAGGGGAGAGGGGGAGTTGGGCCTCCGGAAACCTTACTAATTTCGGGGAAATGCAACGCAAGCGTTACTTCACAACCGTCTTTCTGTGAGGCCGTGGTGTCGCACCGGTCGAGCCGGCCCATTCGTGCCTAAGCATGGCTCTACCACTGTTAAAAACCGGTTCCACTGAACCTAGGAGTTCTGTAGGATAGTCATCAGGGTTTCGCCAAAATTATTTATTATAAGTTATTAAATAATACCACGGTTACAAATATTATTTTGAAATAGCGCAAAATATATGATGAGAAGGACTCATTACTTTTATGTAAATAGGTAGTTAGTTAGCAATCATTCAGCCCGGACTATGTATGGCTCAGGCTCAGGTTGTTCTGTAGGATTTTATTACGCACTTCGACCACAGGGCTACTGAGTAACAAAAGTTATACGCAGAACCAAAATAAATTTTCGGCTTGCTGGTGCAGGCTACAGGGGTTTGCTGATTTTTATAATAATAATAATAATAATAAAATGGTGAGTACTTGCACAGACATAACCAAGTGGCCAGGATAGTCAGTAGATATAACCTTATGGATGTCGAGTTACCGTATTATAGGTATGTGCCCGACCCAGTTCTTGAAAATAGTCGTGCAACATTATATTGGGATCGATCTATCATCACTGACAGGACTTTTGTTGCCAATAAACCTGATATAGTGGTGATAGACCGACTAGAGCGACGAGCAATGATTGTTGACATTACCATTCCACATGACGACAACCTCATAAAGGCAGAAAAAGATAAACAAATAAAATATTTGGATTTAGCCCATGAGGTGGTCGATATGTGGGATGTGAGTTCTGCAATCATTGTGCCGATAGTCATATCATCTCATGGGTTGATTGCCAAGAACCTCGACCAACATCTGCAGAGGCTCACGTCACACAGCTGGGTTAAGGGCCTAATGCAGAAGGCAGTCCTTCTTGATACGGCACGTATTGTGAGGAGGTTCCTGTCTCTGGAGCCCTAACCACCGGTAGCTTGGTCCCTGTACCCGATACCGGTGGGGCACTATTTTCTATATTTTTAAATATATTTTGTTTTTATTTTATATTTAAAAATGTAATTTGTTTGTTTATTAGTGTGAATAAAGAGAATAATAATAAAAAAAAATATTTGCAGAAAAGTGGTTACAGTAGGTGGTTTACAGTATTAAAAGCACAAGACACATTTCGCTATATTTAGGTAGCATGCAAATATTTAAGATTATACAGATAAAATTAAGAAAACATACTAAGATAAACAATATTGAATTGATGACTTGATTTGCCACTATGTAATAAATATATGACAGTTGAAGAATTAAAAATCTTATTTTATACATTGACTACACTAATGCATTTCTGAAGTGATACGTTTAAAGGTAGTGACTGATGCAGTATATTATCAGTGGTATCAATGGCAACCTGGGGTTGTAATTTGGTGTGGTATTCGGCTACAATAGAGACGGAATGACTGATTTTAGATTCACAATCTTGTATGATTGACGTAGAGTGAGTGAGCTGTTCCAAAAAATAAATAACAATGCTTAGTTGGAAATTAAGCATTCAACAAGCTTCCGATTGCGTAGTTTTTATCCCACGGTAAAAGTGTATTTTTCCTGGTTAAAATATATCCTTTTTGTATTAGCTAGCTGTATTTCACTATGATTGATTTAGTAGTCGAGTAGTAAAAAAGTTAAGAATAACCTACTTAATTAATTGAATTATTATTAATCGGGTATTATTACTAGGATTTCTCGGGATAGGGATAGCCATTCTTAATAATATTAAATACATACATATATTTAACATTTGTAAAAAAATATTATTAAATAGTTCTCTGGCGCCAGCAAAGCTAAAACGACACTTTGATTCTAACCATGAAAATCTGAAGAACAAAGATAGCAGTTTTTTTACAAAGACAAAGAGACGTATAAAGTGGCTAGTTCCGCTTAGAAGGTTGCAGCAGTGCAATGCGCAAAACAACACTGTTTGCGATAGAATTCACAAATTATCTGACCATATTGAAGATTAACTTATACAGCGATTGAATGCTTCCGATATGTTTGCAATGCAACTTGATGAAAATACAGATGTAGCTACATCTGTATTTTCATCAAGGCGTATCTATATTACTTGTATTCATCAGATATATCTTCGGTACGACTATTGAAGAAAATTTACTGCTCTGCACGCCCTTGGAAACCCATACAAGTGAGTGGTGAACAAGAGGTGAAGGAATATTTAAGGTCATAAATTGTTACATGAATAAACACAACCTTGGTTGGAAAAAATGTATTGACATATGTGTCGCGGGGCAGCAATTTTAGGGAAGTTTATCTTTAGTCTAGTCACGGTATGAAAAATAAAACTTATTGCACCGGGATATAAAAGCAGTCACTGAATTTTGCATCGTTATGCGCTTGTAGTAAAAAATGCACACTGATTTGAAGAAAGTCCTTGATGAAGCTGTTGAGATTGTCAACTACGTGAAAAGTCGCCCCTTCCAGTCAAGATTGTTCAAAAAGGTGTGTGAAGAAATGGGAAGTCAATACAAATCACTCCTCTTGCATGCCGAAATCCGATGGCTTTCAAGAGGCAAAATTCTAGCCGGGTTATATGAACTTCGTGACGAGCTAAAGGTTTTCGCAATGAGGCAAATGAAGTCTGAGCCCCTTAATTTTTTTAGTGTTTAGCATGATGAACAATGGCTTATAAAATTAGCTTATAATGTCGAAATTTATGGAAAGGTCAATGAAATAACTACACTTTTGCAGCGAAAGTCATCAACTATATTTATGGCGAGAGATAAATTAACATCTTTTAAAAGAAAGTTAAATTTCTGGATTGCCTGTGTGGAAAACACAGTATTGAATATTTTCCGCTTGTGTATAACCTTCTACAAGAAAACACGTAGTAATGTGAACCAAATGAAATTAAAACTATTATAACTGAACATTTGGTAAATCTCCTGAAATCTTTGTCCAATTACTTTCCTGAAAATTATATTAATATTGGGTAGAAATTCCATTTATTATAAAAAGTCAACCAGCGGTGCTGACCGTCCTCGATTATTAAGCATTAATAGATCTTCAAAGTCCATCCTCATTAAAACACACATTTGAATCTGTATCTGTGAATGAATTTTGGGTTGTTGTTAGAAGTGAATACCCTGAAATAGCCAAAAAGGCTATCTTAACATTGCTCCCATTCGTTACAACGGTATCGTTGTAAAACAGCCTACGTTTATACAAAAAACAAATACAGGTCAAGATTGGACCCTAGACATGCGCATACAATTGTCAATTCACATTTCTTAAAAAAAATGTTCTTTTATAAATTTCAGAGTTGATTTGTAATCATTTGATATGGGGTTCCATAAAATAAAAGGTATTTGGTTTGTGTTCCTTATCTTTAAAGTTTAGGAACCCCCGGACTAAGGCTGCTAACTACTAGCAATGTTTATAAAAAAATATTAATATATCTGTTTCTCAAAAATAAAAAGGGAACCCTTATAGGATCACTCGGTTGTCCGGCTGTCTGTCTGTCTAGTAAGTACTCGTTACTGCACACCAAATATACATATAAAATAAAACTGATAGGCAACCTTTGGATGGACAGGAGTGTAATGCTTTAGTATGGGTGGCCGAAGTGTACAATCATGACATAGGTGCTAGTTCACTCAATAGCACAAACATATATATAAATATAATACACATACACATATAAATAAATACATACATATACATACATACATAGGTACATATAAATACAAATTCAAGTAAATATATAAGTATACTTTTAACATTTTTTCTACGGATCACGTGGAGGAGGTATCAAGATGTAATTAACATCAAATAGGTGTGTGTTATCACTTGAAGCTGTAAAAATCTTCTAACTCAAAGCAACCAAAAGACACGGTCATTAAAGCGTTAACTTTCAACGAATTTGAACAATTCGTGGGTAAATCAAAACCTATTGGGTACTTTCCATTGCTCTAGATTCACGAAGGAATAAACTACTACAACACTAAGTAAGCCTTTGAATAATCTCAGCTTTTAGACAATTAGTACCACAAATTATCTCTTACAAATTACATATATCAAAATAATCCTAAATCTACCAATGATAGTGTTTTTGTTACTAACGTGTACCTCATCCAATGTTATTATAAACTTTATAGTTTTATTTTATTTTTCTATTTAAAACTCTTTTCACAAAAAGATTGTACAATGGCAGACTTAATGCCACAGGCATTTTCTACCAGTCTGCCTTTATTAAATATTATATAGGTGATTTCAGCATTTATTGTCATAGATATGTATCATATATGTACGTACTTCCTAAAGTATATCATACATATGAATAAAAAAACTTCAAAAGTACTGACATATTCTAGTATTCTTAATATACGTCTTGAAAAAGACCTACGTAAGACGATGGCGAATGGATCTTTACGGCTCAGCTGGTATTTAGGCCCTTTAGTACGTTTTGTTAGTGTTGTTATGTTTAACTACAAAAGGCGATTAGCAGTGGCTTCGGAGAAGTCTAATAACATTGAGAATATATTATACTAACAGTCTTTAGGTACTGAGTAATTTTATGTGAATTTTTAATTTGCTGTTACGTAGCTTGTCGGTGCCCGAATAGAAGAACAGCAGTACTAGTTTGTTGGTGCCTACTGAATTCTAGACTACAGTTTAAACTTACCTCTTACTATAAAGTATTAATATTTTAGATTTGAGAGGTACGTAAAAATGCAGAAATTACGCAAAATAACAGAATTACCTATTCAACGGTGTTTCTTTTCTGTACAATTACTCTCTACACTGGTGTTCCTCAAGGCGTAATATTGTTCCTCTCTAATTCTTAATACTTATAAACCTCTTAACCAAAACCTTCAGTGTGCGTATTATCTGTATGCAGATGACTTGTTGTTATATACACAATCTAGAGTTGAAGACATATTGCAAGCGATCGATAAAATCGAATTAAGATTCATATACTTATCATAAAATAATGGTCGATTAGGTTTGTTTATTTGTACTCTCAACCAAATACCAAGCGATCGTCGTAAGGAGGAAACAGATGATAAGTAGGCTGGACACTACCGCTCTTCCACCATTTTATTTCAACTCTCAACTATAAATGATCTTTATTTTGTAAATAGGTTATAACAACACTTTTACACGTCAATTTTTTTTTTTTCTGTCAGTTTATGCTAGATGAGGCCGGTGTTTCCTAGCTGACTACCCTGAGGAGAAACACCGAAACAAACTCAGATGTCAAAGTCTGTTTTAAAGCCCATACAGATGTACTGGTCAAAAACACATTGTCAGTTATCGTGTAGCTCAACTTAGACCTTTAAGGAGCTCAACGAACCGACGAACAGTACCAAAGCAAGGACATTTGGGTAGGCCGCAAAAGTACTCAAACAGTCAGACATCGTTAAAAACAAACTTACTGGAAAAAAGGAGAAAAGAAAAAAAAAAGAAATAACCTACATAGTCCTCACATTTACAATAATTAATTTTTTAAATTAAAAAAAAAACAAATATATATTATACTTGACAAAGTATTCATGTCAAAAAGTACAAAGATTAAAACAATAAAAGAAAAACAATATAATACTTAACAAAGTAAGTATTCATGTCAAAAAGTAAAATATAAAATGTCAATGTGTATAAAAAAAAAGCAAAAAGTATAAACGAAAAACAAAGGCTCATGTACATTAATGAAGCAGCTCATTCCCAAGCCTTTTCATCCTCAATGTAATCTTTAATTGTGTAAAAAGCTTTCTGACTTAGTTTTTTTTTTTGATAAATGATTTAAATTTATTATTGCTTAGTTCTTGTATTTGGCTAAGAAGATCATTTATAATTTATCATTTACCATTATATAACCAACATGATGTGTTTTCTTTTGACCTGATTTCTGGGGTCTGAGGTCTTGGGTCTGCATTTCTCAACAAGCTCAATCCTAAAATTTGTTGTCAAATATACTCCTCTTGCTGCCTTCCCAGCCCACACACCTCCAAATTCTTCAATTATTCTTTCTATGTGCAGTCTGTCCTTCTCTAAGTGCGGAATATAGTGCTTCATATTTTTGGATACTTTGAAACCATTAACGCTTTGTTTGTTACTATGATGACACTTTGAATGAACTCATATATTTGACGATGTCCATGTTCAGATATACATATTTGTGCAAGATGGGTGATTTACATTAAAACTCTTTGTTTAGACGATCAAGGAACAGTGACGTGATAACTACTCGTCCTATTTAATATCTAAAACGGCTACAAAGGGATCAAGGGCATTTCCTGCGGATGTAATAAATGTCGACTAAAGAATTTTATAAATACAGTCGTGACCAAAGTGCACTATCATGCAGGTGTGTGGTGGTAGACATAACGCAGGAAATCGATTCATCAACACAAAGCTGATTGGTAACAAAGGTGAATTCGGCTTACATTTTGTTATTTGAGGAAATATGACAATGCGTATCAAGATAACTGTGATTTTGGCTCTAAACTAGTAGCATCAGAGGAGTATGACATGAGTATTGCTGAGGTACTTCCGTAGTGGGGCGGTTACAACTAAAACACGTGCCTAATGTGTTCGATCGCTTTTAAAATAAATAGTAAGCTACACACAATGAGCAATATACAGGCGAACCTTCAGCAAACAAATAATGAGTCAAAATTGTTTCAGTTACCTTTCAAGAAGTCCTCCCTACCTACTTAAGTCGAGTAGACTGTTCATGCTATGCTCAATATTTGGGTCGTCACGAACTATGCGTTTACAGTAAATTAAAATGTCTAGGGTTGCCATGCATAAACCTTTAAAATATGTACTTATATTATGTACTTAGTTTATAGAGAATTTGTACAATTCCGAGGGCGGTGTGTAAATTGGCGCCAACTATTTTATCTAGTGATAATCTTATTTCTTCGAAAAATAAATATGGTATCAGTCGCGATAAGTGCTAATTTGGTCCTGATATCTTATCAATACCATTATTTATCTATCAGATACTATACTTTTCATATTTATTATTTATTTCTTAATACTTTTCATATTTATTACTTACTTACTACTAACTTACAAGGTGTAAACGAAGATCCTCTATTCTTGAATGTTCCAAAATGGTAATTCTCTTGTAAAAGCGACTCGGACAATATCACATTTATATTGTGATTGTAGTATATTTCTGTCTTTATAGAACGATAAAAATAAGGCTCCGGTGTACAAAACTTATAATCTAGTAAATGTGAGGTAAAGAGGTTCGTGTATTGTAAATGAGTTTACGTTATTGGCTGTACGCAAAAAAATATATTCAAAAAGGTGACAACCCTAAATTGATTGCGCCCTGCCAGCGCATTTCCGTCAGCAACACTACATATCCGGCTTCGTTGCGCGCGCGCCGCTCTGCTGCTGATAAACAAAGGGTCAAAGGAGCTTCCGCTCCGTAATAAACACTGGTCGTTGCTCTGTGTGTGCTATTGTATTGCTTGCATTTTGTACATGTTCTAATGTATGCAATTTTTTGTATCCCTGTGTTTGTAGGTGGCCAGATAATGAATTCATTATGAAGGAGTATTAAAAAATATCAATAGCATAGATGAAAAAAATAGCCAAACATTTTCCAGTAATAAAGGATTGTTAGCTAAATATTTCAAATATTTTTTGTGTTATTTTTATTTAGTTCTTGTTGATTTATATACTTAACGCATAATCGGCATACATTTATAACACAATTATTAAGTGTGTAATGTGTGCGTGTGTGTGTGTGTGTGTGTGTGTAATTGTGCTTGGAATGTTAATAATACATACACACAACATTCAAAATGATATGAAATGATGATAAGGAGGATGACACATGATGAGAGAACAATTATTAAGAAATTTTGTGTTAAGAAATACCAAATGAAATAAATGTTTTGATTTAAATTGTAGATAACAAAAAAATACTTAAAATTACCTGTCAAAAAAACCTAAATCATTTACATATAAATTATAACTAAGTCTAAGTTAAATGTAGAGAAGGTAAAATGAACAAAATAAAAAAGAAATAACAAAACTAAAAACAAAATAAATTATTGTGTATTAAGTGTATGTATTATTGCTAGTAAACCAGAGGGCACCTAATGAACCACTTGTGTATACAACATATTCAACTCAACGCTCATCTATACTGAACATTAAATTATTATAAGCACATATGTACATATATGAATATACTACTACTTTAGTTTTAATTTACTTCAATTTACATGTTTGTTGTTGTTTATGGATTGTATTTTTTTAAGTATAAATTAAGTTAAATATTATTTAGTTTTTTGGTTTAAATTGTTATTTGATTTTATTAATTATTGTTCTTGTTATTGTTATTTATAAAAATGCAAAATACAATTATGGGTTTCTTGGCCTGAGATAAAGAAATAAATTAAAAAGGATATATGTGTATATGTAATATAAAAAGCAAATTACGCTGTTATTTCTTCTACAGCATTTCTTGAAGAGACATGTAGTTACATTGGTACCAATACCTATTTCCACGCACGCCTCTCAAACAGGAGGGGGGGATAGGACTCCCATATTCCATAGTGTAGCCGCCCTGGAAAAGAGGCGGCCAAGGTCTGCAGGGTCTTCCTGGAATAAATCCCTTCTTGGGAATACCCAGGTCCCTTGCAATAGACCCACTTATGACAGAACACCGTGTGGTTATAGTCGGTTCGAGTCCGACATACCAATTTACGGTTAGCTGCATGCTTTTAGTTGAGCCTAGGAAAATGATTTAGTTTATGAATATAATATAAAATTTGTGTTGATGGTTATCACCTTTAATGCTGGTTTTAAATAATATATTTATACGTTTTATAGGTTAGATTAACCATGATTCGTACAAATATTGGAGAATTTCGAAATAATAGAAGCTGTTTAATTGATTGATATTAAACAAGGGCTCTTGAGTTATATGCGTTAGTATGACGTCAATCAGCGAACCGGCGCGGCATTGCATCACGCAATCGCAAACAATTAATGTAACAGAAACGCGGGGTCAACGCACTGTAACAATGCTTCCATATCAATGAACAATAGTTTTATGAAAGGGCAAATTTTTAATTGGCACCAAAAGATACAAGGACATACCACTGCCACACCAAGGATTCCCTAAATTCAAATTCATATTGTAGTCAATCTCAGACTATGAGTGGTGATAAGGGTTGCTTGCCTTAAAAGCCTTTCGTTACCTACGAACCGCTTTTTAATAAATATTTCAGGGGTCATTTAAACCATGTGGGCCCATTCAAAGTCGGTTAGACTTTGATTGGCCGTCTCATTGTTACATGTGAGTAGTCGACGTTTTACTGACAAAGGGATCAGCCGATAATCGTTCAAATGTCCATCAGGTCATCAGTCAGCGATGAGATAAAAGCTTGACGGTCCGACTAAGAGACGGCAATAAAAGCTGCGGTGTCTTGTGACAAATGAGTCCATCTGCTTTGTTGTCTCAGTATTGTAATAGTGAAACATATCATGAACATGGCTCTTTAGAAAAGGTATAAAAGTATTATAACATTGACCACTTAGAAGGGATGTTAGGCTAGCAGTGGTAGTTTCTCAAAATGTAGAACAAACCAATTGATCGTCATCATAGTTTTGATTATTAGAAATTTTGCTAAAAATGTGATTTATAAAGAAACTAATTGCAAAGAAATGTTTGAATTAACAATATACCGCTTAGTAGTAGTAGTTTTTGTGTGATGCGTGTACAAACATAGAGACTGACAGACAGAAAAACAATAATTCTAAAATCTGTTGTTTTGGCTTCTTTTGCTCTAATAAATACCCCCCCTATATTAATCTTATTCTTCAATATCTATAGCGTACAGAAATCGGCCTGCTACAATTTTATTATTTAAATGTATGGATAATTAGTAATTACCATAAAAATTGCCCATGGATGTTGATGGAATAAGGTGTAAAAAACATCATTTTTTATTCACATATGTAAATAATATACACACTTGTTCAAATAGCTTTGTTTCAAGTAAGAATTCTTAGTAATCGAGTGCTTTTATTCAAGAAAAACTATAAAAATATTTCCGGATATCCTGTAGTGGTTTTCTACATATGGCAATTTAATTAGCTTATTCTACTCTGACATCATCAGGTTACGAATAGTTAATCGATAAATTACAATTAATGACCTTTGTATACGCATTTATATTTATATATATGTACTTATGAAAGATGAATGTCTTATGATTTGTTTTTAATATAATCGATTTGTTACATACTTTTGAAAGTATTATTTTAACACACATTTAACATTGTTAGAGCCATACTTAGGTACAGATGGGCCAGCTCGACTGGTGCGATACCAGTGCCTCACAGGAAACCGGTTGTGAAGCAACGCTTGCGTTGCATTTCCCGGAAATTAGTGAGGCTTACAGAGGCAATATTCTCCCCCTCTCCTCTTTCCTCTCCCCTCATCCCCTCTCTCCAGTCTCCGCATCAATCTTCTCTTATATCCTATCTCCTCATCCACTTCTCTTCTTTCCGCTCCCCCCATCTCTCCATGCCTCATCACCCTCAAAAGCGGGTAGCGTACTTACGACTCAGATAGACTAGACTAGATGCAGTTATCCATGGACAACGGTTGTCACTTCCCATCAGGTGACCCGTCTGTTCGTCTGTCGTCCATATCATAGAAAGAAAAAAACAAAAAACATTCTCCCGCTAGTGTTCTCGCCTTGAATTACCGAGGGCATTCGCGCGAGGGATCGAGTGACGAGTGCGACCCTGTACACTCTCTATAATTCAGTACGGTTGCAAAAGCCGAGAAGATGGACATGTTACAAATTACGTTGTCGGTTCACACAATGCAGCGCTAAACTGAACCTTGTGTACCGAGACCTGAACCGAGTGTAAGCGAGACCTTTGACTAGCGCACTAAACTGACTCGGCACAGAAAGCAGTAGTAGCTGAGAGTGTACACCCCTATTATATTTCAGCCGAATTTAATGAGTGAGGCATTTTCAATCATACTCTACAAAGAAAATGATTAATTTTGACATTTTCAACATTGTCATTAGGTACTGACTTACTCCGCTGAGTAATTCTTGTTGTTTATATAATATTAGCATTTTAGATATGTTATTTGTTTTCTAATATCAAGTTCCTTACAAAAAATATTTTGAACTAGATTTAAATGGTTCGAGAGCTCAAACTTCAAGTCATCAAGCAAGTTCAAGATACATGGCACGTGACCCTGACCTGCTGGATCTACTACGCTATCAATCATATTTGTGGAGGAACAGGTGTTATGTCCCTCCAACACAAAGGAAGGATCCTCCTTTGTGTTGGATCCGTTTTTCCTGTATGTGGAGGTTGCCACATATTTATCCGTTTAAGCAATATTCCTTCTATTCTACTTCTCCCTCAATATACTTCCAATTTTCCATTTTAATCCCCAAATTGCACGGTATTAGACTTTAGTAGTATTTAGTCCCACGTATACTAAAGGGTTCAACTCCATTAATTAAGTGCACTATTAATGAAGTATTCCGCTGAGTTAAGTTAAATTAAGTAGACATATGGATCAAAAAATTGTGTTAGGACGGCCCTCATGGAGCTAAGAAATCACTTTAATCGGACTTCAATTAAAAAAAAAATCAATTCATCTGAACTTTATATTCTGAGTGCTGTTGGGATAAAGGTGATACGTATCAATATACACGACGCGAAACCCATCTAATATTGAGGTAAAGGTAACAATTATTATTCTAAGAACTCCTGACGCCATAGACATCTTTTTCCGGTTACTTTGGCGTGAAGGGAATCCCTGAACCCTACTAGAGAATTGTCACTGTCGTTTTCCAACTAATAAGTAAAATCAGGCGAGCCATGTTAAGGGGAAAGAGATACCGAGCAATGCGCAAAAAACTGTTGTTTACCATCGTCATCACAAGTATCAAAAAGGTATTAATAAAATCACGACGCACCACAAATAAACTGACAAAATCATTTGCCTTTACAATGCGTTGTCTTTGTTTTCATTACATTTATTCATGTTTTCAGCATATCAATAAAGGAAAAAATGCAAATGCCCCGTTTTATACTCCTCAGTCCCCTTGAAGTCCGACAGAACAAGTCAATAACAAACAAAACTTAGCTATTGAAATAGTACATACAAACATACACTGACGGCTATATTGCCAAAGGGCATCTAGGCGGAGGCGCCTCAAACGTCCACTTTTTGCCAACCATTAATTAGTCCCATTCCCATTAAAATAAGCAACTTATGTAGGCTTATTTTAGTAGTGATATAATACGAATAAATAGAACTATACTTTAAACAGTTTGGAAACCCCAAAAACTTGTTTTTGCTGTGGTTTTATGTCATTGAGTGGCTTAACATTTTAAGTAATAATTGATGGTTCTATAATCTAAGTATATTATCTCAACTACCGTTCGACCTCTTTTCGACCGACGAGGGTACGTTATAGTTGCACCGACTAAAACCAAATAGCATTGCCGACATGAGACCGAGAGAGAATCAGTTGTGTTGTGAAAAAGGGGTTCTAACCACCAGTTTTCAGAAAGTGCTCAATATAACTTCTGGAGACATCGTTAACTTGGACCAGATAGAGAAATTATTTTTAGCTCTAGAGAAGTGCGAGTGAGCGATTGTTGTAGCCCTTTACTGGTAAGAATCACTTTCGTGATCATCATTGTAGTTGCCTAAAAAAATATGACGTAGGCGAGCTTTTGATAAGTATCAAGTAAATCATATACTATGTATTGAATACGTAATTAGAATTTAGGTATCCTTTTCAATCGTCTTGTAGACCTGTGTTGCTTTCCAGCCTTTTATTCCAGTCTTATATCTTTATTTGATGTTAACCTATCACGGCTTTTATTTGTCGACAACTTCGTTCTACTCTTTTTACGTACTATTGTCATCCGAGCGACTTTTTCCATACAGTCCATAGCGAGCATAGCTTTTTGGCACACTGCTGATAATGATTTAAAGAAATTAGTGTAATTTTTTGCAATTTTAAACAACCAGTTTCGTGGTATTAAACATTATGTTAAATAAATTTAAACGTTTGTATACACTTTGATAAAACTTATCTTGTACCGGCGAAGTAGGCGTATGTTTCGTATGCGTAAGCCACATGTGCGTCCTAGATAATTTAAGGTAAAACTAATATTACTCGCACCTAAACACGTTTCTTTTCTATGTCATGGACAGCAAACTCATAACATATATTGAATTTTTCCCATAACCTTACCAACCACTTACTTATCGTTTTACTGAGTAGTTAATAGTACTGAGAGTTAGTACTGAGCCTAGTTGCAAAATGAGTTTAATCATCTGATGTTAACATTTATAATGCACATATACATACTTGTGGTTAACAATTAATAATGCCATGAAAATGTTTATTCAAAATCGACTTGTCCATTAAAGGCAGTCCGAATATTCGCTTTGTATTTAGTCTTCGTTAATGTCTCAAAAATCGGATTTATTACTTTGCTAGAGCCACTGTGACTTAGTTTATAAAAAAAATTGTTGGTATCACTCCAAATTCTATTTCAATCCAGTGTTTTCCTCCCTTCCAGGTAAAAAACAAAAATAAATTTAAAGTGAATCATTGCTATGGGCCAATGCGTTGTAATCAAGGGAGCGGAGACAGAAGCAGCATCTTTTACAAAGTAAGCCGAAAAAAATTATGCATTGTAAAGTCTAGAAGTACCTCATTTTAGTGGAGGAATCAGCGAATCATCGCCTCAGAAAAGAAGAATAATTCTGCTCTCGGTATTCCATAAAGTATGGTGTTCTATTTAGCAAGTGCATAGGGTTTAGAGTTATAGTATGATAAAATATCTTGGGCGTGAAGTGGGTAGTCACCGCATCATATATGCATCACTTCTCGACAAATATTCATCAGTTCTCGCAGCAATAAACAACTTAAGTAATCAATTTAATTTCGATAAAAATGTTTTCGTCGTGTCTTGGCCAAGCGGAACTAAACCGGTTTTTTGTTTTCTCACAAGAAATAAATACGTTCATATGATGTCTTTCTATGAATCGACTATCTAAGAATCGCAAATAGCATATTTTTAGAACCGTCCTTGCCTAAACTTTTAAATCAGTGTGACTTGTGTGTTTGTATTTACGAAGGTAAATTTTGGTAACGAAATCTCAAAGCGGGCAACACAAGATGCAGTCACAATTATTTATATTTTAAAGAAGTAGCGTTGTTAGAGTAAATATAGATTTTCTTGAACAGAACATATAACAAGGTCCGGCTGCTTCTAGCTCTCGAGGGCAAGGACACAGCAACTCTAAACCGCAGTGTTCTGTTACGTGTAAATACTCAACCACATTTAGTTTTGTTTGGCATATTTACAATATGGGTATAAGATTAATACAAAGGAATAACAAACAATAAACTTAAAAGGGAAGGATATGTCTTTCAAGCGTATGTATGTAGCCGTAAGTACGTGTCTTAGTATTTGGGGTGACATGAGGTATAAAATTGCAGTGTAGCCTGTGTTACATAGAATATTAAAATTTTATTTCATATCTTTTCATCACTGCGCATTAATAATAATAGCAATGCATATACAAATTTATATGTGAAAACGTTTTAAGTAAGCGGTAAGCCGTGTGGTCCTCGGTAGAGTAGAAGAGAGACACCCCCTTTCTTCTCATAGGACCTTAAAGACAACTACGGGATCGGACTGTCCTATCAGACAGTATGTATGTTTTTTTTAAATACACAACTCACGCACTAGGATTAATTCCTGTGTCGCGGGAACTTTACAAACATTCAAACAACGGACACAAAGAACATCCCTAAGAACAACAATTACAGGATTACACAAAGTGATATAATAACATAGCTTAAAATATAAATATAATACGATTTTTTATATATTTTAAGCTATGTTATTGTTTCTTTTATTTTAATTGGAATAAGCTTCTATCTAACTTCATTCTTTGTTTCTGTTTTAATATAGACGTTTTCAAATATGCTGTTTGCAACTCTCGGCGAGACTCAATCGGCCACCTAGGCCGATTCGTAGAATGTCAGCTGAGCTGAGCTGAAACGCTGAGCTCTTCACTAGAGTGTGGAGTGCAATGTCCTCGAGTGAGCATTAATTTAGACATGTTAATAAATAATGACAAAATAAAAAAAGAAGATTTTATATCCCTGTGTCATACATTAAGTAATTTTAATTACGATTATTTTAATTAATTATAGTATAAACAATAAATACCCATATTTATTCGTACGGTGAACTTTAGAATTTAAATCTTAGAGTGTTTGAAAAACGTACGAAGTATTTCAGTATGTGTCAGTTGTATTTCAATATGTTAAGATTATACTCTTATACTAAATAGATACTTTTAACCTTTATACTTACTGGTGCTCTGTTCTATTATTAAGATACACCTGTTTAATACCCTTTATCGAAAGTGATGTTGCCCAAAACTGAAGCACATGGCGTCCTAAATTTAGTAAATCGTTTCCCGTGTAATCCAGTCGTAAAGTTAAAAGTAAAGTATTTGAAATGAAACTGGTGTATTTAGCGAACTTAAAGATCTGTCAATGAATTTTACTTTGCTTACTTAGCTTTACAAATAACATAATGCGTTCCAACAAAGCGTTAACTATATATTTAACTTTATTGAAAATGTTGCATAAGACCATTATTTATTCAGGACTATTGAGGAATAGGTGCCAACATCTATATAAAATGATTTTGAATTTTATATGAACTAATTCATCCTCAGCCTATCGCCGTTCATAGCTGGACGGCGATAGGCTGATGATGAATTACGGACGTACTTGTACTAATATTATCCGACTTTTTTTTATGTGTAAGCCTACCATAATGACTCCACTTTGCCTGATGGTAAGCAATAAATGGAGTCCAAGAGTGGTGGTCACCATCCTCATTGCATGTCTAGTCAATGTAGTATGGTGACCCACACTATGGCGGCCTGGTGAGATGCTTTTTCACGCCCCGATACATATAAATAAGAGTATATTATGGTTATAGAGCTTTATAATGATAAAAAAATCGGAATGCATTTATCAAAGAATATAATTGCTCGTAGAAAATGTTAATAGAAAGTCACGGTAATGTTATCTTAACATAAGCGTGGTAAAGCATACTAGTAACACATTGATGGACTGAGATCAGTACCTAACTCACTTTAATAAAGCTACATCACTGTGCGTATCATACGTACACCTAAGGAAACCTAATGTACTTTATGTGCCATCCTATAATTTTAGATAAAATTTATATATTAATCCCTAATAAAATTTATATATTAATTAAAGGATGTGAATTCCCTATGTCATGTGCTGGACATGTATTTAATACTGATACTGATCTATTCATCACCAGTTGATACACACAAATTCTTTGAGAACGTGAACCTTCAACGTTAAGTTTTGTGTTGTTTGTGTTTTATTTTTGCATTTCTTTTATGTTACCTTCTAAAACAGACAATGTTTTCATATTTGAATAACTTCTTCTTGCTGCATACTGACTGTTTACACGTACCACAATTATTTAAAGTACTAAAAAACGAATACTTGTAATTAGCATTTTTCGCTATTAATCAGTATTTCAACTGAAAGTTTTCCTGTAACAATAAAACAAAATAAAAAAATATATGTTTTTTCCTTGTAGTAGAATAATCAACAAATTTCCTTTCTTTCCTGGTTCTACAGGACTTTTTCCAATGCTTCATACTCTCGGGGAATAACAATAACGCAACAATTGGTTAGGCAATCCAGGTCAAAAACCTATGAAGTAATAGTCTATGACGACACCACGGACTAAAATGATTTCATTGGATTGAATTTACAATAACAAAGTAATTCACCGATTATTTGCGTTTTATAGTATTTATTTGGGACACTAAGATATAAGCTGTACATATAAAGGTACATAGTTAGAGAAAGAACTTGGTTGCTTAAAAAATAACAAACAATCATTGCAGCAATTAACAGAAATTAAACCTATGAAATACTAAACTCAAAAAAAAAATGTCATTCAAATATTTACCTAATTACTATATTTTCTTTTAAAGATTTTATTTAGGTAGTTTGGCGTCGAGTTAAAATTAGAGATATATCCATTAAGCGGGGCAAGTAGTGGTCGCAGGGTTGATTAACACTGGACTTCTAACACTGGAGGAACTGCATCCCGTAATACTTCTTAAAACCTACAATATCTACTGGCTGACTTGTGCGAAAAGTCTATTTATGAATGTCAATGGAAGTTTTACATCAGTTGTGCGTAATAGTTAAAATGCAGTCATGAGATGGCGCTTAGCTTATGTTGTGCATGTATAAATAAAATCACAAGATCACCAGATAGACCTACAGTTGCGTTAGGAATCTAAGCAAGTCTGAAAACTCTAGTGAATAACAATATTTAAACAGTTTTTTATTATCATTATTGAAGACTACTTGTTTATTTCTAAGTTTACAGAAGCTAAGACTAACTCTTAAAGTACTTAAGTAGTTTACTCTTTCAGTGAGTTTCTTGTTTCCGGAAAAACATGCAAATAAGTACCAATTAAGGTCACAATAGTACCATACATATTAACATCACTGCTTGAACGCCACGATCGTTTATCTTATCTAGATAATAATCCTTTTATCACAAAACATGTTATACGCCATCCACTCATAGATATGATAATATTTTTCATGTATCCAAGAGCACTTCATGTGTCTAAATGTTATTTTCAGACTAGTCATAGTTAGAAGAGGCAATAAAAAAATCAATGGAATATTGTGACTATGGCGCCCAACGTGGGGCTAATGAAGGCAGTAATGTCCAATGGATATAATCTGTGCCCCCTACATGGACATGCGAACAGTGTTAAGTAATTATGCCTGCAATGCTTAAAGTTGTGAAATGTTGTGAAAATATTCTAAGTGTAACTGTCCTCCCGCCAAGTGTTCTTAAAAATGCATACAAAGAATTGTCTTCATGTACATTAAGTAACTAGCCATAAACTGCAATTTTATCTGTGTTTATGATCAATGTTCCTAGGCTCGCAGCATGATGATTTATAGAATATGTTATTATCCTCAGTGAATATTCTATCCAAAACAAAAAAATCATTAAAATCCGGCTGGGACTTTCAGAGATTAGCGCGTTTAAACAAACAAACAAACTCAAAACTCTTCCGCTTTATTTATATAAATGTATACATACATATATTATTCAGATGAGAAACCTAACGATAAAAGAGTGACCGTGAACAAACGTCATTGTAATCGTTTATCAGACAAGTCGTCTTTAGTTATTCGTTTTATTTAGGAAAGCCGATGAATACGTCTTTGTGTAAAATGACGTAATAATTAACTAGTAGCTAATAGATGCAAATGTCTATATTATCCTATTATTTTACTCCGGCCCACCGCCTGCAACTTTATAAGGCGCAGGTTCGGCCGCACATGGAATACTGTTCTCATCTCTATGCAGGTGCACCCCAGTACCAGCTTCTCCCTCTTGACCGCATTCTCGCATCATCGACTGCCAAGGCACCTTGGCGTTGCGTAGAGATGTAGCTTTACTCTGCATCCTCTATCGCTTGTATCATGGGGAGTGTTCAGAGGAATTGTGCGGACTTATACCGGCTGCTGGTTTCCGCCATCGTCCTACGCGACAAAATATCCATCCCCATCACCTGGACGATTGGCACTCCACCACTGTGCGCTTCTCCAGAACCTTTTTGCCTCGCACAACCAGCTTATGGAACAAATTGTCGCCTGCCGTATTTCCGAACCAACACGACCTTCAAACCTTCAAGAAAAGAGCGTACTCCTACCTAAAAGGCCGGCAACGCACTTGTGACTCTTGAGGTGCGGGTGTCCATGGGTGGCGGTAGTCACTTACCATCAGGTGACCCGTCTGCCCGTTGGAACCCGATCGCATAAAAAAAAATGCAGCTAACTTGTGGATCTGATAATCTTTTCTTAACTCGTACTGTATCACTCGACATAATTATTTTACTCCCTCAAAGATAACATCTGGATGACTTAGCGGTATTGAAGTGACTTCAATGCAGAATAGTGGAATCGTCGTACTAGGTATACTAAGCTCTATGGCGCCTAACAATCGTTGTAAAATTGTACATTGATAATATAGCAAGACTGCTTGCTTGCTGTCTGTTATCGTCATGCATTTTAGGCATGATAAACACGATAAAAGATTATTTTACATTCATGTTTAATTTAATCAACACCATTAATAGTTTTGCTGTGCTCATTAATAAATGCTTGTATACTGCCATTTATGGTTCTCAGAACTCTTATTAGAAGTTATAATTGATATTAGCAACAGTGTTTGAAAACTGGTCTGTATATAAATAGTCGATGACATATCTAGCGGCTCAGCTGCCGACGATAATGCAATCTTCAAGGCGTGTCCTGAGATTAGGTATCAGATAATTAATCGTCTTTTTAAACGGTTCGTATGTTGGCGCCTTTTGATGTCAATTCAATAATTTTGCTAAGAATTGTATGCTCCATATAACAAGATAGCAAGAAATTCTTATTTGGAGAAGGCAAGTCAAATAAAGTGTCTTATAAAGGCACTAGTTATTTTTTATTTCTTGTTCAATTTAACCATCGGTGACCTGTGTGGTACCTTCTTTCGCAACTTTAAATCGCAGCAACAGCACTAATGAGATGGGATTAACTATGAACAATTTAGCTGTGAGTGGGTTAGATTATTCGTGGATTTTATAGGTCCAAGCGATAAGTTCTATGATTACAGAGGTCTCACTGCGGGATCTGTGCTTGACCTGTGACTTAGTGTCACTTCTCGTATAACTCCAATCTTTAGATGAGTTGTTCGATAAGCGTTTTTGGCGTAATATGTTTTATTTTTCATTTTATAACACTTTCTCATCTTTTATAAATAGTGCAATTGCATTGGGATTAAAACACAAAAAATAGAGCTTGTTATTATTAACACTGTGAAAAAAACTGTGCAATAAAAGTATATTCAAAATATATCGATTTTTATTTTTCTCATTATTATAAACATATGGTAAATTTAGGTATCACGTAACATAAAATAAGCCATATAAACTTGTACAGAACAATTAGGGCACAATTAATGCATTCAAACTTTTTCTGACACACACTGGTAGAACAGATCTGGAACATAAGCTTCCACAACAACACCATTTTTTTTTCGTGTGTGAAGTCACTACAGTAGAAATTTCAGTGTAAATATCTTTATATTGTAAATTTGTGGTTTTAAGTTATAGTTATTTGTAATTTAATCTTTAGTTTTAGACAGATCACTAAAGCTAATGCAGTATGCACTGCACATTTGACGTCACGATAATGGCGGCTACCTTCTTATCGTTTAAATTTTAAAGAATTTTACTATGCATAAAGCGATATTATTTTGAGGAAATAAAAATAGCAGTTGACTGTCGAATCTATGCGATCGTTTTAAAATAATTTAAAAAAATGTAGAATAGCCTATTGCACTGCAACAAAAAATTACATTTTTAAGCAAAATGTTTAAACCTAACTCATAGAAGAACCGTTTGCTTTCAAACTAAATTTCGTCATAATTGGAGAAAATAGGTATTCATCTCCATCATAATATCAACATCTGCAGTGAGTCATAAGCTTATTAAAAATTGTGTAAATATACCCTACGATAACCGGAAACTTTATCAGTTTTCAACGAACTGTTATTAATGATGTATTTACATTGTTTATTATTGGTTTGCCTTTACATTTAAATAGTTCTTAGTGTTTTTAGCAGTTCTACCAGTGACTGATCACTAACTAAAAATATAGATAGGTATCAACGCAATATATTTTGGAGTTACACCCAAGTTTATATACCTACATATATGTAGTTGTCAGTGAAAACCATGTTTGAGAATTATATATTAAATTTATAAGTAAAGGTGCTGTGTTGTTCATATATGAATATATATTTTTTGTACTTATCATTGGTTAGATAGCTCGGACTTCCCGGCACTAGGCAGTTGGAGTTGTACTTATGCTACCCTGAGCTGCTTGAGCTATTGCTTATGCTCCCCAATCCATCTGTATAAGCAAATTTACCTTTCCTATCCTTTATATCCACTCTTTTCCTTTCAATATGCTCCATATTTTCCCGTCTAATTCCAAAAAATATGTTAAAATATGTTGCCGTCATTTTTGCTGCCTCGTATTACGTAATTGGGAGTAAATGAAGCTAGTTGTAACCATTTTCTACTTAATAGAATGATTTCATTGTCCGATACAAAAACTCCGCCCTTTTTATATGTAGTCATATGTGTGTTTGTTCACATGTTTTAGTTACTGATATTCCTCCTTACAGAGGGTCCATTGTGCAGCAGTTTATATATTTAGTTTATACGTCATATAGTAATCTGTAGTCTAGTTACATCCTCAGTAAAAAAAAAACACATTCACTTTCGCAAATATGTATAATATTATTTTTTGTAGCTGTAACTTCTTAGTTAATATTAAGCAGTTGCCATTTGTCACCGCTTGATTTTAATTAACATGCACTTTTTATCTTTTTAAACTACATTTACTGCACATATTTAAATTAAATAAATTATTAGTATCTCTTTCAAATTCTTATACACTAGTTGCCATGTAGTACTTACTCTAAGACCGTTCCGTTCCTAAGTGAACTTGCATGCCAAATGCAAAGCAATAATATATGTCCGTATGTCGGTTTCACGGTAATCCTCTCATTTGCAACGCGTAGTATTAGTTATTCTTTGTTTTTTTTTGTATCTGTACACCTAGTATTAAATTATACATAATTTTATTTTGTTTAAGGCACATCACTTACCTCTCTAGTGTTTAGTGCGATCAACTTAACATCATAAGTAGCTACCTACTGTATAACTAAGTATGCTAATAATTATATTTATATGGTATATTTCAAAATGTAATTTATATGTTTGTATTAATTTAAATAAAGATAATAATAATAAAATAACATGTTTTCTGTATTATTTAATAAATAAATGTCAATATATATTTTACCAGATAACATATAAATGTTAGAATTGATACGGCACCACAAAGGCCGACATTCATCGACAATTCTCATTGGCTTCTCTTCAATTAAGATTCATGTTCATTGAGTATGATTCAAACAACTCTGTGACACCGTGGCAGTCATTGAGTACATTCATGGAATAAGGCGGCGGTCACACGGACGGACGACGGGACTTAGTACTTGCAAATACAGTGGTCTCGTCGAGTTATTTAATGCAAATTGTCGTTATTTCATTACACTAATGCTGCATATCCGGCGAAACCCGTGTCGCCTTCGCGTGCCGACGCACACAATGTAAGCTGATACTCTGTATGTACCTTTATTATGCGGTATTTTTTAAATATCAGCAATGAGTTTAATTTGTGTATAATTTATTATTTTCCGTCCTTGTTTTGTTATCGTTATGTTTTTGTTTATATGTAGTTACTTAATTTGTCAATGCATTGCATTCTTGCCATGGCATATAGGTCGCGGAAAAAATTACTAGTTAAAATCAGCCAGTAGGAAGTTAAGTAGCAACATATGTAGATGTTTTATTTTCAGTTAAGCCCACACATATAAATCTATCTATATATATATACCTAAATCTATCATGGTAGAGCTATGCTTAGGCACAAATGGGAAGCCTCGCCCGGTTTGATACCACAGCCTTACAGAAATCCGGTTGTGAAGCAACCCTTGCGTTGCATTTCCTCGAAATTAGCCTCCAGAGGCCCACCTCCCCCTACCCTCTTTCTTCTCCCCTCATGACCCCTCTCCTCTTTCCCCTCGCCGCATCCCCGCCGCCATTCCCCCATCCCTCATCACCTCCAAAGACGGGCAGCGCACTTACGACCATTAATTTGTAGGTCCAAGAACGGCGGTTGTTACTTACCATCAGGTGACCCGAAATAATATACCGTTTAAACACAAATTAAAATAAACCAGTCTACTGGGTTCTGCACTGAACAATTTTTTATTAGATATTTATGTAAATTATGGCGGACTCTCAGGTATGCAGGCTTACCTCATGATGTTTACATTCGATAACAATGCAAATTATAATATTTATATTCTAATACGCACATAAACTTAAAGTGCGTTAGTAGACTCTAATCAAACACGCCTACATCAAAAATATAATGTTTAGTGTAAAATAATAACAATAAGTATTAAGAGCTCACATTTTGCCGACTACAGTTTAGCCCCACTCACGTAATAGTTGGCTAACCCATTACTGGGAACCGGGCACTTTAGGCAATAGATGGGAAACATTAAGAGTATGTTGAAAGGGAAATGGATTTGTGAGTGTAAGCATAGCTAAGCCGGTCAAGCTTGCTTACCATGAATTGTCCTATAACTGACTTTAATACCTGCCTTTCTGCCTACCCATTCGGGGATACAGTAGTTAATATATGTATGTATATACGTAGTAATAATAATATTATTAAACTAAAGATAAAAGCTTAGGTTATATGAATAAACCATAAAAAGTTTTTTTATGTAGACATCGTATTGTCGTTATAACTAATGATGATCGTGTTCATTCAAGATCCAGGTCTTAGCATCAATTAAACGAAATCAGGTGCCTGCCTTAGAATATAGGTAATACATATGTCGATTATCTCTCATTCGATCGGATTGTATTCAAATTCGTTTAAAAGAAAATCAAAAAAAAGTTGTTAACCTGAAATTTAAGGTGTTCATATGAGTCAAGTAGCTACCACAAGGTAGGCACAAAGACCGCTAGATGATACGAGACAGTCTAAAGCTAAAACTGTGTAGGTCTGCAAGTATCCAGTTATGAAGACACACGTTCACATTTAAACATTCTTTATTAAAAATTCTTTATTTGGAACTGACAGAGACATAATATTAGTATAGTTTAAACACACATTCAGCGAACGGATTGATATGTATTCGTATTACGAAGCAATAAAAATGTAACACCGTCTAACTCGAATCCGTTAATTAAGACTCCGTGTAAGGGGTCTCGCGTGGCCAAATTTGGTTAAAATCCAGCGAATTATAATCATGTAATTCTTGTTTTTGCGATTTGACAGTAATTTGTTTTCTTGCAAAAAGGTTATTCCTCCTTCCAAACAAAGCCGCGCTTGAGTCAGCAGTGGCTGCGTAAATATTTTTATTTCGACCGCGTTCTGGGCTCTTTGTTTTGCAAATGACTTGCTGTACATCCAATGTTTATACTGCTGAAGTGTCTTGAGCCGATCCATATGTTCTTCTGCTTTGACATACTGCATGTCATAATCGAAGTCACGACTAGTAAGTACGTCGGCTATTGTTGCAAACGGAGGGAAACGCGTTCAATATGGAATACTTGCAAATAAGATGGGCATTAATTTGTCGCGAACCTACAAGCGGATCATTGTCAACCCGCATGTTTTTATCAGACAAAGGAAGGCTTTGAACGTTAAAAAATACTTTCTGGAATGTACAGCTGCAAGATTAAAACATTACTGTATACATGTAAGTGTATATACATATATTATTCTGTATGGACACCAAAATACAATGTGACAAAAATATTGACGGGACACTCGGCGAAAATAAAACAGTACTAGAATAAGCCACATGTTTATTTATTTGTAGATCAGAGACCACTGGGGATGACGCACAAGTGTTTACCACCACCGAGCCCAGAAATAAAGCAATACGGACAAAGTAGGGTTATCGCAACAAATGTTACTCAGTCCCGGTCAGTGAACGGATCACAATTTCTCTTTGCAATAGTGAGTTGATAACATTTCTATTGTTCCAGCAATGTTATCGTTTGTCGGAAGTATTTAACTTAAAACAATGAGCAATAATTATCAGAAATGTATTTGATACGGTAAATAAACCATTCATACGTACGCGGAACAATAATGAGGTAAATATTAAGAAAGTAGAAGGTACTCGTATTTCCGGAGGATAAAAAAAAAAACACCTAGAAAAGAGTAACAAGGGAGAAGGTCTGTCTCAAAATACAAACCAATCTTGTTTATAGGTGGGTGTCTGATTATAAAAAGATCCTCTATGCTTCGGAGTAATATAAAACAGTGCTTTCCCGCTGTTACCAATACCAGTGACTGTCACTGTCAGACTGCTTCATAACTATATTTTTTTGGTTGATGAGAGATTTACAAACTACATTCTCTTAATAAACAACTACTGATAATATTTATTTGAAAAATTACTTCTGTCTATATTAGATTACACTAGAGAAGAAAGAATAGAACACACATAATATATTGTCAGTAAAAAAGTACTGTATAGAATATACGTATTATATTATATGTACTTTAGTGAGTAGTTTCCGTTTTCGTTTCGCAGCAGCCGATTTTTCTCTGAATTTGAGTTAATCACTCACTTTATTTAAGAATACTAAATAATCATTTTCGTTGACAAACATTATATTTGTCTTCTTAACTAATCTATAAAAATCTCACTTTATGGTATTAAAATCTATTTTAAGGTAATTTCTAGCGATTATACAAATGATAATATAAGTTTGTAATTTGAAGAATTTATTATTTGGTTTCAAATGAAAGCTGCTAATATTTACTATTTAAATCAATTTTAGTGTAACCGAAAGCATAGAAGTGACCAACTGTTAATTACAGCAATACAACAATATGAAAATTCGTCTGCCTTCGAATTATCCTAACATCAACATACTAAATTTAATTATGTATATGTAATTAAAGTTGCTATGATTATTACTTGCTCGGTTCCTATAACCTAATATTTTGAATAATATAATATTCTAAAATAAAATATTTAGGAAAGAACAAAAGAAGGAACACAGCACACTCAAAACATGATGAATGCGTGTACAATGAATATATTGCAGACCGCCAGAGAGCGAGCTTGAGATGAGATATAAACTGCTGTCATTTACACAAATACTTATTATAACAAGCAAGTGCACAAGTGTATATTCAGTATATTCAATAAGAAACTGATAACACGACGCGAGACGTTGAGGTGAGCACTAACAACATCGAGTCATACCCAGCTATTTTTCTTTTAATTTTGATTTTTGAGCTAATTATTTTACTCAGGTGAAGTATATTTGTAGCTTTGTTTGTTACTTTGTGATGCAATAATACTGGAACGATTCCAAGTTCGTCAGAAAATTACACGTTACATTGAACTTTTCGATTCTCAATTTTCTTGCTACTTTAAATTCTGATATGCAAAACACTAACCCATCTACTGTAAAGTAGACCTGTTAAATTAAATAAATAAACATATTCGATCTTAAGACAATTACTACTATCGTTTAAATCAAATTGCATGTTGGAGTAGCCATTTCAATTGCAGATTACTTGAAGTGAACAAAATGTCCGCAGTTCCACACCCACGGCCAGACACAGTGCAAATAATGATGACAGGCTTGAATGACATCATAGTGAAATCATTGTGTATATTAATATTTTAAAACATGTCTTTAATAGTGACTACGAGTTCCATATTTAATTATGTATCTATTTGATAGTTCATCCTACGTTGATCCTACATTTATCTTGGTGTTTTCATAATAATCAAAATTAGTTTTTTAAATGTCATGCATACATAAAATAGTTCCTGTGAGTAACAAATTCATGACCAACGTTAGTTAGAGTAAAAAATAATGAGTTATATGAGTGACTAAAATTAATCCATTCGGACCAATTCTAATATATATAAAAATTTCCTCGTTCTCCTTCATTGCCATGTTAAGAGTTAAGGAAAACAAGCAGCGTCTCTTTTTTCTTTTATTATTTAAAGTTTACAAAACAAAATGGAGATTTTATTTTATGGGTAGGTAGATATTAATATAATACACCTACCTATACTCTAACTTTTTAGTATTAAAACTACTGCATCCTGTTGTGACAGATGTATTGCTAGAGATCTAATTTAAAATACTGTCTCCATTTTACGGCGTCCCTGAGTAATTAAAAATATAGATATTCTCAATTCCATGCCTACGAAGTAGCAGGCAAAAGCGGCTGCTTCAAAATTAATACATATAGCTGTACTCTAGGCAATGTTAAGTCCTAAATAAAATATTCTAACGTAGGGCCGATATATGTATATTCATGTGAGTATACTCATTATCGGTCATGATATGTATAGGTGCAATAGACTAATGAGTATATATATTTGGAAAAAAATATTATATTTGGAAAAAAAATATAATATACATATATAATATATATTTGGAAAAAAAACTAAACATAAATAAAACTACGTATTTATTCATAAAATGACGTGTAAAACATATATTATTAAAAAAGTTTTGTATGAATTACTTTAGATTAAATCCTTAAAGGATAACGAAAATACTATCTTCATATTTTTTATACAATATTAAAGTTCCTTTAGACCATGTAAATGACCATTTGGAAATGGAGTTACATTAGAACTAGTTCTTCCTGTTCAAACTTTATGATAAATGCTTCCGATCAGTAAATTATTATCTTGTTGTGTTATATCCCCTGTGATAGCGCCAAGATGGATACAACTTAAGTGGTCGTTGATGGATTGATGAAAGCTCTTTTGAAATGTAGGTTTGACTCAACCGTAGAGCGGTCGGTCATCGTTTCTATTTAAGATTACGAAGGATTGCCAGCTTGCTACTAATATTCTAGGTACTCGTATGTTTGCTCGGTCTAAATTTGTTCAGAATCGATTGGCCGCATTTCAGCACGTGCTGTTCAATCTAAAACCGTTACTTTTTAACACAACACGTAAACAACCACGTAACAGTGTTTGTGATGTGAAAAACTTATTATATACGAAGTATGTTTGATGAATACATGGACGTCGCTAACCACAAGATTGGAGAGCAGGTTTATGATAAACGAGTAGATTTATTGAAGTGGGTCCACATCTTGTATCGACGTTTCAATCTAAAGGATTCGACGTTACCGGCATCAGTCGTCCACATTGTAAAGTCTACTTAGGTATGGTTTGCAGGCACTTCTTTGACCGAGGTTGAAATGCCGCAACCGGACTGTCCACGTTTTTATTTCATAACCTAAAAATGAGTTATCTCAAGGGAATATCGCGGTTTAAACAGAGCTGTATTTAACATATCGTTATATGTACTTCTATTTATTCACAGTTAGGTGGGTAAGCTCATGCTCAGTGTAATGGTAAAATATTTGAGCGTGGCACCGTTAGCCGGCGGCGCGGGCGGGCACTGTGTGGGCCTGATACACTCTTAGATGGTCGTCGGCACCTTTGTGCATTGACCCGTACAAGGCTTGGTACACTAAAGAACTTCCTAGTTCCCTACACTTGTTAATAGTGCACTTCATAACAAACTTGGTACACTACAAGAACATATATCTCACTATACACAGTGATTTCTCATTACAAATGGCTGATGATGTTTAGCAATCGGCATGAATGCCTAAGAGTTCATAAGCATTTAAAACAAATAAGTTTGAGTGTCATTTGAGTATGTAGTTGGCAAGCATTCTCGCGGTTGTCGAGTCATTTTGTGTTTTGGTATAAGTGATGAGAGGTTGCAATGCACGTAATAGTGGCCTTAAACAAAGAAACCCGTTAAAATAAATTTGAAAATGCAACAGAAACACAATGTGTGCACTCACAATGCTTACCATGTCTGAGAGTTTTGTTCACGGTAAATAAAACAAAAGCAACAAGGTACAAATAATAAGAATATTGGTTGTAGCTGACCAACTTTCTCCAAAGAAATGTGTATTTTTGCACCAAAAATTTATTTTTTGGCATATTGTTTTAAGGTAGACCTTTACAGGTGTTTGTAGGTGCTTTTATGTAACATTCGTAATTTATGACCAATCCCCTATATTCTTGTTAGCAGCTGTCTGAGATATTTATAGGATGTGTATGGTACGTGATGTATCTGTTAAAATTTAATTTACTGTAACAAGTAAGTACAACATTTTCAGGTGTGATTCCTGTGTTACCCGCCTCTCTTGTCACTCGTTACGTGTGTCAGCAGTATTCGAAGAGCAGACCACATTCCTTCGCGATCGTCCTCGCCATAAACGGGCGTCTGTCGCCGATAGCCACAAGTGGAATCATTTGAGCCTGAGCACTGGGAATGTTGCGGTTGTACGTTTCGCACACGCCGCTTATGGCATCACCAACTTTTTTAACAAAATTCTACTTACTTTGCTTGTTTATATTAGAGGTCATAATTAAGTACATGTGACAGTTAAGGAATATCAACTTTTACTACTGTACCTGTACTATTTTTTCCATAAAAAAATATTCTATGAAATTAAATAATCCAGTTATTATTAGGTTGTTGTTTCTTGTTATCGTTGTTCGTCAATTACAGTTTACTTAAGGTAGTCAAATATAAAACAAAACAAAAACGGTGTATTCTTATTTTAAATTATATAATCTAGTTCGTTCTTTGATGAGTCGGTTTATAAACTCGTTCAAAATGTACTGTTACGAAATAACTTAAATCATTATCTATAACAATGTAATAAATATAAACTGATCACCGGATCTTAGTAGGTGAATACTTATTTGCGAGCGCCGTGCTTTGTACCGTTATCACGCTGAGGAATGGGAGCACCCGTTCTATCGTTACACCATTGTAACTGCAGCTAATCGCTTTCCTATCATTTTTGATATACATACATCATGCCAAATGACATTCAGTGGCTTTGCAATTCGTTATACGATAAATAACTTTGATGTTGAGCAATGCAGATTTGCAAATTCTTACATATGTTTGCTCTTCGTTACTTTCGAAGTGTTTTTCTCTTCATACTTATAATGAGTAGAAAAAACGACTATCATAAAAGTTAACTGTATAAGTTTCATGAAACCTGAAATTATTTTACATTTTTTTAAATATAATTTTATATTTTATAGTTATGAGCAGCTGACGTATTATAACATTATCTTTTCAACTGACTTTGTTTGTAATTAAAATTATTTGTTTTGCAAATTTTCACTGGAGACCAAAAACCATCAGTTAAGAGTATACGTAACTGATATTGTCTTACAGCCAGGTTCGCCATGACTAATAGCTGAAGCTCGTTTCCATTAATAGCTACCTCTAGGCTATCAATTACATACATATAAAATTTTGAGACCTGAAATCACCATCATCAATCAACGTTGCCTCCCGTACTACCAGCAGTGGTTAAACGCTCTTCTGTAGGTTGGTGTGTTAATTTTTTGATACGTTTTGTGTTTAATTAAAATATTTTAAAATGTTTCTTGAAGGAGTTAACAAAGAAAAGTTAGGGACAAACAAGTTTTTGATATAATTTATTGAGCAATGCAGCAGTTCTGCGGTCATCATCTGTGCGGTATATTTCCTGGGGTGGCCTTCGTTTATTTAGAATATTTTAAGTAGGTAAGTAACGTCAAGAAAATATTGTACTGATCGGGATCAGACTGTATGTATACAGGCTTATAGTGCACGGTGACGGCAATAGGCTTGCCGCTGTTACGTTAGTGGGACCAAATTATAATGTGCAAATGTGGCTGTTTAATACACCTCTGCCTTACGAGATGTATGTAGGCTTCAGCATATGTATATGTGATGTCTTATCTTTTGTGACCACATGGAGGTCTCTTTATATTTTAAAACTCTTGACGACTAATTTGAGATTATAAAGATTGCATGAGTTGATGGGTACCTATAAGCTTTTAAGCGAACAGTCACTGATATTAGTGTTTGTACAGATTATATAATTAGGTACATTGAATGATTTTCGTCAACCGCTACTAAGTATGGCACTTTTAGCGACTTCATATTCCGCAGTAAAATAGAAGTGTCGAAAACCTGTCAAAAACAATGCTAAATCTCCAATTAAATATAAGTAATGGATTGTTTAGGCCGTCTAAGTTAAATTTATAAATATTTACACGAAGAGAAAATCTTGGATGGTGTTCAATTATTCGTTAGTGCATGTCATTATTTCCTCTTGAATATTTATTTTGATGGAAATCTTGTAAATAAGTATTGGTGTCAACAGAAGTTTCTAATGCGCTAATACCGAAGGTTAATTTACAAACTTGAACAATCTATAAAACGTTATATACTGACGTAATTATTTTTACGGCGACTAATTAGTATGTAACTAAGCTATCTGTCGTGTCACGGATCAGGGAACAATGGTCAATGATGTAAGTGACAATACTTGGATCGTGAGCACGCGTGCATTTTCAAACAATATTATGCTTAAGCGGTACTCATTATAAAATCATGTAATTTATGACTCGTCACGAAACATGAAGTAAAATTAGTACTTGTTTAAATAAAAAAAAATCTTGACTGTCTCGAGTAATCCAATGTAAAAATATACCTATGTCGAAGCATTCACTATTATTACTATTAGTGGTGCTATTTATGCCGTTTTGAAGATCACACCAAGTCTTTATTTAAATTTCTCAATCCAACGCCCATCTGCGACCCAGTTCTTGCTCTAAAAAGCTAACAAAACATTGAATTACATATGAATAGAAACTGGATTGAATACATTAATACGTAATTTGGTACGGGCCCTGTAAATTAGGGGGGGAATAATGGATGGCGAAAAGTTTAAATAATAATGTGATATTATTTATGAGACCCCCTCTAATTGCACGTGTGTAGAACAAGTTTCGACACGATTGTAGCCAGATGCTGCCCCTGAGATAATTTCTACAAAGATATCAGAGAGTTTTGTTTATTATTGGACCGTTAAAAAAAACGTTGCTGAATGTCAATAGTCACCGCAAGTGACATTTTGATAGCACTTCCTTCACTTAAATATGAAAAAAAAAAACATTTAATTAATAAAACCATCCTTATACTGAAAAAATGTAACTATAATATATTTAAGATTTCATATAAGTCACCTGTAGGGTAAGTATTATTTAAATCTTTGGATTTATTACAAAGTTAGATTATAAAATAGAAGCAGTAAGTATAAAACCCATTATCTCAAGACTGACTAATTATTTATATTTATTAATTTGGATAAATTTAACCGTAGAGTTTTAAGCCTCTCTCTAAAACTAAGTGAAAAAATTACAGTCAATAAGAAAGCAGTAGTTTAGTAATAATAGGTCTAGCAGAAACAATAGAGATAAGACTAGTTATCAGTCATCAACATTAATTATTGTGTATAAAAACAAAAATATTTTTTTTATCTTTCTTTATGTTACCATGACGTCAGGTATTTTATAAAAATAAAATAATACCTCTTTAAAAACCGCTGCAAAGTGGGTACAAAGATAAGCAACGGTTATGTTTCAAAGACACGGAGCACGCGGTGGTCTGTTTTTATAATCTGTGGGGGAATGTTCTTAACTTAGAGAGCGCAGTTATTAATTTTCTCCACAACATATTTTTAAGTAACGTGTGGTGTACTTATTTTTATACGAGTTCTTTACTTAAAAGATGACTCAACCAGTTTAGATTTAGATCATAAATTATATGAATTTAAGAGCTTTGCACTCCTTTCAAAAGTATTTTTTTTAATCTTACCACTTGGGCGATAATACGAAATGGTGATCTCATGCCGGGGCCCGAGCTCTGTCATGCCTTCTCGAGTCATGCCACCAAAATAAACAGCCGGAGCCCTGATGCACCTCCCGAATTGGACCTGTCGATCTCATGTGTGGGAGTAATTTAGGCCATTATTTCATTTGCCAGTGCGTATACGTACGTATGTACTTAACATCTTCAAGACGAATATTGTTAACTAAGAAACAAAGACTAAGAATAAAATCTTCTAACACACGATTTATTCTTTTATTTCATTTTGTGAATATCCTGATGTACTTTATAGTCCTATTAAAAACATTTATTTATTTAAAGTCTTTTGTTTATTAGCATACTACTTGACATTAGGAAGCCTACAAGGAGCCTTCAAAGACTTTGTTGTTCGATTTCAAATTCTTGAAAACAGTAGAACGTCCAAGACGAAGAGACCCGATACTACAACCGTTATTAACTTATAACAAACCATCGTTGTAGTCGTTATATAAGGTTCGAACCATCTTGTCTTTATCCATCCAAGAGCCAATAGGGGAAAATATGTTTATTTCAGACTTGCTTCATCAGCAAGATCGGAGACATACGTGGGACGATTTGACCCATTGACAACAGCAAGTGTACGTGGTCTTGGCTTGATTTTTAAATTCACTGATGATTTGCTTTACGAACATCATTGAAGTTAATTGTATTTTTTCTTGAAATTGGTGCACATAAGATAAATCCCCCGATACACAGTTGGATATTCTCTGTCAACTGTTCAACAAATTTTAGTCTAATAAACAGAGCTGTTTTACCTGTGCCGTGTGGCATGCTGTCACATCATTTTACCATTTAAAAACAAACTAGATCTGCAATGTAAATATATATATACCTTCAAGATTTAGCTATCTTTCATTAATCATGTGTGTTTAATCTTTAGATCTGTATGAAAAGATTTTTGCTTTTGGAGGACTGATGATGATGCCAATTCTCTTTATAAGGGATCTCACAGAGTCTTCAAGAATTCAGTATGGCTATGACTTTGTTTATTTTGTGTTTATACAATCCTCACAAGCTAATGATAGATTTAATATCATAACAGTGATATCATGGATCAAAGTCTACACTTACATATACTGGTAAACAAGTTGGATATTTTGTACCGTGCGTCGGTAATACGATTCATACTTATTCTCTCCAGTTCACTGAGTGAAGAACTTTTCTTGTGACCTGCTTTTGGATCAGTTAGAAATCATCAAATTCTTAAAGGACACCGACATCTTTTTTAGAACTTGGGCTAAGACATGAACATTTCTTTGTTGCAATAATATATAATAAATAATTAAATATCATAATAATATTTCATATATATCTCACTAGTTATGCTATTTAATGTAGTATCTAAAGCTATGTACACTAATAACATTATTAGTAAGTTCCAAATATATAATTTTAATATCTATCATATTTTAATCATTATTATAGTATCTTGTAGAGCGCGTACAGGGTCAAAGTTTGAAGGATCCAAAATCAAGCTATTATTCATAATCCATATCTATTTTTTTATTAATAAAGAATACCAAAGATCAAAAACGAAGATGTTATTGACATACATATGTGACATGATGATGTCAGATTAGTTAAGTATTTAAATAGGTTAGATAAGTTTTAGGTACTATTTCTCAAAATAATTAATTCTCAATATTTGTTATTTTATTTTCCATAAATTAAAAGAAATACAAAGGAAACATTTATATATTTGGACAGACGAACAGACGGTAGTTGTCACTTGATTTTAAGTGACAACCACCGTCCATGGACACCTACAACTCAAGAGTCGCAATGCAAATTAACGTTATTAAAATTACTGCTCATAAAAAGTCACGGACTTTAACTAAAACCAAGAAAAAGAATACAACCCAAGGATATTTAAAAGTTACGCGAGTCTGCGTTACTCATAAGAAATCCACCTGAAATCGGTCAAGTTGTGGTCAGAAGGTGCTGGTGGTTTCTTTTTTAATACGTAACCCTTACAAGGAAAATAACATATGCTGAAATCATTCTCACTCACAAAAAGTTTAGGAGGTTCTCAAGAGTGTGATTCATTGATTCCTAGATACAAAAACCGCGTCAGGTCAACAACCGTTTTGAAAGGATTGGCTAGTTTTTGGCAGTAATCATAATAATAAACTAAAGAGGCCAGCCCGTTACTTCCCGCTCCATGAGCGTTGGCATCGTAGTGTTATTATATCCATGTTCTGTTAAAACTAATTTATAAAAATCATCGTGTCCAAAATCAAGCATGTTCTTGTTCTTGCTCATAGCTTCAAAAGTGCTAAATATATGTGACATGTGTTCATTGACACCGAACATACATTATAGAGTTTTGAAATTGTAAGCCTGAATCAATAAAAGATAATAATGATAAAGTAGTATAATAACGATATATGGACTATATACTAAGTAGAAGAAATAATAAATTAACCTTGATGAGTTATTTACATAAGTAATAAAAATCGTTCGTTTTCATCCTCAATTCCTATCGGGTGATTTGTAAGACAAAAGGGAAAGTAATCAATAAAACGATGTAATAAAAAGATCAATTTCATTGTTCTCTGATAACTGTCAATCCGTAAGCAAAGAATATTTTATAGAAACTGTTAACCATACCACTATGCAATATTAATAATGTCACCAACTCCGCCGCCGGTCTCCGATGTTAAAAAACACTCTGTGTGGTAGCCCACGAGAGAGCACGAACACTAGTATTGTACGAAAGCGTAAGCACCCCAGATGACTGATGTGATCTGCGATTAATACAGAAGTAAAATGTTTACGATTGTGTGTATGTAAACAAATTTCATGTCATTTGTAAAAAAATAAGGAGCTGAATAATATTGATAAATAAAAGGTGTAAAAATTAACTTGTTTTACGTGCGCAGTTCAATAATTAATTTAATAATACATATTTAATATGTTCAAGTAGTACCAAGAGATGCTGATACTATACCACGTCTTATGAGCATCTATTTCAATTATAATCATCTAGACCTGCACTTAATGTTCTGAATTTAGTAGTGGGTTAGCCTTAATCCGCCTGAGTCACCTATTGTCATTTTAAATTGAATTCTGAGTTGATCAAACTCAAATTGCAGTATTATTATTAAAAACTACTTAGAGCTAGCGTTAGACTAAGAAAAGAAAACAAATATCTGGAACTAGCTGCCGGACTTGAATTTTTTTTTGTGTAATTAACATATGGTTCTCTTTTGATAGTGCATTTTGGATGTTTATGTGCTATCTGACATTATGCTATGATAAAAAAAAAAAATAGAAAAAAAATGTAGATGAAACCGCGACCACCGTCAATAAAATAAATACTAAATGAAGTTTACAAATTTAGTTATAGTTATAATCATCATCATCTTCTCATCCGCTCTAGATAGAGTGGTTTGATATAATTGCTGCAACCTGACGAAGCATTATCGTATGGTTGTAAAGCAAGTTATTGCAGTGGGACATTGGTAATACTCAGGCTTTATCTAAACTTGATATTTCTTGATGCAGACAAGAGTAGTTTGTAATTTGCAACTGTGTTGCGTCAAGCGGGGACCACTACAGTGTATGAATATTTATACGAGTTTCATCAATTACGGCATCTCTCTGCCCGTTAGTGTATTTATTACTGAAAAATCACTTTAATAACTTCCACAAAGGCGGCAACACTACATACACATACATTTTGTTTATGTTTATTTTTCTATGTTCTAATAAGCTGATATTTAATCTGCTTACAGTAACCAACATCTAGTTTGCCTAATGTATATTTCACTATGTTCTATGTCCTAGAAATGGATGCTGATACTAACTAAAAATGGAAACGATTATTGTTTTAAATTTCAGTCAAGTTATTTCGTTCGTCTTCAGTAATTATGCAATAATTGCAAATCAATCACTTCTCTAAACAAATATAAAAATCGTATTTTTTCGGTGAACTGACAATTTATATATATAAAGAAATGAGTAACATATTGTGGATACTGCTACATTACCTAATATTGGTAGATCTCATTTCTTCATCACGTTAAATTGGATAAATCGCATGCAAGAAAACTTACTGGCCTGTTGGTTTAGTGAATATAGAATTGTAGGTGTATTCAAGGTGTAGGGTAGGCTACACCGTCACCCCCACCCCCCACGCGGTCACTCCTAATAAGATTATAACCTGGCAGTGTATGCGGCAGTGGGTAGATACGGCTTAAGCCATTATTCCGAGATGAGAGACATATCAACAAAAACAAGGGTTATTTACTAGAAGAATCTATCACAAAGAACACTGATAGAAAATTCTTACTTCGCTTAGAGGTGCTTGGTCACCTGCGAGTACAGTAATATCATTTCCGAAGAAATCATTCAATCTCAGTGACTGTTACTATAGTACGAATATTATATTGAATGGCGTCAAAAACCTATCAACAGCATGCAGACATGGCTATAGCCTGTGTAACCCCTTTTTGAATATATTGTAAAACAGCATTCCAACAAATACGGCGGTGAGTGGTAAGTTAGTAACAGAGTTCATATCTCTAACAAAATTTAAATAAGTACATTGCTGTTATCAGTGGTGCAGGATATCGATGTGGTAAACCAACTAACGATCACCGCCATGGTACCGACGTTAATGATCTATATCAAGGTTTTACAGTTAGCAACATTTAAAACTTTATAAAAATTAAAACATTTCAATAGAGTTTCTTAATAAACTCACATCATGTCCACAGAACTACTATAGGTATATACCTACCTATAAGAGCCTATATAGGCTCCTACATACATAATATATTACAGTTACAATATAAGGAAATAGATACTAAAGTAATAAAATAGAAAAAGGTCATGTAATGAGAAAGAGTTGTGCACTTGAGAAAGCTTGAAAAGAGTTGTGCTATAAAGCTGCGAAAGAGAGTGTAACAAAATGTATAACAATAGTTCAATGTTCGTAAAGTTTAAAAATTCATACAATAAATATCTAATTAAAAGTATACTCTTGATTCGTGCACTGAAACATGATACTAGATACATATTTGTTTATCTAAATGTTGCAGTAGTTGTGTTCCGATCCGTCAAACCTTATCTTTACATGTCCAGCCTCTACTCAAGAAGAGATACGATGAATCTTTCAAAGCAATCTTGTCATTATCTGCCATATAACGAATGTCACGTGAACTCATAACAGATTTGAGATGCAAGATGGCGAACCGTGGGCGAATATCAACACTGAGTCATAACGCCATCCTAACGTTTGTACCTAACCTTTAATTAACTTATTGCGTATCAAATTTATGGCATTCCAATGCTCAATTTGTTATATTATCTGTCATATTTATGTAAAATCTACACGCGTTATAGGGAACTTATCTAGCGCTATACCCACATGCAAAATCTAAACCAAATCTTAGGGATATATTGAATAAAGACCACTTAGTGAATACTGCGATAAGACTAAAAGTCAAGCTTATCTTTAAGACTAAAAGTTTATATCAGCGACGGAGAGGTTTCAAGTGTCTAACAGTAAATCAGTAAACAATATTTACTCAACAAACACACGAGCTATTTTTCTACTAAATGTTTGTTGTATTCTTCTTCAAGCATCAGTATAAGAACAGCACAACATTTATAACATTGATGGAAAAGACAAGATAAGTAGAGTTTTATACCTTCCTAGGCTTGGAAAACGTGTAGGTTCTAACCATAATATGTTAACTTTTTTAATGATTCCAATAAATCAATTGCGCCAACAAATGACGCTTATATATTGCGTAATAATTTAAAAATAAAATCCAACATTATTATTTCTAGTTATCAGCAACGGTTGAGCAATTGATAATAAAAAAAAACTAAACTTTACTTTAAGATGAGTTGCGGTAGTACAGTGTTAGGTTTTTTTAAGCTGCTAAATAATGAACATACGCTTAACTACCGATACCCTTTTCAATACCTAACTAAAAAGCCACTAATTTCGGATTGTGGTTTTCTTGAAAGTATAGGTTTCGTAACACGTAATCCCTAAGATGGTTTGTATTAGTAAATAAGTAGTAATAGTTGTAATTTAAGTTTAAAATATTTATCAGTTTGTTTCAGTGAACTCATACGTCCTAGTCTTGCCATAAATATTGTTACGAGAAAAAATCTTTTGTTTTTCTGTTGCCTAAAACATTTATTACTGTAATGTGTGTAAATTTATACATTAATATAGTATCAAATATATGACGCTTAGTCAAAATGATCTCCAATGGCCTCAATATAGTCCTTTAAACGTTGAGACACGTCAACGTAACATAATGCACTCTCTATGCATATATAAGAATGGCAGTGAAAAATTTTCTTCATGGGAAAATTTTTCACTGCCATTCTTATGGATTGTTTTAGTGATTCTAAATTATCATGGCGTTTAGAACATCCCAAACTCTGTAAAACTGATTACAAATCATAATGCAGCGGATTAAGATCTAGACGTCAGTAATTTTTTTTCTGTGACCTTTTGCGTACCGCTTAAGATGAAATCTTTTGCTTTAGGACAGGATTTCTTCGAATTGTTTCCTAATCCTTTGATTGCTTATTTCGTAAGAATACTACATGGACGGCCATATATTTTTCTGTCACAAACAGACAAGGTTTCATAGTACCTATAGACAGCCCGGTACATATATATTCGACTAATACCAGGCGGATGGCGAGTTTAAAAAAAATGCAATTTGGTTCACTTTATCACCCTACTCCGTTTTAATATCACAGAAATATTTAAAACCAACTAAGAAAACGCAACGAATATTCATAATATAATAATGACAGATTCCAAATTCAAATGCGATGTTATGTTTTTTTTTATTGTAGTAACCGTATTTATGGCCAGACTAAGGTGTTACTAAAACGAACCTAGTATTTTAAACTTGAAATTTATAGAAATGTCCACACATGAATCTCGGAATAAAGAATAGTGATAATGTGGTGTACAGGTGGATACTGAAGTTCACAGTACCCTAAGCTTTGCGCCTAAGATAGGTGAACCGGGCAAATCATAACTTACCATGGCCATCATGAACAAATTTCATGGGCCACATCTAGTAGATTACTACAGCTCTCTGTTAAAAAACAGGCACGGGATATCTTAGTGGTATAGATATAATAATCTTTAATTAGAGGACTTGGACTTCCCGGCCTCAGCCAGTTCGAGTTATAGGTATAAGCAATATCTCGTTGCTTCGATTTCTATCCTCCCTATCCTGTCAATATACCACAAATCCATCACATCCATCACATTCCCATCTTATTCCCAAAAGTGCCTGGATGACGGCAATAGGATTGCATACTATTACGTAAATGGACTAAATTATTAACGACACAGTATGCTCGTTAATTACACCTCTGCCTACCCCTTTTGGGAACACAGACAGGAATGTCTATATGTATGAAGTGATAATTCTTAGTGATATACTGAATACTAAGGCAATAAACATAAACTCTAGCGTTACTCTGGGTCCCGTTGAAAACTTACAGATAAACAACCGAGCTTCTTGCCAAACGGTACTAACATATGTCGTTTAAGTAGTGCTCGATTCTGTTTACTTATTGCTTAATCTTAGAACCTAATTCACGTTGTTACAAACTATCTAAAATCAAGTATAGTTATTTTGTTAAAAGCACGTGTCGTTAAACATGAATAATTATATTTATAGCACGTAATTGTGAGGCTATATCTATATAAATAGGCTATATCAATAAAATAGAACACCTACCTCCTTCCGACTTTTTCCAATTGATAGTCTCAAATACCAATTGCCAATATTAAAATAACAGTTAAGGTAATCTAAGATCCTTGTTTCCAATTGAGTTAACACCGCGTAGATAAAAACTTGATCTTCCCTGTACAAGAGCAGTTGCGCGGGCGCAGACCAAAAAGTCGACGCATTCCATTGTTGATTGGAAACAAGTCGCGGTCGCGGTCTCCAATGGGAAAAGTCGCACAGCTCTTAAAACAAGAAGCGATGAATGTTGGTATGATTGAGTCGGTATCGTTGATTTTGTATTAAAATTTTGCTAGAGATGTAGTGAAATTCCAGAGAATCTATGGATTCATCTTATTGTGTAAAATTTGTTGTGCTATATGTCATTTATTATTTCCGGTTTAAAGTAAACCGATCTTACAGACGAAAACATTAAACATGTAAGTAATTGAAACTAAGTAATTAAATATTCTTCATGTAATTGATGACTGATTATATTATAAACATATTTTGTGAAAATGCTGCAAAAGCAAATTTTATCATAATAAGAAACAACTTCTTTTAATAGATATTAGTTCACTTGGTCACTTAAATAAAAATATATTGTTTCAGGGTTACACTGAAGGAGAAAACATCACTGAGCCAAAGGAGTGAGTGGACGAAAGGATATAAGGAGAGAATCTTGAATTGATGATAATGTGGATGAATTTCTGAGCATGTACGTATATACATATATGTATATGGGTGGCTGTAAAATTAGGATTTTATGATATTTTAGTTTAGGATAGGAAGTTTATATATTATATAAGTACATCTATTTCACAACTTCAAAGTTTGTATTTATTATATTTATTTATTTTTTATTTTAAAACTTCATGGACACATGTACATGGGCGGATTTAATGCCTAAGGCATTATGTAAAAGTCGAACTTGGAGTGGTGGAGGAAAGTGATAGGGTAGGTAACATTACTACATTATATACATATATTTAATGTACATATCGTAGAACTCGAGTTTGGATTTAGTTTTAAATTATCTACTGTGTCACCGTTCCAATAATGATAATAACTTAAAAAACTTAAAACACTCTTTGTCACGAAGTATAACGTGTTCCACTTATTAAAACAAAGTGAAAACTGAAAGAAAATACCTATTGAAGACTTCCAATATCCACCTACTGACATTAATATTAGACCAGACGTAACAGGCCCAATCTGTTATAGTCATCAAAACGAATCACAGGAGCCCAATTTCGATGAGCCCAGGTTTACCAATAGGCACCGGAGAGTTCCACAATCCATCTTCTGGCTCCATCACCATTTGCATCCATGCGTAGTAGCAACGATAGTTAGTGAATTACCTCCTAAGTTAATAACAAGTGCAGATAATGTTTATTCAAAAAATCTACTTAAATTTTTTTGAAGAGAAATCTTTTACTGTGTTCATACTATTTTTTTTTGTTTTTTTTCGCATTAATATAACTTTCTGTGTATTGTCTAATACATATTAGATTATATTTAGCACAGCAAGAAAAATCAATTTTTCTATACTTTAATATGAAACGAGTTAGACAGACTTTATGTTTGTAATTATGTGTGCAGATTTTGAATAAATAAATAAAAAAATATATATTTTCAAGATGCCAAATTATGGTAATATCATCCAAACTTCTATTCATATAGAGTTTAATTTCGAGACGAATAAACTAGAAGTAGCTTAAAAATTACTTGTTTACATAGTTGGCTCTGCCTCACCCATTATGGACTGGAAGAGAATGCCAGAATAAGGCATTAAGTCCGCTTATGTGCTAAATGTACATAAAGTTTAAAATAAATAAATAAATATGTATTAAAATATGTCGAAGTTGTGCCTATGGATTAAATTATTGAATACATTTACACGTAGACACAAATCGGTAGAAAAAAATATATAAAAAGAAATGTTTGAAAACAATGATTGTGTAAACGACGACAAAGCCAAAATGGGAGCAAAACAATCAGATGCGATTATCATATAGTCTCCATGGATACGCTTATTTACAATCAGGACTGTAAAGCCAAAGTGATAACGTTCGTATCGCTTGATAAGCCTGTGTTTCTAAGTCAACCCTTAAAAACGATTGTACTTGTCCCATATTTATAGTGAAAGTCTATTGTTTTGAAATATTTATATGCAAGGACAATAATACGAACCAATGCGCTCGTATTATTGTATACGCATTTCGTAGTGTATCTACTACTACATTATTACATAATACTACAGATACTCCAATTAACATACAAACGTAGTAGGTTATATGATATGTACTCGTAGAAATAATCTCTCGTAATATTTTCCTCATGCACAACATAATGATAAAAACACTGAGATTTTTATTTATTTACTTAGTACAATTACGTTTCATAATATTTTTATTACAATTTTTTTTTTTTATACTATAGGGGGACAGACGAACAGACGGGTCACCTGATGGTAAGTGACACCGCCGTCCATGGACACTTGCAACTCAAGAGTCGCAAGTGCGCTGCCCGCCTTTGAGGGTGATGAGGGATAGGGGATGCAGGGAGCGGAAAGAAGAGAGGAGGGATGAGGAGATGGAAAAAAGAAAAAAGCAGATGAAGGGAGAGAAAAGGGGAGCGGGCGAATTGGGCCTCCGGAAACCTCACTCAATTCGGGGAAATGCAACGCAAGCGTTTAGATTTACTGAAGTAACAATGTATCGTAATGTGTCGTATAACGTGGTGTATTGTTAATAACAGTGCTAATGACATCACTGATATTATTGTTTTTGAATTTGTGACTTGCTAAGTCTTCATATGCACGTCACACAAAGTCATGGTAATGAAGTGAGTGAACGATTGATACAACTATGAAACATATGAAGAGTGATCAATGGTCGACTTTATACAGAATGTTTCAGAAACGCGTGGTCATATTTAAGCGGCTTATAGTAGAACCGTGATGAACGTAAAGCAATAAAATTTTATAAAAATTCGTGATTTCCAAAATTACTGCTTATCTAAGTATAAGTACATTAAGATTGTTTTGCCTTTCAATACCAATGACATATTTATATTCCTTCTTTACTGTAGGTAGGCATAAAACATTATAAAGGCGCGTCCACAACTAGTTGTGGCTTTATGTGCGGGCGGTTGTAGCGACCCAGTGCAGGGCGTAATGCGGTACAATCACCGTGCGTTCCCGTGAGAACGCAACCGACACTCCCCGCTCGCCGCCGCGTGCCAGGCTGGCCGAAAGGTCACACGAATTCGCGAAAAGTGTATCTTCGCTAGAGTACAGAGATAGTTTAAATGTTACACAAACTCTTCGCTTTCTTTACATTCTGTAAGAATTTGCATACGTTTGCGACGAGCGATGAAAGAGAGGTCTGAGAAAATACTCCCAGAAAGGACTTGCCTGCCACCATACATACGAAACTGAATGTGATTCTTTATTCGTTGCAGAAACTTATTTAAAAAAAATATTAAGGTATCTGATGGAGAAGATTTATTATAGTCTAGTATAGCACATAGAGTGGATGAGTTTGTTAATGATATGTAGTAATGTAAGAGTCGATCAATTAATTTATGCATGTATTAAGTAATGAAATTGGATATACATATATATGTGTGTATATATAGTGCTTTTAATCAATAATAATAACCGAATTATTTATATTAATACTGAGTATTAAATAATGTAATCTACTGACTATTTGCAAACCGCATCGGCCAAAAGGGACGTGCCCTCTAGGCCACGTCCCTTTTGGCCGATGCGGTAATGTGACATTCTATATATCAGGTCGGCTCATATGCTTAAAGAAGGTTATTTTTTCGAGTGTATGTATGTAGGTAAAGTGTATCTTTATCACATCCTAGAGCTTAATGGTTTGACGGATTTCGACTTGTGACGTCATCGTTATCGTGCTGCAGTGCAGCTCCACTCTAGGACACGTCGGCTACAGCCATTTTTTCCTTGAGGGAGGTTTTCGTGCAACAGTGGACGGCGATAGGCTGATGATAATGATGATGATGATGATGTATAACATTTCGTAATACATACATACGCTCATGCCTGTATTCCTGTATCAATTTAGAATTAAGCCATCGCCACATTTAGAATTTGATTTCACTAACGTAACAGGCCGTAAGCCTATTGCCATCAACCAGGCACTCAAAGATTGTATACATACGTTCTAGTAGATAACATTAGGATCCTAAGTCACCTCTTACGAAACCCGCGGGAAGAAACGGAGCTGCCTTATCTACTCCACTGAAACTTAATTATTCAATTCCTCTCTATTTTGGTTTTTACTGATTTAGGCTTGTGAATCTCGGTATATATAAAACTTTGGGCTCAGTCTGCGGTGTGTGAGATGTGTGGATGTGTGGGGGACACATCCACACATCTCACACACCGCAGACTGAGCCCAAAGTAAGCAGAGCTTGTATTATGGTAATCAGACTGTAGGTAAACAGTAACATACGTAGATATTTCTAAATACATATGTACATATCGTAGATAAACTACACCCAGACACTGAAAACATGTACAATATAGATTTAACTGTGGTAGAGCCATGCCTAGGCACGACTGGGCCGGCTCGACCGGTGCGTTCTAATATAAATAAGAAGCTCCAATCTTAAGTAATTGGTTAGTAAATAATAACAATCTTAATTGATTTCAAGAAACCCAAAAATATTAGTACAGTTAACAAAATAAATAATACAAGTGGGTACAAATCATTTAGGAGAAGTAGAACCTCTCCCAGCTGCCTATTACTTTATACGAGGCATGCCTTTTAAGTTTTTTCGTTTGAAGAAAAAACACAACTAGAACCTTATAGTACTTTTTATTGTTTTTCAAAGTATTCACCACGTAGCTTAATACACTTTTCCATTCGCTTAAACCAGTTATTATAACATTTATTCCACTCTAAAGTGGGGGTGTTCAAAATGGCTGACTTGAAAGCTTCGACTGCTTCTTCACCGGACTGGAACCTTTGACCACGAAGACTTTTCTCAGTTTTAGGAAATGTAAAGAAATCGTTAGGGCTTAGGTCAGGACTGTATGGAGGATGGTCAAGAATTTCTACTTTTTCCTGCTTCAAATACTCAATCGTTTGACGAGCGCTGTGTGAGCTTGCGTTGTCGTGGTATGCGTCGCTTTAAGTTAGATTTTCGAAGTTCGGCGATGAAGACGATTCTCCTCGGTTGAACCTTTGCAGAGTTTTCTTACACCATCTGACGCGGGCCACCTAAGACGAACCGACGGGTCACCTGATGGTATGTGACAACCGCCGTCCATGGACACCTGCAACTGGAGCGTCGTAATGCACTGCCCGCCTTTTAGGATGAAGAGGGATGAGAAAAATTGCCTTGTGATCATCGGAAAGCAGATGCGGCATCCAACGGCAAACTGGCTTTCTCACACCAAGCGTTTCATGCAAGATCTTCTGAATGGCCCTGAGATGCCTAATAGAGCCTCTATCTCTCGATACGTCACATGATGATCTTCGTTTTTTTTTTTTGTCTCATAGCAATGATGTTATCTTCAGTGAAGGCGGATTTTATGCGTCCTTCGCGAGATTTGTCACTAACACTAGTATGTCCAGTCCGCAGACATAGGGCTTCATCACTGAACACAGATGATAGCTCTTCAAAACACTGGAGCCGTGTCAGGCCTCTTGTAAAGTTGTAGAAAATTATTGTACGAACATTTTCCTTTAGATTTAAAATTTAAACACATTCGAATATAGAACAGTTCCAAATTCAAAATTGCCGGGAAAAGGCATGCCTCGTATGGTTGACATCTATGAACACTGCTAACACTGCTGCTTAAGGGAATTCAAAAACCTTTATAGGACTTTTTTTATGGTATAGGAGGACAAACGAGCAAACGGGTCACCTGATGGTAAGTGACTTCCCCCACCCATGGACACCTGCAACTCAAGAGTCACAAGAATGCTGTCCGCCCTTTCGGGTAGGGGAAAGGGAGGTGGGGAAAGAGGGGATTGGCAAATAGGGAGGGGAATAGGGGAAGGCAGAGGGGAAAGGGAGTTGGGCTTGCGGTAAGGTAAGCATTGCTTAACAGCCGGTTTTCTGTGAGGCCGTGGTAATACTCCAGTCGAGCCGGTTAACGTGAGAGAGCCATGCTTCAGCATCAGCAAAGTTATTTTTAAAGTTACATTATGTTACATATGTCTGTTTTATCTGTTTTAACTGGATAAATATCTAAATAGATAAACACATCCTCCGTTGCCTCTATCTGAAGCAGAAACGTCTCAAATAAGCCAATGTCCATCCATTGGGCCCTGTCACACTGCAAGCAAGATACAGTTCAATAATTTAATCACCTTCACGATACCCACGGGATGATTAGGTAAGATTATTCTACTCTACTAAGAACTACAGTGCTTATTAAATTATTAATTATTTAAAAAAACATGCGATTTACTAATTTTCTATTTTTCATAGACACGGAACTTATTAGTATAATTTGTTTTTTAAACAATTTGTGAGGAATGTAGTTTTGTACTGACGTCTAACAAAAACCTGGTTTTCTAGATAATTAACTAATGCAGTTTTAATGAGTTCGATCGCGTTAAAGTAATTTGGCCCGAGTCATTGTCCCGTAATCACTTGAAGGACGGACGAACATTCCACGGCAAAAAAGCCCTTTTATCCCAGAATATTTCTTGCTTTTTAATTTAATTCTTGCTTTTTAATATGGTTTTGGTGATTTATTTAGTACATATAAACATATTGTTTATTAACTTTAGAATTGTAGACACAGAAGTGGGTAAATGCAGGCAGTTAATTAAAGCAATTTTTACTTGTATTAGATAAAACTGTCACAATTATTTATATAAAAAATAAAGTCTATTTTTTACATAGAATTCTACAATAAATGGGTTTTTTAATCAATATCTCTTCTAACTCAATGCGGATATTATATTTAAAAGAATATCTCTCACTTTTTGTTGAATGAAAAAAATCTGATGATTACAATTTGTAATTATGATGTTTCTTGCAAAACTCTCAGTAACCTCACCATGTGAACATACTAAACAATATGATGAAAGAGAGACGTTTCTCAAAGAAACAGCTCATTGAAGACGCTTGACACATACACCAGTTCACACAGATCTCCCTCATCCCTCTCGTTCTATGATAAACCTTACAAGATGAGGGTATATTACATATTATCACAGATCTTTTATAAATGGGCGACCCGTTCACATGCATCCATTGAGGTCCCTTCACACGGTCAAAGGCGACAAAAAATAATACAAAAACCGTTACGCTCCCGAAAAAATGTTCCCATAACTTGAGAATGTCTGTCATTGAGAAATCTGTATAAAATGGTCCGTGTGGGTCGGGCACCGTTAGAAAATAAAATTTAACTGTACAAATTAATTAAATATTATTAAGGCTGTTATCCACCGAATAGCTACGTATGTATATGAGGAGGTTGTTCGGTGTACGTTTTTCAATTTTGATTATCTAGCTATTATAACATACTGATAAAAGCTTGAATGTAACACGAACACAGGTCCAGCTAAAACAGAAAAATTAAAGTATGTACATTATTATTGTCTTTGCATTTATCAGTAACTAGTTATACCTATATAAATAAGTCTAGCGAAAAGCGTTTCAGGATAAAAGAGACATTTATGCATATGCTTCGTGACGCTACTAAAATTTAACTTTATTTAGTTTTATTTTTAACGTCTTGGATATTTTACATAACCATTGTAATAAATTTTAATGTTTTAAAGTGCAACAACATAGAAGCAGAGACTAACTAACTGACATAGAAACAGTGCAGTTACTACCCAGATTCATCGAAGCAACTACCTCGGTTCATTTTAGGTGAAGAATTTTTATCTATGATCTATTGACTATCTGGCATGGTATTTATATCTATGGTATCTATGGTATATTTCTCAGTTTAGTTATTTATACACAGTGTTTTGAAAAAGTTTTGAGTGGACACAGAGTTTTGAAAGAATGGTTAAAAGGGGTTGCTAGACGAAAAACAAAACATTTTTGACATATCCATGACTTGAAAAACTAAAAGCGTTTCGAGTGTTTTCTCCAATACATAAGAAAACTACTAGTTATTTTCTTTAGTTTACGACGGCATGATATCCTTTCGTATGAGTCTTTTTACATAGCTACGGGTAAGCAGTTCAGTGGCTAAGACATTAGGGTGGTTCCGCAGTCTCTCTTGCTATATTAGCCACTGTATTCAACTGCAAGTGATGATGAATTTTGGAATTTGTGATGAACCATGGCAAATTAGATATGGTGCGCAGAATTGTATTTTGCATTTGTTAGAGAATGGAGATATTGTATGTGAATGCTATGCCCCACAATTGTATGCCATACATCCATACTGGCCTGTGTTGCTTAACAGTTTATTTTCTACAGATAGTGCGCTGTTTTATACCATAAGCCACAGGAAGGTTTTTTACTTGTGATGAAAAAAGCGCAGGATATAATAAAGTATATTTAGATGTACTGTCTATATCATCGATAACATCTAAGCAAAAAGGTTTTTTTTGTATAGCTTTAATTAAAAAAAAAAGACACGTCACAGTAACAAAAAGAAACGATACTGCAAGCAGCGTTTTGTTGTCACACATGGATCACAAATGTGCGTGGGACCGAGTATTAAACGCACCATGAATGGACCAAAGACATGGGACCGCAGCCCATAATCATTCTCACGGTTTACACAAATAGATAAAAACTTAATGACGTAACCAGACATAACTAACAGATAATTTGTTAGATAAACGGTGTCAATATCCAGTTACAAACTTGAACTATTGGTTAAATTGGGATTCATAGATAAAAAGCTTCGGTTGAGCCCTGTACTCGGTCATTTCGTGACAACTAATTCATTTCTCAATGTGTCGCTGATTTATTGATTTTCTTGTCATGGTGCGCAGGAAAAAGAATTGAATATTGTGTTATATTATTATATTAATCATTAGGGTAATACAATATACCTATCCTGGTTATTCCGGTTTCATATAACTATTTATACATGTAAAAATATGTATATTTCATTATAATTCCTTTTTATACTCACATATGATAGGCGATACTTAGAAACGACTAATCTATATACATATAACAAAGTTGTTAGCAAAAGTTTTCCTTGCTTATGCAGTAATTAAAAAAAATACATTTAATACTCTAATAATCTAAAATGCTATGCTAAAAGCAGATTTTTTATAATTACAACAGCTCTTATTTTGTTTTATCGAATGTAGGGCACGTATATACCTGTAGAACATAGTAAAACAAACGTGATTTAACAAATAGATAGACAGGCGTTATTTTCTCGTTTAGTATAATATGTATAGATTAGCAGTAATCGCCATTTATTAAAATACATACTATTTTAAATTAAGAATTACCCGAAAGGATCAAATAACTCTAAGTTTAAAGCAGAACTAGGTAGGTTAGGTAACATATGTTATTTGTTCAGTGTGAAACGCAAGAAGACTGCATAGTTCGAAGATGCATTGAGCTATCATGCCATCAGCGCGTCCTCGTCTGGTCAGCATTCTTAAGCCGGGTCCGGTGTCCGCCTCAGGAATGTCTGCGACCAGCAACCCGAGACGGAAGGAGCAGCGGCGGAAGCGGTTCATAGAACTGAACTGCAAAGTTCCAGAACAGCTCTGGAACCTTCTAGACAGTAAACGAAACTCAACCTTATGTTAAAGAGCTAAAATTTTATTTTATTATTCAAACGTTCTCGAAAAGTACGGCTACAACATGTTATCTCTGTTGGGAAGTAAAGGCTCTAAAAACCAATAATTTCATCAGTTAAATGAGACCTTTTCAACTTCTCAATAGAGTTGAGAATTGAACAAAGCAAAGTGGTTACATGACATAAAACTTTAGAAACATTGTGAGTCGCAGCGCGCAACCGTCTCGCTCCACTGTACCGTGCATCCTGCCTCACACAAGTTGTAATTTTCCAAGTATTTTACCAAAAAGTTTTCGCACTAAGTTATATATCGAAACTTAAGTACCAAATAATAAATTAAACATTACCAAGCACTAAACAGTAATTGTCCCATTGATATTCTGCTCATTCAAACATATTTAGTTACATGCCTTTCATGTCGAAAGCGTAATAATGTAATTAGCTACGGTTATAGCGAACAAATATTAACTTTGAGTTTCCAAGAGTCTCTGTTTTGACTGGCACCTTTAAAGACTGTAAATTTTTAAATGGCAATTACGTTTAAAATAAATGTTTTATTTGCTTGTTTACACCTATTATTTAGGACTGATGTATCGCGACTCAAATGCAAATCCCGAGGTTGAGTTGTTCTGACAGGTTATGAAATTAAATACCATGTAAATTTAGTTTACATATAGCATGGTATTTAATTATATAAACTTGTAATGGCGTCAAAATTTGCTTTAGTCTATGTTGATTAAACAATAAAGCGGGGCCCGCATGCATCGTCTGTCTCAATTGTAAACCATTATTGGAAATCAATTGACACAAGGTAAATTGACTCAACGAGATGTCCTTTCAGATGATCACGTCAATTTGTATTATGTTATAAAACAGTTCTTGGAATTTCTTCCAGTTTATATTATGGACATGTCCATAATATAAACTGTTCATACCATTCTGTATAAAGACCGCCTTTCTATTCCAAAATAACGTTGTATGAAATGAAATCAAGAAAAACTAAAATCTTATGATATAGAATACCGAATACTGAATTAGTTATTATACGGATGATTATTGCTATTACGATAACATAGAAACAGTTCTTCAAAGATTTTGGAGCAGATATGTTCTAATTATGTTTAAATACAAAACTAGATATTTTTGATAGCGTTTTTAGATTCCATTGCCTAGTAGTCCTTCCTATTGGGTTTGTACAAAAGTAAACTCCAAAATGAAATGGCAATTTAATATAACGAACTGTTCCACAAGTTGTGTTCTACTTCGTGATCTGTTAGCATATAAGGTCCTTGACCCCATGAATGTGACGATAGCGTTATTCATTCTCTGGTTTTGCTAGTTTAAGTGAAAGTGAGGTCGCGACGCTTTCTATCCGCAACTGAGCCGCAACGCGGACGTACTTGGTGCTGCGCTGGCTTTGTGGCACTTGCGAAAGCTACCCGCCACCATCATCTTAGTTTCTTCCAAGTAGAAAGCTGAATAAGCAATCTCTGTAGACACGAGGTAATCATAGACGTTTACTAAAATACATAATAACATTCCAGTATAGTTTCTACTTCTCAATTATCAATTAAAGTTGATTGGCAATGTTTTACTCCACAGGACGTTATTTTGAACACGATAGTTTCAGAAGAACCAAATTAATTCTTTGAGAAATGGCGATTCTTGTGCAAGAAGTACGAGTACTTAGAGTACCTACTCGCGATAAAACCTACGACTTTAATATTAAATTCAGTCGTTTTCCCATCTTAGTGAATTTTGGTACTAACGGTCTGACCTGTTTCCGTCCAATGTGTTATACTGCAAATTAAAGGCATGCTATTCGGCTATTGTAATCGCCATCACTGTCAAACTTACTTCGGATACAATTTAAAAATTAACTTTTGATCAACTCACCAATGTTGCTAATGAGATTTTTGATTGTTCTTGTCGTTAGTTTCACTATAAAAGTATTTTTTAATGCAGGTCTTATACTAAATGTTTTATTTTTAAATTGTGTCAAATCTATAAACCCACGTCTGTTAAAATGGTATTAATATCAACGTTTTCTCGCTCATATTTCCGCCGTAGAAGTAATGTCGTATTCCTGTTAGTGTTCGTTTTGCTATGTGTTACAGCATTTATACCTCCAATATACGTAACTTATTACACTATTGGAAGGTGTGCGGAGAACACCGTAGCACATTTTTATTCTAATGAAGGGAACAACTCAAACATTACTAAATCTAATATGCTAGAGCCACCGGAATAATAGAACATGTCCTGTGAGTATTATAATTGAATTAATTGCCCTAACACATCCTATACTTATCTAATAAATCTACGGAACTTTTTCAACTTCGTTAAAGCGTTGTGTGCTATAACGTGCTAGTAATTTCCATAACTTAATAATATTCCGACAATTCTCACCTTCTTTTTATATTAGATTCACAGTTCACAAAAAATCTTCTTCAGGTAACCCATTTGGGGGGGATTGTGGGTGGGTTGTTCTTTTAGAGCCCTTCTAATCTAAAATTAACTCAAGTGTCGTTTTCTCCTTTAAATTTGCCAACTCAATTAAGTTCTTGTCTCCGATCAGTATGTAAGGCAGTTAGTAAGAATAGTTGAAGTTGCCTAGAGCTGTTGGCAAAGATGTCAATGGAATGGATGTAAAATCCCAACTTGACTGACTTCTTACTGTACTGGTTTTGTTACTATGTAGTATGTATATACAGAACAGGCAGCGTTGTGTAAATATTCTCTTTCCATAGAACATGTGGATATGCTCAGCACAATGCGCTTGTGTCATTTTATAAGCAGTGCCAATGTATTCTTCTTTGAATCCTGAACAATGGACATTGTGCAGAACGCGACTTGATATGGGATCCTACGTATACGCTCAGTATAATATAACTGCATAATGCATACATGTTGTGTTACCCTTATTCTAAAGTACAATGCGATGAGTCTAATTGCTGAGCTCATTATAAATTATTATAATATGTGATAATAAGAACTCAGCAGTTCATGGCATGGCTCTTCTCTTTTATAGAATATCGGAATTTATGTTCGTGCAGCTATTTTCACCTGTCATTTTATATACGAGACGTTTCTTAACCTAACCATACTTTATGAGATCACGACATCATATTTGTATTTGCAGGTTAAGTCCATAAACATAGTTAAACTAGTTTACTGTTAGCGTTAATTTTAATTTTTCTAACTTTTAGATCACGTAGCTGACTGAACACGGCGCCGCCATATGAAGAAACCCAATAAATAAGTAACAATAGAAAATCAGTTTATAGCCTCACGAAAATGATGACGCGTGTTTGAAACTAAATCTTTGACTTGGAGGAGATACATACATACATACGCACACACCTATATCCCCTAAAGGGTAGGCAGAGGTGTATTATACACCCCCATCTTGCCTATAAGAATTTGGTCCCACTAATGTAATAGGTGGGAAGCCTATTACCAACAATCGGACACTGTATGAGTGTATACATTGTTTCTAATATAAACAGTCCGATACCTTACTCGCCTTTTACGACAAGGTAAGAAAGGAGGAGAAGTGGCTCTGTTGTACTCTACCGAGAATTACATGGCTAATAGAAGTACAAAATTTGTAAATATTTAGTCATTACACACCTTTGTCTGCAATGTGTGGTGACATTAAATATCTACTAATTGACCACCTATTTGAAGAAGCTAAGTAACATGAACATTAATATATACTTATACGCATTTCCCTAGGAGTCCGCACACAACCGAGAAGAAAGAGACGTGACCGCTTTTGCCTCGTCTTAAATATACCTACTGGCGCATATTATATAAGTGCCCAATATTGCCTTTTTATGTTTTTAATACATACATATATTCACTTAAAACCGATAGGCCTCAAAGTGGAGATCGACTTCAAGGCAATAATATAATAATAAATATAATACGAGGTTATGAGACTGGTAATAAAGTGATGACGTCACCTGTCAAATTTGGCAATGCCAGGCAGTCGACCTCCAATGTGAAATAATGTTTGCGTTGCGTCTTAGTTAAACTGCGCAGTAAAATTTTTATTAAAGAATTCTCGTACACATTTAATCAACGACACTGCGATTTAGAGGATATTTTGTTGCTTTCCCAAAAAAACTACTCAAATACCACAAATTTTATGTCACAAACAAAACATTTCTGACATCCTACGTTCTATTATGATTTTGTTATTTTTTTTTATGAAAAAATTAAGCTTTATTCAGTAACCCAGCCTTATCGTTGTACAAAATATTTATGAAGTTATACATACTTTACATATATAATTACTTTTTTTTTTTATTTGTGTGGATACCCCCACGGGTCATCACCTCACCGGAGCTAACGGAGAGGTGGTATGTCGGACTCGAACCGACTAAAACCACACGGTGTTTCCTTCACAAAGGGTTTATTGCAAGGGGCCCAGGAAATTCCTAACAAGGAAGCCTCCGGGAACCATACTTTACATATATACATTCATTATTAAATTGCTAGACTTAGACTAGATTGATGATGATTTGTAATAAAAAAATGAATTATAAGTTTCCTTATTAGCCTGATGCTTTACATTAACCAATATTAATATCATAATAACTGATGACATTAATACCTATATGCCATTACATTTACAATCATCCTGGCAGACAGAGAAGCGTGCTATTTTCAACACATAAGGATAACAAATTACTAATCTAATTCTGGAAGTCTGTGTTGTCTGGTCCAATATGTGGTACAGGATGTCTGCTCTATATTTCAAAAGTTGATCAAATTCAGTACTTCTCTACTTAAAATGATTTCCGCACGGGAATGGTCACAACGCCTATTTTGCTGAGAGGTGACGTATTATGGGAAACTATTGTTACACTGAGTTAATAAAAAGTTAATTAAAAATAATTAAGAACAGATAAACACACAACAATGAAAAGTACACAATGGACGTGTACGTGTATAATTGTAGTATTCTTTCAATTGATTGCGAGTGAATTAAACTACTCAAACATTATTTCAAAAGGAGCTCGAAAGAGCATGTAATTTTTATATCTATAGTACACATTTGTATTCATATTACATCCAGTATAATAGTTTTTACTGTTTATTGGAATAAGAGTTTATGTTGCAACTCGCTTGATGAGAAGTGATAATGAATTATTTGCTTTTACGTAAACATAAATTACAAGATAATCTAAACTTGAAACCCTTTTTTGAAATTCTTCGGACTAGAATGCATGTTAGAATCACCGCAACAATTTTATTATCGTTACCAATAGGTATTTTTTTAAATTATCTTTTATCCTTATTTGGAGACCTCTGAAAAAGAAACAGACAATAAACATAACAAAACACTAACAAAATGTATGTACATATGCTACACAGGACACAGGTTTAGTACATAAAACAAAAGATGAGGTCAATAAGAGTTTAACATTTACTTTGTAATTAATAAGTAAAGATAATTTAATATAGCAGCGGCGGCGTCGTTATCCCCGATAAACAAAAGCGAAGAACATCACAGACAATAACAAAAGAAATGAGACTAGTCCAACCGGCCCGATGCGGGCATTGTGGTGAGAAACAACATAAGTTTACTGCACTGCGTATACTGTTCACATAGATCCCAAGGTACATGCAACAAATAAACTAGGTTGGCAGGTCACAGTAACAAACATATATACAAACAATACAAACGTATATATACAAAATACATTGTATACTCGTAATAATACACGAGACACTTTTTTCCTAATAATTATTACCTACCACCTAGGGGATGTACCACACAAAGGTATGTGGTGTATGCCACAAAAGCAAAAGCGGCACGCAATATGGAACAACATAGTGCAGCAAATGGTTATTTCACTACTTTACGTTACAATTAAACTTCGTGTCACCAACCACGTTAAGGCCTGTAGGAATTTTTCGTAGAATGTTAAGGTTTCAGATAACAGGTACATACATATCAGATTTTATGTTTATGATAACAATGATTGTAAGGACAAAAGTGACACACTTAGTACAGACGTAGTTTTGAGTTTTCTCTGAATGTCTTATATAAAAATAAGCAAACAATGATGTAATACCTACTTACGAATACGATGTTTAAAAGTAAAGTCGTCATCAGGCAGTGACGCAACCAGGTTCTTCATATTTATAAACAGTAAACGCCAAGTGCGACTAATAAATGTACCTCAATCATATACCCATGTCAAGCTCGACAGATTGGGGATGTCATAACTTTTATTAGGTACTTTAGTATTACAAGTTTACACACATCCTATAAAATGAAAATATTATGAGCATACCTACCCAGCTTTTGAACCAGGGCCCTGGTCCTGCTCACCCTGCATAAAAAATCGTGAATTGATCATCTCCCGATTGTTTTGACATACATACTACACAAATACGCAAAACATCGGGGATCGAGTTGTATTTTAAAGTGAGTGGTAATATTCACATAAGAAAACAGGGGTATTTTCTCTCTCATCATCTCTTCTCGTGTCAAATGATGTCATATCGATACAATTTTTTTCATTTCTGATTCAGAGAATGTTGTCGGTTTTGTAAAAACGCTATCTAACACTTTTATAAGAATCCTGTCTGTCAGTAGATTTTCTATTTTCAAAGAAAATTAAAATTTCAAGTAATGAAATTCACGTAAAAGAATCAATATCGATTCACAAAAGGTATAATAACAATATTCAAATTGCGGCGATACTCTAAAAAGTATTTGATCGTGATACTCTATATATGTGTAATATACCTAAAAAATTACAATCTTGAACAGAAAAGTTTAGTCAGTTATGGAAATAATAACGTTTATTTAGAGGAGACAAGACTTGCAAGAGATGTTGTCCGAACTAGCTGAGACCTCAAATCGTATCGGTTTGTGGTGAACATAGATAAAAAATGTGCTTAATCTTTATGTTAACTTTAAGCTGATATTTGCTCTAAAGGCGTCGGTAAAACTATATGAAAAGCACCTAAGTGCCTTAGGCAGACCTCGCAACATTTTAAGAACAACTTCGAAAGGGGAGACACCCTCAAATAGTCATCATTTTGTAACGGAATACCGCGTGATTTTCATCAAAGGTGTTACCAAAGTAAAACAAAAAATATTATACGGGAATACCTGTGCAGATGGCATCAAACAGAAAAGAATTAAGAAACAAGCCTTGGCTCTGGTTATCAGCTACAAAATAGGTAACTAAAAATAATTTTATTAGAGAGTTTAATAGATTGTATCGTAAGCTAGTACGATTGAATCAGATATTATTAATGTGTTAACAATAAGTCGATATATTTAATTACCTGATAATTGATATTACAATTAAGAGTAAAGATCTAAAATGACGTGACGTGTTCGGTGATCTTTTATTGATAAGTTCCACAAATACATAGTTGTACTTATTAAAATAGAATTAGTACTAACCATGTTCGTACATATGTACACCTGTAAAATTACATTTCCGGATACTAATCCTACAAAAATAATATTAGTATGGTACTTTAATGTTCTTCTTAACCATCTAACTACCTTTGCGATAGCGAAGGGACTAGTTCGTTGAGTCAGCTCTGTGCCCCAAATTCCAAAGCACACCATCCGCTATACCTCCACACCGAGTAAACAACTGTAAAAGACTAGTAATAAAAACTAGTTTGACTTGCATCTGAATATCTAAGGGGCTATTGTTTTATAGATCTAGCGACTCGCACTATAACATAGTATTAATGTCTAGCAGATGCTTTATGACCATATGACTATGTGAAGAAACTGTGAGGTATGTTATTGTGCTTATTTTCGTAAAAGATTTATCCTTAGGTATTATAAGTTAAGTCAAATTTATCGGATTTCTAAGGTCACATTATTTTAGTCGAACTATCATTATTCGCCAGGATCAGAAAACATAAGGTTCATTGCAAGCACGAAAAATAACGTGTTGCCATGCAAAACGAGTAAACTATAGTTTACTTTAGAAGTACTGTTCTAACCGCATGTCAGTGGGAAGGAACCCATGTGATAAACAATTTAGCGAAGTCGACCTTCAAGGCTGCTTGGTCCGAAGAATGTATTCGGTTGCAGCTACATTGCTATTTTCTAAGAAATGTGGCAGACGCGTGTATCACGCTCATTTTTTTAAACAACATTTTAAAGAGCGACAGCAAGTGATTTGACACTATTAATATATTTTCTATAATCTAGTTTAACAGTTATACGGGTCATTTATATAAACAGTTTATCTTTACAACGAACAAAGTCTGGGGTTTAATTATTTTAACATTCATTAAAAAAATTGTAGATAGGTACATACATTATACATATGTACTTCATGACACCATGATTTTTACTTTGATCAGTTCTATCAAGAAAAGTTTATTAAGTACCTTGAAAGACACAAATTCGAAACGATATGTATGTAAAGGAGGTTCTTCATTTATTCTGTAGTTCAAGTATCAAATTTGAAAGCACACACTATAAATTCCTTTGCCTTCTTAGCGCCAGCCTACCTGTAGTGTAAAAAAAGCATTCTGGCTGCAGGGCCGTGTCGGCGCTTTTGAGATAATTTATAAGGCTCTGCCTTTCTCGGAATTTCGAAATCTCGTCGAGATAGCTTCGTGCCTAACCCGTGGTCGCGGGGAATGGAATGTAACGGATTTGGATAGGAAAAAATAGTGCATTGTAGAAACACCCATTGTGTTGCGTTTTCGTAACGTTTTCTCATTTAAACATGAATTGACTACGTTATGTAATATCGTAGTTTAATTGACACGGCTTGATTTTTCAAATAACCTGCGTTTGATTTAAATTCCATGGGTTGGGTTGGCATTTCCTAGCATTGGTTTTCTATAATATTGTAGGCTTTTAGATAATTGTTGGTCACTTTAGGATCATTAGTTACTTCTATTCTTTATTCTATTTAACTACGTGTTAGCTATGATGGAGAAGAATATCTAATACTTCTAAATGGTTTATACTGAATATTGATAACTTTTCTTCTAGGCTACAAACAGGAAAAAGAAGGAAATATTAAAACGCGTTAAAAAGAGGCGGATCTGTTTGGATAATGATTCATAGACCTTAAAATCGCATAACATTGCATGTATGCAGGCAAGTAAATGAACCCCCTAACACGGTTACTATTTATTGTCCTTTTCAGATGGCAGTTAGGTATATAAAAACCACTTCTATATATTTCCTTCATACAAAGCTTGGTATTTTATCACGTCAATACGTAATACCCATGTCCGCAAGCTTGGTACTTCGTGCAACTGATCTCGTCCCGCGGGCTGAGGCACGGAGCGAAGAGTTCTGGGAAAAGCAGACCGCATACCATGCTGCGAGACGCTATTGGAGCGCTTTGGCTTGTACCCGCCTGCTTTCTCAATGATAACATATTTCAGAAGCGACACAAAAAACGTATCTCTAAAATTGTATTATTATCAAGTTTAATTATGTCAAAATATTTAAAATAAAATTTATTAATTAGAAAGATGAGGTGGTATTGCCTAAATTTACTAGCTAATCAGGACCAGCACAGAATTTGGAAGCGTGCCCGGTGGATCGGACTTTACCAATTGAAAGTGATCGCAAATTGACCCGACCTTTAGATATGTTTAGTATAAACGTATAATTATAATATAATAATATATAGAATATTTTGAGATTCGTGATGTCAGTCTTTTGTTGTGGCAGATCAGAACATCTTCCGTCTACCAATGCACTTTCCCTTCAACTTTGACATCCTTGTTATATGTTTATGTTTGACTAGAAGATAATTAATCAATTGTATGTTAGGCAATAAGCAAGAGTAGTGAAGCTCTGAACATTTACTCTATGACCATTGTTAAGCCATGATGTGAACGCTATAGGCACCGCTCTCGAGCCGGGTTCATTCATTAAAATATGCATTTATTACTTGCGTGCGTCTGAGCATTGCCGATGCCAGACACAGACAGACCTTTAATATTTTACCCTTTGTCCTAGATTGTATTTTAACTTAATAGCTTTGACTCCAACACAAAATTTACCTGATGTCTAATATAAAAATGCATTAACACAAACACAGTTTATAAACTGGAAAACCCAGGACTTTGAAGTTTGAAGGACTTTTGAGTTATATTGCAGATAAATAAATTAAACGGCTTTCATTCAAATCAGGAAAGAATTAAGGGGGTGCAAGCGAAGCGAGGAGTAAGGGATGAGGGTGACAGCTGCGAAGCACGTGGTGTGGCAGCTGGTTCCGCGCAGACGCCGCCGTGCGCCGCCCGCGCAAGCTGCGCACGCACCTGCCAACGTCAAATATTGGGCACATATATTTTTTCAATACCATCACAATGCAAAGTTTTGTAACACATGCTTTGATTCACATGAAGACTGGTCATAGTAAGTAAAAAACCATACGTAATATCATGCACATAACTGGTGTAATCAAGTTGTAAGTAGGTCATTATCGGTCTGGATAAATAAATAAAAACCTTCAATGGTTACATCTTTGGTTGCACAGATCAATGCAACAACAACGTGAATGACGAATAAACTAACGAGCAGACCTGCATGTGTAATCAACATAGGTATGTTGTGTTTTACGTAGGCAGGCCACGTTTATCATCATATCTCAATTCAGTTTAGCTAAAGCACTTAGGCGCTCTCAAGCGCAGCAGTTGTACACATAGTGTTCATGTTAAAGGTGATAAACCTCCTTGTCGTTAATTTGTTTTCAGTTTTATCTTTATTGATAATTGTCAATTTACTGTCATTTCCTCGCGAATATTAAGTATTACATATTTATTTCATTAATAGAACTAATCTTATCACAAACTTATCTGTTTTAGGTAAAATTATATTATAAACTGTGGAAAGTAAATGTTAAAATAAATATGTAAAAAATCAAAACATGGAATCGGCTCAATCAACAGATATTGTTGCAAGCGCATCTGATGACGATGAGGATGATATAGAACCTAGTTTATCAAAAGAAGGTGAGTATCAACCTAGGTTTTTAGACATTATTTTTATTTTTTTTTATATTAGCCTACCATAATGACTCCACTTTGCCTAATGGAAAGCACCACGTGGAGTCTAAGAGTGGTGGTCACCATCCTCATTGCAAGTGTAGTCAATGTAGCATGGTGACCCACACTATGGTGGCATTCATGAATAAAGTTAAGCCATTACTGTAGTAATTACCTATGTATGTAAGTAGATCAGATAGACTATTCTACTATAAATTACCGAATAAAATTATAAGGACAAATAAGAGTATCCATTTAAATATTTCACCAAATACATTATTTGAAAATTTGACCGGTTGAATATTGACTACTTTCCTAAGTATGTCGCCTATATTTAAAAAGGTACCTACTTTTAAATTTACCAATTGCTAAAACCCCTTTTGGTAATTACAGATCTGTAACAACAACATTTCATTTTTAAGAATCTCCCTTTTAAAGTTTTAATCGTAATTTAAAACTTTTAATAAATAAATGTACTCAGATTTTATTGTTCTTTTTTTCTTCATAGGTAGGTTGGTAAGCTATAATATTACACATAATATTATGCAATGTTATATAATCACCACACTTTTTTAATGAAATGAGTACTTTGGAGGGTTGAGGTTGTAATACATTGTATTAAAAAAACAATATTCATCTTCATTTGACTAGGAGAAAGTTGCCACATACTTATATAAGATTCTCCCATGAATCAGTGGGAAACACACAGGGCTAGGCAGACCCGTATTAAGTTTGTTATCTGGACTAAAAAGATTTAAAAATATATAGCATGTATTTATCTATCTTTTATTTTACTAGAACCGAATTTTAAGGTGCAGTAGGCTAGAAGGTAAGTTATAATGTTGAAGATTGACAACAATTTAAATAATTTTACAAATATTTTGATATCTACTATGGGAGTAAGAAACGATAAGTTGGCAACACTGCTTACAAAGTCAAAGCTGTGCGATGAATAGTTTTTGAACGAACGTTGCGAATGACGCATCTTGCCTCACTGCTTTGGTTGGTTGGGCAGCGATCGATTGTGAGCGTTCGTCACGTCACAAGTTCTACGTTAGACCAACGACCGAGACGCGAGTTTCGCACTCATGTTGGAAAGTTGTGTTGTTTGTTTATCCATGTTCGTTTGACAAGTGAGAGTGAGAACTAGGCAGCTAGTGGGTACCTAGTCACAAAACATTTGTTTTTTTATCGTGCTTTCTATCCTGTGTTGAAACCCACCTGAGGATTGAAAAATGAACAATACTATGAAAGGTAAATTAGATTTCCTTACATAACCTTCTTTCATTTGCCATATGTTGCTAGATTTGGAACAAGGCAACGTCACATATTTTCGTTTAAATATCAGGGGCTTGTTTACAGTATTGGTTTTATTACACACATGACATATCACTTAAACCAAAAACTAACCATATATATGTATATCTTACTGTTTCATTATGTAATTTGTAACAAGTATGCCTTTTATTCTACACGAATATTGAAACGAATAAGTAATAAAAAACTAGAGCAGGGTCTGTAGTCGTTTTTAACCTAAAATACAAATTGTTGGTTCTTTTTTAGAAATTTACAAAATACACCAACGTTTTCTATTACTCGTTTATTGCTATGTTAATCATTATTTCTGTATTTATAAAATGTAACTCCATCTATCTATATATAGTACTAAGAATAATGGGTTAAGCAATAAAGGTATATGTGTTAATTTAATAATTACCAGTGCCACTTTTAGTATATTATAGGTGTATTGTAATACTTCCAAGAACTAACTTTAATCAGTCTCGGTCAGGAATTTGTACTTTTCCACAATCATTAAAACTTGATAAGATATTGTCATAAAGTAAAGATAGAGCACATATAAGCAAAACTCCTTGAAAACAATAACATATAATAATCTGAAGTACTAAACTGATACTTGTACATATACAAGTGCTCCATTAAGTAGGTAGTTACTTTTTTTGTTTGTTACTGCCAGTGGCCTTGCTATTTGATTTTCCTCTACCCAACGGAGCCTCTCTGCTTAGTGTTACCAAATTAGTGAGTACATGTTACCATTAATTGACACAGATCAATTAAATAAAACCATATTTTATTTCATCTAGATACCTGCTCATAATTTATATTAAGTAGAAAATAATGTCTGTCATAAAATATTGTCTAGCAACAAATGTTTATTAGAGCTTACATGCAAAGAAATCTGAACAGTACCTAATTATACTCAAGCAATAAGCGAACATATATAAATATATATTTTATTGTAACAGGACTAGGTGTTTCTCTCTACCATCTGTATACATATATTATATGAATTGCTGTACCTACAGATCATATGAGTAGTATAAGGAGGAAAAATTTATGCTTAGTATTGTTAGTTCTCTTTGTTTATTGTCTTGTTTTTGGTTTTTATTTTCCTGTAATTCTCTTGTCTAAAAATAAGACTCTTTAACGTAACTGCTAGCGCCATCTGTTAGGCGCTAAGTTCATTTCGTGTGCCAGAATTGTAAATATTTTCCTTAATATTTAAAGCATAAATGAACGATAATGAAATAATATTATTATATAAAAATAGATTTAAGATTTTTATCCCTTTATATTTATATGGCCATTTTTTCGAGGCCATTGAAGTGAAAACCCTAGAAAACTTGACTATAGGATTTTTTTATTATGATTATTATGTATTAACATTACTGCTGAGTGAGAGTATTATGATTATTATGTATTAACATTACTGCTACTGGCTGAGTACTGCCGAATTGTCTTATACTGCTGGTATAAGACATACAGTTAAGAAAACATGCTTCTTTCATTAAAATTGGTATTTGTAACCTTTTTACGTTTACGAATTCCGTAAAATTCCAAAAATCTTGTTTAGGATCATAAAACTGGGTGGCTTTAGATAACAAATGGAACTCATTATTTACAACAGTATCCTACTACATTCATTTAACACTCAATGCTATCCTCTTTGATATGTATGTGCCCCATCTGGCGGATGTTCTCTTCCGCTGACACCAATTCCGGACTATCCTTTAGTTTATTTTTTCATATTTTATGATGAGAGAAGCCACAGTTTGTTTTCAAACTAACGTATATCAACAAGCATTATTTCATTCATGCTATCCGTTTTTGGCTGGACGTTAGAATCTCACTTTTGTGTAAAATAGTGTCTCTAATCATCTGAACTGAAATAACGTAGACGTATGTAGCTAAATAGATACTAGTCTAGCGCGTAGGCGCTACAGGCGAGGCATTGGAATTCGAAAGCCGAGCGGCGACCACCCATAGGCATGAGAACATGGCCCCGTCCCCTTCCCCACGCTTGCTCTCCCAGCCGGCGCCGCCTCTTGCCGCTCTTTAAGGCACAATGCTGAATTTCATTTGCTTTTTGCGGCGAGTGACGTGAACTTTGCAAATGATAATATCAGTCTGGGTGGACTTATTTCTTCCAACAGTTTATTTCTTGAAAGGTTTACTTTTGCAACATTTATTCGCACGTTGACCGCTGATAATTATTTCTGTTACATGTGTTATCAATTTGGTAAAATATCAGCACTAACTTCTGGTACCTTCTACACGTTTATTTTGTAATTTCTTCCAAAGCTACTACGTACCTACATTCCACATTCCAGACCACTGTTGTATTATTTTATTTGGTATTGTATTAGGCCCGCCCATCAGTAAACTACTGCCACATTCCAAAGTCCCTTTTTTACGTTGTGTGGTCGCGGGTTTCCGCTGAAGACGGCAACGTCGCGTTTCAAATATGAATGAAATCCGGTCTGCTGTGAGCGACATGGCAACGTCGCACCAGACGCTAGCCTGATTGAGAACTTACTACCAGTGTTGCCACTTTTTGAATAGAGAATAGTCCGTAAATTGTGCAAAGATATAACGTATTAATGCCGGTGTGAAAAAACAAGTTTTATGTTATTATCTACATAATATTGTTTCTGTCCGAATCCTAACTTTTATTATTAAAGCAACAACGTAGGGAACCGTTCATCAAGATAAAAGTACTTACTTTACCCCAAGTGATAGGAAATACAATTTTAACGCGATCGACGGCGCGGGCATAGTGGGTGTACTTTTTGTAGAAATAAATGAATAATAAGAGCTGTTTGGTTTTGTAGTGATTGTAATACATCTACGCATCTGCATCAGTAAAATAAAATAGTACCTAGTATTTAAAACAGCTGTCAGTTCTAAACAGTGCACATCACATAACTATATCTACGACGAGGGTATTTCTACTAATTTGTATTAAATGTTTCTTTTTACAAATTTAAACTAATAATAATTCCACTATTATCAATAGACATGTAAATTATGAAATTGAAGCATAAAGAACAAGCATTACACTTAGTTTATAATAATATTTAGACACAGACATATCATACGGTATCTACTAAATGTAACAGCTGTGTCTATTGGAGTATTCAATAGCAGTAGCCAAGTTCCCCATGTGTACAGTGGCAGTACCTACTCTATTCTGCGGAGGGTTCCAATCCGTCAATTTGAACCCTCTTTTCTACTTACGCATGCGCAGTAGGGTGGTAGTTGTAGCCCGATGTCTCCACTACGCGGCACAGTTAACGCGTAGCTAACGATGTTCATACTTGCACGAAAGCTTTTATCGTTTTTTACGTCTTATTTGCCTTTAATTTTTCACCAAGGTGCTTGTTTATTTGCAATGAGTGGATGTAGTGTTACGTGAAAAGTTTATAGTATTATTTCCAAAATGCCTCTGTTAATCGACTCTAACAGCAGAAGCGGTAAATATTGATCCATCAAGTATCGGCGGCCATTTACTGTAGGCCTATTGTTTGGTGAAACACTTACGAGTATATGTACTTGTATCAATAATAATACTTCAGAAAGATCCAAAATGTTGTGTTTAGTAGTATCTTCATACCTACTACTATTATAGATAATTTGGAACTTTTGTTCATTGACCTTATTAGTGAGAAAATTAATGTTGGCCATTATATTTTGCTTTCTTTTATATAAACACTTAATAAATCTTTTGAATAACGAGGTATTTTAAGGATACGTAAAATTTATTTCAAAAATTGCCATTGATCAGTCAAATACCAAACACGTAAATTTCTACGCCATCATGTGTTTGGGGTCTATTTTGTGGGGTTAGAAAAGCGATTGTAGTCATTAGGTGCATGCGCACTGAGTGTCCGGAATACAACCTGAGGTGCGGGGGCGGTTGCAGGCAATGGAATGTCGATGACGCAGCCAGCCGGGCCGGCCCCGATGGCCCCGAACTTGTTGTTATGTGAAACTGTTTTTGAACGCACACTCGCTCACCGCTATTTTCTACATGGATATCCAAGTACTGTATTATATGGACGAAAGAGACTTCAGTAATGTTGATATATAAATTAAATATTGAATGAACTATAAGAATATTTAAACAATCGTACACTTAAGAGTCTTATTTAGGCCATTAGTTGAGTACAGATGGTAATTATAATAATAAGTTTATTTCGAACCATTACGCACACATGGTACATAGAGTAATTATATTATTAGTAATGTATGTTCGTATATTATTTACCTACCTACGTACTGTATGTTAGTAAGAAATATTGCTTGAACAAAACATTACAAGATTATTATATCCATACGATTAATATAAAGAGCATACCTAAGCATGTATTTAAAAATGTTTTTTTTTCTGTTACAGTGGCTCCAAATGTCCCTGCACCACTATACAAGACCAGACCGTTTTCGCTGTCAATATTACCATCTTCTGCTTCGCCGTCTTCCTCCACGCCTTCGTCCACGCCTTCACCTCCTTCCTCATACTCTATCGACAAAACGGACAACCGTGAAAGTTTTGTCTTCAGTGACACAGTCGACATGCGCCGTGAAGATGAGAGGATGAAGACATTCGAAAAATGGCCCGTCACTTTCCTCTCTGCAGAACAACTCGCTCGTAATGGCTTTTACTACCTCGGACGCGGCGACGAAGTGCGTTGCGCTTTCTGTAAGGTGGAAATTATGAGGTGGGTGGAAGGCGACGACCCCGCCAAAGACCATCAACGCTGGGCACCGCAATGTCCTTTTGTACGCCAGCTCACGGGCTCCGACTCTGCGGGGCGCGACGAGTGCGGTTCCCGTGTACCAGTGACCGCGCCGTCGCGCATGCCTGGCCCTGTCCATCTTCGTTACGCCTCCGAAGCCGCTCGTCTACGTAGCTTCCAGGATTGGCCGCGCTGCATGCGCCAAAAACCCGAAGACTTGGCTGAGGCTGGCTTCTTCTACACCGGACAGGGCGATAAAACGAAGTGTTTTTACTGTGACGGTGGCCTTAAGGACTGGGAAAACGACGACATTCCTTGGGAGCAGCACGCGCGTTGGTTCGACCGCTGCGCTTATGTACAATTAGTTAAAGGTCGGGATTATGTACAAAAAGTGATGACACAGGCATGTTCAATCCCAGCGGCCAATGAATCAAAGGAAGAAAATACAGAGAAACCTGCAGTTGAGCCAAACGCTTCGACGGAATCCACAGAGAACTCTGTAGATGATAGCAAACTATGTAAAATTTGTTACGCGGAGGAGCGCAACGTGTGCTTTGTGCCATGCGGACATGTTGTGGCGTGTGCTAAGTGCGCGTTGGCAGCAGACAAGTGCCCTATGTGTCGCAGAACGTTTCAGAGTGCAATCCGATTGTATTACTCTTGAGAAGAACTCCCGAATCGTAAGTTCGATTCTAGTCTTAAGGGACGGTCCAACCAAGGGGCGTGCTGAAAACACGCTTTTATGGGTCACGTTTCCACAGTGGTCATACCTATTGGATAGTGCCAGTCTTGTAGGCTGTGATTGGGAACTAGCTGGTGTAACTAAAGGAAGGCTGTGTTTTAACAGCTTAATACTTAATATTTGTTTATGGTATAGGGGGACGACGAGCCTTTGGGTCACCTGATGATAAGTGACTTCAGCTGCCCATGGACACCTGCAACTCGAGAGCCGCTAGTGCGTTGCGTTTCCGGCTTACAAGGTGTTACGCTAGGTATTACGCTCTTTTCTTGATGGTTTAAGGTCGTATCCATCATGGTCGGTCCGAAAATTTGTTCCAGGTAGGTTTAAAATGGACAAGTTTAAGTCGACCCCAATCTGAAACTTGAAGAATCTTCGATTTCAGACACAAGTTTTGTGCGGGTCTCGATGATGTTTTTCTAAAAATTATAATGCGTCCAAGCTAACTGCTGTCCCCATGGTCTCCATCGACGATTTATTAAATTATTTTTGAATTCTCAGTAAAAATATTCACTTAGAAAAAAAATTGATTGTTTTCTGTCTGCAAGATATTTAGGAAATATAGTATCTGATTAAAGTTTATTATTCATTAAATCATACGGAAACCTCCCCCCATCCATATCTCGCTACTTTGTCTACTGTGGAAACGTGGCTTAGGGCTTCTCCTGTGATTTTAATAAATAAAAACGGTGGGACAAACTTAAACTCCAAATTAATGAGACGATATGTTTGATGTTAAAATTAATTATATTATAAAATAAATTGCTTAAGGACGTCGACATCCAGTAGGGCACGAATTTGTAATGCATACATCCTTCAGTTTTAAACGGTACTGTGACTGCTGTGTCAATACATTTGGTTTCGTCATACAATGATAGCCCTAAACTGGCCTGTCTTAATATTTACTAGAAAAGTTAGTTGTATGTTTTCGCTTTACTTGTATGTGCTCTCTGTTTGTGACAAAATATGTAAATATTGTAAATTATTACTTTGTCCCACCAAAAAAATGTATATAGGTCATGAATAGCACAGTAAACAGGAAAGAAGATAAAACACGAAACATTCATAGACCATAATTTAGTTCGTTTTGTTTACTGTGCTCATCTAAAAATAAACAGATTAAAATTTATTGTAATGAAAATGTAAATAAAAGATTTAATACTGACTGTTTCATATTTAATTAATTTACTGATAGCAATTTTCAAGACAAATTTATCTGTCTACAGCATGTGCATGCAATGCATAAAAATATGTCAAGTAACTTCAGTAATGTGATTTTTAAACAATTTCAACTGTACGAAAAATACAGAACCATAACTACTTGACAGCAATAAAATAATATAGGTATAATAAAACAGATGGCTTATAAAACATATTTAAATTATTATTTCTGTAACTGCTCACCTGTGATTAATATTTTCAAGTAGTGGAACTCACTATAATTTCTTTGACATACAATATAAATAATGTAAGAGAATTCATTTAAAAGTCATATTAAAATTGTTTTTCATGTGATTTCATTATGAATAAGAAATTTGTTAAATCATATACAATTGTTTTTTTTTACCCTCTTCCATTATGAAGTTCCCTCGACATTTACAGTCAAAAGTTTAGTCAATGGTTATTAGGTCCTTATATATGAAATTGGCGTTTTGTCGAACTGGCCACTTTTATCTCAAATATCTGGTTTTGGTTAGGAATTACAAATTCAAAGGAGCATGTCTCCCCGAAGTAGTATACAATAAATTTTATTTTAACATACAGTTAATATTGTTCCCGATCTTGTAGTATGAAAGTGACAAATAATAAAAATTTAATAATAGTAAAAATATATTCTTTATTGTACATCAAACAAATACACAGAAACAAATATAACAAAAAATAAATGCACAATGGCGGCCTTATCGCTATGAAGCAATATCGTCCTGGCACCTTAGGATGGACAGGAGCGTGATTATATACGTGGCTTTTGGTGTTAAAAGATAGGTAGTGGACTTTCATTTTTAGCTTTTGTGCAATCTGTGAATGGATTGCATAAATATTAATAGGTTTGTATATTTAGGTGTACTAGAATGCAAAATTACTTATATATACTTATATACATATAATAAATCAACATTTACATATGATTGATGTGCTAGAATATTTATACAGATAGTATTGCTTTACCATTTTTTGAATGATGCTAAAGTTTGCGCTTGTCTAATAGATAGTGGTAGTGCATTCCAAAGGCGTGCTGCTTCAACAGTAAAGGATTTGTCTGCGAACTTTGTAGAATTTACTGGAATTTGCAGCTGCAAGTTTTCAGATGATTTGAAGTACCTTGAATGTGTGTCACAGAGGAATCTAAAACGTTCTTTGAGGTAAAAGGAAGTGAGTTGATTGAATAGTAGGGGAGAGTGGGTAACAGTGAATTACTCGCTGTAACGTAGCATGTGTTAAGCTTCCGCACACAAATAAACGCGTGGTGGCTGCTCGTTCATACCCCTCCCTACCTACCATACTAGTCGTCGACGCCGTATCGAAGTGGGAAGACGTTCTGTCGCACGCCGATCAGTAGGTAAGTAGCGAAACTATTTTTTGACGTGGTTTTAAGATTTGTTTTATATGTCAGTAAATAAGCAACGTTCTACATACATCTTTTATTTTGTTTTACACTTATTACTTATAAAATTAATTATATTGTTTGATATTTTTTATAGGGAACTGGTAGATTTCTTTAGGCTATATATTTTTTTCAATAACGGCCAACGGGTTACAGTGAATCAATTCGTTTTGGGTCACACTGAACTGTTGATCCACTGTGACCCACCAAGCTAAAATTAATTTGAAATCAAATATTGGTCTCCACACCGAGGAACAAATGTGTAATGCCTTTAAACTTACATCTTATGTCCATAAAATAAGAGCTATTGCTAAATCGATAGGCATTCTATTTGCAACGTTATACAGATATCACATTAAAGTAAAAAACAATCCACATCCAGAAAAACCAATAAAGCTCACACCTAATTACGCAGTTCGTAAGATATTTACCAACGCACAAGAAAAGGATTTGGTTGATTATATCATTAAGTGTAGTGAAATGTTCTAAGAGTATGGACTTACTAATTTACGAGGTGGCTAAATTGAACAATATACAAGTACCAGATAAATGGCATGAAACAAAACTTGCAGGTATAGAGTATTTATACAATCTAAGAAAAAGAGATAATCGGTTATCTTTGCGAACTCCTGAGGGTTGTACCTTAAACAGAGCGACATCTTTCAACCGCCACAATGTTAATCTATTAGCAGCCAAAGGTCAGAGACAAGTCGCTAAGGTCAACAGCGCAGAAAGAGGAACATTAACTACAACTTGCTACATTGTTAGTAGTTTGGGCAATGCACTGCTACCGGTAATTATATTCCCAAGAGTGCATTTCAAAAAACATATGATTGCGAACGCTCCAAACGGTTAGATCAACTCAGAATTGTTCGTGAAAACAAGGCAGCATTTCATAGCCCACACAAATAGAAGCAAAGATAACCCTAGTCTACTTATATATGATAACCACGAGTCGCACATCTGTATAGAATCCTTGAATCTGGCAAAAGAAAACGGAGTGACTGTTTTAACAGTGCCCCCGCATTCAACAGGAAAGCTTCAACCTTTAGATGTTGGAGTTTTTGGGCCTTTTAAAACTGCTCATAACAATGCAGTAGATAACTGGATGTTGAGAAACCCGGGAAAAACTTTTTTAATATATAAGGTAGCTGAATGCGTTAGGGAAGCTCACATGGCGACTATGACACCTAGTAATATTTGTGCAGCATTCAAAGCAACCGGAATATTCCCCTTCAACAGAAATTCTCTGATTCTTCTAATTCACTGATTTAGATTTTGCACCTAGAGAAGTTACTAACCGTCAAGTTGGTGTGGAAAATCTTCAAAAAGAGACCAATTCCATTCAAGACAATGGCTATGTGAAATCGAGAACCCCATCGCCATCAGTATCAGAGTTCCTATTCCTTGATTCAAATCACGATATTCGACTTGAAGAGCATATTGCTCAAGGCAATGACTGTGATAGAACGAGAACCCCGTCGCCTTTTCTACACAAGAACTCTATTCAAAAATAGACCGTCACAACCTGATGTTACATTAGATAAAGCTTTATCATCTACACCAAAAATCCAGATGTGCTATAAACCCCATGAAGTCACGGCTACTACTTCTTGCTCAAGTAATACTTCTTGTATTGTGTATAATTCATCTGCGGCAACTACGCATGCTCCATCTGCTGTAGCTGGTACATCATCCGCAAACACTGAAAGATCCTATACTGAAAGATTTGCCAAAAGAAGGTGATTTTATTATTGTACAATTTGAAGTGAAAGTGAAACTAATTTATTATTCAGCTAAAGATATAGGAGAGAAGGGAATTGAGACTGAAGTCAGTTTCTTCGAAAATCGGACTAAATACCGAATACTTTTCATATGCCAAAGGTTTCCTCAGTTGCAATTCGAGATATTAAAATGATTTTACCAAAACCTAAGTTTTCTGGCAACAGAAAGAGGAAGAAATCAATGTACCACTTTGATTTTCTTTTATTTTTCATGTAAATTAGTACTTAAGAAGTAACTCGTGCTGTTCCTAATTGATGATTATTTTTTGTTTCAATTTATGCTATATGCCAAAGTTTAAGACTGCTTAAGCTTAAGTTTGCATGTCTACGTAAATACTCAGTTTCGCTATATTGATAAGAATTAAATTGTGATATTTGTTAATTTTGTTTGTAAGTCTGTTTGCCTGAAATAATAAAGACTGTCTAATAGTACAAATAAATGAGAAATAAGGTAGAAGTTTTTACATTTTGCTGTATTTTTTTCCTTAGATCCACAGTGCCTCGGTTGATTCACAGTTACCCACGTATTGATCCAAAGTCCTGACCTGGGTCACAGTTGATCGAATCCTTTTTTTTTCAAGGTGCCTATAACTTGTAAATTAATGCAATATTCGCCAAGAAATGTCACTTGTTGAAGATTATATGCACATATTATGAATAATTTCTAGAGACCAATGTTTTGGCTATTAACTTTATGGCTACAGGACCAAAAAAAAAGTGATCCACTGTTACCCACTCTCCCCTATATTAAATATAGTATATGTCTGTATAAAGTAGAGACAGGATGTGAGTATTCCGGCGAAGGCAAATCGAGCGCCACTTGGACGAATTGCGATATTCTAAAATATGGTTCATATTTAGCTTACCATATACTCGTATGAACCTTATGCAAAAGTTTTGAAGCCGTTCAAGCTTATCGAGTTGCTCCTAAGTAAGATCGACATAATTGGCATCAGCATAGTCTAGTATTGGAAGTAAGACTGACTGTGCAGACGAAATCTTTGTAACGGTTTGAAGAAAGTTCAGTAGTCTTCGTAAGGATCCAGCTGCAGCAAACAATTTGCTACTAAACTCTTGTAGTTGTGGTTCCCAGGATCTAAAGTTCTATAAATGACTATAGCCAGATTTTTTATACTTCGGTAATACATACCGGCGTACGATTGACAATTGTTTGAGGCAATTGAGTGAAATCGATTTAAGAAATTATCCTGGAACTGCCCACCATGATGATCTGAGTTTTAGCAAGGTTCAATTGGAGACCATAGTTAATACTCCTTTCACAAATACGTTCCAAATCAAAATTCACAGTAGAAAAGGCTTCGTGTATTTTACTAATAAAATTTAATAAACGTGAGTATAAATTTGCAGATCGTCTGCGTAAAGGTGGTGGGATAAATCTATTCTTTTCGACATTGTTTTAATTAAACAGCTATTACAGAACGATACTACAGATACTGGAGTTAAAAGGTGGTGAGAGTTGGCTCAGGGTAGGCTTCGAGAGGCTTCGATTGCCGTCCGGCCAGTGATAGTGTAGACACTTAAGTGCTGCAACTTTAGAAAGAGGACTCGGTTCTTTGTCCCTTATAACACACACGTGGGGTACGCGGCGGAGAGTGATGGTGATGTGCGCGGTGTCACGCGACAGTCGACTTAAAAAAAAATACTGGTCTGTTTGGAGGACCAGTGCTAATGTCATACACTACAGCTTCCTAATATCTGGCCCGATGATTGCGGCACATCTCTATTGACAACAATTGCAAACCATGATGGAAAAGCCGTTAAGCAACCGAGACTGGTCAAGCTCACTGCTGCTTCAGGACAACGCTAAACCCCATACTTCACGACTAACTGTAGCTAAATTAGATAGTCACTGGTCCTTGCTCCAGCAAATTACCACTGGACTTTGGTTTTTTTTTTTTAAATCGGATGAGGCAGTCCAAACCGCCTACAAAGATTTTATTGATTCTTGCTCCCACCATTTTTTAGAAAAGGAATCAATAAATAACCTGTAAAATGCCGAAAGTACTTAAATAGATAAGTTTAGTAAAATTCTTCGATTGGTTAAATATATAATTTGAAAAAAAAAAAGCGTTTTACTTTTTTCTATATAAAATGCTAATATCATATGTAAGAACCTGATAGTACAAAGATAAAAAATGAAGTAACATGAGTGAGGGTTACCTGTTGTCTGTGCTGTACTATCGTTGTAGGTCTATCTGCTGGGAGGATGTCTGTGGTCTGAGTCCGAGTTGCAAGGTTCTTACTAATAACACCTGAGATAGGTGAAATGAGAAATTAATAGAAATCCCCAGTAGAAAGCAAAGCTCGTACTAAGTTAGGCAATATTAAAGATCATAAAAATAACAGCAGACCTTGAGCTTGACCGTGTAATAGCAGTCATGAATGACTTTAATACCTACTTATCTATTAAAAAAATATTCCCGATCCTCTTCCCTAATCTCAATACTTCAATCTTGTAACTTTTCTTTATTTCATCTTAATGCCAACCCTTACTTTCCTAATTCTATGCCATCTCTCCATCCTAGTCTCTTCCAGGGAACATGGCACCAAGTACGGTCAGTACCTACAAGACCTCCCTAGCCTAAACCAAAAGTAGTCATGTAGCGCAACTTTGGTGGCGTGGTAAACGTCAATAATATTGGTTGGTCACCACTGCTTGTTGCAGATTCTGTAGATGGTTTTGTTGATTCTGTAGGTTAACATTTTTAATAATTCTATTTTAAAACTGTACGTCAAGCAAGCTCTCATTAAGCCTGTCAAAGAAAAGCATCTGCCATCGCCGTGGCTAACAAGTTAAATAAAGGCACTACTAGTAAAGAAAGCTGCTGCTCAATATAAACAAACTAAAGCCTAACTTGATCAACAAGGAAAACAATATCTTAATCAGAAATCACTACAATAAGGTGTGTAGAGATGTACAACGTCCACATATTCACAACTCCGTTCAAAATGAAGATCCAGCTACAGTTTGATCAGGTGAGTCTTAGAAAAATTCTAAGAACACTATCTAAGAGCACTTGCGAATACACTGTTACTCCCAATTCTTGTTTATACAGATGTCAGCTATCCAGATATTAATGAGAGCCAATTAGATAAACTTGAAAAACTCCAAAGTTTTTGTATAAGTATAGTAGTAGTAGTATATAGTATGATCACGTCTCAGAATTTCGTCAAAAGCTAGAGCGGTTACCTTCGGCACCTTCCCAAGGGTGCATTAAGTTCCTCCATGATTTATATACGAGATTCTTAAGACCATAAGAAAATCTAAAAATGCCTTAACATTCAACATTCCTTGATAAATCTTTAACCACTACTGCATCACGGTTGTGGAATGCATTGCCAGTAGAAATAAGGAAAGCTTGAAAACCATACACGCATTCAAGAAATGGCGTGGTTAAACTTCACTATCTAAAATTATAATTATTTAACTAGACTTACCAGAACGCAGAATAGAAATAAATTTTAGAATATACCAAAATAAATTGTTAACAAAAGACGGCATAACCGCTAAAAGCGATTTCTTACAGGCAACCTTTGGATGGACAAAAACAACAGTAATATAAGGTGAGATATGTTTTGTATATGTTATGAGAACGGAGAGTATCGTAGATATATATGCAGTCATTTCTAGCAATACCATGTTATATATATCATATACTCAAACACATATACATAAACATCCATAAATATAAAAAAGTGATGGTAATTGATGAGATTGAAGATATACAGCAGTTAGAATGTCTATGACCATGTTCTTAAAGATAGAAAATAAACCAAAAAAAGAAATCAGTTCGCAGTAGGTACCTACTTATAACCTGTGACTCTTACTGACTGTCATTTTTATATTGTTACTTGCTGTATCCTGATATGTATTATTTTTATTTTTACTGTACTAAACTACTGTACTGTTTAGTTATACGTATATGTACACATTGTACCCCGTCAGCTAAGACACATTCCAGCTCTCACCAAATCCATTCAAAGGTTCTCTGGTAGAGATCGCTTCTAGCGTTAAGACCGCCCATTGTACCTAGCTTTAGTGAATTTTTATAACTGTTCGTGATCAAACACAGAAAAATACCTTTTGTATAGTTTAGGGGTTTAATTATGATATACAAATTTCTGTACGGCACTTGTAGTTCGTATCTTTGAATGTCTGTGAAGCGAATATAGAGTGACGTATGTGTGGCCAATGATATGAGTGTTTGTTAGCGGCGCGAACAATAACATTTACTGTTTACTTTGTATTGTGTAAATTAAATAGTATTCTATTCTATTCTAGCAGAGCACACATATAATAATTGCACATACAGGATTACGCTATTGTAAATTACCGATTATCATATAAACACTACATTTTACAATACAAAAACCGTACCAGATAGGAACGAAGTTTGTTATTATAAGAAAAGGTTCAAGTTTCCGTTGTTTGTAATACTTTTACTAGATGGCAGTGTTACACCATATTTTGTTTCAAAACAATATCCCTAAACTTCTTTTCAGTTCATAATAGAAACACTAGATGGCAGTATTATCAATAAAAAAACCCCTAAACTTTGCAGTTCATAATAAAAACACTAGATGGTAGTATTGTCAAAAAAATCTTAAGCTTTTTACGTTTAACGTTACAGACGTTTTTTGCCGGCTAGGGTACCCCTCCGCAACGCCCCATAAGGAACTTCGTTCCAAAAATGTTTTAATTTTCAAATTATTCAAAGGTATTTAGTAGAAAAACGACACTTGAAAACATAATCCTGAAGTATCCTATTAGTAATCCTTGCCTGGAAGGGATTGCTAATTGTGATAAGGCCGCCAATTGTACATATTTTCAGTTAAGTATTTAGATGCTAATACTGTATCTGACTGTACAATAGAGTCAATCAATCAATATTTCGGCAATAACCGACAAATAGTTGACCCTTGAATTTATCGTGCATACCTTACCTTGGTATTTTATCTTTACGTTTACATTTGGCACATAAACAGAATGCCTTTAAAATCTCCTCTACACTAAGTACTCGTTTATTGAAATCCGAAGTACGTGGCTATACACACGATGAACCTCCCGAGGACCTAAGTCGTCGTGGAACTATTGAACATGAAAAACATTCAAGTGACAGACACGTTTTACTGACAGGTTTTAATCTTCTTTACAGGGTTTTGTTACATTCCTTATATTTTTCTGTTACTTGTTTCACTGTATGTATATGATCCAGGGTTGAGAATTTTTGTACAAATCCAGCTGTTTACGTGATTGGTTTGGATGGCAGTTTCACACCAGGATACCAACCACGAGAAACCATTAACATAGTTATAAGTCCACGTACATCATTGGATATTCTACATTTTTTTTTAAGGCAACGCCAACTCAAACTTCTTCAGATTCATTAGACGTTGTACAGTGGTAGAACCATGCTTAAGCACGAATGGGCCCGGCTCGACTGGTGCGATACCACGGCCTCACAGAAAACCGGTTGTGAAGTAGCGCTAGCGTTAAATTTCCCCGAAATGAGTGAGGTTTCTGGAGGCCAAACTCCCCCTTTCCTCTCCCCTCACCCCCCCACTCTTATTTCCCCTTCTCGCATCCCGTTATCCCTCATCACCCACAAAGGCGGGCACCGCACTTAGGACTTCAGGTATCCATGGACGGCCATGGATTGTCACTTACCATCAGATGACCCGTCTATTCGTCTGTACCCCTATAGTATAAAAAAAAATGAAAGTAATTTTGCATATCACAAGAGGGAAAAACACTTTGTCTAAAGATACGTTAAACAAGCTTAATACGAGCATAACAGGCAGTGGATATGACGCCACCATCACTTATCATGTGAATAAACATTCTTTATTGTTGTAATAAATATGATTAAATATAATTCATATTAACTACTATATTAATCCAAAATAAAAGAAATTAATTAAATTAAGGTCAAGGAAATCAAAGCTGATTTTAAAAAATAATAGGTATATTGGAAATAGACGTACAAAAATGCAATCAATCCATGAGAGATTTTACATATTTATTGTTAGATTGCCACAATTCTTGTTTGAGTACAGCTATTTCCTTCATCATGGCTTCATCGCATGTATTAACTTCTTGAATTGCTTTACACTTACGAAGGAAATTAACTATAAGCTTATGGCCCTCCATTGTTTCTTGTGATTCTGCAGCTGTTTCTACATCGAACAAATTAATTTCGAGTTGAGCTTGTTTCGCTTCGGCGTACTGCAAATATAATTAGTTAACAGTTTTTCTTATTTTAATTTTTATTAGAGACTACGACAACGACGAGAGAACAAAATATTAATAAAAATAGTGCATAGTTCGGATGATTTAATATCCAATCAAAGAAATTTATTATTGAGGCATGCAGAGAAATCGCCGTGAATTGTACAGACAAATTTCGATTTGGGAGAAAATTTTCCGAAAGCAGAAACGATTCACCTAACTCAAGTTTTTGTTACAGATCTACTAAATGGATAATGTGCAGAAATTATGCTCCGTAAAGAGCAGGAGCATAATTTTTAGTGTAATCAAATCAGTCATACCTCAATTATAGATACCGGAAGATCAGCCAACTTAGCAACATGTAAACCAAGAGAGTGTAATGCGGGCCCTGGAGCAATTGTATGTAATAGTAACAGTTGCCCGTTTACTACGGATGCCTCAGCGTGTGAATTGATAACAACGCCCGGGTGTATGCTCGCTAACCGCGTTAGTTCTTGATAGTGAGTCGCAAATAGACAGAAACATTTACTTTTGGTTGCCAACTCCCTGAAACATAAATATTATTTTATGAAGTATTTAACTTAAAGTTACACATTATTGGCGGTATAATAAAATTCTAGGTCATGACTCCAGACTTCGTGATATGATTTTGCAAAGGTTCATAAGGAAATTCATATCCATATGTGAAAAGTACGCGAATGAACATCAACTGACGTACAATATAAATAAATCAGAAGTAATGTTGTTTAGGGCAGGCAAAGGCCCTGACATTGTTTTACTTATTCATTTGTGTGGAACCGAAATAAAATTTGTTAAAAAGTTTAAGTACTTAGGCCATATATTATCAAACAATTTGAGCGATAATGAAAATTTAGAAAGGCAAAGACGTAGTATTGCTTGTAGAAGTAATATGCAGGCAAGACGCTTTCACTACTATTCTAAGCAAGTCAAAATTGCGTTGTTCAAGTCCTACTGTCAGTCGTTCTACACAAGCCAACTGTGGTATAAGTACACGCAGAATGCCTATAACACTCTGCGTGTACAATACAATAATGCCTTCAGGGCTATGCTCAACCTGCCATGGCGGTGTAGCGCATCTGGCATGTTTGCCTAGAGCAGGGTAATCAACATCTGTGAAGTTTTCAACAGCCTGAAAAAATGCTTCTTGTCACGTATAGCTACATGTAGCAATGCAATGGTAGCCGCAATTTTCCGACATATTTATGTTCTTAGACCTAGAAGTATTTATTGAATTGTTTTAAATTTTGTAAATGATTTTGTAATTTAATTTAATCAATATGTAATAATTAAGTGTATTTTGATATTTGTTTTAATGTAAGTAGTTACGTAGTGACATTCGTATAAAATAAAAATAGACATTTAATGTAAAAATATTAATTACAATGTGGATTCTATGAGTGATTTGCCTGAAAATAAATGATTATTATAAGCCCTTGCTTACATAATTCCGTGCAAATGCTGCGAAAAGGTACTGGATTAATCCGAATTAATATTAGGGGGCCCGGACTTCCTGGCAACAGTCAGTTTGAGTTATAGGTATGCGATCCTGAGTTGCTTGAGCTGTTGCTTATACTCCCCAATACCTCTGTGTAAGCAATGTCCTTTTCCTTCCCCTTATTTCCGCCCTTTCTTGTCAATATACTCCAAATTTTACCACCTGAATCCCAAACGTACTCGCATGTCGGCAATAAGCTTGACGTAAATGGAATAATTATAATCGAACAAAATGTGGCGTTAATTACGCCTCTGCCTACTCTTCCGGGGATACAAGCGTGAGTGTAAAAATTTGTTTGTAAGAAACTGTAAAATATTGCCACTTTTTTTCTTTTTAATATATAGGAGAAGTTAAAGTAGTGTGAAGTAAGTAAAGGAACAAAAGGGCCCGGTAAAGATGAGACCTCCGGTGAACTCACTAGCTTACTAGTTAACTCACTCCTCGAAGTCGGGCATCGCACTTGTAACTTTTGAGTTGCGGTCACTCATCATGAAGGTGTTATCCCTATCCCCGAATCTCAGAAAAATCCTCGAATCGACAAAGTTAAAGTTAAAGACTATTGTTTTCGCAATAAACGTGGGAACAAAAGCTAATTAAATAGTGAATAAGAAAATGGATGAAATTATTCTTATCAAATACGAAGCCTTGAATATGCACCACGTCCAAATGGCTACAGACTCAGTGCTCCAGCAGGTCCCATCCGCAGAGATTGTGATTCTTGGCGACTTTAACGCCCATCACGCCGAATGGCTTGGTTCGCGCAAAACCGATCATGCGGGAAGATCTGTTCACGATTTCGCCTTGGCATATGGCTTGACGCAGCTGGTAGCAACGCCTACGCGAATCCCAGATGCAGAAAGCCACGTGCCTTCACTGTTGGATCTTCTGCTGACCTCACATCCTGACGGCTACAAAGTATCCGTTGAGGCCCCTCTTGGCTCTTCGGACCATTGCCTGATTAAGAGTATGGTGCCACTCGTTTACTCGCTGCGGCCGCGAGTTACAGACAGTCGCCGCGTATGCCACTATAGGTCAGCAGACTGGGATGGAATGAGAACATTCTTTGCATCCTACCCATGGAGGCAGGTTTGCTTCGCGCCGGATGATCCCAATGTCGTTGCTGACTCTGTCGCGAATGTCGTGCTTCAGGGTATGGAACTTTTCATTCCATTCTCCCTGATTCCCACAGGTGGCAAGTCACAGCCTTGGTTTGGTCGAACCTGCAAAGCGGCATCCCGCCGAAAGCAGGAATGTTAGTTACCAAGCATGGACTAATGCAGCGACAGCACGGGATGTAAAGACCAGCAGATTAAAGAAGCAATTTAACTTTGTCCCTCAAAAGAGTAATTGCTGGGGCGAAGTCGGCTCACATCGGCAGAATTGGCGAGAGACTAGTGAGTCTCCCCTCCGGAACTCGTGCATTCTGGTCTCTTGCCAAAGCTGTCCAGGGGAACTTTTGTAAGCCATCCCTTCCACCTCTGCGCATAGGAGATAAATCGTTGGCCCACGACGCTAAAAAAAAGCCGATCTTCTGGTCAAACTCTTTGCGTCCAACTCGACCCTGGGCGACGGGGGAAACGCACCGCCGACTATACCGCAGTGCGAGAGCTGCATGCCGGAAGTCCGGTTTACACTAAGGGCAGTGCGTAAAGCGCTTCTTTCCCTCGACGTTCATAAGTCGAGTGGGCCCGATAGAATCTCTCCTATCGTGCTGAAGACGTGTGCTCCAGAGTTAGCACCGGTTTTAACGCGCCTTTATCGGCTTTCCTACTTTCTTGGCGTAGTCCCGAACTCATGGAAGACAGCTCTAGTGCACCCAATCCCTAAAAAAGGAGATCGCTCGGATCCGTCCAACTACAGACCGATAGCCATCACCTCCTTGTTCTCCAAGATAATGGAATCCATTGTTAACTGCCAGCTCCTCCGGTACTTAGAAGACCACCAGCTCCTCAATGATCGACAATACGGCTTCCGTCAGGGTCGTTCAGCTGGTGATCTTCTCGTATACTTGACTCACCGGTGGGCACAGGCGATCGAGACCAAGGAGGAAGCGTTGGCCGTTAGTTTGGACGTGGCGAAGGCCTTCGATCGGGTCTGGCACAAAGCGCTCCTTGCGAAGCTTCCTTCCTATGGGCTTCCCGAGAAACTGTGCAATTGGCTCACCAGTTTTCTTACAGACAGAAGCATCGAGGTTTGTGCTGCACGTTGTTGACGGTGCATGCTCCGACTCCAAGTCTGTTAATTCTGGTGTCCCACAAGGCTGTGTGCTATCACCCACGCTGTTTCTTCTGCATATCAACGACATGCTGCAGATTAGCAGCATCCCTTGCTATGCAGACGATAGCACGAGTGATGCCCTTTACACCGGCCGCGCTAACATTTCTCGGGTAAACGTCATCGAAAGCCGATCCAAACTTGTGTCTGAAATCGAAACTTCTTTATCAAAAGTTTCAGATTGGGGTCGACTTAACCTAGTCCAATTTAACCCCACGAAGACACAGGTTTGCGCGTTCACCGCTAAAAAGATGCCATTGGTCGTATCACCTCAATTTGAGAGCACTTCCCTAACTGCATCAGCCAGTATCGGAATCCTTGGCGTCGATATATCAAGCGAAGTCCAGTTTCGCGGTCACTTAGAGAGTAAGGCCATATTAGCCTTGAAGAAGCTTGGTGTGCTAAACAGATCGAGACAGTATACTCCGGCCCACCGCCTGCAACTTTATAAGGCGCAGGTTCGGCCGCACATGGAATACTGTTCTCATCTCTATGCAGGTGCACCCCAGTACCAACTTCTCCCTCTTGACCGCATTCAACGGAGAGCGACTCGCATCATCGACTGCCAAGATATTTCTGATCGACTTGACACCTTGGCGTTGCGTAGAGATGTAGCTTCACTCTGCATCCTCTCTCGCTTGTATCATGGGGAGTGTTCAGAGGAATTGTTCGGACTTATACCGGCTACTGGTTTCCGCCATCGTCCTACGCGACAAAATATCCATCCCCATCACCTGGACGATTGGCACTCCACCACTGTGCGCTTCTCCTCTTTTGCCTCGCACAACCAGCTTATAGAACAAATTGTTGCCTGCCGTATTTCTGAACCGATACGACCTCCAAACCTTCAAGAAAAGAGCGTACTCCTGCCTAAAAGGCCGGCAACGCACTTGTGACTCTTGAGTTGCGGGTGTCCATGGGCGGCGGTAGTCACTTACCATCAGGTGACCCGTCTGCTAGTTTGCCCCCTATCGCATAAAAAAAAAATGAGGTTAAGTCGGTGACAAAAACAATAATCACAATGTCAGTTAGAGCTAGCACAGGGTTTTCTTGGAAATAAAGGTCAAAGTGTTTTGTTTACTGAATGATTATTGGATACGAATCCTTTAATTAGGGGGAAATAGTAATATAAAAAAGTAGTAATATAAAATTGTGCTGATATGATATATTATGGCGAATAGTAAGTATGTATGGCCAGATTATAGAAGTGGCCAACCATTTCATGAAATGGTAAGCTAAAACGGACCATATCGTTACAACGTCAACGTTTGATAATACATATTTCAATTCACGGTTGGCCATATCATAAGTTTGGACATACATCACATTAAAGGTTTAATGCTAATTCTAAAAGCCTAAGTCGGCTGTCTAAGTTGTCTTAACGATATTTAACGGGCACTCTTTGCTGCTATTTGCACATTACTACTCGCTTTTTAAACAAAATAATTATCAGCGTCATGATATATTACCAAAAACAAAACGACATCAGCGCCTCTAGCAGTAGATGATGTGATGTGTTTTTCATGACATTTGACCAAATCATGATGTTATCGACCATTTCATGAAATGTGATTAATTCTACGTGGGTCACCCTGAACGGTTTTAGAATGGGCCAGTAAGAAAAGCAGCCGATTTTTTTTTAATTTAAATATGGAACTAGGATTTTTTTAGGGCATCTGTGTGATGTGTAATGTCATTTGTTTTCACAAATTGGCGGCAACTTGAAAGGTGTCTATGGTGCATCGAAATTGATTTGACTAGAGAAAATTTTCGCTCAATGATTTATTAAGACTTTCGTTGCGGCCTTACTCAACAACTATGTGACGATAGACTTCGATTGGCATTTCATTACGAAGCCCCATCTCCTGTCACTGTTTACGACTGGTTTAATGAGTTCAAACGTGGTCGAAACCAACTTTCGCAATGGAGAAAGTACAGGGCAAAAGTCAAGGGAAAAAGATGAGTGTCTCATTCTTTGCCGTACGAGTCATTTCACAAGAATTATTCTAGTAGATATAAGGACCGCAGATTGGTATGTCAGTCATTATTTACCAGCTGTCTTGAAAAATGTTAGACAACAGCGCCCAGGAAGCAGGACTATCGAAAGTATGGAGTTAGAGAGTCATCTTCCTTACAGTCCTGACCTAGCACCTTGTAACTTTTATTTATTTCCAAAAATAAAAGATAAACTTAAGAATTCTTTTTATGAACCCTGAAGATGCGGTGGCTGCGTTTAAAAAAGGCGTGGGAAGAACTGCTTCAGTCAATAGTTCCATAGCATGCGACGGTACTTAGAAGGAACGAGGACTACTTAAGCAATAAAAATATTACCAAGCTTCTATATCATTCCGTTTTTCATTTTCTAAATATTTTCAGTGTAACCCCCCGTATGATCTGACCACGACAATGTTAGGACAACCCAATTCTTATGATACATACTCTGCTATGGCCCAAGCGATTCCGCAGCCTTCGTACGTCGATGTGCCTCGTCCTAACTCGTCGATCAGAACTAGCGAGTCGGGTGTGGCAGTCTAGGAATAAAAAACAAGTAAAAATGGTTATCAAAAACTGTGACAAACTGTCAAAAAAAAAACTAAGTGTTACATGTTTGTGTATCGCGACGTACTATTCACTTACCCGGAGTATAGCGGCGGTGTCGATCATCTCGCGCATGAAAGTGCTGTGTCCCTTGCCCTCGGCGTCGCTGGCGCCGATCCTGGCGGCGAGAGCGCGCAGGCGCGGAATGCGCGCGGCGACGGCGGGCACAGGCACGCCGGCGTGCGCCAGCAGCGCGGCGGTCCCGCACGAACGCATCCACGTCGACTTGCCGCCCATATTGGCGCCGGTCACTATGTGTAAAATGCCTGAACCTAAACACAACCGAGGAAGAAATTACAAATGTATCTCAAGAATAAACAATTAGTTTTTCCTAGACTTTCAAAATTATTGTTTTGTTTTTCAGCTACAATAAAAACAAACTAAAAGATAATGCTTTCTATCCAAGTGAAAACATATTCAAAACAATCATTGAGTGTATGATATGTACATATTTCGATTTATATCGTAGGTGATCAAGGTGTTTCAAAAATTACTTAATATGATTTGGCTACAGTAGTAGACACTGCCCCATTAATCTTCGCTTTGACATATTCTCTCCATCCTATGGTTGCCTGTAGAGATCAGAGAGATAAGGCAGCCAATTGTATATTTCGGCTGTAGTTTTAAGTTTTTTTTTATTGTATTTAATAACTGATGTACAATAAATAGTATTATTATTATTATCATCATCTTTATTCAAGTTAATACATACATATAAATTACATTTTTAAATATACCATATAAATAATACCATAAAAAAATACATTTAAAAATATATAGTAGGCCACCGACATCGGGTACAGGGACCAAGACACCGGTGGTTACGGCTCCAAAGATAGGAACCTCCTGACAATGAGGGCCGTGTCAAGGAGAACTGCCTTCTGTTTCTCAACCTTGATCCAACCATTTAACGAGAGCCTCTTAAGGTGTTGGTCGAGGCTCTTAGCTATTTTGGTGGCAGTCGGCCCCCGCCCGAAGAGGTACGCGAGTGGCGTGAGGCCGCACGCCGAGCCACAATGGTTCGGTGGTCGTCCCGGCTGGAGGCTCCACGTGCTGGCTTTGCCGCCGTGGAGGCGCTCCAGCCGGTCATTGTCGAATGGGCAGGGCGGCAGCACGGGACTCTTTCCTTCCGACTGACGCAGGTTCTTTCCGGGCACGGCTGCTTCGGGAAGTACCTGCACTCGGTCGCTAGGAGGGAAATGAGCCCCGTCTGTCACCACTGCGACTGTAGTGAGGACTCGGCTCAGCACACGCTTGCGGTTTGCCCCTCTTGGGCGTCGCAGCGTCGGGCCCTCACTGCAGTCATCGGAGAGGACCTGTCGCTACTGGCTGTTATACGCTTCATGGCAAGTAGCGACAGTAATTTTACCGCGGTTGCAACCTTCTGCGAGGACGTTATCTCGCGGAAGGAGGCGGCGGAGCGGGCCCGGGAGGACGATCTCCATTCGGACCTAATCCGCCGCCGGCGAACCGGGCGGCGGAGGCGCGCCTACCAGCGCCTCATGCCGCCCTGAGTGTGGCCGCGGGTGGTCGGGACGGGTTTTCCCCTCCACCCGCTTTAGTGGCCAGCCGTGAGGGGGTGACGTCCGCGTGTGTCTGGACGCCGCCTTATTGATAGGTTACCCGTAGGTGGTGCCCGCATAGTGGGCAGGCGCTAGGAGGGGTCCGGATGTCTTAATAAAGCTGTTCCCGGATTCCTCCTATTTTAAGCGCAGTATGGCACACCGTGTGGTTTTAGTCGGTTCGATTCCGACACACTGTTCCACCGAAAACCCCGGTGGGATGACGGCCCGAGGGGGTTTCCACACGAAAAAAAAAAAAAAAAAAAAAAGGCTCTTAGCTATTATTCCGTGAGCAGATATGACTATCGGAACAATGAAGGCCGATTCAATATTCCACATATCGACATTTATAATTATTATTACAGTGTTTGAATATTAAACGCCTCAATACACATACAAATATATTTCAGTGAGTAAACTGTTGCACTAATATTACATTTTTTTTTCAAAGGAGAGACCTATTTATTTTCGTGTGGTCGGGCCGCTATTCTACTGGGATTTTTAGTGGAATGGAATGTAGGAATCGAACCGACTAAAACAACACGGTGTGCCATACTAAAATAGGAGGAATCCGGGGACAGCTTTATTAAGACATCTGGACCCGTCCTAGCACTACCGGCATTACACACGGGTAACCTTCTAATAAGAGGGCAAGGTGAAAACTTCTTGGCCTGATACTATAGTCCGTCTGGTGGAGTGAGCTGGAGCGTTTTCAGTGTGGAAGAGGATAGCAATTACTGATATTATACCAAGCTGCAGTAACGGTCCTTTTATCGATCATCTTTTTCCCTTGACTTCTGTCCTTCTTTACTTTTGTCGGCAAAACCTTCGAATAGAGACATCTATTGCGCAGATTGTGTTTTGGTTTCGGGTTTGTAATATATATCCAGATTTCATTACCTGTGACGTTGTCATATATATCCTTTGAGTCACATCCGTCATACTTTTCCAGCATTAAAGTGTACCAATCCTAACGACAGCGTTTTTAATCTTCCTTCAAATCCCTCCATTACAAAGTTTTCTGAATTTTAAAGTTCATGTAAGACTTTTGTATACTATATACTTGAATAGTACCAACACCTATAGATGCAGGAATCTGTTGATTTATCATCCTTATATCAGCTTTTATCATTAGTGGTGAAGCACTCACGTTATCTTCAGTAATCGCTGTAGAAGGACGTCCTTCTCGAAAATAATCAGATTGCTTGGACCACGTTTTAACTCATTAAACCATTATTTATTTTCAATTAAATCAATTATAATAATAAAAACAAATCAATAAATCTATATCACTACGTATTATTACCTCATTAAAAGTGGCATAAGATGGGGCTTCGTAATGAAATGACAATCAAAGTCTATCGTAACATTGTTGTTAAGCAAGACCGTAATGTAAGTCGACATAAATCATTGAGCGAAAATTTTCTCTAGTCAAATCCATTTCGATGCACGACAGACACTTCTTAAATTGAAACAAATGAGATATGAATTCATTACACGTCTACAGTTTCCCAAAGAGTTCCTAATTCAAAATTTAAATAAATTTCTCATCGGCTGCTTTTCTTACGTGCATGTGACCCACGTATTTATGTATATAGGGCATGAGAACATGTACGTATGTATGCTGTTTCTTTGTCACGCCCTAGGATATTAGACGATTTGATAGATATCGGCATGTGTATCGTATTTAAAAGCGTCTTTTTCTTTGTGATAAATTCAGGTTTTTAATAATTTTTAACCGACTTCATAAAGGGGGGAGGTTTCACTAATAGACTATTTTTGTTGTGGTATAAGCGATATCTTCGCCTTTTGTGATTTCAAAAAACTTTTTAATAGTATTGGTTCTACTGAATTATTAAAACTACATATTAGTCGATAACTCCGTCATTGGAGAATTTATTTCAATAATATTTTTTATGGAATCGGTTGTACTCAAGTTTGGTAAAGATTGAATGTGGAATCCATAGACCACGGAATCAAGGAATTATGAATACACGTTACGCGATATCTTCATCATTTGTAAATCGATTTCAATATATGGAGCACTGAATAAAATCAATTCAATATATCATTGAATTGATTGTACTCATTGGTAGGTTAAATTACGTAGAACACACAAACAAAATTTTCCAACTCTAAAGTGTAAAATTAAGGAATATATGAAATTACAGCTCATTACAACATATAGTAATAGTAAATTATACTTGTTATTAAGTACATAGAAGTTCGTTTGCTAAAAACACTTAAAAAATATATATGTTCGAAAGCTATAATCATTTAGTTGCTAATTATACTTCAAACTTACCTCTACGGAACTCAACATCGTTGGGGATATAAGAAACGCCTTCCTGTATCTCAAGACAGGGGTGTCTCAATTCCTTTAAAATAAACTCATCCAAGTTATCCGTTATTTGTGGACGACAATACGGCGCTGGTGCACTGGTAGAGGCCACCGCGAATGACACCAATACGTCAAGTCTCGATAAAATGTGTGAGAGACAGAACAAGCACTCGGAGTAGCCCGCTATGGAAACAATAACATATATTATTACTAACTCTACCCGCATGTTATGGCGATAAAAAGTAGCCATGTTCTTCCCCCATGGACTATGCCTATTATATGTATATATCTTGCATTGCACATTGCTAAGGCCACAAGGATTAAAAAAATCCTCTAGAAACTTGGAAGACCTCGGCAGCCTGTTACACCAGAAGAAATTCACCACGTAGAGCGTTGGGTTAGACTTAAGAGTTCGTGGTATGTTCTGCCTCCGCTATGATTATCACTGCACTTTCTCTAGAGGGCAATGTATAAGCTTGCCCATTGCTCTTGATTGGCTGATTGTAAAGAGACATAGGACAAAGGAATAGTACTAATAGTACTCTTTTGTCCTTTTCCGATTTTTCTTTGAACTCATTTGTTAGAATGAGACGAAATGAATGTGATGATCCTGCGAAAATAATGAAAACAGTTTGCATTAGTCTTACCTGCGATGCCAACTATTTCTGCAACCACTATGTCTTGTTCCTTCTCATATATAGATTTAATCGACGTATATTCTTCGGTGATGTTTTCCAAGGCACTGCTTTTAAACCTGACACCGCCTTTTACTGCGTCTATTATGGTATATTTCTTATTTCCACGCAAACTTTGTTCTTCCTTTAAGGTAACTCTATAACAATGTACTTATTAATCTGAATACATTTGTTCTTTAAGTATAAGTTGTAAGTTTATAAAAAAAAAACAGGTAACTATTGTCATATATGTATATAAATATTGCATTGGCTGTCTTAGAGTAGCTAGATTACCATAATATATGTACAAAAAATATTTAATGTACCTTGCTAGTCTTGCTAGAATATTTTTGACAGGAACATTGTGTTACGATAGATTTCAGAAGATGGATTCACAGAAGGTTAAGAAAGTTTTTTATTAATTTGTATTTAATCTTAATGTTTCGGTAACTGAAATTATTATTCATGAAGTATTTATTAACTTATTCCACTAGTACTAAAATATATCATTAGATTTACCTAAAATAAAACCCGTTCTGAGGATTACTTTCTAACTTGATAGTTTTACCAGCATCTAGGCTTAAGTCTCTGGCAGATTTATTGAGTTCCTTTTCAGCTGATGACTGCAGTTGCTCCAGTTGTTCACTTAAGTTCTTCAGTTGTTCATCAAAAGATGGCTTCACGAGAAAATCACCTGAGGATAAGGCAGCACATTCAGATGGAGAGAGAATAAAATTATTTTACTACTTCAGACATGGCATTCACAGCCATCTGATCTTAAACTTGGCAGAGCTGCTATTTTAACCAGCAGCAGCATACTTATATTTCTAAATACATACATATTATAGATAAATTACACCTTGACACAGAACAAATGTTCTCAACACAATTATTTGGAATGGATAGGAATGAACACACGACCTCTGGCTTGTTGTTGTTCTTTCGAGCCTGGGTGATCTTTGTGTCAGGTGTATGTATGTTTGTGCAGTCTCCTGCGACAAAGGAATAATTTCCAGTCGGAAAGTTGTCTCACAAAAACTTAAAGAAATCAACACATTAATTGTATAATCCCAAAATTTGAATTAGTTACTCAATACTTGGTCGATTAAAATAAAATGATTGGCAGATCCCTATTTCATTAATATAAGGTTATTTTTGTTTGGGAATATAGGCGTGTATGTACTATTGCTACCTCTATCAACGGCATCCATATCCATGGTGGTTTCAATCATCTGAAGGAACTTGCCAAGGTCATCGTTGAGTTCGGATATGGGTTCAGTAAGAGACGAGTGGACAGTTGCATTCTCTGCCTCAGCTAGACATTGCAGTAAGGCTGGTAATCTTTTGATAGCCTGTGAATTAAAAATGAGTTCAACTTGTAATCTGTTTTCTCTGATATTTTATAAACATGTATAAATCTACCTGAGCAAAACTCATAATTTTGTACTGGCGCAAAACGTGTCCGTTCACTATTGGTCGTCGCGTACGAACCATAACCGAGTGAACATAAAAGAGCGAGATAGCGAGTTTCAGTTGTTCTTTTATTTAAAATTTTAATACAAAACAACAAGGTCTGTATTTACTTAGTGTATTTACGTAGTTTGTGAATTCCAGTTTTATTTCCAATATGTAACTTGTAATGATGTAATAAAAACTTTTAAAACTTTAAATATTAAAAAGACTGCCGATCTATGGGGTAATTCTGTTGACGTTGCTAAGTCTATTATAAACATTGTAGCACCAACTTTAACAGTAATCTTTAATAATTGTATAGATTGTGGTGAGTTTCCTGATCTAATGAAATATAGTAAAATAATACCATTGTTTAAATCGGGTAGTACATCAGACCCTTCTAATTATAGACCTATATCAGTGCTACCTACTTTTAGTTAAATTTTTGAGAAACTTATTTTAGATCAAATGCAAAGATATTTTACTAAACATAAATTATTACATAGCAAACAGTTTGGTTTCACAAAGGGTCGTTCAACAACTGATGCTGGTGTTGAACTTTTAGGGCACATTTATAATGCATGGGAAGATAAATGCGATGCGTTAGGCATTTTTTGCGATTTGTAAGGCTTTTGATTGCGTTCTCCATGATACATTGATCAGAAAGCTGCGCTACTATGGAATCCGGGGCACCTCTCTGGATCTTCTTATTTCATATTTAAGTAATAGGATTCAGAGAGTTGATGTGAACGGTAAAAGATCTCCCGGATCTGTAGTCAGAAAGGGGGTTCCCCAAGGCTCTATTCTAGGTCCCTTTTTATTTATAATTTATATTAATGACCTGCCGTACCTCATAAAGGATAAACATGATATAGTGTTGTTTGCAGATGACACTTCACTTGTATTTAAACTCAAACGTCAGCAGGTGGTTATTGATAACGTAAATAGTGCCCTTTCAACAGTAGTTAACTGGTTTAATATCAATAATATTCTCCTTAACGAGAAAAAAACTAAATGTATAAAGTTCACATTGCCTAATGTAACACAGGTGAACACTAGTGTGTCAATAAAAGGCGAAGTGTTAAAACCCGAAGATTCCAGTGTTCTTAGGCTTAACTTTGGATGCAAAGCTTCAGTGGATATAGATAAACTGTCCAAAAAGTTTAGTTCTGCAGCGTGCGCCGTTAGGGAAATTCGTGGTTTAACTGATTTAGAGACAGCCCGTTTAGTATACTTTAGCTATTTTGATAGTGTAATGTCGTACGGTATTCTGTTGTGGGGAAATGCCGCCGATATTCAATCTATTTTTGTTTTACAAAAAAGAGCTATACGTGCAATTTATAAATTAAGTCCCAGACACTCCCTTAGAGATAAATTTAAAGAGATTAATATTATGACTGTGCCCTCTCAGTATATTTATGAAAATCTCATGTACGCACATAAAAATATTAATCTGTTTAAAAAATACAGTGATATCCATAGTGTAAATACTAGGAACAAAAACAAATTTGTTGTTCCTAAAACCAGGCTCAAGAAAATAGGTGGTTCGTTTAGATGCCATACATTTCTATAATAAGCTTCCTAGCCAAATAGAAGAACTAAGCAATAATAAATTTAAATCATTTATCAAAAAAAACTAAGTCAGAAAGCTTTTTACAATTAAAGATTACATTGAAGATAAAAAGGCTTGGGAATGAGCTGCTTCATTAATGTACATGAGCCTTTGTTTTTCGTTTATACTTTTTTTTTTTTTATACACATTGCCATTTTATATTTTACTTTTTGACATGAATACTTACTTTGTTAAGTATTATATTGTCTTTTTATTATTTTAATCTTTGTACTCTTTGACATGAATACTTTGTTAAGTATAATATATTATATATTTGTTTCTTTTTTTTTAATTTATAAATTTAATTATTGTAAATGTGAGGACTATGTAGGTTATTTCTTTCTTTTTTTTCTTTTTTCTTCTGCAAGTTTGTTTTTTAACGATGTCTGACTGTTTGAGTACTTTTGCGGCCTACCCAAATGTCCTTGCTTTGGTACTGTTCGTCGCTCCGTTGAGCTCCTTGAAGTTCTAAGTTGAGCTACATGATAACTGACTAATGCTTGCACTGTTTGGACGGGTCCACTCAAATGAGCGTGGTGCTTTCTTCAAAAGCTCATCTCAGACGTTAGCGTGCATGGTTCTCATATGTTTTTGACCAGTACATCTGTATGGACTTTAAAACAGACTCTGACCTCTGAGTTTGTTTCGGTGTTTCTTCTCAGGGTAGTCAGCTAGGAAACACCGGCCTCATCTAGCATAAACTAACAGAAATAAAATATATTGACGTGTAAAAGTGTTGTTATAACCTATTTACAAAATAAAGATCATTTATCATTTATCATTCGGTTTTAGTCGGAAGTTGGTTGCGCTTTTAAGAGCAAACGAATATAGACGATGATACTTATAAAAGTGGTAGACCTGTACGTAGAAAAGTATTACAAAATGAAAACAATCTACAATTTAATGATTAAGGAAGAGAAGTTCTAGCAAGATGCCTATTAGGCTTATTGCTACTATAATTTTTCGTTTATTTTAGAACTCGATTAACATTTGAACGCCATAAACCCTCTTTTTACTCTAAGGGTATCAGCAGGAGGGTGTCGCATGTTTACCCCACTTAAAAATTAATGAACACTATCATGGCAAGCAACAAATTAATATAGGTCATTTACTGTTGATAGGTCTCTAATGCAAAACTATATGTAGAGGACCTTCAATATCTAACTTTTGTGATATGGCCTAAGGCCGCTTTAATTCTTCGTATCTAAATCTCTAACATAATTTTAATACCTGATAAATTCTGTAGCAATCGTGTAAGTTAGCCTTCTTTCTGGTCAATCGTCTGGCCAAAGCTTGCAGGTCAGGTATCCGCCTTAAATGATCTTCATGCAATTGTAATCTTAGTTGTGAGTTATTCATTAGCAACTCTACTACGTCAAGACGCTCGTTGATTAGGTTTATATCACGTAAAGGTTGGCGTAGCCATTGGGCAAGGAGTCTGAAAGCAACACAATTAATTATTTAATGCACAATATATGATACTTGATGGCGCTGATTATATCATTCATATATTATAACTAACATGAACAAATTGATATGTAACAAAAACTTCCTACTAAGCATTTATCTCAATGAATCTTATTTTGATATTTCATAATCAACTGTACAGTACTGTACGAGGCTGTAAGCACTTTCAAGACTTGAAGTGTTTGGGAAATCCAATCAAGTTTTTATTTATATTGTATAGGGTGGCAATCGAGCAGAGGGTCATCTCATGATAAGTGATTACCGCCGTCCATGGACACCTGAAAGAAGGAGGAGAAAAGGGGAAAGGGGTTTACGCCTCCGCTAACCTAACTCATTAGGTTAAATACAATGCAAGCATGGTTTAACAATTGATCTTCTTTTAAGGCCTCGCTAATACTCTGATCGAGCCAGCCAATGCATGCCTAGGCATGGCTCTTCCACGTTAAAATTATTGGTTCCCTTTGAGCTAGACGGGCTCTGATGCCGGAATAGGTATATAAAGGAACCTAACCTAAGGAAAACTTCTTTGCCCTTTTCTCCTGGTTTACCACACATCACATTGTTAGACTATCGTAATAAATACATATACCTCTCTTAACAGTGGTAGAGCCATGCTTAGGCACGAATGGGCCGGCTCGACCGGTGCGATACCACGGCCTCACAGAAAACCGGTTGTGAAGTAACGCTTGCGTTGCATTTCCCCGAAATGAGTGAGGTTTCCGGAGGCCCAACTCCCCCTCTCCCCTTTCCTCTCCCCTCATCTTCTTTCTCCTCATCCCCCCTTTCTTCTTTCCGCTCCCTGCATCCCCCATCCCTCATCACCCTCAAAGGCGGGCAGTGCACTTGCGACTCTTGAGATGCGGGTGTCCATGGACGGCGGTTGTCACTTACCATCAGGTGACCCGTCTGTTCGTCTGTCCCCCTATAGTATAAAAAAAAAAAAAAAATACCTTTTGCCTTGCTGCGTGCGGCATCTATCGAGCAAGCCGTACAAACTTCGAGAAGGAGCGTTTGATGTGTCGCCGAGCTCTGGAAATACGTTGAGGGCTGATAGTGCAGCCGAGTCTAGATGTAAGAAACAGTCAGCTTGCATTGTCACTAAGCGAAACCTGTAAAACATTCACTAACATGTATATATGTAACAGTGCAACAACCTTGATTAGGTTAGCAAGCCGAGTGTATTGCTTTTATGTACTCTGAATAAGCGGCAGTAAGTAGGATGGAGGTATTTATTTTCGTATTCTAATGATATTGTAGCAGTTTATCATTCCCTGAAAACACGTATAAAACGACGTTTTCTAAAAATGAAACCTCGATTTATTGCCCCAGAAACCCCCTGCATACTCAATTTCATGAAAATGGTTGGAGCCGTTTCTGAGATTCAGATTATATATATACATACATATGTATATACAAGAATTGCTCGTTTAAAGGTATTAGATACAAACCTTGCAAAATTTGTAACATCATTTAATAAAGCTAAATATTTAATAGCCGCCGCTAAACTACTCATAGCGACCTCTTTTCTCGTTTCGGGGAAAGCATTGGCGTCATGTTGCTGATTCTCTTTGAACTTTAGCAATCTGTTCATGTCTTGTATCAAGCCTTCGGTGGAAAATTCAGTCTTCTTCAGTTTTGTCACTGTGACGTTTGTGCGTTCCATCACCTTTTTAAGGGCTTTGTACTAGAATACAGAAAAACGATAGTTTTTTGAATATGAAATAAAGCGCAATATCGAGAAATTTTAATATCGTTAACATAAATTTAAAATCATTCCTTGAAAAAAACAATTTCATGGCACAAGCCTTTAAGGTCCATGGCATGTTAAATGGGTCTCAATACTTATAACTGACTTTTGAACTGAACTACATTTATACTGGAATAGGTAAACTTACGTCATCAAGGTCACTAGTAGGTACTAGACATTCAGATGGAGCCATCTGTACTGTGATGGTTTCTAGCTCAGTGAGTAAGTCATCGTCCGTGAACTCTGTCACCGACATCTGGTAGTCACCGGCTGTGATGCATGCAATGCCAAGAAGACGACCCTACAGTGTAGACAGGAAATAAAATATAAATTATCATGATTGTTTAAATAAAATAAAAAAATTGGGCGTTTTATGAGTTTAAACGAAGATTTTTAGTTGGCCCCATTCAGGTAACAGGAAACACGCACATTGCCATCACACGTGCACATCGAGAAATATAAAATTGTACACTTCCATTTTAAGTAACTTAAAAGAAAGGAGGCAATAAAAGGAAATGGATTGTTAACGGGAAGTCCTAGCCCTCTAAAATAATATGTTATTATAGAATAGACTTAATAGATGAATATGTATGTACAAAAGGCGGCCTTATCGCTTAAAGCAATCTCAAACAGGCAATCTTGGTATGGACAAAGTAATTATATGTAATTTATAGTAGTTTTATTTAAATATCAACTTTGATTTTTAACCGACTGCGCAAGAAGGGTTATGTTTTTCGAGTGTATGTAATATAAATATACAAGGTGTCCCGAAACTCAACTTCAAGCGGGTATGGGGCGATAGGCTATGTTGTACCAGTTCTGGCAGATCTAGATCGCTATTTAGGTACTGTGATCAAAAATTTTTCAGTCTTTTTTTTAATTTAATCCTAAACAAGTACACTACTGATTGCAATCAGAAATGCAATAATTAGTATTGTGAGTTAAGTACAAAAAAAAAATATTAAGTCACGGTTAAAAACGTTTTATAAGTTAAATTTGACACATTATATACAAAAGAATAAATAAATTAAAATAATTGCAAGAGGAGCAAGTTGTCTAGGACAATTACTCGCCCCAAAAGGTATGTATCCTGCCGGACTTGTTGTTGTGTACAGCATTTTAGGATTTTTGTTTCTTGAATACAAAAGACCATTAAGTAACAGTGTGTGACCCGTTTCAGAGGGTTATGGGATTAGGTGAGATGGGACATCCACGTTCCGATAACGAGATGTGTAAGACTAACGTGTAACGGCTCGATCACTTATTTCAAGTCCAACCCTACACTTCTTCCAACCTATCCGTGAACCCAATTTTTGCTACTTCCAATCTCTGACATATGATGAATGCACTTCCACCCTTTTTTTAATTTTGAGATTACGAATACCTTTGTAACCGCATCTGTTTTGATATTCACAGCCATCAAACACGGTGTAGTTTCATCTGAGGCTCCCAGTCCTTCACCAAGAATTTCTTCTAATTGTGACAAATATCCTGGAGAGCCTTTGTACTTGAGGGACCAATCGGACCCTTTTACTGAACCTTCAGGTACATAAATCTCTACACGATAACGCCTTACCTGGAAGTAAAATGGATCAATATTTAACTTCATCAAAAAGCAAACCTTTCAATTATGGCCGTTGTAAATTGTGGAGTGTCTCAAGGAAGTATATTGGGGCCGTCGCTTTTCCTCATCTATATAATCTGTTCACTATCTTTCACCAAATTTTCTATTTTTACCTACGCGGATGATGCCGTTTAATAATTCAGGCAAAAGACTGGAAGAAACAGAAAAATATGCTGACGTGGCGCTGGATGTGACTATGGGTTGGCTCGCCAATAATCTTTTAAAACTGAACACAGAAAAAGAAAAGAGAGAGAGAACACCCTTCAATAAGAAACAAAACTCAAACAATTAAACATATTTATACAAAAGCTGACGACAAATGCCCGAAGCACCGGTCCTGTACTTGTCCTCGCCTTTCATCTCATATACAATACCTAAGCGTTTAAATTTTAAAAAAACTCAATTGGTACACACACATTGATTTCCTGGTTTCCAGAATACTAAAGTTAATATATATTCAGCTGACCAGAAAACCCTTATGATTGTATAATTGTCACTCAGTTAATATCTACTTTCTTATTGTCTGCCAGCGTATGGTGTTCAGTTCAACATACTAAATTGTATTGGAGGAACCGTGACACAACACACAACACGAGTCACAGGTAATAAACTAGGAGTTTAAGAGACAGAAACTTGCTAATGTTTACTTGAAGTTTGAATGTTACAATATTTACTTGTAGTCAGTGCATCGGATATTTGGATATAAAGAATTGTTATTATTATCGTTATAGTTATTAGAGAATATTACCAATTTCAAATTTTGACTCGAAAATACACTATTATAAGCAAAAAAGAATAGTGTAAAACTATATCTTTTGATACGTAATATGCTTTCGAAGATATTATATTTTGCAGCAAGGCATACGATGCTGGCTGCTGTGACGACACTTTCGAACGGTCTATAAGAGCGTGTATCCACTCCTGGCTTACGTGTATGAACTTTTTGTCAAAAATTAGTTTAAATATTAATATCACAAACTGGACACTATATTGTGATTAAACTTGGGAAATATTCGTTAACAACTAATGAGTGAAACCTCTGTTAGGTTTGATAGCGACGAGTGTTGTAAAGTGACGTCACGCGTGGATTTGAAAAAGTGAACATTGAGATTATCATAATATGCAAACTACTTGCTCAATTTTAATGAAACAAAAACAAATATATTTCTATACAATTAGACTACACGGTTTGGAGTTTTTTGGAGTTTCAATAAAGTAAACGAACATGTTCACATTCTCCAATCCATGCAGTCCAGATAATGGATTAACGATGATGTAGTTAAAAATAAAAAGTAGTTAAAAGCTACGAAAAGCTAAATATCCGACGTATGTCATTGCTATTAATAACTTTATTAAACAAACTAGCTGTGAAATGCGGCATCGCTCGCGTGTTTATTAATATATATATATAGGTATATCCATATCCATATTTTTTGAGTGGAACACAATTTTTTTCTAGACTAAAAGTAGTTTTACTTACTCTTATAACAATAGTGTTCTGTCAATGTAAGATCTGGAAATCGTTGCACCGGAAACAAATAGGCGCCGCCACCGTTTGGCGTTTTTTTTTTTCATTCTAAGTTTTTTAAGTATTTTTTTTTTTATAAATTTTACACAAATAAATAAATAATAACATGTTTAAAAATAATTTTAATATAAATAAGTTTGAAAATAATTCTAAGAATATTATCTTGTAAAATGTTTAAGATGTTAAATGTTTACATATGCTACCAAGAACAAAGTTATGATAAACAGTTGTGAGATAGCCCTGATAAAGTATAAGGTCAACTCGCGATTTGTTATTGTGCTAAGTATGGATTTGAGATAATAGTTTTATAATTAGAGTGCATTTACTCTTTAGCATATTCATTCGAACTGAATGATTCTAGTGTCGCGGTGGACTTACAAATGTACAACAACGCCAACAACGAACACCCAGTCTCGGGACAAAATATATTTTAATGTTTACACAATTTCTTTTTACTGATGTTGACTGTTAAGTCGCACGGTGGGGGTTCGCAGCACGGTTGTGCCTGGAAGTAATCTCTAATGAATGTTGAATGAGAATGAATGAGTCTGTCTGTCCGTCTGAAATTATAATAAACACTCGTATCCGTACCCAATCAACGTTAACCAATCAATAAGGTAATTGTTTATACATGATAATTTGTATTGTGGATAATTGTATAAAAAACGTTTTTTGATTAGCTAAATACTTTTAACTATACGTAGCTACCTAAAAGTTATCGTTCCTATCTTGTCATAAAGTCATGACACCCGGTTCAATGTTCTTATATAATGCTACAATCATCAATTTAGAAGGTCAATATGTATGACGGACCTTCTAAAAATAGAGAGACTGGTCAAGGACTGAGACGCATCAAAGGAAAACTATGCAAAACTTTTGGACAAACCATGTCAGCTAGGTTCAGATTTAATAGTATGGTTCGTAAGCCGCGATCTCGAATTTAAAACCGAACATTTTTCAGGATATAATGTGCTATTATAACTACTACTATAACACAAACTAAGCAAAACTTGTATAACGGTAACCAGACTGTTGGATAAACATTTATCATTTAATTTCTAATTTAATATTTATTTTGCAATGTGCTAAGCATTATAAGAAGCGCTGGTTTGGCGACGTCCGTTAACAATTACTAACTTAATTAGATTTGAGCATCTTGCAGAAAGTTTACGACACTATATCATTATTAGAAGCCCTATAGAGTTCCACCCTACTCGTACTTACCAGTAATAACTTTTTGATGAGGATTTCGAAATTTCCTTTTGATAAAACAAGGTAGTCGAGGCGATTGGGTTCGAGACCCATTTTCTTGATGTTTGTAATTGAGGAAAATACCTCCCTTGCCGCAGTGGTTGCGTCAGTACCGTGCACACTGTAGTAGTCATTGCGGTCAAAAATTCTTACAGTCGTGGGCGGTTTCTGAAACGTAAAATCACTCGTTAGCTTTAATTTGATCAATACTGTTTGGCCCTAGCAGTTAAGAATTTCATAAAACAACACCTATCTTGTTTCATCAAAGATCATTAGATATTAGGTTTATATTAGAAGCTAGGCCGAGGCTACCGGGATAAATTCAGACAAGCAATCTGTTTATTGTAAACGATATACCTTATGCAAGTGATAAGAATTTCTTGCTGTTGATGGTTTGATACAACTAGCAAAATTTGAGTATATTGCAAGTTATATGGATTATGCGGATATATTGAGGAGTTAAGGCAATAGCTGTTGCCGGAAGTCCGAGCTCTCTAACCTTATTAATCACGGGTCTTTAAAGTCAAAACCTTACTAAAATAATAAAAGTAACATAAAGAAGAACAACAAGGAAACTTCCGATAATATTGTAACATAAACAAAGATGTAACTGACTCAATAAAGTATATTGGACAATATTTATTAAGCATTTAAGTATGTCAATACTTTTCCTCTACCATCGATATCTTTTTTGAAATGAGCGCAATGTCAAATTGTAAGATTAAGTATCGTAAAGTGTATCATCCAGTAGGTACATATGCTCTCACTGCCTCTCTCAGTATGAGGAAGAGGTAATGGACGTCCAAGGCTGGAATTATCATAATATTGGTTCTGAGGACCTGACCTCGTGAGTATACATTCTTGTAAGTATTTTTTGTGGCATTGGCGGCTAATAACAACAAGTCACATCTGTCGGTCGTCCGATGTATGCAGGAAGGGCCCTGTAACGCACCGCCGGTGTAGCAAACTGCGCAGGTTCGAGTGTGCGGTCGCAATAGTGATAGGCAAGCAGGGTCTTAATTCCTCTACTAGCAGAATGTTACAGGTAAGTTACTTAAGACTTTTAGATTGGTACTTATTATTGGGATAATTCTGATTACAAAAAAAAAATAAGTCTATTCCATCAAATATTTTACAAACATATCATAAAGGTAATAAATCCATCTAAGTGTTCAGAAGCATTGTTTCCGCTATGGAACATTATTAACATTTTTTAAATTAATTTTAAACTTAATACGGTAATTTCAAAATTAAAAAATATTTTGGAATAGTTGTGTAGGAATATTGGATCCCAAAACCAGTCATTAAGATAGTTATATTAAATAAATCATTATTTCAATTAAACAAAAGAATTTCGGTGTATGAAGAATTATTGCTGAATACACGTAAATAAGCATTGTTTACATACTTTTCAATAAAAATAACAATAGGCACAATATAAGAATACTACAATAAGATTTTGGGCAGAGCACTATATGTCAGTGAGTGGTAAGACGTGAACAGAGATACTAAGTTCATAAGCGGCAAGGGCGCGTGTTTTGTGATACTGATCACTAATATCATTATTACCGGAGTTCATCAGTCATCATCATCATCAGTAAGTCAGTATTTAATATTTTTGTGCTCAATCCGTGTACACATCACAAACTCGTAAGAATATAGAGTTCAAAAATAAATTATAACAAAAAAAACTACAAAAAAACAGAATTTAATAGCAAACCGAAGTAAAAAGTAGAAAATAGTTCTAAAATATAAGAAGTGTATGCTGAGAAAAGGCCCGGGGTGCTTGAACTCATATGTTACTAAGTACTTTAGTATTTATAATAGAAGAGATAAGAAGAATTATTATAAAGTACCTGCTTCTGCCTGCTGCTTCACCCGCGTAATACGTGGATAGAAAGTAGCCTACCTCCGAGTTCTAAGGGCTTACGTATGGAAAAATAATATTGTACCTAATCATCTGTCAACCTAGCTATTCTTATAACTTTCTGAACTAAAAAAAAATAATTTCCATAATGTGAAACTTTGGTTTGTTTCTAGGGACGGGACATACTCTGTGTTTCTGTTCAGTGATAACTAGCAGCGCGGAATCTAGAAGTAACTAAACACACAGGTAAAAATCAATTATAACAATGAGATATTTAATACATACTATATAGACACACAACGGATTGTGTTTTAACTATTGGCAGACTTGGCTTAAAATCGTTTAGAACTAGAGGTCTGCCTATGCCAAACGACGGCAACAGCAGCGCGTAATGTTGAGATAGCTCGTACACTACACGTTGTTGACATTCATAATGTGAGAGCTAGCAACAGACAGCATGTTATGATTAGAAACAGTTTTAACAAGCGCAATCCCTAGTCCATGGTGCTACACCTGGTGAGTAGGTACTAGTCAACAAGTAACTACCTCATTTTATGAATGAAATCATTATGTCACTGAATCATTCGGACAGTATTGACAGTCACCAATAAAAATAAATAAGTATGTAATCATTTGGCCACTCAAGGTTTTTGCGACATAAGCATACGATTCTAAGTATATTTTGCACGCCCGAGTTCTGAGAATAAATATCACTCACAGCCGGTCATGAGGTTATCTCTCAAGAGATAGAAAATTAAAGCTCAATAAATAGACGCGACTTGATCAACCAACGTCAGTACGTGAGGCACGCAAGTCGTAAAGTGAAGTTCAACATTTTTCTTATTCAGTGATATAAAATATACACGGTAAGCATTACATTCCTACAATTAGTATACGTATAGCATATTCAAATAGAATATCTAAAATTTTATAAGTTTTACTGCTGTGTTAGCAGATATAAATATTCATAATAAATATATTTCATAAATCAAATAAAGCCATTAGCCACAATATTGTAAAGATTAATCGAGATCCGAATCAAACCGAGATACATAAAATATTAATCCCGGTATAGATTGCAGACAGTTTAAAAATGTATCAATGACGGTCACGTAATAACAGAAGTTCGGCAGCAGTAGTCCTTAGTAGGTTGAAATGTACACAATCGGGATCTTTTAAAACTATTTTTGTTCACCGAAATTTGCTTACGATGTTTTTCCCTTCCGTTTTTGCTTACCTTCGTAAGTACAATAGCGAAAATTAGATCCTTTAGTTGCCTTTCTGACAGGTTCACTACTTTTATTTAAAATTCTTCTAGTTATAATAGCGAAAATTAGATCCTTTAGCCGCCCTTCTGACAGGTTCACTACTTTCATTTAAATTTCTTCTAGTTATAATAGCGAAAATTAGATCCTTTAGCCGCCTTTCTGACAGGTTCACTACTTTCATTTAAATTTCTTCTAGTTATAATAGCGAAAATTAGATCCTTTAGCCGCCTTTCTGACAGGTTCACTACTTTCATTTAAATTTCTTCTAGTTATAATAGCGAAAATTAGATCCTTTAGCCGCCTTTCTGACAGGTTCACTACTTTCATTTAAATTTCTTCTAGTTATAATAGCGAAAATTAGATCCTTTAGCCGCCTTTCTGACAGGTTCACTACTTTCATTTAAAATTCTTCTAGTTATAATAGCGAAAATTAGATCCTTTAGCCGCCTTTCTGACAGGTTCACTACTTTCATTTAAATTTCTTCTAGTTATAATAGCGAAAATTAGATCCTTTAGCCGCCTTTCTGACAGGTTCACTACTTTCATTTAAATTTCTTCTAGTTATAATAGCGAAAATTAGATCCTTTAGCCGCCTTTCTGACAGGTTCACTACTTTCATTTAAAATTCTTCTAGTTATAATAGCGAAAATTAGATCCTTTAGCCGCCTTCCTGACAGGTTCACTACTTTCATTTAAAATTCTTCTAGTGCGAATGCTATTAAGCGATTCAAACAGTCACCACAGAACATGTTTTGGGTTACCCTTGTTTTAGGGTAAGAAATAAAACAAAAATGCCTACAAGGGTTCCATGTTGTACAACTTGAAGTTTCTTTTTCAAGTATACTACAATGGAGCGAATGTTTACTACAATTACCCGTTTCTTGTACTATGGGGACCAACTTCCAGAAAATCCTAACACGATAGCTCATACTGTTTTGATTTACTTGTTCGTATTAAAATATGCAAGCTGGATTGCTGCGAAACTTGGCGTTTTGGTCACCCGTATAGACGTAAAAATTACTTACAAAAAAAAATACAGCTAGAAGAACATTTAATTTTTAAAGTCTAATATCCCATTTTTATTCTCATATTAAATAGCGTATAATAACCTTCTCTAAGAATTCTACCATTGAATGCAAAAATAATGTACTAAACCTGCCGTTGTTTTTGAGATTATGGTATTAAACAAAGAAGATATTTAGCTTTATTACGTTAGTAATATAATTAATACGTACGACATTTGTTGTATTTGTTCGTGTGTGTTTGTACGTACGAAGCTGTTTGTACTTTTACGAAAAGGATCCCAATGGAAGAACATCATATAGACTTGGCAATATCACTGAATGGGGGTTATCATTATTAAAGTGCCTATTTTTATCTGTTATTAATATAATTGTTGCACACATTATGTTTATAAATTGATTGAAGACAATGATGATGATAAATTTTAAATCAATTTCTCCGATTTATTTTGTTGTACATATATATTTCAGAATTGCTTACTGCGACGATATGAAGTGGATAATCATTCTAGCCGCAATATCGGCATTGGTCGGGGCGAGACCAGAGAAATATAAAGAACAAGAAGATTTTCAGTATTCAAGGAGTTCATCAGACGAAGGATCTAAATCAGGATATTATGGTGCACAGAGGGGTAACATGGGTGGAAATTACGAACGTGCTCACAATATGGACACACTTGCCCAACATCAAATGAGTGGTCTTGTTAGACAAGTCGAAGGAGAATTAGGGGACGGTGCTAATACTAGGACTGGAAACGTTTTCAGTGCCGCCAGCTCTCGAGGTATATACGGGTCAGGAAGTTTAGATACCAGCAATCTTCAGGGTCGTAGCTTCCAAGAAGGTGTTTCTTATGATAACTCAAATTTACGCTCATCATTGACGCACGCTACGCATTCATCATCAATGCATAACAGTGCTGACTATGCGAATCGTCATTCTCAAAGTTATAGTGGATATGGAAGAACTAGTGAAACTCAAGGACAGACAGAAGATTTACACTCACTGGAAAATTTAGAGGCAAGCAATCAACATAATTACGGAACGAAACGTAGTTCAGGTTATCAATCGCAATCAGGCTTTCAAGAGCAAAGATATTATAATAGTGATAACACTAATTCTCACTCTGGTTATGGATCAAATATCTATAATAGGTTGACACCTGTAAGAATTGTGGTAACACCAGGTGGAAGGGTAGCGTTACCAATAGCCACACAAGCCTATGACGCTACACATGGATCATCCGTATTTAATCATAATGCACTTAACAGCGAAGTCGAAACAACAAGTGACATCAATCAAGGTTCTGTTCACAAGCCTAGTAATACGAAATATTATGAGGCATCTTATAAGTACAATAAAAAATGGGAAAAACATGATACTGTCCCTACTTCAGGTTTTGTAGTTATTCCTACAGAAAGCCCTATCCCTAATAATAGTGAGTTGTATGATGACATCGATAGTCATACGTCTGGTAGCCAAAACAATGCAAGAGAAACAAATTTTCGAAGCACACACTCAAGTAGTGCGTCTGGAAGATATGATGCAGATAAGTCATTATCCAGTCAATCTGGATATAATTCAAATTATAATTCACAACAACATCGCGGAGCGTCATTACATTCAAACTCAAATGCATTTACTCAGACTGGATATAACGCACAACTAGATCACGGCTTTTCCTCGGATTCTTTAAATGCTTACAACCAGGCTCAGCGTGACAGTGGATCAAGATATAGCAGCCTTTCAACAGATTCTGGCTTAAACACACAGGTAAGACATAACGCAGGATCTCAGTATGATTTAAATAGTCAAGTTGAGGATTTGAATACAAAGCCTAAAAGTTATCATTCTTCATATTCATACCACAAATCTTGGGAGCACCAAGGTGATCCTTATGTAATAAAGCCTGCGTATACTGTAAATCCCGACAGCCATACATCACAAAGATTGACTTCATCAACTAAGAACCTCGGGTATGCAACTTACCATCCCAGCTCTCAATACAGTCAAGGCATTTGTGACGAAAATTGCCATATACGTGTTGCCCGTTCTTATGGCACTGATAACCAACATATGGAACAACAAAGTAGTAGCTTGTATGATAATCAAGATTTAGGTCAACAAGTGCAAGGAACTTGGAAAAATTTAGAAGACTTTGGCCAGCTAACACAAAAAGCTTGGGATCAGCAAACTGATGGACAGCAGTCTGTAAACCAATGGGATAATTTGAAAGATTTAAGTCAGCAATCACAAAGTAATTGGGATCAACAAGATGTTGGACAGTTATCTCAAAACCAATGGGATAACTTGAAAGATCAAAGTCCACATTTACAAAACAATTGGGATCAGCAAAATGTTCAACAGCAATCTAATAACAATTGGGATAATTCGAAAGACCTGAGTCAACAATCGCAAAGTAATTGGGATCAACAAAATGTTGAACAAAAAACACAAAGTCAAGTAAATAATTTGGAGAATTTAAGTCAACATTCACAAAGTAATTGGGATCAGTTAAATATTGGACAGCAAACACAAAACCAGGAAAGTGCTTTTGAGAATCTTGGTCAAACAGCACAAAACAATTGGGATCAGCAAAACACAGGACCACAATCAAATTTCAATTGGGATAAGATAGAAACTGTGGACCAACAATCACATAGCAATTGGGATCAGCAAAATGTTGGACAGCAACCCAAAAACAATTGGGATAAATTAGAAAACTTAAATCATAAATCACTTACTACACTTAAAGACGTTGGACAACAATCTCTCAATCAAAATACGTGGGACACATTAGAAGACATAAAACAAGAGAACCAAAAAATTGTCAGTTCAGTTCAGTCAGACATTTTAGGGCAAGACGCACTAAGTAAGTGATAATCATAGACAATATTAATAGAAAGTATTCACTATTATGTATCAACTACTATAACATAATTAACAACTTTTTCATATAGATCCATTTGTGACGAGTTACAGTTACACAATAATAAATATTTAATATGATACGGGCAATAGCAAATATTGGACTGTACGCATACATTTATATAAGTAAAATAATAATGCCACTCAAAATATCCTCACTCAACATATTGTACCTAGCCTAATTAAATCTCTATTCAGGGATCTTTTGACTCATAAATGGTGTAAAATCAAGTGTGAAAATATGTATTTGACTAATAGTTATTTACACCTAACAATTTCCCACAATGGGATAATCGGATTCATGTTAACATATAACTGTTCTACATGTTCCGGGATGAAAGAAATGTGTGGTCTGTAGGTTTAGTTAGTTACCTTAAGTTGTAAATACCTGACACGAAGTTCAGTTTACGAAAATATTATCAGTAATGATTTTTCCTTCCTTGAAAGTTCCTTATAGAGACACCGAAAATTGGAGCTACATAAGAACACATAAAGAGAATTCTTTTTATAACGTTTTAAATAAATTTCATGAATGGAGGCAAATTATGGATTACGAAATATTGAATACTTAATTTATTTTAACTAAAATTTTAATGAATATGTGTAAGTTAAAAAAAGATCCCAAACACAGTTACTAAAAGCTACAGGGTCCATGTATAATTATGGTAACCTGACATGATACGGAAATATTATAGAATGAGGTAAAATTATACTGGTCAATAAAACAAAACACTAAAAACATAGTGAAGTATGTTCAAATTGCGTTATTATCTCTGTAACGCATTCGATTATTATATAGTAATTTACGACGTATTTATATATTACTAAGGTCGACGTTTCGTTAGCTATGTGAACTGGCTGTAAGAACAATAATATCGTCAGAATTGTACATATTACTAAATTACTAAAACACGTAAATACGTACTTATTTTCCACTTGTTTTTCGTTACTAATCGCTGGCGTAATTTATAAAAAACTAATTTAATATGTACTAATACTAATATACTCATTATATAATAAGTACATTGTGTTTATAACCTGCTAAACAAATATCACCAATGATGTTGTTAAGTCACAAATTACATTTAAATAACTGTATGTTAAACATTCCAATAAAACACCAAGTAACACATATTTCTCAATTTAGATTTTCTGGAACAGCAAAATCAGGATATCGAATACGAATTAAACTTTAAGCCTCAAAATGACTTATACGCTCAATATGCTCCCAAATCCGAAGTTATCCCAAAAGACACAAGCTTGGATCATTCAAAATCTGTAAAGGAAAAGGAACCTGAAAAAAAAATTGAAATGCTTTGGAACAAATTCGCTGGTATTGATGCTAACAAAACTAAGGTGAACTATGGCCACCTTCAGAATAACTCAGAAAGTACTACAGAATTTAAAACACGTTTTAATGAAGGTATGGATCAGAAGACTACAACGTCATATTCCGATACTGCAATTTTATCACGAAAAGAATCATATTCATATAAAGATAACACAAATGATAATATTGAGATCATGCCCCATCAGAAAGAATCATATGATAACTCAGATTACAGCTACAGTGGCGGATTCGTCAACCCATTCTTTAATAAATTTCAGAAAAATCACCTATCTCACTACGACAGTACATACTCAGAAAATAATGGTGCCTTTGAAAGTAATACCTGGAACTCTCATATACATTCTTACAGTAACTCAAACTTTAATTTGCAAAAGGTTAATTTTTCTCATACCAATATTCAAGATACTCCATTATCAAATTTGTGGTCTAAATTTGTCAATACTGAAACCGGATTACCTACACCAATTAACGAAATGGGTATATTCTCAACAACAAATCAACCAGATATCAATATTACAGCAATTATTGCAAACCAAAACAGTACAATATCAAAAGACAAACCATTATATATGCAAGATCCTGATCAAACAGAAATCAGAACCGCTTCAGAAAGTCAGCCAGAATATAAAGGTTTGCCAAGTGATGAAATTGTGTCAAAATATCTACAACCATTAAACAGTGAAAAACCAGAGACACCACAGGACATTGGCCGTGGTGACATTGGGCCCGAGGAAATTATAGATATAGATGAATCCAATAAACCCTACAAAAATACAACCTCTGCTGTATCACAGACTATATTTAACAGTCTCGTAAAACATGACAATGTTGAACAACAAATTGTCCAAAATAATAATAAAAACACCGAAAATCAGCATTTGGATGACCAATTGATGGTTTTGAGCTTACAACAGCAAAAAGATGAAAATAAAGATGAAAAAAATGTTCTTTTAAATAAAAATTATCTGAAAAATAACACATTACAAACTAATTCACAAAATAATAAAAATTCCAATAATAAGGAATACAATAAAGAAACACAAAACCTTAATCACAATGAAACAAGTAATATTAATAATTTAAACCAAACACATACACTTATGCAAACATCTTATTTTGATGAACAAACAGACACTAATACTGAAAAAGTTACAAGTCATCATAATAATAGCACAAACAATCAGGAGCATGAAATTGAATTGCAAAATAGTGTGAATTTTGAACAAGAAAGTGTAAACATGGAACAAGAAAATCTATACAACAACTTTGGACAAGAAGATTTACAAGTTTTTACACAGCAAAATGAAAATATAGAAAACCACTTTTTACATAACCTTCATGACCCATTACAGGATTTTAGACAAAATGATGAAAACTTAGAACAACAGAATTCAAATAACTTTGGTGAAGAACAGGTAGTAGGCTCTACACAGAAAGAGAAAAGCATAGAACAACAAAATCTACATAACTTCAGTCTAGAACCAAGACTAGACTCTACACAGAAAAATAAAAATATAGAACAACAGAATGTATATAATTTTGATCATGAACAGGTACAGGTACTAGATACTACACAGAAAAATGAAAATATAGACCAAGATACTTTTCAACTTGAAAATCAGATGCATTTTGATCAACTAAACAGAAATCACAGCAAACAGAATTCCTATCAACATAAACATAACAATACTGAAAGGCCAACTGAAAATCTAGAAAAACAATACTTAAGACACAAAAGTAATAGCACAAATAACATAAATAATGCTCAAATAAATGTACAATTTGTTAATTATCAGTATGAACAAGCAACACAAACTAATTTACCTCGTGTACAGAAAAGTATTGGTAGCCTAGAAGGTGAAAGTAATCTAAACCGCAATGAAGAAGATTTACCATATGTGCAACAAAGCCATCAATATTTAGAAGAGCAAAGTGAGTACAAAACATTACATCAGATTGAGCATAATTATGTTGTTGATTATGAAATAAGTTCCGAACAAGATTTTGAACACGATTCTGGACAACATCAAGCTTCCAGTGGAAATTTAAACAATTTCGAAAAGCAAAGTAAAAATACAGATGACATACAAGAGAACTCACAACAGAATATTATAAAAACTAACCTACCTACTGCCAGTGCTAACACACAAATGGCAATTCTTAGTTCACAAAATGTAATACCAGAAAAAGTAACTGAAAAACCAAGTTTCTGGCGGTCTGTAGGTAATAAAATTTCCAGTGCAAAAGATAAAGTAGTTTCATGGTTCAGAAGTTAGATACACAAGAAGCTCTATACTCAAATAGAAAAATAATTAGTTAAGTATTTGTTAAATGTCCTAGTCAATAAATAAATTGTGTGTAGAATTATAAATTTATAAGCATACACAAGCGATGAGTAAGAGTGGCAAAAAAAAAAATATTATACACCTGCAAATATTATAAGACTATCATCAAACTTACAAATATTAATTAATATATTACAGCCATCACTATCTTATATTATAAAAAAAAAACATGAATAATACTTACTTCCGGTAAAGAGTTAACATATCTTACAAATGCTTGTTGTTGTACTGAGTCTGTAAATTGATAAAAATAGTAAATTATTTTTAAAAACAAAATGCTGTTATTATTTTAAAACTGTTACCCTATATGATTCTAAGCCAGTTTTTCACAAAGTCAAAAATATAAACACATTTTTTTTTTGGGACTAAAATTAACCACTTACCCCACATCATCAAAAATAATAAAAAAAGACAATAGGTTGCTAATAGTGAACTACCAACAACTATTAAGGAAAACACCCATCATGATTCTCAAAGAGTTTCTGGAAATGTCAAGCTATAAACCAAAAACAAACTCCATCTAATATATACTCCATATATCTATACTGGTTTTTTTTTTTTTTTTATATAAATTAGCCTACCATAGTAACACCACTATGCCTGAATGAAAGCAATAAGTGGAGTCAGAGTGGTGGTTACCATCCTCATTGCATGTCTAGTCAATGCAGCATTTTGACCCACTATGGCGACCTGGTGAGATGCTTTTTCACCCCCCGCTTAAAAGACCCGGGGTCAAAGTGGGAAGAAAACATGTGGGGACATACACATGACTTTGTTACATTTTTTGTAATGCCTTCACACCTTAACCATGGAGCGGATTTTCATCAAATTTTGCATGCAGAGGAACTAAACTTAGCCAAGTTAGAGGTGCAACAGTTTCATAGATTCAATTTTTTTATTCCAGTTCCAAAATCTACAATTAGCACTCAATCAAAAGTTACATTAAGTAACTTTACATAATGTTTAGGTTTAGATATATATATAAAAAGAACACTTAACTGTGATACACTATGACCTGCTTATGAAGAGTAGGTATATGAAATTCTCTTATTTTGTGATATTGTTATATGAATAAGATCTGTAAACTGAGCAAAATAAAGTAGCATCAAAGATATTCAATCGCAGTTACTTTTGAATTAAGGACGCAGACCCCTACAAATATATCCTACTTATTTACTGCAAGACTGCTATTTATTGTTTAACACTGTGGTCTATTAACCATTAGGTACACAGTAAACAGGCCTATTTAAATATCATCAACTTACCTAAACTTAAAGCATGGATCGGTTTCAATGAAGACATTGGTTAATTCTTGTAGTAATAACTAAAATATTTACAAATACTCCTCAAATCAAAGGTAAGGTTAATATACCATTTATTATCAAACGTAAATGATATTGGCAGACATTTGTTTAATTGAAAATCGCGGGAAAATAACTTTGATGTGACGTCTAGGCATGTGTCCGATGTATCAAACCACATCTAAAATCTGATGGCGTTCGAACATCAGATGACCACGAATGGATGTTACGAGTCATTCGTTCGAGTTCGACATCTCTGTTTAACTTACGTCGTCCCGTCTATGAGAAAGCGATGAAGCGAATGTCGAACCGATATCCGATCTACAGCTGTTTTCTGTACGTGTAAGTTTTGAACGAACGTTTAGTTAAGTTAACAATTTTAAACGATTTTATTCCTAAAAATGTTTTCTAAAATAGCCATTCTGTAAAAACAAGGAAGAAAATTATTGCTTAACCTCTTATGTATTAATCAGATTTTGTAATTCACTTGATCTCATCTATTCACTTGATCTTGTTTATATTATTATTATGAATATATTTCGCCATTTTTAGTATATAATAATTCATTCATTGCATTCGTATTGCAATTGAATTACGCTTACAAAGTGGCTAACATTAATATATATATATTGTAAATAACGACGTAATTCTTTTAGTCATCGTCTATGTAAATATTTAAAATGATTAGGTTGTGTTTAAAAATTTACAAATATTTTAAATTATTAATTTTCTCTAAAACTTAATCATTTAACCACCAGTGCAACCACGGGGTGCAGTTTGAACCCAATTTGAAATAAAAAAGATAATTTTCATGCTGAATGCAGACACAGCAACCAGATTTTATCGTATGAGATGACAGTTAAAAAGAGGTGAATTCTTTCAATTATTTGGCTCAACGTAATAAACTCTTGTATCTTGCGCGCCCAACAATCAAGTAACAACATTTATACAGAACTTTCTAGCCACCCGGAACTCAGTCGCCTATCGTATTTCCGCACTGATACGGCTTTCAAAACTTGTACTCCTACCTGAAAGGCTGGCAACGCACTTGTGACTTTTATCTTGTGGGTGTTCATAGGCGACGGTAGTCACTTACTATCAAATGACCAGTCTGCCCGATAGCCCCCTATCCCATAAAAAAAAAACAAAGTTCTTTAAGGTTCGAGGAGATTGAGGAGTACAATGTAAAATTGTAAATAAATTGTTAATAGTTTGTACATAAAATCAATATGAATATGGTGATTTTTAAATGTCCCCCAAATTTTTAACTCAACATCACCATCAAATTTATTTTAACTTAATGAAAACAGAGAATATTTATGACGAACAATAGGGCTAGTCCTAAGCTTAAGGTAAGCACGAAGAAAAATACCATAGTCTTATTACAATGTAATTTTAACTAATAGTTTATTAAATATCCAAGTCTAAAGTGCCGACCAATCAAACAAACGTAATCATACATTTCTATTAGTTTCCTTAGCAGATTTTGGATGTCGTTGTCCGTAGAAATCGGCATCTGAAATCAGATGCCAATATCGATTTGTAATCTTAAAATCAGTTGTTCAACTGGTATTTATATTATACAGATGTCTCAAAAAAACGATGTCGCCCATGCCTAGTGACGTCTGACATTATTGGAAAGATGTTGATATATATATTTCATTCGTAAGTTTGGCATGGTGCTGGTTTAGCACAAGGTAAATAAAAACATTTTCGAAATGGCAGGAATAATAATAAAGCGGGTATAACGTGTCATCATCGCTTTTTTCTTGACTTAAAAACTTGTTCTAATTCTAGTTAGATCTGTCTAATTGTGAGATTTTGGCGTGTTCAAATGTCTGTTTGAACTGTTTTTAGTCGTCAGAGAAAAGCATTATATTAAAATATTTATCTTAAGGTAAATCTAAGAAATTTTACTATATTTCTTTAAATAGCAGTACAAATATTGTGGCCAACTTTTTGTTATAGGTATGTAAATAAAGCAAAAACACTCCGGTGTTCTGCTTGCCAATGATGGAGGGAGTGAGAATCGCAATTGCATTCTTCCGCTACCCCCGATAGATATTGACTTGTCTCACCCAAGACGGCTCTAAGAAGCGAAAACGGAACAATTCGCGCGCTGCCTCACAGGTCCGCATTTGTTCAGACGAAGAATTCTATAAAATTGTCGTGGCCGTCGTTGAGGCCAGAGATTGATAAATGCACTCCGGCGGCCGGTGTGCTTTCTGCGGGCAGAGAGAGCTGTGCTACTGTCTCTCTCACGTTCCTTCAATTTGAAAGCGACGGCGTTCCATGCGCTCTTCCACTCCGGATCATGGACAAAACTAAGGTCGGAAGCGAGAAACTACCCACAGAACCGACTACAGTGGCAAGATAACAACGCTGGTTGCCCCAAGCTGGGCATTCGACCAGTGATACGAAGGCTATTGCCATAATTGCTGCCTGCCTGTTCCTAGTCCAAAGCACTACCAAGAAAATCGTCGTCGTAGCAAGTGACGCCAACACCATAACCACCATTCCAAATACGCCTTCTGCTAGATCAGAGGGACGTTTAGAGTGCAACATGGCGTCCGAAATGGAACACCACGCCCTGAATCAGTGACTCTACCCCTACGGCGACAAAGTGGGGAAACAGTTAGGGGTGGGGGGGACTGAAAATGCTTGAACCAACTTTGTGCTACGCTTACTGATGCTGCAAAAAACTAACTAACTAACACAATTTTTTTTCTTTTTTTTTGGTAATAATACCAAAAAGTGAAAAATGAAAATCTTATTACGAAAACCTTTAGAATGTATCGAACTTCTTACAACAATTGAGAAAGTGCTGGAAAGTGTTTTTACTTTTTATTTTTCTTTTTCTTGGTGTCCTATATTTATTGATATTAAAACCAGTAAGATACAAACAGTGTTACAGGTTTTTCTTCAATTTTATTCATACCAATATGAAAAGCCTTGTTTTCCAACCTATAAGAACCTTCCTTAATGCTTTTTGCAAAATGGAATAGAGAAAAATATTACAAAAGACTTGATTACACATAAGCACCTATATGTTTTTTTTACTGTTGTAAACTTTAAGTTGTTTAGTCGACTTTCGACGTCAAATTTAAAATGTCATGTTGCACTGTAGGTAGGAAGGCAGTCTTTAGGAAATAAACGAATCGCTGTTGTTAAATATTGTTTAGGTTATTCCTTTAATTTGTAAGCGTAATATGTTGATATTTAAGTGTGGTTTAATAGTTTTAACATCTACATACATTGTTTCGTAAGTATTTATACAATTTATTTCTATTTAAGAATGTTCAACAATACCGTACTTTTTTATGTTGTTTTTAATATGAATAGAAAATAAAATAAAAATATAAATTATATTATGTTGCAAGTTATATGTACATTTTTCACTCACAATTTTATAAACCTATACAATTGCATATTATTGAAAGACTTTTGGTATAACTTTCACTTTCCTGCTTGAGTTTGAGTTTTTTTTCTATTAAATACTGACTGTTTCCTTTATTTTTCAGTTTGTGTTTTCAAGTTTCGCAAGAGATTAATGCTTTGGAAACTGGCCTTGCTTTTTTGTACATAGCGAGCGGAGCAGTAGGTGAGAGGCATTTATGTCTATTATATAAACACTGTGTAGAAACTCTACTATTATGTGTAATGATATAAAATTACAGTAATCAGTATAAGAAGTTATCTTAGATTACTTACAATAGCAGGGAAGTATTGAGTTTTCTCTTTTTATTTGAATAGCTAGAAATGATTATGATTTACCCATATTCATTTCATTTTTATTAAATCTACATTACCTTTTTTTTATAAAGTTGTGGTTACTACTTATAAATTAATATTTATTAAAAATAGTAGGATATGTGCACCATTAGTTTGACAATGTTTCTTCACTTTTACTAATAAAATATCACTCAGGTTCAAATAGGTAAAAGTATATCATGTTAATGAATTTTGATAAAAATACTCTGGAAACAATGTCACTAACAAATTACATAGTACTTGTGGTGCCAGTTTCGAAAATGATAAAAATATTGTATTTACATATATATGTGTTTTGTTATTGTTCCTGTACATATAAACAATGCATACATTTATAACCTATTTAAGGTAATTACTCATCACTAACCTATGGCATGGCAACATTAATAATTACAATTAAAAGGTATCAAAACAGTGTCCAAGAAACATAATATAAAAATAATTGTTATATGCATTTTGTCATAGATATAAGGTATATTATATAGGGACCTATTTAATTTAATTATTTTCATACATTTGTGGTAACATATACATATGTTAGTCTTTTAAGTTGTTGTTATTGACATGCTGAAGTTGACTTTTGCCCTCTGTTATTATTGTACAGTATTTACTTCATTGTAGTTATAATTTTATGTAGGATATTTAGCTCAGTCGAAAACTCAACAACATACTAGTTCAGTGGCTGAAATTACAGAATTACTGACCTTTTTGTACTAATTAATATATGTGTTAGATTATGATATGATTTGCATATAAATTTTGTTTTGCCATAATATTAGGTAAGATTTTGTTTACCTAAATTACCTTTTGGCTTGTGCTTCTTTAATTGAAGATGTACCTAAAAACAATATATTTTAAATATATATACTGTATAAAAGTTTATACCGTTTCACATTTAACTAAATATACTAATATAAAATGTTCTTTTTTCGCTAATTGTTTTTGGCACCTTTATCATATCATAATTAAATGTTATCCTAATTAATGTTTGCGTGCTAACAATATCTCTTTTTACAGCTGGCAAAATTATATATGACAGATATCAGCAAATACATATACTTGGTTCATTAACAACAAATCCAAATGTTACCTCTTTTGCCAATAAGATAGCTTCCTTTTCAGCCACATTCTTCTCTTTGGGCTTCCTGGTATACTTCCTCCTCTTCCTGTTTAAGGTAAGAGAGACAAATGCTATTTTATAGCTAGGACTACATTTTTAAGCAACACATACACAAAGCAGTATTCCTTTATATTATACAATAGAAAATCTGGTAATTTGTAAAAAAGTGATTGAGATTAACACACCCAATGGACTTGGAAATATTAGAGTGTTTTTAAACTATGATAATTTCTGTTTTCTTCCATTAAGTTCCATAACATTCAGTGTGTTACCCATAAAAAAATACAATTATAATATATGTACATATTAAAACAATGTTTATGCTCAGAAGTGAGTTCAGATGCCTAGACATTTGTCTAAGGTTTTGTAAGCAAGTGTTCAGTCGGTTGTTGTAGTCGTAATTATATAACCAGCAACCAGGTGTTTTACTATGGTAATACATCCAAATAAGTTCCCAAAAATAAGTACTGGCAGGTCAAAACTTGGTTCATTTAAAATCTTGTTTTGCTTTGCTTTTGTATCAATTCCTAATGACTTATGGTTGGCATGTATTTATTTATTTTTAAATGTGCATAATCATTTAACTGTAACTAACATAACAAATTATTTCGTTATATTATGGTAACAGAAATATCAACGCTTGCATAAAAATATACATTAATTCATTCGCCATTCAGGGATTTCATAAGTGACTAATTTAAGTTATGCAAAACTTACGAGCATGAAGTTTGAGTCGCCCTAACAATTGCTTAAAATTTATGTAATTTTTTACAGGTTGATAGCCATTGCCTAACGGCATTAAATATTTTTGTATGTGGATTTGGCACTTTATACATATGGATTCAGGTAAGTTTTATTTTATGTTTTAGCTTAACTTGCGAAGTAATTAAATTACTATTACGCTTTTGAGATTCCAACGCAATACACTAGATTCTGAAGTAACCAAACCTGTGAGTGAAAAGCCTGTAGCGATTGCTTGACACACATTGCAAAATCCGTTGATAGACATGAGGAAGAAGAACTGTATTATTAAAAGCTGTGATGTTGTCACACCGCGCACTGTTGATTCTATCGAACGATTAAAAATCACCAGTGCACAGTGGCCTTTACAATACCTGCTGACTGTTATGTTGTGACTTTAATATCTTAAATTACTCACCAGTGAGACATAAGTCAGGTGATTATTTTTGAAGTTTATTAGATGAGTTAATATGTATGGGCTCTAAACTTATTTAGGTACATACCTTAATATAACCATACAATACATTATACCAAAAAAGTCCCAATACTGCTGATGGTTATTAATATGAAATGTTCTCTGAAGTCTGATTACACCGCGTCAATAATTTTTTATGTACATATTTTATGGCCAACCACGGAAAGTATTTATGATTGAATTAGAAACTTAAAATGTAACGTAATTGTCATCTTGCCAACACAGAAAACTCCCTTCAGCATAATAAATTAAAGGCCATTTCCTGAATGAGTTGAGGTCTCGATTTTTACAATCATTTCGCCAGTATTAACTGATGAAATAATGTTGACAAAGCAAAATTACATGAAAAAAGAGATTGTTGTTGCAAAATTCCTCATACCATTCAACCAACTCAACGGTTTGATTAAAATACATACAATTAAAAAAGAAGAAAAAAGTTACTTACCGCGTAAAGAATTACCAAATTTCAAACTTTCTTTTAATGGGCGAGCTAGTCGTGCTATACGTAATCATGGTTTTTACTTTTTCATATGCGTTAATGCTCACTTCTATGTACTTACGGGTCGCATCGTGATGTTTATAGCTTATACTATATCCGATACAAAAATAATAATTGATAGAGATTAATTCGTTTAAACAAAGAAACAAAATTGATATAGTAAGCAGCGATGGCACGGTGTCCTCTAAGGAAAGCTAGTTAACTGGGTTATAGATACATATATATAGTAATAATATTGATATAAATGCTATATAAATAGCAGCTTTCTGTTCACAAAACATGCGATAAAAATATATTGGCTCGTATCTATCTAAAAAATTTAGTAAAACGTTATGTTAACGCAAGCTAGCTCATTATTATTGCTTATTAACGCCAGTTAGATAGAAAAGAGAGCTTATTTTGCTCTAAGTGGCAATTGCTTCATCCATTAAGTGTGGTAACGTAAATGTAAGAGTAATGTGTCACGCACCCATTCACCATTAGAATAATTGATGTAAACTCAATTGACAATAACCTACCGCCTGTGACTGTACAAGATAATACTATGCACTCTTATTTAAAAGGATTTTTGGGCTTAAGACTAGAAATACACTCCGGGACTCCTATTTCTTAACACGTCTGACTTGCAATATTGTTGCTGCAGCCTCTGAAAACGCCACAGAAATATTCTCGTCTCATTTGTGACTATACTATATTTACGCAGAACGGCCCCTAGTGGCAAATGTTATGCTCCCACAACTTATATGGATTATAGCATGTGATTCTTAGGGTGTCCCGAGTGCCCTGCTTGATTTTAGTGGGTTCGAGTCCGACATGCCACTTCACCCTTGGCTTCAGTGAGGCTCTGCTCGACCCTTGAGGGTTTCCACTCGTAAAAATTTAAAAGTTATAGTATATGAAATCTCATTTACCTTTTACAATTACTCTTAAGCTCTATAGAAAAAATATGAAAACTCTACTTATCGACGTTTCTTCTGAAATGATTTCTAGTATAACAGATGAACTGAAAAGTTCGTAGGCTGACACATAAATGGCGCTACTAGTATCAAATACATATGATTTTTAGTTAGCCCTAACCTTCAAAAGCCGCGTGTATAAATTTGACAGCTGTTGCACTATTAGTATATGAGTTATAGAATTTTTAGTGAAAGAACTATTGTTACTTTAAAAAAATGGATAAAAAGGAATTTCTTAATAAAGCATTGCTTTTTGGCGAAAAAAATACTGTTGAAACCAAGGCTTGGCTTGATAAACATTATTCGAACTTTGCACCAGGAAAATCAACCGTAGTGAAGTGGTTTGCTAAATTTAAACGAGGCGAAATGAGCATCGAGGACGATGCACGCAGGCGACTTCCCAAAGAGGCTGTTACCGACGAAAACATCAAAAAAGTCCACAAAATATTTTTTGATAACCGTAAAGTGAGGTTGATTAAGATAGCTGAGACCCTAAAGATATCAAAGGAACGTGTTAATCATATCTTGCATGAATATTTGGAAATGTGAATCTAGCTGTCGCTGTTCAAAGTGGGTGACGTGCGGGCTCACAATTGACCAAAAACAACAACAAATAGATGATTCTAAGGAGTGTTTGGAGCTGTTCAATCGTAATAAATCCGATTTTTTGCGTCGATATGTGACGATGGATGTAACATGGCTCTATCATTTCACACCTGAGTCCAATCGGCAGTCAGCCGAGCGGACTGCACGTGATAAACCGACTTCAAAGCGTGGAAAGACGCAAAAGTCGGCTGGCAAGGTTCTGGCATCAGTATTCTGGGATACTCATGGTATAATATTTATTGAATACCTTAAAAAAAGAAAAACCAGCGACTATTACGTAGGGTTATTGGAGCGATTAAAAGACGAAATTGCGAAAATGCGGCCTTATTTGAAGAAGAAGAAAGTGCTGTTTTATCAAGACAATGCACTGTATCACAAAACAAAAAAATCGAAGTCGAAATTGTAAGAATTGGGCTTCGAATTGCTTCCGCATCCACCGTACTCTCCAGATCTAGCCTCCAGTGACTTTTTTCTGTTCTCAGACCTCAAGAGGATGCTCACTGGACAGAAATTTTGCTCCGATGAAGAGGTAATCGCCAAAACTGAAGCCTATTTTGAGGCTAAAGGCAAATTGCATTATAAAAATGGTATCGAAGCCCACCTGTTATGTTTGGTATATTAGTAAAGCATCGCTATTTATCTTGTTAGATGATTATAGGAGGAGAAATTCTATCACAACTTTTACTATATTTTTAATGATAATATTACCAACTAGCTTTTGCCCTCTAATTCGTACGCTTGGAACTCGGAATCAAGTATCTTTATTTATACAGAGGCGCGGTATAATGGAGTCTCTATTTTAATTTAGACCTCTAGCAATACATCTGTATAAACTGCAATCAATTCTCTGCCGTACTTTTAGCGTGATGCGAGTACAAACATACAGACGGACAGTCAGACAACAATTAAAATACTGGTGTTTTGACGTCTGTTGCTCTGATAAAGCTTATAATATAATATTAGTTTTTCATCAATATCTATAATGTAAAGACATCGTCCTGTTACATTTCTTTCTGGTTTCTTACTTTAATTCCTATGCTTAAGTAACAATTATACAATACATTCTAAAAAAATTAAGAAAATTTGCAATTTCAGCAAATTTTGCGCAAGTACCCTATTGTCAATGTCGCCAATTGAATAGCAAAAAACGTAATAATGAGGTTTTTTGTTTTTGTTATTGTAAAGACAAAAAAAAATGTTTTTTGCATGCTTAAAATCGGTTCATTAATATCAATTTGAGGGCATCCGAACGCTCGTGCTGCGTGCTTAATTGGGTTGAGGTCTGGCGATTGAGCAGGCCACGGCAGAACGTAGATGCGAGCATCGGCAAGAGTGCGTGTTACGACTGGGCGTATACCTACAGGTATTTTATAAACTCTGACTGACTGTAGTCAAAGTCTTCTAACCATACATTTTAACAGTGGTAGAGCCATGCTAAGGCACTAATGGGCCGGCTCGACCGGTGTGATACCAGGGCCTCACAAATTACTGAGGTTTCCTGTGGCCCAACTCCCCCTCTCCTTTTTCCTCACCCGTATCCTCTCTCCCCTTTTCCCATCTCCTCATCCCCTACTCTTCTTTCCCCTCCCTTCGCCTCTCGTCACCCTCAAAGGCGGGCAGCGCACTTACAACTCTCGAGTTGCAGGTGTCCATGGACGGCGGTTGTCACTTACCATCAGGTGATCCGTCTGTTCGTCTGCCCACCTATAATATAAAAAAAAAACAATATATTATCGTTATAGCTACTAGGTACCCGCCCTGGATACGCACGGGGTATTCTATTTCACTCAGTCACTTTTCATAGTGAGAGATCTTAAAAACAACGTTTAGAAAACCTTTTTAAAAATACCCTGACAATAACGAACAAAACAAAAAAAAATATAAAAACAAAAATAGAATATTAGTTTCGTACATTACGGCAATAACAATTATAGATAGATTATAATAATTGAGGTAATAAATATTATCTTGCAGAAGTGACATCAAAAATAAAATTAGGGACATTATATGCATTTATGTAGTGGTGTGGATGATGATGTTCAGATACCTTAACTCCAATGCATCAAAAATGTAATAGAGTCCTTAAAAAGACTAAAATACTACACACTATTGTGTCTTTTTTTAATTGAATTTATTTCGTCAAACACCGAAAACATTATTTTCACAAATGCGAATGAATCTTACAATCGAAGGCATATTTACTTGTGCTTAAGGGATAGTTAAAATAGAGTGCACTTTGCCTTTAAAATAATCCGCTTTTCCCTTCAGGGCAGTAGGCCATTTGCTTCTATCAATTTGAGGTACCACTCGGTCTAATTCTTGTAGTAAAATGTTGAAACAATATTGTTACACCGCTTTCAGTTACTGTAGTTGTCTTCTTTTTAGGTACAGATTTTTCTTAATTTGTTTTTGACCTTCTTTTCCTTCTTGTTACAACAAATGAGACAACTGTCATTACAATGCTGCTTGTTTCGGGTACTTCTGACCTGCCCTTTCTCCTAAATATCGCCAGTTTTATCAGCGTATGTTCTGTGTGGTCAACACCTATGCCCCTAATATACTTGTTTTGTCATTCGTTCCAAACTTATTCTTTCGGTGGCAAAATTCCTGCAGCATACCCTTTTAAATTTTCGTTACGACATCCTCTATCAAGCATCACTTCCCGAATATCTACATTCGTCTGACCGTCTTCGGATATATTTACTTCGTAGTGATCTCATTTCAACAGCATTTATTCTACTTTACTGACTCACGCTACTATACACAATACATTAAGATGGGTAATTATGAACTGCCACCGACCGTTCATAAAGGCATGCAACCCGCCATTTATACATTATCATCAATATTTCCTTTAAATGTTTCATCCCTCTATAAGCCCAAGTATAGAAACTCTGATACTCATTCTACACGCTCATATTCAATCATAAGATTACATGTAGTATTTTATCAATCTTCACAAATACGTAACTTTCGTCTTGCTCACATTCACCTTCTTACGCGAAAGAAATAAATGATGTTATTGAATATTTTTTGCAACCGTTTGAGTCAGTGCCGCTGTCAAAAAACGTATCATTTACTTATTATTGACCTAATCGATAGGTATTCTTTTGAAATTAAAACCCTGTGAACAACGGCGGACTTGACCTCCTTAGGGCAAGGCGACCCCACTACGTCTGTAGTATCTACCTACTTTGCGTAGTTTATTTGTATACAAATACTCGAAAAGACCTCTCCTAGGTCATATCTATTTTCATGACTTTTTAGGTATAATGTATTTTAGGATTTTGTTTCGTGTAACTAGTTTTATGTCCGTTCATTGACCGAAATAATTCCTTAAGTGTTATATTAAAGAAAACCTGCCATTAATCTTGCTTTATTATTTTAATCTATGTGTGTATTGGTATACACACATATCGCTGTTGTTTTCTTAGTAATGTCTTTACTTACGTGTCTATTACCAGATTATTTTTAAACAACGAGAAAGTTAGTTTTGTTAATGTTATGTTATTTTTGTTTCAGTGCATCATTACGACGTATATCTCGACACTGTATTTTGATAAAAAATTGACAGTGTTTAGACAATGCCTTGCCAACGTGAGCTTCCTTATTTTGATCGTTATGGCAATATTTGGAACTGTCACATCGTTTTTACCTATCAGTAAGTATAAGAATATATCTATCTTGTAATAACTCTTTAAAGTTTAGATTTAAGTCGAATACATAAAATTAAATCAAAGGTTTCCTCAAAAATATGTTATTTCTCTCTCAACCTGCGTTCAAACCTGATTAATTTTTATAAAAAAAAAATAACTACTGTACTGTACTAAAATAGGAATACACCATATTTATTATTATTATTATATCATGAAATCTATTAGCGCGTACAGAAACCTCCGTACTCGAGGCATCCTTTCTCTTAACTGTTTCACTTTCCAACTTTGTGTATTCTTTCAGTATTGACTAGGTTCTGCACAGAATGAAATACAGCAATGTAGCGTACATGTGATCTTTTATTTTACGCTTCCTTGAGCATTTAGCTATATTTAGCGAAATGAGTTTTGGAGTCATTGGCCTTAAATTAAGTCATGAACAAAACACATCATTATCATTATTTACGTCATACGACTCCGCGCTATGTTAGATCTAGCCGCTGCCTCACTACATTTAATGAAAGGTTCCTACACAAGGTGACTAAGGGATCGGACTGTTCTCCATCAGACAGTATATATACAGTCAGTGCGTGCCCGGTTGACGGCAATAGCCTTGCCTTGCCTCCTATTACGTTAGTATGGCCAAATTGTAATTGGCAAAATGTTTGTGTTTAATACACCTCTGCCTACCCCTTCGGGGATACGGACGTGAGCGTATAAGAGTGTTTATTGTATGTATGTAAGATTTTTTAGCAATAACAACAAGTAAATAGAAATAGAACAAATTTACGTTCGTCTTATAAGTATAATCGTAATTATCTCGTAAACACCCTATAAGAACTTATGGTTCAGTACAGAAAATAACCGTCATATGTCTTAGGGGATCAAATGTGTACGATTATATAATTCTTCATAATATGTTATTTGGCCACAGGTGGTTCCAGCGGGATATACATCTGTTTCGTCATAACATCATTGTGCAGTAACATAATAGCAGCAATATTTTGTGTATTTATACTGTCTTTTGAAAAAGAGTACGAATATTTTTCAGAGGTAATTAAATTATTGTGTCCCTATATTAATTGAAATTTTGTTCGTTTTATGTTTCCCATGTCTCACGTGATATTAAAACGATACGACTATTTCAGGGTTTGCGTTCAGAATTATTGCTCGATGATGATTGCTCTTTAAACAATGAAACACTGTCAGACGTGGATAGTATATTTGGGGCCCAAGAATCAACCTCTAGTAAAATAGTTATAAAGGGTAACATTAGATGTGGTAAGGTCTCCTGACCCGAGGCCGTGCCCGATAAGGGCACGGTACTTCCACACACGATCGCCGGAGCTCCTATCTCGTCTTCTTATGGAAGCTTCGGCAACACGAAAATAAAGATCGTCAAACAAACTAAAAATAACAAAGAGCAAAATAATTTAGATGCGGTTGAAGATAATGATAGTGGTATGTCTTCTGAAGAAACCGACGATTCCTTGAAACTAAATATAAGTTCTATCATTAAAGATAATGTAAGTTCAAGTGTAGATAAACAAGAAGTTATAACAAAGTGCCTAACTATTGAACCTCATTGTGCTGAGCACAGGAATGAGATTCCAAGTTGTTCAAAAACTGTTAATCATGTAAGTGTTTTTATTGATAAAGATAATACCAGGACTCACCTAACAAATCCTGGTGATTCGACTATAGATAATAGGATTTCCGATTTTTTTGTGATAGATTTGACATGTGATGTCGATGATGTTCGCGCATCGTCTAAAGTTAAAGGTGAAAGAAAAGTGAAAACAGTCGTTACAAAAGATTATAACATCGATTGTGATTATTCAAATAGGGCTAACGTAGAATCCAGCCAAACTTTAGTTCCTGTTATGAACAACGAAATTGCAAACAAGGAGAACCAGAAGTTGCTCAGCTTATCTCTCTCGATACTTCTCGCCGCGTTGCTACAAGCAATGCGCTGTTTTGCACAGTTCTTAGAAGATATTGTGGTGCCGCAACGGTAATAATAAATAATATAATTATTGTGTTCCTTTATATTTTTGGTGCAGTATTCCCTTATTATATTACGAAATGTCAATGATAATATATTTAATTACATTGTATTACTATGTGTTTTATTTGTATATTTACAGTGGAATAATTTATTTCTTCTCTGAATATATTTCTACATATTACAATCTATGTAAGGATTTAATACTATCTCTATACGTTCACTGTTAGAATTCATAATAAAATGATGTAATTTGTGGAGATAAAATAAACGTTTTTATTATTTGTTTTTATTTATATGTAGTTACAATATAAGAAGATACAACTCCTTAACGGTTAGGAGTTAGAGGATAATCCTTTAATTACTTTAGGTTACGAATGAGTTTTTTAAATTACACCTTTTAACGATTAGGGAATTGCGCAAAGGAATATAGAAAGGCGCACTGAAAGTGGTAACCTACTGAAGGAGGATACTTGAATGTTTATTATTGTAATCAAACCGAAAAAGGCCAAATTTTCTATTCTAAATGCTATCTATATATATAGTTAAGCTAGGCCAGCTTCTTCCAAAAGCACAGAAGCTTCCTGAGGCGGTTACACTTCTAGGAGTGATCTCGCACCTGCGAGGATTTTTCCCCGTTGTTAGCAATTCCCTCTTACTCCATGATAACAAGGGCGGCCGTTTCCTCAGCGCTTAGAAATCCTCTGCGCAGAGGGTGTGATGGTCGCGTTGATGGCAAATAGAGGTCGGTTAAGAGTCAGATGCATATGGTTCTTATAACTATTCAATATCTAATCGCTAAAGACTGAGCAGTCTGCAAGACTTCTAGAAGTAGATTTCCATTAGATTTTGTTTGTTGTTGTAGCCCAGGGAGATAGATATACGTCCAGTACACGTCAGTACTCACATTTACTAAAGGATGTTTTTCATATGAAGCCAGCTCTAGGAAACGCTTAGCAAGGGAAAATTAGAGATACAGCGTTGCTATGAAGAAGCTGCTTGTGATTTACCTTTTTTTCTACATAATTAATACAAAAATATACCATTCTGTCCTTTCGTCTAAAAGTTACCCAGACTCGCAGTTCATTTGTTACCTGATCGCCCGATAAGTAAGCAGCGCTCTGTAATTCCTGTTTTAAAAAAAATCTAGGACGCCTTTAGTCAGTTCAAAATTGGAACTTTCAACTAGGACTAGTGTTTCCTCCACACAACTTAATACCACAGGTACTTACTCACTGGAACAGTGACAGAGGAACATAAATAGTGTCACACTGGAAATAATGTTTCTGGCTGGCCGATAAGGGATTTATGGAAGTCCCTGATCGATGGGACGACGGGAATGCCTAACCTCCAGGTGACAAGTTATTTCTTTATGCTTGGAAAGTGTGATTGGGTAGATAAGATCACTAGCTGGAACAGAGACCAAGTAGAGGTCTACTGAGCCTATTGAGCTACAGTTGGAGGTCAACAACTCTTAATACTTATAATATATAGACTTAAGCCTGTATCTGTGTAATTAACGCCCATATACCAATCAATAAAAAAGTACCTATAATAATTTAAATAGTAAAGAACAGAAGGCACAGAAGTTACTAGATTCAGTAGAGACCTTCATTGAAAACATAAATTCTTTACGTAGAAAAGCTAAAAATCAGAAGCAGCTTCTTCACATCAACGCTGTTTCTTTCTTTCGGTATATAATAACTGTTTTATTGTGAACAACAGTTTCATTACACTGGTTATAAAATAACACTCGAGTAAATATTATTTGTCGTAATAATTTAATAAATCACATTGAACAATACACAAACGCTATTATGCACACACATCAAATAAATTAATGAGGTTAAATAGGTACACTAAATACTTTCTACTTATTGTCTGATTATAATTCCACTACCAGTTCATAGCGACGCTTCGTTGATCACTGTTATCAGTCTATTATTGGTATTATGGCACTTTTTCTTCCACTTGATTGAGTTTTTGGCGTGTACTTCGGGCGAGATGGGGGGTTCGGGGAGGGGAGAGGCTTGCGGCGAGGAGTTGGCCACTACGACGGACCAACGACGTCCACGTCGCTCATTCAGGTTTGGTAGTTCCGCTATAAGATTGTTCTCGTATTCACTTAACATTAAATAGTTTTCCACCTGCAAAGATTAAAAGACAGCTTTTATTATTATACCGATTTCCCAAAAAGAGGCTCTTAAATCGGTTACTTTTTTGTGCCATAACTACTGCAGCAAGTAACAATAAACACTTAAGGTTGTCTGTAAGAGATCGCTACTAGCGATAAGACCGCCGTATGTGATATGTTTGTTTTAAATACTGGGAACTATCCTTAATGGTGTACAATAAAGAGTTTTGTATTGTATTATATTATTTGTATTTAGGTGTGATTTTTTGTCTAGGATACACCTAAATACTTACTACATAATTGTTCTAAAATACTCACACCGTTTTTATGTTACACGTATGTGCGTGAGTTGTTATAATCATAGTAAGTATTTTGAACCTAGCTTCTTCGAAAAATCAAAAATAAAGTGGATAAATCTAAATAAATTATACTGTATTATACATACTAGAAATTCATTCTCCAATTGTAAAGAAAACTCGGAATAAAATGTTATTATTTATTATCTCTATTAAGGAGTGTGAGTCGTCCTAAAACCGGTTATTTACATAAATATGAATGTAACTCACGAAAGTTTTTATTAAATTTATTTATTATGCTGTCATTTTTGAAGTGAAACTGAAATTATAAAAATATGTGAAAGTAAATCAACTTCGCTGTTATTTTAGTCGATACCTAAATTATATGTAGACATTTTAATCGGTTAGGCCTTGTAGTTTGAATAAACTATTATATATGTATGTTCACGAAATGATTGTGTCAAAAACAGTTTATCGTTATTGTCTTCTTGTTAGTGTAGCTATACTATATATATTTTGATAGTATAATACATAGGCCATTTACCAATACTTAACTAGACTACAAATGATCCTGCAACGCAGTTTATAAGTTCATATACCGTCGAGGTACACTTTTTAAAGGAGGGCGCTAAATGAACATTTTTGTAGGTAGCACCAAAAAATAAAAACCAGACTTTTACACATAACTGATGCCTAATATTCTTAAACTATTGTAACACCATATGTACGTTGTGATGAACGGCCCTGCTATGCGTTCATTTCAGTAAGTATACTGATACAAGACGTTATACTTGCCCTGCTTTCTATTTTTTGTAATAAATATTAGCAACGTTAATATCTCATTACTAGTATTCTTGTTAATCACTACAGTTCAGCTAAATGCTAGTTTTAGGAATGGTTGAAGTCGGTGGTGTACTGGTAGGGTAGTGTGTTTTGAATTCGCAACCACCACTTCGATAAGTCTTTGCCGTGATATAGCCGAAGCTTCAATGGTCTGGTATTTCTAGATCTAGGCCTTCTTGGCCTAGACCTGGATCCTAGAAGGATATGTGTAAAAATAAATGCAACATATGCCATACCTTATTACAACTGGTGATACAGTCACCCCCGCAGTCCAGGTCCTCGAGCAGGTGTTCAGGTATGTCTAGATCCAGGTCGAGATCTAGCCCCCCCTCCTCGCTTATGCAGGTGAGTTCTGGCGGCACGTTCCCGGGCGGTGAGCCGAGCGAGCCGGGGCGGATGCTGTCCAGGAGGAAGTCGCGCCCGGCCCGACCCGGAGCTACTAATTCTGCACCTAGAACTAACGAATACGAATTGAATTACAGTTGATTTCAACATCTAGATAAAATTAAATACAGAGACCACTTTTTTAAATGTCAAACGAAAATAACATAGTAAACCTTGCTAAGTTATGAAGGTAAGCCACAGCGGATTTTATCTGAGTTATTGATTTAATTAGGCAGTACAACCAAAACAACAACAAAAAGACCTGCAGCTAAGTATTTTATTTCATTTAGTACATTTATTGTATATTATTATATAAATAATAATATTATTAATGTTATCACAGCGCTTGTCGATGCTTTCTCTATTGGTGAGATTAAATAATCTCATAATTGAACATCTGTTTCATTAATATAATTAGATAATTACAGTCGCTAGAAAAGGAATGTTATTTTGGTAATTTGATGTTTTTTGTGTGTATGTAGCTTACCATTTGTGAACCGATTAAAAAACTCATTGCTAACTGACAGTTCTGAATGCAAGAAGGTAATTTGAAAACGAACTTTCCTAAATTATTTCGCGTCTGGGTGTTCTGGTTGATGTTCTCAGACATAAAAGTGAACAGTTATAATAATCGTGTCATAAGTGTATTACGACGAGTGCGCATCTTTAGATGATCTCTTTTAAAACAATCATTTGATTTTAAATTGAATAACAATAACAGACAAGGCATATGACTTAAGGCCAAATAAGAATCAAATGCGTACCAGAAGAGAGACAATTACTGGTAATATCAGGTTAATTTACAAAATTGTTCCTGCATCGCGACCGCATATATACATATATAGTATGTAGTGTACCTAGAGCGGTGGCGGCGCCGGCGGCGGCACGCGGCTCGCCGTCGCGGCTGCGGCTACGGCGCGTAGGATCGCACGTCGACTCGCACGTTGCTGTGCCGCCATTTTCTCTGCAATTACACATTTCTTATTCCAATTATTCCCAAAATTCTCTCATTGAAATGCATGTTATTTAATTGCTTGCTTTTTAATTATGAATTAGACAACACATGTATACTGTTTTGTTCAATCAAAGTAATTAAAAATAAAGAAAGTTATCTCACTGATTACAACTGACAATAAACTCACATTTTTAAAGCTTATCATTTGCTGCTTTCGCCTCTCCACGGTACTTTTTATAATTTTTTGTCATACATAACTGATAACCCTTATAAAAAACATGAGTAACATCATCAATACAAAGTGTTTACAGAAAGTATTTACATACAATACAGGTATACTCGTGTTACAAAATTCAAACAAGTTGTAAGTACATACTTACATTACATTAATATGTGTACGTAGGTAAGTAAGTACCTGACAATTGAACATTGGTTGAGAATTCGACAGCACTTTTGTCTATGTTTGTAAACACATAAAACTTTGCTATTACAAACATATTCGTAAGTATACCAAGGCCTTAAAACAATAATTTGCGGACCAGCCAATGTGTTTTGCAGATGTGTCTAGTTTCATGTTAAGTTGTTGGCAACTTTTTTTGTAGGTTAGTCGTAAAGCAACTCCACAATGCCACGTACTTGGTGTGTTTGTGCGCTACACTGCGCTTGTGAAGATCTATACAGAAGAGGGACAGAGACCCGATGAGCGAACACGTTGAACTGAAGTAGTAGCCTGCTTTGCCACCACAACCCACGTTTATATAACCTGAAAATTTTAAGTAATAAATAATAATAGATATTGTATAAGTATGTATCGACGAGTCCTGTGTATATTGGCACAAGTGCATAATTGTAACTTTACCGGAAAGCGAAAGATCGTAAAGCTCGTAACTTTGACATAATTATAGAAATCGTTGATATGTAAGTATAAGCAGTAAGTAACTAAGTATTGCAGAAAAAGGACTGTGTAAATATTTTTAATATATTCTTTTATCAAAAAAAAATAGCTTCATTTGCATTTGTGTAGCCTACTTTCCCCAAAACACGTAAACTAGTACAAGAGATCACTTGTCAGTACATCAGTATCAGTATAGGAATTTGTACTGTTTTTTTTTTGCAAATTATGGAATATAGAAGGACAATACATTATTTTACAAGTATTTTTGTGAATATACTGATAAATAACTGAAACTTGTAATAATATATAAAAATCCTAATTATCATTTATAGAATTTGCACCAGTTTAGTGAGTACTGGAAGAGCATTTGTTTCTCTTACGTATTTAGTAGTCTCATCTCACCGTCATATATTTCATTACATTCATGAATAAAGGAAATCAAAATAAAAAAATAAAATATTTTTTATTTAATTTTTTTATGGATATCAAAATAAACGAAGACAAACATTAATTTTCTTAAGTTAGGTAGAAACTATCGTCAATTTATGAAGTAACTAATAATTGGATGTTTAATATGCCTCTGAAAACCCTTTCTTTTTTTTGAACCACCTCACCTCACCTCACCGCAGTTGAGGGTGTGCTGTTGACTGTTGTTGTGAACGGTGTGCCGTTGCGTCCCAACTGGTCTACTGCAGGGGATCCGGGATGCCCTACGAAGGAAGCCTTCGGGAACCCCTGCAGACCTTGGCCACCTGATTAGTAGGCACACACCGTGGAAGGTCGGGGGCCTTACCCTCCCTTCAGATCAGAGAGGTGCGCGTGGAACATACATTTTCATACACAAAATGATCAATCAATCCTTAAATTAGTATCTAGCAATAGCTATATACATATTGTACTAATTAATATACTTATACAGTATCTGTATCTATAACTGCATAGCGGGCCAACATTTATATAGCATTTTTTTCACACCACATTTTTGTGTCGTCAATAAAGGTGCAGAGCTGCCTATCTATATCCTATATACTATTGTAGTCTTTGGCGTAAACTGGTGTAAAGATTAAGTTTAAAATTCTGTAACTTGCACCAAATTTAAAACAATTAAAATTTAAAAAAAAAACGTAATTTTGATGGTTGTACCAGTATAGTGGTGTAGTCCCAGTGTACGTAGGACCCGTCGGTATGAAGAAATGCATGAAAATAAAGATCTTAATTGAATAGAAGCAGTTATTAATCAAAAGATTTGAACAAAGTATTAATTTTTGGACTAGTTGTCATCTATGTAGGTTCTTTCAAAAAAGTATATAGAATTGATAATTTAACTTTAATTCCAAATTCTATACAAATTAATTATTTTTTGGTTAAGTCGGCAAAAGTGTTTTCTATATTAGCGCGAAGTTTGTTTTCAGTACTCGATTTAGTAAGCTCATCTCAAGAGTGTTTTGCGATTTTATAATTGATAAAAACATCGAACAAAGAGTCTGTCTCATATGCAAATGGAATTTCATTTGTGGAATGAAAATTCTTGGATATTACACCACGATAGCAATCGCACAAGGCCTTCCTTGTGAAAGAATTTTTGACCAATAACTCAATAAATACCATCGAACAACCAACGTATTCAATGGATATTCTTCGGCTTCGGCCGACTTTTCTCTTTTCAAAACTCAAATGACCACTTCGAACTTGCACTACAGCATTGTAATAGAGATAAGTCACTAGGTGCACTAGAAATAATAAAACAGAAGAGAAAGAAAGAAGATTAACTGTAAACAATCACATGAAAATATAATATAATGTAAGATAAGCATAATATATACATATATAGAAAATAATATATGCATGTGTGTATGACAGACATATACAGTATTCCCAAATTAATAATGCGCATGCAGATCTTCGCTAATGGTCGTATTCCCGGAAACACCCGAATCATTGAATCGTAAGAATCCTAAACAACGCACTTGCATTTTCCACTTTGTCCGAAAGGAATAGGAGGCAATATCATGAGTACACAAAACAATTCTAGCGGTCGGCGGCGGTTGCCGGTCAGTTAAAGGTCCGTCAGTCGTCTTTATATATTAGTGGTGACTGCACGTGTTCTTTCTGTGTGGAATTATATAGAGCTGCTACTACACACCCTTCTTGGTTTTGTTTTCAAAGGTAAATTTAATTTCAACTTTAATTATTTTATTCTAATTTAAATAGTTTATTTTGTAAAATAGGTAAATATACATTAAAATATTCACGGTTTTTTAGATTAAAAAATTAAAAATACCTTCGTTAAATACATATTAAGATTTAGGCTTATATAAATTTAATAAACAAATAAATAAACACATGCATAAATAAACAAATAGATATAGGAATAAATAATATTAAAAAGTATATTAGTACATAATGCAATAATACAACAAATAAATAAAAATATGCCTAACTCTGACCATACCATTTTCTTTCAGACGGATTCTTCCAGAATTGATAAATTTAAACGTGGAAAGCCGCTTAAGTCACAAGCACGACAAATGGTATTTAATGTGTACCTTTGTTTTCAAAAGAGACCATGATGATTATTTTAAAAAAGTTCAAGACCGTGTGACAAAAGCTATAGGAATTTCACGACGAACTTTAAGTAATATCTTAAACGAAAAAAACCAGAATAAATCAATGAAATTTTCCACACGGAAAAAAGGAAAACCTAAAAGTAGATTTCGGTTAGGGCTTGATGATTTCGACTACTGTGTGATTCGTAATATGATATACAATTTTCAGTTGACGCTCAAAGAACTCCCAACTGTAAATATTTGAGAAAAAAGTTGATTGAAGCTATTAATTTCAAAGGCTGTGCAGAGTCTTTAAGGCTGATCTTGAAAGATATGGGGTTTAAGTTTCTGAAAACTGATAATAACAGACGGTTACTTATGGAAAAGCATGATATACGTTTAAAAAGGATCAAATATCTCAGAGAAATACAACAGCTGAGGAATTCTGGTAGAAACATAATGTTTATAGACGAGTCATACGTGCATACATCACATACTAAGGGTAAAACTTGGCAAGATAGCAGCAAAAAAGGTATCAAAACAACCCATTTCCAAAGGAAAGCGTATAATTATTGTACACGCAGGCAATGAAAAAGGCTTCGTCCCAGGGGCTCTAATGTTACATAAATGTGTCGACACAGAAGGTGACTATCATAAAGAAATAAACGCGGAACGTTATCAAACTTGGAAACGCAATCAATTGATTCCCAACTTGCCTCCTAACAGTGTGTTGGTAATTGACAACGCCCCATATCATAATAAGCTGTCTTTGAAACCACCAAACTCAAACACACCTAAACCACAAATGATAGCTTGGTTACAACAACACAACATTCCGCATGACCCAAAGAAACTGAAACCCGATTTGTATGAAATTATAATAAGATATAAAGAAAAATACACAGAATTTGTCATTGACCGTATAATGAAGGAACATGGGCATAAAATTATAAGATTGCCACCATATCATCCAGATTTTAACCCCATTGAAAATATTTGGTCCCAAATAAAGCAACACGTAGCCAAAAAAAATATTGCAATGACTGTCACGTCAGTTAAAGATGCTATATTAGAAAAAATCAATAATATAGGACCAGAAGAATAGAAAAAAGTTTGTGATCATGCTGTTAAATGCGAAGATGAATATAGAAAATTTGAGCCAAGAATCGATAGTTTTTCCGATGAAATGATTATTTACACAGGTGATAGCAGTGGGGAAAGTGTAAATGAACAAGAGCATAATGAAAGATTCCTTCCTGATTCCGATTCCTCCCTGATTCTGATTATTTTTTTGTAATTGTAATATTATTCTAGAATGATCAGTGCTATAAATACTTTTGAACTGAGACTTTAATGATTAGATTTCTAAGATTTTAATGTAAACCTGTGTTTGAAAACCATTTTTTCTTCTTCTAATATAAAACTTGTGTTATTTAAACCTTCTTTTCTTCCATCACTACACCAGCTTCAGTAAGACACTTGAAAAGTACTATAACATCTTCGAAGTGAATCAATCCAACAAAGATTGTAGCATATTCGCAATCGTGTGGTTTTCCTCACTATTTACTTACATGGAATTATCGAATCAAATTTCGTTACTGATAAATCAATATTTATCTCTTTTAGAACAAAACACATAATTCTACTAAATTATGCATAAATTACTTAACCACTCTATATATATATCGTCTTCCGACGCTCGGGACATACGACCGTTGCCGAACAGTGACGAAGATTTCTATGCGCATTATTACTTTGGGAGACCTGTACACATAATTGTTACCGTAAATACATACATATAAAAATAATATACATATAATTAATTATTGTTGTTATGATTTTGCCGATCTATGCACTATGTGAGCTCGTACTTTCGCCTTGACAGAGACGCGACTAGGTGCTATTCTGACTTCAGGAGGTAAGGCATTCCAGAGAAGGACAGATTTAATTAGGAAAAAAGAATGAACATACGCGGATGTATAACAAGGGCATAGCAGAAGAAGATTATTTGTGGATCGGAGAGTTCTGTTATGATTGCAACATAGAAACTGAAAAGAAGAAGTCAAATAAGTAGGTGAGTTGAGAATAGAGTAAAGGGTAGTGGGTGCGTGCCGACGGCGCTGACGAATGGGGAGCCAATTCAACTCGTTACGAAAGGAGGAAACATGGTCAAATTTAATATCTTTTTCACCGTTCCATCGAATGGTTAAAGTTTTGGTCAGTTATTGTTTCGGTATGTAATAAAAAAATCTTCAGAGCAGTGGTGGCGTGGAAAGAGAAAAACTGTTATGTGTACGTCGGACGTCACACAATTGTATACCTCCATACTTATATTACTTTACGTTAAGATATATGGACCTATATGGAGTATATTAACGTTCAGAAAGATTAGGTAGTCTGTTGTAATTGAGTGTATCACACATACAGAAATACATGTAAGTAATTGCATTGTAAAGTTTGTTAAAATTATGTTTTATACCTGACAATGGTACGCCTATTGCAATAGGTACAGCCTGTGAGCACTGCACGAAGCCCCAAGTGCGCGCGAAGTTCCTCGATCGCACTCTTTCGTACGTATACATCTTTAGCGAATAGTGGTATCCACCGCAAAATATACCTGGAATATATCAATTTTTCCGTTTAAAAAAATGCAGGTAATGCACTTACTGTTACTGGTTGTATATATTTTATGAACTAGGTTATGGTTTGTCAATCACAATGTAGTGCTACACACAATAATTCATTAGTATTCGTAGTATGTCGTTTTAGATCATTTCCTTTATTGCTCAAATTACATTTTAAAATGTATGGGTATGTTTTATGAGCGTAAGTAATAAGCTATCTAAAAACATAACATGTGTGATATTTAATCCATAGATTTCTTGTTTAAACAAATTCATTAATACTTTACATTTTTTTTTTAATTGAGAAGAAATGTAAAAAAGTTCTAGACTTACTGCAATGTAAATAAAATAATTATAAGTGTGAAAATAAACTTTACGTAATTATAATACAATATAGTATATGTGCATTATTAACGACGAATTGCATATTGCTAAATTAAACTAGTAGGTGCTGGTTTTAAACCAATTTCTTAGTAGCAGCCTCCTTATATATTAATCCATGTACATATAATAAATATATGTACTGATATTAATCTAGTAGTATATATGATAGTGGTGGTAGTGATTGTCGGTTACGCAGGTGCGTGATTCGTGATTGCTTACTTAACGCTTGAACTCAGTCATGCACTACTTACTTACCATAGACCCAAGTGAACATTACGTATCCTCTGTAAGAGCCCTCGACAGTAGTGAGTGCCATAGTACATATAGCACACACGAATACCGCGGCTTGCGTGAGGTACTGCCGCGCAATTCGACATTCAGCCGAGTTCTGCCGCACAAGAAGTCCAAACACTGCGCAGCCAACTGCCCAAGCCAATCCAAGGTACGCTTGTAAAAGTTCTACTGTGTCACCCAGGCCTGAATAGAAAAGGAATGTCCCGTTTAAATCTGATGTTTGTGTATTTATTTAGAAATATATTAATACAATACCATATATGCACCAACACCAGGTATATATTATAAGTAGGACTTAATTATAGTTGGCAAAAGATGGGCTTTGTTTGTGGGTGGCGTTGGTTTACCTCTGGCGACCCTTACCGGGATATAGGTAAGACAAGCTGAACTACGTGGCAACTATTCTAATGACGTGCAACTCTAAGTTACGATAGTTAAGTTCTCGTGCCGATGAGTACATATACATATGTACAACTTCCTAACATCAACGTTCACCTCGCCATGTCGGAGGACCCTCTGTGTTGAAGTGGCGGAACGCCCAATCCTGAACAACAGTATCTATTGTGCATGTCACATTTTGAAATATGGATTAAACAGAAGAAATTTAAAAAAGGATAATGAATTCTTTGTTACCTTCTTCTTCTGCATGATAAGCCAAATAGAATATAGGTGTGTTGACACCAAACGCAGATATTCCAGTCGACATAAGTAAGATCCTAACTGTCTTCGACTTTAGCGTAGAAAAGTCGAAAAAAGGTGGAGGTTCATCTGCCTTGTTCCTGTCCTTCAGCTTCCGTTTGATTTTATTCTGGTTTTTAAGATGCAATATTGCTCTTCTCTGTGGATGGTATAGAGATGCCGATCGATAAAAAGTGCCCAGTATGAAGGTTAAGAATACTACTCCTGTTACAGCCTGCAGTCCTAATCTCCAACCAATTGCTCTGAAAATTAAATAAATAATATAAGCACAAATTATCAATTAATGGTGGCGTTTGTGTCATCATTCGGCTACCTTTGATAATGTTGAGTTGCACGATGAATAAATGTTATATTGTCCTCAGTCTGGCTGACCCCTACTACTGGCTATTTAAAAGTCTGTACCTGAAGTTACATTTTAATATATATTTGTAAACATTGTCAGAATTTCTACTCTGTTGTTTGTTCAGAGATCTAATACATTAATACATACAAGTTAAAAAAAAACACCTAAGTCGCTCCTTGGGAGAGGTGTTTGTTCAACAGTGGACGGCGATAGTTTGATGACATTATACTAATAAACGATGAACAGGTAATTTATATAGCTACTTACCTGATAGCACATTTGATAAAAGTAGACATAACTGCTATGCCCAGTCCGCTGCCACTGACGATGAATATCTCGACCAATTCTCGTCTTCGTTTGAAGTATTGAGCCACCATTAATGTGGAACAATCTCTGGTCAAGCCCACGCCTACTCCTACCACTGTTCCTGGATTTGGAAACATCCATTAACTATCGGCCTTATTTACTGAAAAATCTTCAAGAATACAACGTCAGGGCTTCCTTCTTAGTTTTTGAAAGCCTAAATTGTTAATGTGATTAATAAAAAAAAACACTATTGAGCACGTATCTAGGATATATTGTTATGCCTAGTTCAGTAGCTCCCTTTCTTTTAATTTTGAAAGATAAGCGTTTAACCAAACGAGAGAAGAATATCAGACGATAATTATCAGACGTGAACATTGCGAGTTCAAATAACAGCTAATTTTACTTTAGGAACCTTTGAAAGTTAAGCACAAGCTTGTAATATGTATATGAAGTCTGGCATTTTAAGGTTTAGGTCAGGAGTCACTTGGTTTTATTGGAACGAAGTTAAAAAAAAGCGTGAGATTTTTTTGTATAGTCTATGTATGCTGACTATATAGTGGCTAATGTATAGTCTACGGGATGACTGTTATTATTATTGAATCTTGCTATTATTATTCATGTTAATAGCTGTTTCTTTGTATATTATTATTATATAATTTTATAAAACATTGTAAATAAAATAAAGGTGTTAAGATAATTTTGTAAAGTAGTTTCTTTGATTTTTCTTCTAGAAACTTCGTTCCTCTCTGGTTTCCCACGACACCACACATCTTTTTTTATTATATTTTTTTGTTTATTCTACTTACAAGAACCTCAACCAATATTCAGTTTCTGTTACGTAATCTATTTGAATATTGCAAGTGAAGGTGAAACTAATACATGATCCTCAACGTATCAGGACATCAATCCTCATTAGGATTCATAAGGGGAGCTCTGATATGACATCTGACAAACTACTTTTTAAATATATTCACACGTTACTGATGTAACGAGAACACCAAGGCTGCACCAAGATTGATAAGGAGGGGAAAGACTTAAAAAACGAACGAATCCTATATGCTGTTAATAACTTTAAAAACATTTTTTTTTATCATTTTAATCGATTTCAATATGAGGACGTCTTTTGCCGCATGTTTTGTGTCGATTTCCTTCTAAAACATATAGATTAGTAAAAATAAGTTGAAAGAAAGTCAGCAACTCCTGACTGCATGCAGCAATGTGGCAGCATTTGTTTTAACCAAGGAAGCGTGCCATTTAAAAACTAAATCGTAGTTTCCTTGATATCTCATGATCAAATCCTGATTTGGTTACAAAGACCAAATAAAAAAAATTTCGTTGCACATACATAAAAAAAATACATAGTCCGACATAGAACCTCTTCCTTTTTTGAAGTCGGTTTAAAATGTACAAACATACAAACACACCTATAGTAAAAACAAATAAGCTGTTTGTTTCATACCATTTATACCTCATAGAATAATATTGTCAACGTGTAAGTCTCACAGTTCTGTATATATACGCAGATACTGCTTATGGATGTTAAAGGTAAGTAGCTGAAAAAGACACCGCTTTATACAGTGAAAATCAGACTGTAACAGGTTGGTAAACTTTTAATGTTAAAATCGATATACAACTTGTTTAACTCAAATGAAGGAGTTTCCGAAGTATAGATAGTATATAAAGTCTAGTACAAAGCAAAGTTTTACATTTTTTATGAAACGATCGGAACATGCAATGGGTACCTACAATGCAATGTACCTATTTTTATTGTGTTTTATGTATTAGGTGTTCGTATCCAATACTGTTATACAATACAGATCTTTATTCAGCAGGCAATCTATGTTGAGATGAAACTGCATTGAACTGTAGCATTTGACGGAGGCGTCCATTTTCTTCGTTTAGATTCATTCTTTAGGTATTGAATATAAAACTATAAGTCTCCAAATGTAATATATGTCTCGAAAAATTCTTAGAAATACTACTAATAAAATAGAATATAGTCTTTAAAGCTTTATTATTTTTTGGCCGTAAAATGTGTTAGATATGTGAGAATTTTACAATTATTATTTTCTAAGAGTAATAGGTTGCCCAATCCTATGCGCACGCTTCTTGATATCGGAGGCCAGTTGCTAAAACCTTTAAATTTTGAATTACCCCCTAGCTTAACATGGCAAGTTAATGGGTCTTACCGTGAAAAGATACTCAGACACTTGTACCTCCTTAGGTATTCTTGTCAGGAAAAGTTATTTCCCATCCAATGTAAGGATTCAGATAAACTAATTTTGTTGTTTACTAGGTTCTGCGTAGAAATAGAACACTGGCGTAGGATCTGATTAAATATGTGTATAAGCTATAGATATAGTGTAAGTTGAACAAATCAGGGTTGTATTCTCTTATAACCGCTAGCAATATCAGTTGAATGTGGTGTTGTAGTATTGTTATTGGGGGCTAGAGTATCTGTAAAGTGGATCCATTATCAGGAAGTCATTGCTTGTTGCATTCGCATTGCAGTTTCAATGCTAATAGTAAAGTAAGTTGGCAGGTAGAGTTGTAATCTGCTCTATAGTAGAATGCTCTATAGTATTGATGTAATCTGCTCTATAGTATTGAACTGACCTCTCTGACTCGCATGGGAAATTAGTATATTTTACATTACGGAGTTAGAAGTTTAATTAAAGTTTCCAATAAAAAAACTAAAGGTTATTTTTTTAAAAAGGACGACTCCCGCACTAGGATTAACTCCTGCGTCGCGGGGGACTTAACAAATATTCAAACAACGGACACAAAGAACACCCAGACTCAGCACAACAATTTGAGGATTTCACAAAGTGTTGTCCCGTGCGGGGATCGAACCCACAACACTAGGCGTGGCAGCGTAGTGGTGAGGTGACTTTTTAAACCGCCATCCGTGCAGTTTGTAAGCTTAATATTGGGAATGAAGGAGTGGAATAAGTAAATGAGTTTGTTTCTCTTGCACTTCGTGTTTACAAGCAACGGAAAGCATGATAGAGACATGATATAGAAACACAGTGTTTCCGAAAGGGAAACAGTGATTTCTATTCTATAGATGCCTTGCACTCCTTTGTGAAAAGTGTCATTAAAAGCAAGTATGGCGGTGAACGAGAGAGAGCTGGCTCTAATTTTGATTTAATAATAGAAGAAACATGAGAACAAAATGATGAAGAAAGTTTACATTTACGTATGAGAAGTATGTGTAACTTTAGATTAATTGACAGGGTAAATAATTATATGATTAAAAATTAAACGGTGTCGTTTGAAATAAGGTGACCACGTAGAGGAATTTATAAGGCACCTGGGCGCGTCGGTGCGGGCAGTAGACTGACGAGTTCGCCAGCAATATGAAGAACGGTCGAAGTCAAAAGCATCCGTAACTGGCGAACGTTTCAGAAGGTCTGATGTATGTAGATGTTGAAATAAAGTTGCATGCCACGATAATGGCAAATAGCGTTCTGCCATCTCTGCTTACCCTGGATTAGAATTAGCCGTGACCATAGGTATATGTGCTGGTTAAGAATTATCAGTATTCGATTTACCTAGCATAAGATTAGCAATTTATATATGTAATTTGTCTAATATTTCTTAAATTGTTAGCAATATTTAAAAAACGAGGCTATTTATTTCTAATACCAGATTTAAGAGTTAAATGTGAATGTATGATTTTTTGCAAAACGCATTTTTATATATTCCACTCCAGAGAAAGTAAATTCTACGCTCTACTGCTATATTGTTGTAGTCTAATGAAATGTACACAAAGTTCCCGATTGCGACGAAAAAAACGCAGAAATCTCCGTTATAATTATGTATTACTGGTACTCGTACTTAACATGAGAATATATCTACAGTGAGATCTGCATTCTCAACTCCATACGTTAGTCTAGACCCCGGAGGGCAGTGTTTTTTATATAAGGAATTAACTTTAGTAGGTTTTATAATGTTACTACAAAGTATGATACAAGAGGAGGCAGACGCTTAAGCAAGCAACATTTTTGTGTTTGAGTGGTTCTGGTTTAATGCGCTGCCGCTGGTTACACGTTACATAGAAGCGTCTATTGGTGGTAACGTCACAATTTAAATGCTAATACAACGTTCTGCCGCGCACCAACAAGTTCTCATTGAAGATAGAATCACCACGCGACACAATTTATACCTATAAATACGCAATGATACTTTTTAAAACTTGTCATACCGATAGGAGCTTCTTTTCAATATATTGAGTAAAAATAGTATATTTATTTTATTATTTTCTTGAGACATTAATAGGTTTAGGCTCGTTTATTGTTACTGTAATAAACACAGCCAGTTGAAGTCCCAATTATTAGCCTCAAAATATATACAGTACACAATAACACAAATACACAATACTACATAATTTTTATGTAAAAATTTCACACGTAAAATGTTTTATGTCAGCCAAATAACTATAGCTTTTTAGGAGATACATATATAGTTTCTGGTTAAGAGTAAAATTTATAGTAAGTATATTTAACTGCGAGTATAGAAAGTGCCGTAAAACAGCTGTCAAAGTGCGCATTGAATTTAGAAACGACATAAACCAAATTGATCCAAAACGATCCGTGGCTCATCCTGTTAAAGTCCCACAGCCAAGACATAAAAGGCAAGTTCGTTTTGTTGAATTATTTAGATTGAAAATAAAATAGAAAGTGTGAATAGCATTCTGGATGTTTATATTTCAAGTGACTACTAATGCTTACGGTTTCTGTGCCTTTTTTCTATCATTGACACTATTTTTTTTTAAAAACTTCTCATGCATACAAGTCTAAAAAGTCCCACTATGTCTTTATGTTACTTTAATAGATTTAGACACTTTCATGTAGTTGGTTAATTTACATCGTTACAAATAAGTATAACTAAAATTTATTTAATGCGCTTTTAGTTGTAACGCCTAAAATTCAATAAGCGCTTGTATTTTCGACATTATAAGCGTTAATAATGACTGCAAAAAAAAAAAAAACTATAAACTAATTCCAAATTTTAAATGGCATGAGAATTTAATTAATTTAATTTGTAATTTACACTAAGCAACTGGATCAAAAAGATGTGGTTAGTTTCAATGTTTAGACATTGGGATTTATTTGACAAATCATGTAAACCGTGAAAAATGTTCTCCGGGTATTTTAAACTACTATTCTATTTTAAACTGTATGGTTATTCAGTAATCTGCTTGTATTCTTATACACCCACCCAATAAGCGGACACCTTTGAAGTCGACTAAAACGAGTTTCGGATATGAATCTGATGAAATAAATTGAGTTGTCAGAATCTGCACGCGTTGCGTTTTCAGATGCATTAACGATCCAATTATTTATCCTGTATTAATGGAGTCTCGGCACCGGATGCAAAAGAATTCTTTTAACATTTCAATATTCTTAGATTCTCGGAAAGGTGTCGTTATCTTTACGTCATAAGATAGGATGGTGACCTATACAATATAAACAATTGAATTTTTGTGGTTCACCAGTATTTGATATTGACTACTAACGTTTAGTTTATTTATGTATAGGTGATTTATCAACTTTCGCTGACAAGTAGGTAAATCGTTTTGACCTTAATTTTCAAAAGCTGCTATAATTTATTGTGTAATGTATCCAATGTGTTGACTATAATTTCTTGTGAGATATAAATGTCTTTTAACAAGATATTATTAAAATGGCGCCTCACGCGTGGCACTGCCTTTCTTATGGCTTATCTCTAGGGTAATTATCACAAGTATGTCGTATATCAGCTTTGATTATGGTACCATATTTATTGTTTAACATATTCATTAATGCCGTGCATGCTAACGTTGTGAAATTTTCAAGGTACTTTTCCAATTTATTGTTGGTATTTACTAAATGTATTACTAATGACACCAAACAGAACTTGTATGTTGTTAAGCCACGGCTTATAAATACATTTGAGGATGAAAATTGTTTATAAAAATTTTGCAAAATCGCACATGATTTGATAATAATTCCGTTCAATAATTAATTTCTAATCATATTTAGATTTACTCCAAAACATGGTATTTTTTGTGTGAGCTAATTGGTTTGTTAAGATTTTACGGCTAAACTACTCAATCGATTGCCATGAATTTGCACAGCTACATGTTGTCATTTTGTCAGTCATACACAATAGGCAATAGTCATCCAAATAAAAGTAGGTTAGTGGTAGTAAAGTAGAGCTACTTGGTCAATAGCTAGTAAGTAATATTTGAGTTTGTCATTATTGGATACGCACCATAGCTGAAGAATAACTGGTGGAACTGAGTGGCGAACGAGGTGAATAAGCACCCCAAGGCCGCGACTAAGCCGCCAACAACAGCGGTGACGCGAGTCGATTTGCGTACACAAAGCGCTACGGTCACTGGTGATAGCGCAAGTGCCACTCCTGCTGATAATGCGCCCAAACATCCTGGAAAACAGATTAGATATTTTGTACACTATAATTTAGTCCCAAGAAGCCTATTGGCATCGTCATCAATTTGGAAAATAGATGACATAATTGTGACTATATTGATAGGGAATGAGAGCATAGAAATTGTAGGAAAGAGATAATGCTTACACGGATGGATTGGGGAGTATAAGCAATAGTTGAAGCAGTTCATGTTCCTCTTCGCCAGTAATAATGATGTCTGTTTGTTGTATAAAGCTGCAAATGAGCTAGTGCCTCCTGATCAATACCATCCACCGGTCGAAAATTAGTAAAATGACTCATAACTTAGTGGTAACCTATAATTATTTTGAAGCTGACAACGTGAATATTAATGAAGAATACTTTATTGCAAAATAAATCAGTGGATAGCTCGGTACACATATTTTATAACACAACATTTTTGTTATAAATAAAAAACGTGTACCATTTCCAACATTAAAATATTCTTAATTTCTAATCTGGTTTTCGCCAGCTGTGATACACAATATCAAAAACAAATTAAAATCCTGGATAAAACGGAAGAAATGCAAAAATTGTCAGATTATGTGAAGAACAAAAGAAGTGTTATGTGAGGTATTTAATTACTAAAGAAGGTAGTATAAAAAATAACATTAAATATACGAAATATATTAGTAATCGTAAGTCGCCTTTGGCTACCCATTTTAAAAATCAATGGACTAGTAATCTTAACGGAATTTGTAATCTTTATTCTATTTTTTTTTTATTCTGTCAACAAGGTTTAAGTGGTCACCACGCCACTACGATCGGTTCGATCCCCGCACGGGACAACACTTTGTGTAATCCTCAAAATTGTTGTTCTGAGTCTAGATGTTCTTAGTGTAAGTTGTTTAAATGTTTGTAAAGTCCCCCGCGACACAGGAATTAATCCTAGTGCAGGAGTTGTAAAAAAAAAGAAAAAAGAAAAACCTCTACATTAGGTGATGAAATTACGGATCCCTGACGAATATAGACATAAATTCCCTCTTATAACTAATATTCTGTTCACAGAAAACCATATTTTAGATGCTTTGCAGTCCCTTGACAAAGGTTCCAAGACCGGATTCACTTCCTGTTTTGTTTTAAAAAAACTTGTACAAATATAAGTATGATTGTAGAGATGATATTTAATCGATCACTTTAGGAAGGAGTTTTTCGTATGGAAACATGTAAACATAAAGCCAGTTCATAAGTCGAGTGCTAAGGACGATGTTGAAAACTAACACAAAACAACGCTTTTTCAAAGATTTTTGAAATGTTAGTACATAATGAAATACATATTCTTTTTCACGGCACAATAAGCCAACAACAACATTACGTTATGAAAAAAAGATCAACTGTGACTAACTTGATAATATATACTGATTACTTATTCCATAGTATGGACGCTGACCCTCAAGTAGACTCAAGTACAAATTAATCTGATTTAAAAAAAAATGTAAAATTTCAAATAATGGCATTCGTGGAGGTCCGTTGTATGTTGTTTTTGATGTATCGAAAAAATTGCAAAAGTTGTGGTAAATGGGTATAAATCGGCATCCGCACGAGTTACGTCAGGCGTGCCACAAGGCTCAATTCCGGGCCTTCTTCTCTTCATAATTTTCATAAACGATATTGACATGTCTTTTCGTTACTCTAAGTTCCCTTTGTATGCAGACGATTTCACTATTCGATGCCACCAATACTGAACAGATAGCTACAAATGAGATATTTCTAAGTGTTGTATAAGCTTTTCAAAAAATAAAATGATAAGAAAATATCATTATTACTTACACGGCTAAACAGAGTAAGAATAATCCTGTTGCATCACTGTTGTAATCCTGGAGTGTTGGGTGTTGTTGAGAAGTTATATCTCGACATACACATTGATACGATCGTTAATATTCTGTGGTGTATTTAAGGTTTTGTTCTCAGTTCTTCAACCGAATTTGTGCACCCACAGACGTACTTCCATTTGTATACAGCATTGATAAGATCTCAGTTGGAATATGTAGTTGCGGTACGGAATCCACTATATAATAAATACTTAAAACTATGTTGATAAAGTACAGAAAAAGTATTTAAGGGCATTATAGATGTTTTCGTTCTACTGGACTTAGTAGAACGAAAGTCTTATGTGGACTTACTCAATAAATATTCCTTGTTGCTTATGACTGCTCTGATATTTGCAATAGATAGTTTTATATAGTACCTAGAGAGGCGCAGACTAGAGCAATACGTAAACAATTAATTATTGCAATTTTTTCATGTCGCACCAATTCTGGCGTACGAGTTCCTCACCGCTGCCTTACTGATAATTATAATAAATATTTTTGTGATGTTGATAAGATCTGTATCCTCATAACAATAAAAAAATCTGTTTCTCCATCTTCAGTAGATAAGCTTTCAGTCAATTTTTAAGGTTTGTGTTAAATTTGGTATATTCTTATTAAGTTATATATTTTTTAAATCTTGTTGTACTTAATTCTCAAATTCAATTTCGCACGAAATACTTTCTAGGCACTTTTACTTAATGGTATATTGTTTTTGTTCAATTTCTTTTTATTACTTAGAGCGTAAAGTTATTATTTTATTGTCTACTGGGAGTAACTTAGTGGTTTACATAATTATTTGCTTTAAGCTTCACTGTTTACATTCCAAAATTATGTAATTGTTTGTGGTTGGAAAAAAAATAACTAAATAAATAGGAAATTGGAAATGAATTAAAAATAACATAACTATTTATAAAGTAGTAGAGGACACAGAACTGTGACACCGTTTAAATCTAGTTGATGAGTCCATACAGAGACTGAATAAATACTTAAATATATTGTTGCAACTTTGATATGTTTGTTAACTTTTAAATAATGATGTAGATGATAATCCTTGTCTGTAAATGCGTATCAAGAAACATTGATCTTTTTAAGTCATAAATAACTATGGCTCCAAAAGGAAAAGGAAAAAAATCTCTTACGTACATATATTTTTCTTTCTGAACTAATTAAAAACCTTTAAAAACCTATAAAGTGTTAGGTTACAGCATCTAAAATGAAATTCATTCACGAATCTACGGTAATAAAATGAAACGCTGACCACTGCGCCGAATAGGTTTTATCTAACTTAATAAAATCCAACTTAAATCAATTTTGTTGTATTCACGGGTTTCACGAGATTGTCGATAAACACTAAAGTTAACTGTTGATTCTCAGAGCTTAACCGTCTACGTCAGCTATGTTTTTGCTTACCAAGTAGCGGACTACAAAAAGCTTGGGTTGTTTATTGTTATCCGCTGTCGTAAAGATTCGCGTGCGAGCATTCCGTTTGCTTTGTACGGGCACAGAGATCTCGAAGGGCTAGCGAAATATTATACAGCCGCGATTGGTGACAAAATATTTTTTAAAACACTTCCGTAATTGATAAGTGAGAACAGACAGCACAGTATTTCTATTTGTTGTGGAGCCGCCACAATCACTGACAATTTAAACAAGTGTATGTAATGGACCTATTAATCATTTAATGTTTATAGATTTTATTCAGGGAAATAGGAGGAAATTTTGCAATTAAAAATCTTAACATAAGCATGTAAATGTTATGTTTATTTTGTTGTGATTGTGGCATCCCTACGAAGTGTTACGACAATGATTACGCTTTATATGAGACTTGACACGTTAGTTAAATGGAAATTATTGACATATAAGGCCGTTTATTATTTAAGTAGTCCATTAAACTAAATGATAATCGTTCTGCGGAGATGTTCATCAACAACGTTGTCAACCATATGTCATTATTTAAAAGGCTTGAAACGACAGATAAATACGTTAATGATTGTTTTTGTATCATTAAAACAATTAAATGACATAATTTTTCGGTGCATCTGCTAAGTAGTAAAGACTGACAACGTCATACATACGCTCACGCCTTTATCCCCTAATGGGTAGGCAGAGGTGTATTAAACACTCACATTTAGTCAATTAGAATTTGGTTTGACTCACGTTATAGAGGACAAGCCTGTTGCCGTCACCCGGGCACTTTATGATTGTATACAAACTGTCTGATAGACAACAGTCCGATCCCTTAGTCGCTTTTTACGACACCCACGGGAAGCGATTTGGTGATTATTCTGCTCCACCAAGAAGCACGCGGCAAGGAGACTGACAAAAGTATATTCATATGCACATACACATTCATATAACATATATGTAGTTTTGGAAGTCGTTAGCGATTTCATGTCAGTTAGGGTTAAACTCAGTGTATCTGTAAATTTTATGCAATTTAATTTCGTATGCAGAAGCCAACACTTCGCTGAACTTATTCTGAACTTGGTGCCCTAGGGTCCATTATTACGACAAGCAGTATAAAATCTGAAAAGTTTAACTAAACTGTTTTGCACTGTTTTCTTTTGTGTTATTTTTTAATAACATGTTTCGGTAAATAAAATATTAATCGGAAGTCGAGTACTTCCGTTCAATATTTAAATTAAAATTTTTAGAATCAATGTTTAATTGAGCTTTCATTATCGTTCGTTTAGCCTAGTGCACAGTCATGCAGTTTATCCTAATTAATTTCTTCAGGTCGTCATACCCATTTGCGGTCTCCACTCTATGACCCGTTTGGTCCAATGGCCATCGGTCCTTGGTCAGATGTGGTGAGCCCATTACGACTTCAGTATGCTGATTCTGCGAGCTATGTCGGTAAATTTCGTTCTTTGCAGGATGATCTCATTCCAAATTTCATCCTTCAAAGAAACTGCAAGCGAGATATTCGCTTCATAGCCCGCTGAGTGATTTTAAGATTATGGACTAGTGGTAGTGGTGGTAGTATGGACCTCACTGTTACTTCTACACTGCCCACGATTAAGTTGTAATTGAGGTAAAATATCTAATTAAAATCAACGATAGACTGCTTACTTTCAAAGTCTATGAATATACCAGTCGAGCTGATATGATAAAATACGTGGTTATTTCAGTGAATTTTGCAAACACGAAAGAAAACAGAATGAATAAATGTAGAGGAAACTAAGAAGCCGTAATCGTAAATATCCTTAAATATGTTAATTCTTTTAATTTTATATAATCGGCCCGGCGCTCAATACAAAACTATTTAAAAACAAAGTGGTCGGGTATAGGTAATGATATAAATTAGGGTAATTAGGGCAAACTAATTATGTGACGTAACTAAAAAGAACAGAATAAGTGTAAAGTTAACATAAAAAGAAACCTGTTCATTATTTCTTGCTATTGCATAAAAGAATAATAAATTTATTAAAATGAAATGTCACATAAAAGAATAACGATAAAACTGAAATACAGTGCTATACATTTAATAAGCGTTGCACGTAGGGTCAAAAAAGTCACAGTAGGAGGTACTTTGACTTTTTTGCCTACCTTTGCCTTATAGTGGGGTAGTATTACGTGGTACAGCCATGCTTAAGCATGAATGGGCCGGCTCAATCGGTGCGATACCACGGCCTCACAGAAAAACACTTGCGTTGCATTTCCCAGAAATTAGTGAGGTTTCCGGAGGCCCAAATCCCCCTTTCCTTTTCCCCCTCCCCTGACCTCCCGCCCCTTCTCCCATCTCCTCATCCCCCTTTCTTTTCCCACCGCGCATACCCTCATCCCTCATTACCCTCGAACTTACGACTCTCAAGTTGCAGGTGTCTATGGACGGCGGTTGTCACTTACCATCAAGTGACCCGTCTGTTCGTCTGTCTTATATTATATAAAAAAAAAGAATATATAGGTACGATAAATTCTTGAAGATCGCAATGGGTCCACATTTCTAGTTTGCTTCCACTGCCTCAAAAACTATAATAAAATGGTAATAGACCGATGTCTGTACGTTATAGTTATTGAAGAAAAATCTGTATTAGTATACAGTTTTTAGAATTTTTGTATATCTGTACGTTTGTACACGCATCATACATAGCAATGTATTGCTAGAGGTCTAACTTAAATATATGTTCCATTTTACCGCTTCTCTGCATTAATAAAAATATAAATATTTGACAAAGGCTAGTTTATTAATAAAGTGAAAAAGTTAAGTAACATAGATAATTTTAAAAATGTGCTATACTCATCAGACAATAGTAGCATTCGCCGACCCGTTATATTTTTATATCTTGGCGAAGAGAGCTTACAAATCATTCCTTAAAAATACAATGTTTAAGTACATAGTACTGATTTGGTCTGGAGTAGCAACGTCTAACAAACATATCTATTGAAAAACTTTAGGGACGACAACGGTAGTCGTTTGCGAGGTTCGTCGACATTTAAACAAGGAACGTCACCCATCGCCCACAGATCTGACATATAAATCTACGAGACGTTGTTTAGTCTGGATTCACATAAATTGATGAGTGATTCATGTAACTCAGCTGATGCTTTGGCATCGAGCTTTGACACAGCTTATTTGGACATTTAGTAAATTAAAGTTTTAGTTGAAGGTTCTTAAGCATACATTGTCACCAACATTGGTTTTCAGTTGTAATTATGTTATTTAAAGTGATAATTAACGCATACTTACTTTTTTCGTAACTCTAGAATAGTGTCAATTAGTGACAACTAGAAAACAGCAAATGTATTATAATTTCTACAATTTTTAGAATCTTCCTTTCTAAAATACTTAAGCCTAGTTAGTCGTTTTGTAATCGCATTGATCACATTTGAAAAATCATATTGGAAAAAGAGCGTCTTAAAAGTTTCTTGCCTGTTCGTCTCCAGTGTTTACATATTGGAACAGGTAACTTGCTTCACGACTATATTGTGTTTTTTTGGTTTCACGATTTCATGTTACATGCGGTTTCGAAATTTGTTGTTTAACTTGTTGGTTAGAAATATTGGACCCGATTGATAGTGCGCATTACAAGTATTAAATAAACATTTTCAGCAATAGTGACTATAAACATTCCAGGTTTATTTATGTAACGTGTATAGGTAATCGAATTAAAATAGAATTTATTTTCAAATTCATATTTATTTTTTAGCGTCAAAATCGTACTAATAAAATGGGTCTTAATAAATATAACATGTTAAGTCCTACATTTCTATCGCAAAGGGCATGAAAAAAAGGTTTCAAGGTTGGCTTAATTATGACAAAAAAATGTACATACAATTCTATACGATAGGATACCGGTCATATATTCCAAAATCTGTATAAAGTCAAACCAAGTGTGAACCAAAGAGTATATAAATATAATTCGAGGGCAATGTTAGTTTTATCAAGTACTTCGATGGAGAAATATTTATCTATATCTGCTCAAAATAAAATTTTAGTGCATGTGCCAAAAAAAAAAACAAATATGATAAAATGGTGAGAAAACTATTCGACTGAATCTTCCTTGCCCACCTTAGTTTAGAGAACAGCAATATTTACTTTGATGCCAATAAATAATGACAATGCGTTAATAAAAAGTTACTTATTAATTTTTGTTTCAAATCAGCATAATGAATGCCTTCAAAATTATCCTTTGTCCCGCAATTCTGAATTTTATTAGTATAAAATAAAGATTTAGTTGTTGGAGAATAAACGAAACATAATGAAATAATATTATAATACGTGTGCACGATAACATTCTGATTTACTTGGAGGTTCCATCGTACAATTTTTATACTCTTTCGCTCAACCCAACATAACGATTGGTTTGGTGTTTCGCTTGATCAACTCAAGCGATAACATAATATATAAGAGCATCATAGATAACAAGTATCTAAATTATTATAGAATAGAATAAACTTTATCATACACCATTAAAATACAGTAGCAGCAAAAGGGCGGCCTTATCGCTAAATAGTAATTTCTGCCTTGCCTTGCCTTCGGATAGACAAAAATATACAAGATATATAGAAACAAATGGGTAGTTTTGGTTTAAAAATAAAATAATGATAATAGTAATAAAGAGATGTACTGTTGAAGTTGAGAGGTGAGGACTACTCCACATGTAAATTTTGACACTTTACATGTGGAGTAGTCCTCACCTCTCAACTTCTCACACTAGTAATGTGTAAACCACATTACTAGTGTTCTTGTTAAGCCCTCTTGAAAAGTCTCTAGGGGAGGGTTTATGTCGGTGTTGCACTGGGAGGGGTTCTAACCCGCAACCACTTGATCGTGATGTGCATGGCTTTAGGCGTTAGCCATTACGCTACAAATTGCATCACATTTTAATATATTTTTATGACTAAAGCATTATTTTATTATATTATCAATATATTTATTATACGAAGAAAAATCTTACTGTATTTTTTAAGAAAACCCTAATTATTCTATGAAAAAAATTGGGGGTCTTTAGATTTAAATATATGACTTCGAGACTTTATTTCCTGCTATTTCGGTAAATAATGTTCAGAAGTATAAAAATGACACTTTATGTGAAAGGGCAACGGTAAAAACGTAATAAAGGCTATAAAAATATTCCAACGCTCACATCGGTGATTATATGTATATGAACATATTACTTATAATAAGGTTTATGCTTGTATGTACTTTCTTTTATTCTTTCTTTTCTTTGAAAAAAAAAGTCTAATCCTAATTGTTTGTAAAGTCCCCCGCGGCACAGGAATACCTCCTAAATATGCTCTGTATATATAAATTTTCTCATTACTCGTTCCAATCGAAGACTTAGAAAAGTACGCTGTCTCATCGTTTTGCAAGTAACTGGCGAATTGTCTGTTTGTAAGTTATTTTAAGTGTAATCGGACGCTATCGGGTGTCTAATGTGTAATAGGAGCCATAAAAAGAAATCGAAAATGACTCCTACCACTTCAAATACTTTTTTTAGGTTTTTCATGTATTTTTTATTAAGCAGTTTTATAAGTACTTCATTGCATAGTTATACTAGACACTTCTACATGCAAGTCAATCATTTAACCAAAGCAGGCCATAATTATAGTGATTTTAAAACGTTTTGGGTTTTGTGGCTCACAAAAAAAAACCCTTGCCAGTATTCAACGGAAAGGAAAGGATTAAAACATGATAACGTAATCACATTTTATTTTATATTTCACATTTTAAAACAATAATTATAATATATATATTCTTGATTGATATTTCAAAATAGATACTAAATTGATCATAGGAGAAATCTCTATATAACCTAGGGAACCTTTATGAAAACAGTTTGTTTTAGTTTTGTAACTGTGTAACTACTATGAAATGATTGATCGAGGATAAAAGGTAAACATAGACTGTGTTTGCCATTCAAACAAAGCGGCATAAGTAAACGTCAATAACCTGGAGAAATAATCCCAGGTCTTGAAGATCTTATCTATACCTATAAATAACCTTAGCTTTCTGCTGAGTAAATAGTTTTCTTTTTTTTTGGTATACTTTGGTTCAACTCTTTGAGAGAAAACTCAGTGTTTTATAAGCCTATTTCCATGACATATGTCAAGACCTCCAGAGCATAGCAGTTTTTTAAAATATATAAAATTATCGTAATTGGTTATTTAGTTATAATTATTATAGACCACTGTAAGTTTTTACAGCTGAATGAGCCTGCTTACTCCTACTCCTACTACTGACCATAAAATTAATATTATATGTTGGTAGAACATATCAGACTAAACCATAATCATTATAAGTGGTTCACAAAACAAAAACTTGTAAGAAATATCAATTGTTACTGGCATACAAAAGTATTTTTTTAATTGTTGGTATTACATTAAAATTTAAAGTTAAATATAGGAAAAAGACGACGAGCCTAAATAATGTATATCTAATTAAAACTGTTCTTGCTTATCCTATAGAGATCGAATATACACATCGTTCCTTGACATTTTTTTCCTATAGCACTTTTTTCTTATCGCGCCGTATAAAAGTTTACACTTTAAACCAGAGCTGTTATGATTCAAGAACGACTTTGCTTTACCTTTTGTGGAATGCTATTGTCCCTATAAATTTGAGCCGTTGTCTGGGGTTTGTTTAACTTTTGTAGAAGTTTAGATATATTTTTAATCTCACTTAATTTATATAGTGTATACCTACAATATGGTAAGACGAATAAACATTAATAATTACTATCTTCAGACATCCTACACACACACTTTTTTATTTAAGTTTGACCTTACCTTAAGTTGACTACCGGCTCTCAATTTATGGTTCGAATATAAATATTTATAACTTTTAGTTATTGCATGTTTTCCTAAACACTTTCATTTGTAAATTCTATTTTCTTCTTAATGATATTTTCCTTCTTACATTTTCTGGCTGTGTGCTGTTTTCTGGCACAAGCTATTTACTCTAAGCTTTTGCTACCCTACAATTAAATTATTTGTGTTTCTTTCATAAATTTCAGAAAGAAAATTACGAATAATAGTCTCCAATCCTAGTATTCCAAGAAGTAAGATGAAATGATACACGAAAAATTCGTCGTATATTTTTAGGATAAAAAATGATGTGATTATAAGCGCTCGTCATCTCCCAAAACGCGTGGCTGTCACCACGGTGTCTGTCAACAAACTGATACATATTAAACGTCATTTGAGATGATAAATGTAGGATGAGGTCGATGTTCATAGTCTCACGTATCAAAACTGCCTTATGCCTCGCCTCGATCGTAATAAACGATTCCTATGATTGACAGTTGCGTTATCCGCTCCCTTGAAAATAATATCTTTCTTTGGAGAAATTATTTGAAGGTTAGTAGAACCAGTAAGCAAATATTAAAAAAACTTGCTACCTACAATATTCACGGCTGTAATAGGAGAGGCATTTTAAATATACATTTATATGACGTTTGATTATCGGTGGAGTACAATAGGGCGACCCTATCTCGTGGGTCTCGTAAAAGGTGACTAACTTTTTTTTTTTTTTTATATGCGATAGGGGGCAAACGAGCAGACGGGTCACCTGATGGTAAGTGACTACCGCCGCCCATGGACACACGCAACTCAAGAGTCACAAGTGCGTTGCCGGCCTTTTAGGTAGAGGTACGCTCTCTTCTTGAAGGTTTGAAGGTCGTATCGGTTCGGAAATACGGCAGGCGACAATTTGTTCCATAAGCTGGTTGTGCGAGGCAAAAAGCTTCTGGAGAAGCGCACAGTGGTGGAGTACTGACCGTACGTACTCGTACCTAAAAGTCCGGGAACGGTCACTTGTGACTCTTGGAGTTGCGGGTGCTCACGGGCGGTAGTCACTTACCATCAGGTGACCCGTCAACTCGCTTGTCCCTATCAAATAAAAATAAAAATAAAAACATATAATCCTACCCGCTTCAGACATTACTTACACTCTCCAATCAATCTGTATATAAGCAATATACTATAGCAAAATGGTATTAATAGGTTCATACTATCTTCGTCTTTAAGTTATTACATTTGCAAAAGCGTCTCCTTAAGACAAGAATTGATACATATTAAGTATTGATAAAATCACGTCATAACTATTAAATTGTATTACATAAATTGGAGGCAGTAGCAAAACTTACTGGATAACGACTATTCGATGAAAATATAACGAAGTACTCCATTTCATGGGGTAATCGATTCTTGACGGTTCTCTCCGCACATTATCTGAATTTATCACCTATTATTTTTACGACACCCTTCTGTTGCTTAGAATAGAATAGTATGGGAAATGTTAATGTTACTTTTTTAGTTATGTTAAAGGATTACGGCTAGATCATAAAACGGTGAAAGTTTTATTGTAAAAGTTGTTTGAACGTTATTGAAATTGGAAAACTATAGTGCAGGCATATCACCAGTAACAAACAACGTGTACTATCAAGTATTAGTTAGATAGAATTAGTCAACCAAACCATCCCTCAACTGATAATCCTTTGGACACAATTTTTGTTACATGTTAGGTGCTCTGTGACCTTTTCTGTAAACAAAATATATAGTATAGTTTGAGCAGTTAATGAGTAAAAACGTAATAGCTACACAACAAACAAACTCACTTTCACGTTTATAATATCTGCATAATCCAGAATAGCTCTGTGTTTACTAGTGTAAACCCCTAAAACCGCCAATATTCATAACATTATAAATGTTTACTTTGATTTGTAATTTAGGTTAAAAATATCTTTGTTTCATTAATATTCTTCCGAATATTCCATCGTCTACTTTTTTATACTGAAATGTCAGGCTAATTGAATTTAAAAGAAATACATACAAATTCAGGATTATGTAACTCATTAGTTAAATATAGGATGCCGAATGTCTGAAATGTCGACAAATATTTGGTGTTATTTATGTACACTTGTGTTCTCGTTACTCCTCTCCAAAGCCGTTATTAATGCAAATGTTCCAAACGCAGAATTTCTTCGTTATTAGGAATTTGAAATATTCAATTTACATTACTAACGGTATATTTTTATAAATAGTTTTGAAGAAGCAAATACTAGTGGGATTTTCAAAAAAGAACTTGAAAGGCTTCCACCGAGTGTATCCTGTATTCTGCAGACAACTGGAGGACCTGACCTGTTCAAGCCATTGTTGTAAATATTAAACTGTACATCTATTACGATAATGAAATTGTAACGAGTCCAACTCTGTATATTGAAGATATTTTGAAAAACATTTTTGCAGGGAACTCTTTTATCGGTACTGAACCCAAAAATGTATTTTTTTTTATCAAAGTTATAGTAAAAAGCGTTGTTTATCCCTAATACACAGTGCTACATTTTATTACATCGAATAAATTCATAGTGCAACTTGAGTAACACGCATTTATTTTGAGGGATTTGCAAAATTTTGTGCTTGACTAAATTCTCCTCAAAAAGCTCATTTTTGTGATTGTGCTTTGAAATGTTGAATTAAATCACTTTTATATCTCTTGAGCGCTTTATGACCAAATTTTGAACTTACGTAATAATATACATATGTCAATAGATTTAAAAAAAAATACAATACTCTGTACCTACTACATATTTAGGATTATATTATTCCACTCCATTAATGTCATAGGTTTAGATCTTGACATTACTCTAGTTACTTATGAAATAGATAACAAAGAATAATAAGAAAGTATGCCTATGAAATATATTGTCATTTTTCTTCCAAGTAAAATGATATCTGCGTTACCAAAGTTTGAGAGGCTTGACTTACCTACTTGAGTGGTTGTAGACATTAACATACTTACGTAGACAAACATATTTATTGGTATATGGGAAGTCATATAAATATTCACGAATGGCAAGTCTGGGAGAAAAGTTGTAGTTAAAGCGATAGTTAGGTTCATTGCCTATCTTTTCTCAACACATGTTTAAAGAATTTTAATAAGTGTTATTTCCGTGTCTGTTTTTTAATAGTTTATGCTATAAGACTAAATTCAAGCTAAACTTTTAGTAAAGCTTTTATAAGTAAAGTTATTGATAGTGTTTTAGTTACATTAGTAATATGCATTCTAACGTAAGTCTTGAGTAGGTATGTACTACCATCCTTTACGTCCTCAGTATTTTTATTAGGTGTGGATTCATGAAATGATAGTTGACAATGTAACGATTGTCGTTACATTTTGGGTGAGGAATAGCAAAACAAAAAAAAAGATGAAAAACAAATGACATCGGAATAAAATGTGCCTCGTTCCAGGTTACAATAATGAAAAAAGAACTTACGGATAATTGTGTTAATCCAATTAAAGATTAATATTTAGAATATGCTACAAACAAATACGTAAAAAGTAAAAATATTGAAGTATTATGTTTGCCTCCATATCACTGTGAGTTAAACCCAATTGAAATAATATGGGGCAAGTCAAGGGCCATGTTGCAATGAAAAATAAAAAAATCTAATTTAAAATGGTTTTTCTTCGAAATGAATGAGTTCGAAAAGTTATTAAGAGAAGCATTATATAGTAACCCCTGCAGCATAACAAAATTTTAAAACTCGGAAGATGATGTGTAATGTGATGTGATAAATAAATAATGTATTTCATATGACAACCATTTTGTTTTATTTGACTGACAGGAATAGTTTCAATATGTGCATATGTACAATACAATGAACCACAGCGAAAGCTGGATAATTTTGTTATACACTGTTCTGTACGTTTGATAGACCCCGTTTCTCTTGGCAGGGAATGCACTTTTTGTTTTAGTAAATACGACAAAACGCAAAGAACAGTTCATAAGAAAATTATTCAGCTTTCTGTTCGGTTGGCAGCGTTACTCTTAAGCGGCGAGTGTTGCACATTCATATGTCTACGAATGTTTATATTCCACATTGTCATCAAACAGGTTTTGATATATTAATATATTCTTGTCTAATAGTTAGAGGACTCGGACTTCCCGAAACCGGCCAGTTCGAGTTATAGGTGATGCGATCCTGACTTGCTTGAGCTATTGCTAATACTCCCCAATCCATCTGCATAAGCAATATCACTTTTCTTCCCTTTCTTTCCTCCCTTTCCCTTCAATATACCCAAAAAATTTCCCGTCTTATTTCCAAAAGTAGATTACTTATTACGTAAATGTGACTAAATTAAGGCAAAATGTGGACCTCTGACTACGCTAAACAGGTGTGAGCGTATGCGTGTATGTATTTATATTATTATATTTTTATATATATATTTATTACATTATTAAGGTGTTGTCATGATTATTATCATTACTCAAAAATATTTTAGACTCACAACACTAAAAATTTAAATGAGACGAGAAAGAGCAAGCAGAAACTAACCCGAATAATGGCCCTCTTTCAAGATGTTATTTACACTCGCTGTCATTGGTTGCCTAGCAACGGTTTGAATTGAATTGAATTTGGCTAGGGTAGTAGTAAAGCACCTAGTAGAAAAACAAATTGATGACGCAAACTGAACTAAGCTCTAACTATGCAAAAAGGGCAATTGAATTACCCTTGACTGGTTTTGATAAGTTATTGTATTGTCAAAGCATAGTATCTGTAACGGTTCGAATGAGCCCAGGTAGAGGGGCTCGTACTTCCCGCCACCAGCCAGTTCAAGTTATATGTAGGTATGTGACCCTGACTTGCTTGCTTGTACTCCCCAGTCTATCTGTATAAGCAAATTAGCAATATCTCTCCCATTTCTGTCAATTAAATTCAATTGCCTCATCTTGGTCTCTTCGTACGACATCAACAATAATAGATGGGGTGACCCTGGTGTGGTTTTCTCTATCAAATCTCTATTTTAAATTAAATACTTCTACTAGGTATATACACATATCTACTAAGTATCAAAAATACTTATTCCCTGTATGCAAATTATTTCCTGGTGTATAACGATCTCACTGTTCTAATATGTAAACTATGTGGAATTGGATGCTATCCAAATCGATTAGGTGATATATGTATATATTTAAATGGAAATGCTTACGTAGAATATAGCAGAAGCGTGAAACTATGTATGCCTGATACCTAGATAGAATGTAATCATAATCGAGTAAAAGTTTTATTCAAATTTGAAAATACTGATGGCTGAAGAGCCGTTCTTCTGGTTGGAAGTCCTAAACACAAAAACATCTTTTGATGTAATTGAAACTCTAAAACATCACAAAGAAAATGGCTTTTACTTACCAAGAATTAAGTAGTCCCGTTATTTAGAAATTACTTCGACGGGTTGCCAAGAAAATATGTTTAGGGCCCCATCGACCGAATCATGGGTTGCTTTGACATTACCCAATTCTTGTTTCATTTTGTAGGTACTAAATAAAGATACAGCTCGTTTCTAACGCAAGAAAATTGTTTGAGCTCTGGGATTGCCGAGATACGTAAATTTTCTAGGCTAATAAAAACCTTCTTTAACAGACACATTTGTATTCCAATATGTACCTATAAGTACAAAATATTTTTATCAACAAAAGTATTTAAGTACAAAGTTAATTTTGTACTTAAATACATTACATACTTTATTTGATTAGATAATTAAACTTCATAAGCTTTTTCTTATTGACCTTCTTTATTCTTTATTGAGGAATTATTAACTTTATATCATATTATTAAGTAACTAATAACACAGACAAACAAGTCTTAGTTTGATAAATATGTAATTAAAACACTGATCAAATAAACTGTCTAAGGCAATATTCGTTACTAGGAAGATGAACTGTTTACCTCCGACAAACATATACTTCTACAATATGGTGACCGATTGGCGTCCAGATTGTGTTTGCTAGCGGTAAGCATTATTTCATGGCTTGCTAATGTAAATAGTTTAAGAAATGAAACACAGCTAGTAAAACATGTGATCTTAGATACAAGATATGAAGACAGTATGAAGTTCAACTTGCGCTGTCCAGGTAAAAAAGGTGACACCTCAGTAATTACTAACTGTTACTATAAAATTAAGTAACTATTTTCAATTCATATGTTTTTTTACAGTTCCACTTATTTTATTTTTTCTTAACTTTATACTGAGCGACATTGCCCTAAATAATTATAATATAGACAGAAATTATTCAATGTCTATCAATATTAAATTACCATTACCATAGATTCAAAATAACAAATTGAAACGACACGTTTTCCGGAATCATTACAAAGGTGACACGAAAATAAATCTTAGTGTACGGAAACGGTCATGTCCTTTTTCTTTATAAAAAGCGGATAGGGATAAGCGGCTTATTATTTCTAAAATGTACATCGTTATCGCTTTGACCTTTGCAATATTTCATTGTTTCAGACAGTCACAAAATTGGAAGATTTATTCGACACGAGAGACTGACAGGATTAAGGAGGTTCGATTTATAGAGTTTTTTTGATATTTGGACAGTCCATTCGATCTTGCACTTTAAAAGTTCAAGAGCCTTCTGCTGAAATATGAGAACGTTTACTCTTGGCACTCTGGGGTGTAATACAATGTGCTTTCATCCCACGATCACATATATGTGTAATTGCTATATCAACAAATTACAGAACAAATGTTATTACGCTTTTAAAGACTTCACTTTGGCTTTTTTGCCACAGATGGCTGCTATTTAGAAACATTATTAAAATAACAAATTGATTTGGATGTTGATTTTCGGAGAGAGCCTCACATTACCACAGTTAATTTACTCAAAGAAAGAGATCATGTGATCTAACTCTATTATATTATTTTCTTTGAGGATAAGTTAATTCACTTGTCTACGTAGATATACCAGAGGCGATTGAACAGTTGTATAACACTTGCGGCGACAAGTGTGTGATAATTAGACATTCAGATTGCGCCATATAAGCGCCAGCCACATAACCGATATCATATTCAAATATTAATGCCAAAATAAGCGTGTTAATAAACAGTTTCACTGATGGTAAAAGTAGTTTTTTACCGTAGTAGCACACGCCAGGTACATGCTAGTTTTCTATAAAACTCATTAAGAGCCTCTTCTAAGTTATTTATACAAGGTACCTGCTTGCATTCGGACTTCTGGTCCAAAACGTTTGACGGTTTCCACGGCGAGAACAGCGGCGGCCTGGTGCAGGCCATGGGCGAGGATCTGTGCAAGTGTAGCCGCAGCCGCTACGCCCCAGCCCCATCCACCTTCTGGGTAGTAATGTCTTGTGAGCGTAAGTAGCTGTCGCGGGTCGAGCTTTGTCTGTCGCGTGGGAGCACCGCCGCTTGCAGCCTCGAGCACCAGCGGCAGCGACCGAGTGCGCAGCAGCGGCGCACCGCCCGACGACCATGACTCTTCCATCAATGCCCGCGCGCATCGTGCGCGTGCATCACCGCCGCTCCGCACTTACACCACGCTGCTCTCTCATGTCCGTAAACACATCACTTTGTGGGACACCTTTTACAAGAATTGCCTTTGATAAAAAGGTAATAGAACATAAGGATTAACGTGTAAAACAAACCTTGGCCTTAAAAGCGATCGCCTGGAGAATCACAATTCATTTAACTATTTGTTACCGAAAAACAGAAAACAGATAACGCGTACTGTATTTATGAGACTGTGTTGGCATAAAGGCAATAAAACCATTGAATCAAAAAGTCTATATAATTTTTCGATGTACATGTCGTTGCGAAATTTGTATAGATTAGCTACTGTCGTTAACAGCTGAAGATCCAATGGAATAAAGGAAACCAATAAAAAATAACATTTTGGTTATTGTTTTCTTTGTTTTTTTTTCATCTAGAATATGACTGGTGAGTTCCACTTGTATTCAAACTACCACGACATTAAGATATATCGGACAATATTAATAATATTAGGTGAGAGTGTATAAACAGGAAATAATTTACTCTATATTTTTGTATAAACAACGTCAGAAAATACTGACGCAATAATATTTTTGAAGTGAAAACTTCTTTAGGCGTGTTGAGCACTTTTTGGGTTAACAAAAATCATGGAACTCGCCTCATCGTCACCGAACGCTTTCCATGAGCTATATAGTATGTATACTGTGTATATACATATACCTCCGTGCGATAGGTCGACGATACAATTCACAAGTTGTAAGTTAAGTTAGTTGATGGTTATTCAACGGAGAGCGACTCGCATCATCGATTGCCAAGATAGTTCTGATCGACTTGACACCTTGGCGTTGCGTAGAGATGTAGCTTCACTCTACATCCTCTATTGCTTGTATCATGGGGAGTGTTCAGAGGAATTGTTCGGACTTATTCTACGCGACAAAAAATCCTTCCCCATCACCTGGATGATTGGCATTCTACCACTGTGCGCTTCTCCAGAAGCTTCTTGCTTCGCACAACCAGCCTGTGGAATAAATTGTCGCCTGCCGTATTTCCGGGCCGATACGACCTTCAAACCTTCAGGAAAAGAGCGTGCTCCCAAGTCCCAAAAAAGAGGTGTCCATGGGCGGTGGTAGTCACTTCTCATCAGGTGACCCTTCTGCTCGTTTGCCCCATATAGCATAAAAAAACTTAGTTTTCACTTCTATCGGCTGTCCTCAAAGAATGCCCGTATATTTTTTTATAATATAGGGACAGACGATTTTGGATTTTAGGATTTGTTATTTTTAACCGACTTCAAAAAAGGAGGAGATTCTAATTTAATCTTTAAGTATCTTTTTTTTATGTATGTTAATTGACTGCTACGCTAACTGTCGACCGAATGTTTTTTTTTTGTTCGAATTCGAATCTTTGAGGGTGATGAGGGATGGGGAATGCAGGGAGTGGAAAGAAGAGAGGAGGGATGAGGAGATGGTAAAAAGGAGAAAGGAGAAGAGGGGAGAGAAAAGGGGGAGGGGGAATTGGGCCTCCGGAAACCTCACTCAATTCGGGGAAATGCAACGCAAGCGTTACTTCACAACCGGTTTTCTGTGAGGCCGTGGTATCGCACCGGTCGAGCCGGCCCATTCGTGCCTAAGCATGGCTCTACCACTGTTGACGTATACTTGTAGCTCTTCGTTAAAATTTCGGTAACAGCAGAGTATTGTAACATAAACGAAAATACAAAAATATTGAGATTATAAGATTATATATTTACACGAATACGCAAAAAGTATGTAGGGTTATGTATTAAAACTGTTCATATTTATGTAGCGTAAACGGCTTGACAGGTTTTTTGACATATGAGACATAATTTGAAATGACTTAATAGTAGGCTGTCATAATAATTTTAGGATAACTTCAGCAAAAAAAGAGGGCATTTTAAAAATTAGTTCTGTTGTTTTTATACAATTTTACTTGTTTTTAAGGTTTCGCATTTTTACAAAGTTTTGACTTCATAGGTACATGTAACACATATAAAAGTAAGTCGGTTACCTTATAATACAGGCTTTGACTTTTTGCAATAAACCACAACAAAAAATATAAAACACATGCAAAAATAATTAAAAATGTATGGAAATAATTTTATTAAAATAGGTATTTTAACATTAGTTTATGTAAGTTTATTATGTACAAAATAATATACGTAGATAATCATCTGTGTAATAACATGGCATGTAACAGTCGTGGTCCGTTAAATGGCGTGGAAACTGTGAAAAGATAGTTGATAGGCTTCCTGTGGCCCGTGATTTGCGTCACTGACGTATCAGATAAGGGCGTTTTGTTTGTTCATCGAAATTTATTGCCAAACGTTACGGAGACCGGGTAAAAGTAAGTATTTACTCCTACACCGTTGTTTTTGATCATTTACGTGATGTTTTGGAACACTTATTTTGAGTTACGGTTTTGGTTATATCTTATTTTTCACGCGCAGCATTGCTTCCGCAGGATTTTTAGCGATCGTAATCGGAGGTTATTTGTTTAGGCAAAATATCAACTATATTTGTTTCAGAAGTCACTTTCGTTTAATTTGTAAAAAAAAAAAATGTTATCAAGCTAAGTGATGGAGTTGCTAGCCAGACCATAACATTTTTATAATATGTAATTATGATTTGGAAAATTATTTATGACGTTTAAAAGGATTTTTTTGTTTATTTTCATATTCCATTCTATTGTTAAAAAACTAATGTTAAATGTATTTATAGTGGTATATGTAGTTATGTTATTGTACATTAAAATAACATCTGTAGTTTTTTTATTGAAAACGAATTGTACAATTAAAAAAATAAATCTTTAGTGTGTATAAAGTAAGAAGTTTAAATCTTAAAGAGGACGTGTGATGTCACTAATCAAGCTTACCCATATTTACAGAAATTAGACATAACATATGTATCTTCATATAAAAATCTGCACTCAACTTTGTTAATATATATAAATCGAAATCAGATTGGATTCAATGTAATATTTGCCGAATGTGGTTGAATGAAATTTGTACCACATTCAAAAACCTTTGTAAACTTAATAATATTTTATAAAGTTGATTAGAACTTAATAAAATAATAAACACTGATTACTTAAATTGATATAAATTTGTTTTTATTAAAAAAAATCATTGTGAGGTGTATATCCCTGTTCGAGGCAAGTATCATCCGAAGCAGGCTACTATCCGCTAGAGTAGGCAACTATCCCTGATTACTATAACAGAGAAATAAAACAGGATTTACTCAAAACAATTACTTATTATGTTCACTAAAATAGACTACTCTAATAGATCAAACCTATGTTTTGATATACATCTTGCAATATTCTAATTAAGTACATATTTTTTAAATGAGAGCTTCTTTGAAAAGTGGGGCAACTATCCGGCTTTTACGTTTTTTTAGTTTCGGACAAAAGCTAGCTAAAAAATAAACTGTTAAATATACTATTTGTAAAGGAAGCTGGATAAACAAACTCGTAAAACAGGAACTCATTATATTTTCTGATGACTGTTAGCCATTTTCACATGGATGACCTTCAAATTCCTAGACAATTTCTTGTACGCGTTTGTTGTGGTGCCGCCATTAAAAGTTTTGACAATACACATTCTACTTTTAACTTTTGTTAGTACCTAATATTATATTTCTATTGAGCAGTGGAAAAACTATGATAGTGTCAATACAACCGAGCTCTATAATATACCATGAAACACAGAGGCCCTAGGTTAGAATTTTATACTCGGATATAATAAATCGGATATAATAATTTTATACTCGGATAAAAAATAGTGCTCATTTGGTCTGTAACATATGTGAATGGTTGTTTATTGACTAATAAGTTTATTACATAAAAATTTGAATATTGGCCGCCGAAAAAAGCTTGCAACACCATAGATGTGATGCGAGATTGCGAGGTGGGAAGATATTTGCCATTTAGTTCGCTGAATACAAGGGAATTTGGGACACAGATGTACTGTATCCTAGATTGATTCATAGGAGCCCGAGGACTGACAGTTTAAGATGTTTCTTACTCCTTAACAGAATCAATTCGCGCGATTACATCGAGAGTGTCACTAAGGCGGCCTCGCGTAAGCTCGGCGTTTTGAACAAGGTGAGACGGTTCTTCTCGCCCGAGCAACTGTGTCTTTTGTACAAGACCCAGGCTCTCATCTCTGGGACGGCTATGCGCAGTATTTGCTTGACGCTCTCGATCGGTTGCAGCGGCGCGCAGTCCGCATTATCGACTGTCCTGAGATCACCCAGTCTCTTGAGCCTCTGCAGTTGCGAAGAGATGTCGCCTCTATGGCAGTCCTCTATCGCCTACATCACGGGGAGTGTTCTGATGAGCTCTTCCAATTGGTCCCACCTTCTCCCTTCCTCTACAGGACTACACGTGCTGGCCTGAGGAGTCACCGTTTGTGCGTCGAAAATATACGTACCCGAACTAAACGGTTTGGCTCTTCTTTCTTGTGCCGATCGGTTAAATCCTGGAATTCTCTACCAGCGCACGTGTTTCCTTCCCACTATGATCCCGGGTCTTTTAAGCGGGGCGTGAAAAAGCATCTCACCAGGCCGCCATAGTGTGGGTCACCATGCTGCATTGACTAGACATGCAATGAGGATGGTGACCACCACTCTTTGACTCCACCTATTGCTTTCCATCAGGCAAAGTGGAGTCACTATGGTAGGCTAATATAAAAAAAAAAAAAAAAAAAAAAAAATCAAATGTTTACCATTTAGGCTATTCCTGGACTGACATGACATGAAAAAAATTGGATGACCTTCATGTAATTTTTCTTCTCTACGTTTGGACAGCTGACAGTTAATGTTTCTTGTACTAATCAAGAACTGCATCGTTATTAATTCGATATAATTTAGCGCTAATATATGCTTGCGATCGTGAGGCGTTGTTGGTTTGCATTCATAAATCAGATGACTTGTTATTTCATTTCAACACTGGAAATTCTTAGTAAACGAGAGTAAGTAGAATCGATATCACAACAGACGATATAACGAACTAAAAGCTTTAGTAAAAAAATATACACTCGATGAAATATATACAATATTGTATACACTCATTTATTATGCATTTAATAGCTTGTGTAAATGTGCTTACACGGTACTTGTAGCTTGTACCTCGCTGTTCGCTTGTAATGGATTGATGGACCACCTGGGGATTGCAAATTGTATTGCTTTCGTCCCTACATGATGTGAGATATTGCGTCACTGTTATGTTATTTTGGGACAAATATTTTATGACACAAACTTCCTTTTGTTCCCATTAGGGAAATGTTTTAATTGCGTGATAATTTTTCCAAACTGTCAGGCGTTGGTGGTTTATTAAATAAATCTTCAATAAAATTTCCAATATAAATCTTCGGGAACAGGGCGCTTTGCCACGACCTGAATGAGACACACAATAAATTAGAAATAATTCTAAATCCAGTTTATGTAGATCGTCTAATGGGTTTACTCTAATTGACAATTGCAAAAATAAATACGTTTATCCGTTTTAACCCATCGCAAACCTGATAAAGGTTTGCGATTTAGATACAAGCTTTAACTAGGTGTTTGTAATATTTGTTATTACTTTGATTAGTTACCTTTTTAATTTAAATACTGTTACTGCTTTTTTCGAAGTGGTTTTAGTCTAATCTGTTGCTGCACTGTTGCAGATTGTGATCGCTACAATTTTCAGAACGCAATGGATGCGTTAAAAATAAAAAAAACATGTTTTTTCCATAACTTGCAACAGCTACAACACTTGAACCATATGTATGTCATCGGTGTTGTTAGTAGTGAATCTAGTACATAAAGGTTGTTAAAACATTAATTACACGAGCAATTAGTTTAATTGAGTATTGGGCTCAAATAATTTGTTTAGTGTTTACCACATTTGATTATGAATCTTGGAGGCAGCTCCAGGTCTCATCATCAGATCAGATCACACTGGCACTTTTCAATGCTTACTAGTAAACCCTTAGTTTGATTAGCCTTGCTTGCGTGTTTTTTAGTTGTTACAAATTTTAAAATATTTTTTTAATGCTTGTCTTATTGCTGGCACGATTTAACTAATATTAGCAAGTAAAGTAGGTATTGTTTCTATCACGGTATTAGAGATGGCGACATCCACGCAAAGATAAACGGCGATGATGAAAATCATTTATTGAAAATAATGTGTTACTTGTAGGTTTTATACAATAATTATTCTTAATTTGGATTTCTAAGATCATCAATATGTAATTATGTTATTTATTCAGATTGAATTACCCATTACGCTTTATTTACGGATACTCATTGAAATGAAGAGATCTACAACTAGTATCCTTATACTAGATATACACACCAATATGAATTACTTATTTCAGTAAAATATAACATTCCATGCTTTGTTCTTTCGCAACAAATGAAATGTGCATAATTTCTTGTAATGTAGGTATTGTGAAATTTTTGCCCTTTAGAGGATGTCAGTTATGAAGCCTGGGACAGTTTAAAGAGCTTTTTATGAGCACTAACAGCACTTCACTTGTTTCTGATTACTCGCTGTTTCGTTACGGGCCTTATTAACTGTATCTGTCCAGACATTTTCACTGCCGCTTTTTTGTTTCGGAATTTTTAAATTCAATTTCTGATAACGACTCAGCTTTAATTTAGTACAAGTGCATCTTTATGTATGTATTAATCACTACGTTCAAGAATAATAGCGCTGTTGTATTTCATATAGCATACTATAAACAAAAATGGCATGAGATAAATCATAATAAATTAATTATTTTGTCATGGTAAACCGTTCCTGTGCAAGTTTAAGATGTTTCGAGTTTATTTATGTCGTATTTAACGATGTAAGTTATGAATACGTTTCATTTATAAATAATGAATAGGCAATTAACGTCGAGCAGTGTGATTGTTACAAATTTGAACTACAGTGGAGTGACATATAAATGAACTATTTAGTTAATTAACGCGACTATTCGAGAGCTCATAAATGTCACGTTTACATCCACATAATTCTTTCCAAACCATTTCAGTGTTGTGGAATATATTTGAATCAAAAGAAGGGGAAGTTTTAGTTTCCCTTTGTTTCGAGATATGATGATTATGATTTTTTGTATATTTGTATGTTATGTATAAAACTATACCTAAGAAGCTTAGTGGCCTTAATTATGCCAACGTCAGATCGATGTTTAGACGATTGGCAGTTACTAACCTAACTTCATAAAATTTGGTGTAACTTTACTGCCCTACCATGTATTTAAATGAATTGGTTGAACCTTTATATAGAAGCATACCTTCTTTAACAGAAACCGCTTGTGTTAGTATTGCTTTATCTAATGCGTTTTTGCTGTGACATACACACTTGAACTATCCTATGGTTAGCTATCCAAATATTGATATGTGATCGATACAAACATGAAACAAAACCCTTTAATTTTATTATTGATAACCCAATAATAAATGCAAAGATCAATCAAAGAGGAAAGTAACAATGATGTTTAGCTTCTCTACATTTTTCAACATAGTTTACTTTTAATAAGTAGATTTCTGACGGATATTTCTAACTGCAAGAAGGCATTAAGCACTCGGACTTATACGACGAGCAAAGTCACGAGGTCATTGTACTCCTCCCTCTGGTAGAGTTCTCAGCGTGGACGCAACCGCAACCCGACCTCGTGATGGAAGCTTTTCGCTAGAGACCATGGTTCAGTCCATGGTTTGAAGTGAGAGCGTGTGGGATTCTGCCGCCTCGTTTTACAAGGAAGTGATGTTTTAAAAAGTGGCGGCAGAACGGGAATGGGAAATGATAAACACTCTCCCGTCCTGCAGAAAACTTAAAGCACCAGGAGCGCAGAATGATCTCCGACGTAGCGGGTAGCGGGCTGACTCTTACCTTAGCAGAACGAAATCAGGGGGCAAATTTCACTACAATTTTAGTATGTTAGCTACTAAATAAGACTAATAGAAGTTTCAATTACTAATATATAAATAATAAAAATACAAATATATAATAAAATTCAAATCTTAATTGGTAACAGCAATAAAGCTACACCAAGTTTTGCTTCGGATACGAGAATGACTGAAAATTGGTAAAATAAGGTAACAAGAGAAGGAAACAACATCTATTTTAAATAATGTTTGTCATGCAACGCAACAAAGCGTAGAAACCTTTCTCTAGTAAATCAATGGAAATAATACGGTAAAGTGTAAGACCGGTGGGCTCATCTTTTTATTGCAGTCAGAAAGATTTAAAATGTCTACCTACTCGGCAACGTGTTTCTATATTGCAGAAAGCTTAGATCGCAAGTATGGAGATTGGTATGTAAGAATGTTTGTTCTTTTCAACCGACTTCAAAAAGGAGGAGGTTCTCAATACGACTTTTTTTTTGTAATGTTTGTTACCTCATAACTTTCGACTCGGTGAACCAATTTTAATGTTTTTTTTTTTATTTGAAAGCTGGTGCTTCCCGTGTGGTCCCATTTCAATTTGGTACAGTTCTGACAACGGCATCCATGAGAAAATCAGATAAGTCTTAAATTTGCATTAATTGTGTGCGTGACAAATGGACGAGTAACTCAATATCACGTAAACCGATTTCGATGATTCTCTTTTTATTGGAAAGGATGTACTTCAAGAGTAGTTAGATGAGAGTTTGGTTAGGTTCTGACACTGGCATCCATGAAATAACCGTATGTCTTAAATTTTATGATAGATACTTTGAAGTCGGTTGTCTACTTTTTTAAAGTGAATTATTTTACTCCATATAATGGTCAGCAATAAAAAAATAATGATATTATTTATTTTTCATTAAAGTTACCCAAGGGCAGCTCGTGTCCAAAACACAAAACAACTATATTCGTAAATCGCACAACTTATTTATGTGCCGATGTAGCTTCTCTTCAGTAATGAAAGAATAAAAGAACTCAAGAAAAAAATAAATTGATTTACAATAAAAGATGCGTTGAGAAGGATCTGCTTTCAATTAAAAAAAAAAAACAAAACTTACTAAACCTGATATTCATATTCATTCTGGCTCAACTGGAATATCTATGACCAAATTCAATTTATTTATCAAGATATGTTTGTGTGCGAAACGTTTCAATATTTTTGCACAATTCATGTTGTTTTATTTAAAACGGGTCTACCAATAGGGACATCCAAACTTTGACAGCGACGATCGATAGCGGCCATATTGTCAAATTGGCTGACATTTATTCAGTCTGTTTCGCCAAATCACCATGGACAGATATAGCGTACCACGGTAACACGTGCAAATGATAAAATTGTTTTATTAAAATGGGTGTTCTGTTCTGGCAACGTTCCGAGCGCTTCACTCATTTCACTATCGCCATAATCGTCCTACCGAGAGCAAGCGAGAGCAGTGTGATGGATAAATTTGAGTCCACTGGTTCAGAAAACAATGAACCCGTGGACTAATATGACAACGAAACGCAAGGTCTGCCGAACACATCGCCATTGTCCTTGAGAGTGTGCAGGGGAATCCGAGGTAGTCAATTTCGCATCGCTCACAAGAACTTGGCCTTTCGCAGACCATAACTTGGCAAATTTTGTGACGTGACTTGGTCCTGCATCATCATCATCAGCCTATCGCAGTCCACTGCTGGACATAGGCCTCTCCCATTGCACGCCACTTAGATCTATTTTCGGCTTTTCACATCCAGCTCCTGCCAGCAGTCTTGCGCAAATCGTCACTCCAACGTGCCTGTGGGCGTCCTACGCTACGTTTGCCAAGACGCGGTCTCCACTTAAGAACTCGTTTTCCCCAACGGTTTTTTTTGACCAATTTTTTTGACCTAGGAGGTTAATTGACCCAGGAGCTGACGGTAAACGACCATAAACAACGACGTGTATTCACTGAATGGGCCCTGAATCAGTTGGAAACTGACCCTAATTTTCAAGGAAAAATCATCTTCAGCGACGAGGCCGAGTGATATCTTTCTGGATTAATAGGTAGGTCTATGTCCAACAGTGGACTGCAGTATTCTAATTGATTGGTTACTGGATTCTGTATGCTGCAGGTTATTAATTAACATGATAACAAATAAACATATTATCATCGATGTGTCAGTTGCTATTATGTAGCATAGTAGTTTTACAATCACAGTCGTAAAGTGTCCGATTGATGGCAGCAGGCTCACCCCCGGTTACGTTAGTGGGACCAGATTCTTATTAGCAGTATGTGGGCCTCTGCCTACCTCCTAGGAGATACAGGCGAGATCGTATATGTATGTATGTAGTATTACAATATATTTAAAAGACAAAAGTGTAAGACGTGTAAAAGAACTTTTCAAAACAACAATTTTTATTATAAAATGACATATTTTTTTAGTTTTTACCTTGATCCACTATAAACGTTGTAATATTTGCTCGGGGCTCAGCTCGCTTTATTATTATTTACCTATCCCACGTGATACCCTTTTCTTCAGAATAAATAAAATCCTGTTTCCTTTTCTGTGTGTGCAATATAATATGACAATCCCTTACTCAGTTACAGCGTGAAAGCGTTATAAACAAACAAACTCACGGTTACACAGTAAGGATACCATTAATATATGTATATAATAAAATCATTTTCTGACACCTCTCCACTAGACTACGCAACTTAAATCCTGAACTGAACGTGTTGACATACCAATACACCATGTATTGGTATGTCAACACGTTAAGGCGCGATTGCGGGTGACAAGAGAGATTCTCTTCTTATACACTGAAGCCGATTCTTCAGTGTATTTTTATCACACGTGTTAGGTATATATGTACATAGGTTAGCTTACAGCAAAATTATGTTACAAGTATCCCGGGTCCAGTACCCGGTATACCTACATGTAACTAAATTTTATCATCAGTAGTAAAAAGTGCCTTGTTATCAGTTAACAGTAGTTTTAAATTAAATATGATTGACTTTAAATTTAAATGTGTTTCGGCTTACTTCACAAAAGTTTGTTAGGGAGCTGAGGGACTTTCTTCCAAAATTATCTAGACCGAAGGCCGAAGGTTTGATTTCTATATAACGGGCATTGGAAGGAAAGAAAGCATGACAAAATGTCATGAAGTTATTATAAACACAAATTAAATTAATCAGTAAATTATATAAATTATAATAGATAATTTGAAAGCTTGGTCTAATCTCTAGAAAATCAGCTGTGATTAATAGAGTTTAAAAATTATTATGAATTTCATTGTTATTACCACAATTAATATCATTAAAAGAAGATATATACGAAATAAAATTGATCATAATTTGTTCCGTATATGAACTCCTTCCTTTTTGGTATGATATTCCATATTACAACATTAATCGAGTCGTGGAATATTATATATTGGCAACGATAAAAAATGTGGCTGTCACGTCAGCTCTAATAAATGAGGAAGCAGAAATGTTGACGCCAGGTACTTCTATTTACCAGATTTAGGTAGTACCAATAAATCATTGGAAGCTTTGTTGTCGATTTTTAATGGAAAACAAATTATTTTCTTCCAAAATACTGTCACTGTGTGTCTAGTGATTAATCGAATTCAGTTTTTTTGTAATAGTTTTTTTTATACGGGATAGGGATAGGGTAAACGAGAGGCGGGTCATCTGATGGTAAGTGACTACCGCTGCCCATGGACACCCATGGCAACTCAAGAGACACAAGTGCGTTGCCGGCCTTTTAGGTAGGAGTACGCTCTTTTATTGAAGGTTTAAAGGTCGTATCCGGAAATACGGCAGGCGACAATTTGTTCCACAGGCTGGTTGTGCCAGGCAAAAAGCTTCTGAAGAAGAGCAAAGTGGTGGAGTGCCAATAATCCAGGTGATGGGGATGGAAATTTTATATGATGACGATGGGGGCCTGCGGCCGGTATAAGTGATGCAAGCGATAGGGAATGTAGAGTGAAGATACACCTCTACGTAACGCCAAGGTGTCAAGCCGATATGTTTATAATCAGCTAGTGAATTTCTGGGGCTTTGCCGACCTTATCAGCAGAGAAAAATGGCTTCTCTTACAATACAGTCTAACCGCCCTTGTATAACTGCTATTTACTCTTACTATAATATTTTCTGTGTCAATAATAACAAATTTCGAAAACATTAGTTATTTTACATGAGTGGCATTAGGTAAATGAAAGCATTTTAATGCCAAGGACTTATCTTTGGGTTTAGTGAACTGTTGAGAAGGATTTAGAACAGTTTAGTGTTTCGTAGTACCAGCAATTTGAATATTTTTATTAAATATTGTTTTTAAGCCGTCACTGATCTCTAGAATAGGACTCGAATATTTGTTAACTAATAACTCACGTAATCTCAACCACAAATGTCCAAAGCTTCACAAATTTTAGAATTTAGAATACTCAGTAGAGCATGTAACACATCTATCGATTAACTCAAACTCATCATATTTGGAAATGCGGGAAATAGTTTTAAAACAATTCGAATTCATCAATTAAAGAACCTACAAATTGTTGTACGTTGCAGACTTACACTTAATATGAAATTATAACAACAACCAAATACAGTCATACGTTATAATATTATCGAAACGTTATGTATTTATTACGACTTAATAATCTGCCAGATAAAACTGCAGTCGCGGACAATTTATTTGGCGACCACTAGCCGTTAAAGGACTGACGCGTGTCTGGCGAAGCGATATCCTACGGCGCAACTTTGGTGTATCCAAACCGAGGGATGATCAAATCATACATATTTTATTATCATGTTTTTGTGTCAATGTGACAATGAAAACGATTCCTTCGATGCGATTATAAAATTCTCATAAATAATTGCGACACACTGATGTTTTGGTGAGATAAGATATAGCTGCAGTAAACGTTTTCGTTTTACCTTAAATATTAAAAGTTAATATAAAACGTGGGAAATTGGTAAAATATAAAATAGTTGAAGATTATGAGTTTGTTTTTAAGTTTCCTAGTTCACGAGTCTCGACAGTGTCTGTCACAAGGTTATTGGTTTGACTTAAACCGTAAAGTATGAAATGTACATAGCTTGCTTTTCTCAAAATGCGTTCTGTAAGTTTGACTAACAAAAACTAAGTGCAACTAAAAGTTCACAATAATGTTACTAAGATAGTTTTTTAAATCCTAATATATAATAAATAAAGAAATGTTCTCAATATTGTATAAAGTTAGTCATCATCATTTCCACCATAATACTTTTATTGCTATACTTGATATTTACTAAAGTTTTTACTAATATCGACCCTAAGGTCGATCTCAGTAGAAAACTTTTACGTTAAAAAATTCGCTGGGCAGGTCAACAAAGAGTTATAGAACAAATATAAAAAAAAAAAACTATACATGGTATAGTTTTTTTTTTTGTATCAATGGCGCTGTTTCTGTGTAAGACTGATCTAACATACAAAAATTATGTATAAATTTAAAGTGTATGTTTTGTTTTGTTTCTGTAGATTAAGTATTTTTGTGCTAATCCAATATCTTTCAGTTGATCATCATGAAATTTTTCATACTATGTCAGTAAAGGACATTTCATCCAGAACATATAAGCAGATACATTATTAAGTTCAATCTTTATATATAATGAGACAAGAAATGTCATCTAAAAGGTACTATGATGATAGTACCCTTTAGATGACATTTCGTACACAAATTGATCATCTTGATTTAGTCTGTGCGCTCAACCTCAGCAAAACGATTGACTAACACCTTAAGATTTTCAAAGCGATGAGAGAAGAGATCAAAATCACAATCCCATGAGATCGATGGAATGTTGCAAGTCTATACTAAGTGTCTTGAAATTATGATTGATTACGTTTTTTTTATTGTTCATTTGTGTTATGAAACTAAACAAGCTGCACATTTCATGCTCCGTTTGCTGTTCGTAACTTTCTATGGCAAACGGGTCACGTTTAAATAAACGTGATATAGATATTCAACCCAAAAAAAAAAAATATAAACGCATTGTTTTTCTCTTCTCTTCTTTCGTTTTCCGGGCAAGTCGCTAGAAAACTTGTATTCCTATCTGGTATGCAAGTACACACAAAAATAGACCGGTTTTATCACGTAACATCAAGAGAGAGAGAAAACGCTATACTGCTATCTGATAAAGACAAAAAAAGGTCAAGTTTGCCAATCCATAAAAGTTTCTGAGATTTTGTAAGTCCTTTTAAAATAATTTGAATAGTATTTTTTTTTTTTTTTTTTATACTATAGGGGGACAGACGAACAGACGGGTAATCTGATGGTAAGTGACACTGCCGTCCATGGACACTTGCGACTCTTGAGTTGAAAAAATGTCGACATGCAAAGCCGTTGGCAATAGCTAGTTATAATAAAAATAATCTCATAATAGGTCGGGAAAAAAGCTTCCGTATTTTGTATGTATAAAAACGAAGAAAAATTTGTGAATATAACAAAGAAATTCGATTCAGTTAGAAGTTTTATTACAGAAAAAAATGAAAAATGCCATACAAGCAGCGAAAAAAAATTTGTGTTAATAACGTTTATAGGCCTAAAGCAGTGTCAGTAAGACTAGCACAAAGTTGGTTCAAGCGTTTTCAGTCTGGGAAATTTGATGTTAAAGATGCAGCTGGGTTTGGTTGCCCACATACGGGTAAAGTCGATGTCAATTTTGAAGAAGTGGAGCATGATCGGCATAGCCTGAGAACTGAGGATTGACCATAAAACAGTTTTGACCCATTTGAATAACTCTGACTATACAAAAAAACTCGATATTTATCTACCAAACGACTACTCACTGAAAAAAACCTAATGATATACCTCATGTACTAATTTGCGATTCTCTGTTGAAACGTAATGATTCCGAACCATTTTTGAAAAGATTGGAAAAGTGGAACTTCAACCATACAGACCTGAACTCTCAGATACACTCAGATTTAAACCTGTTTCGGTTACTTTAGAATTCTATGGGTAGTGTTACCATAACATAAAGGGAGGACTGTCAAAACTACTTTTTTTTTTTATCAAAAATATGAAGATTTCTACAACGACGTGATTATGTCACTACCTACAAGATAGCAACAAGTTATCGAAGCAAATGGCACATATGTACTATAATTAAATTAATTATACTTAAAAAAATGTCTTGAAAGCTAAGTGCGTATAATATTCAACAAATGTGCAACATTTTGTTTTATTATAACATTATCTTTCAACGAAATCGCCACTTATTTGGATTCAAAGTCTTTGTAAGACTTTCATAATTATTTTATTGGACAAGCTAATTAAATTATTTCGGTATATATCTGCACCATTAGTACATGTAAACTCACTATTAAGTGTCCGAAAATCTCTCAATGTAATGTTGTCATTTACTTTTTTTGAAAAATTTATATATACATGTAATGTAATTTATATATACATAAAAAATATATTCTCATGTAATTCTTAAGAACAAACTTAAAGTTTAATATACTTAGACTAGGTTAATTTTTTTAAATCTATTTAGATTAAAAAAAATGAACCTAGTCTAAAGATAATTAAAAAGTTGTTATAATAAAGACATAATCGGCCTTTGGGTCTAGTCATTTAATTGATGTGTAAAGATAAGTTGACCGATGTCATACTCTCGCATGTAAGTGTCAGCGAGTACAATTTAGTAAATAGCCACCTTTATAGCATTTACGTATTGAAGATCTGAGTGAATAAGTAAATGGCATCTCGCCAAATGCTAGTCTATAGTGAGTTCAGAAAATGTGGTTCCGAGATAGGATGTGTGGGTATTTATGTCCTTTATTGATAACAATATGTTTAAAATGTGCGTGAAGTCCACCCGATATAGAGATATTTCAATAATGAGCCAAATAAAAACTTAAAAAAAAGAAATAAAAATTCCTGGGATTTTAATTCATATTTTACACGCATCCCTAGCATTTAATTAAATGCAATAATTAAAAAATACATACATTACAAACCTATTTTCTTTTTTTTTTTGTGTAGATTGATTGTATTTTGTACTTGATTGATGAAATGTATGTCTTGGTGAATTGATAATTGTGATACATGGAGCTTATGTTTGAAGAACAGTCAAACACTTTAGAGTAATGACGAGGGCTTTTTTAGGCTCTTATACAAAGTTAGCAAAAAAATAACACAACAAGTAACTTAACCGGGTATATCTTCCAAATTATAGGCAACATTTGGCTTGAGCCCAAAGACGGAGTAGTACGTGATCGAAAATATTTGAAATTGCCTATTCATGACTATTCTGCGTATGGAAAACTTTTAGACTGGTTCGGAACTTCACGTAAAAGTAATGGGGGTTAAAGAACTTCAATATTTTAGTTAAAAGGGACCAAAACGAAAAATTGCTGATGATGACAGATGTATGATCCGCTACTTTATCAAGAGGAAAGGGCTTCTAGTATAGTTATGTTATAGTAGTTTTTTATCTCGTACATATCACGCAAGCACTTTAATCATTTTTATTGGTTATGAATGCCAGAACTATCTGTAATGCTCTCAATGTACTCGCATCAAGATAGGCACATTCACACAGTAAGGTACTGTTACCAATTTAAGCATCTAATACGATAATAAAAAAAACTATAAATTTGAAGATTTGATGTTTAGTTGTATGTAAAGAAAGCTTCTGATTACAAAAGCAACAAATAACTTTAAGTTAATTTACGAAATCAGATTACATGGAGTTCCCAATGAAAGTGTTAGCTTACCAATGGCATGTAATTTGACGATCGCCATTGTCGTCAGCAGCCATTCTTCTGAGCTTCTGAGCTTACTGGCTTCGGCCCCTCCTCAACTCGAAAAATAAGTAAAAAAACAAAAAATCTTCAAACTCTTAATTTTCATCATTTTCGTTTCATTAAAAATGTATATTTTCTACATTAATTATACATACCTATTAGGCTATTGTTATATTGATGATAAAGTTTTTATCTTAATGGAAATAATTAAGATAGATAGTTAACAAGACCTAATAAAAATAATTAATTCAACGTTATTTAATCGTGTGAGCCACTGGCACATATACACATATTATACAGTATATTTATTTATTTTAATGGTTAAATCTTCATTTAAAAACCAGAGCCTGTCAGAGACAAGGTTAAAAAAATTAAAAGAGAGTCAAGAGATTGTATTATATTTTTATTCTATGGGAGTGTATTTTAATTTTTTTTAACCATTTACAAGTTTTCTTAAATGTGAATATCCAATAAATAATGTAAAGAATGATGATGATGAAATGGTTCATAACCAGCAATCATTGCACACGCTTATTTATAGACAAAAGTGGTTATATCTATGCTCCTGGAGTCTTAGTTTGATGTTACGTACATACGTAGTACATAATATATTATATACTTTATGACTCCAATTTAGCGAAATATTTTTTTAAAATCGAATCAGTTTGTTCATATATTTACTCTTTTATCTAAACTCACAATCGTTACCTAATGGATTGTCGCATTGATGCTCTTTCAATTCAATACAATTCAATTGGATTGAATTTTTTTGTGACAATTTATTTCTGTTTTTATAAAGTAGGTCATCTGTTCATTAATCTATGTCTCGGAACAGGATCCATGGCCGTCTGGGCCCAAAGGGGAAATGGATACATAATTTGCCAATTGATTACATATATAACATGACTTAACTTTTACATAAATATTAAAAATATTAAAATCTTATTTTATTTATTATTCTTCTAATCTTGTCATACAATTTATTTTACTGTAAGTATAGGAAACATGGCAAAGGAAGGATCTCGTACAAAACAAGACGATAACAAATAACGTAATAACTAGTAATTATGACCACGTCTTAATTATAGATATGGATCTTCAATGATTTGATGATGATGTTTTAAATCGTGTGTATGCATATATAGTTTTTATATTATTGTAGAACTACACATACATATAGTTTTTGTGACCGACCGTTTTTGTTACTTTAAGGTTTTTTTTTGAAAATACTTGCAATTTTTAACGAAAAACAGAAAACACTACCAGGACCAATTTAATTTTTCTGTTATTAATCATAAAATCATTTTAACGGACTTCAAAACCAAACAGTGCTCAAAAGATTTTATTTATTTATTTAATAATAAAAAAAAAACCGTTTCACACACACATCAAAAATTAATGATCATAATGAAATGGAATGTTATTGATTATTTTTAGTGAATTTTACAATTATATAATAATTATTAAATAATTTTCTGACTGAAGTGACTGAAAAAAATTGCATCGATGTGGAGAGACGATATCATTGACACGAGAAGACATGACTCTTCAGGCTTGCCGATAAGCGAGAGAGGCGACATTCGAAATCGTTTACGTGAAGTGTGTCTGCGTTCCGAAAACCGCTAAGAGTCCCATCTATATATGTACCCGCAATCGTATGGGCCTTCTACAATGGGCTCGCGAACACAGAAATTGGGAGGAAGAAGACTGGCGCTGTGTTTGCTTTTCCGATGAATCTCCTTTCAGTATAAGGCTGAATACAAGACGTACTCGAGTTTGGAGGACCTCTGAAATCACCCGTCTAAAATTTTGTAAGGAAGTTTATTCATATAGAGTGGGGACAATAATGGTTTGAGCTTGTTTTTGAATCGGTGCAAGAACCGATCTCATTAGGATCAGGGGCAACCTCAATGCTCAGATTTATACGAAGATAATTGTTTAGACGTGATCCTTCCATTTCGAAGCCGGTTGGATGATTCCTTTCGACTAATACACGAAAATGCACGTCCACACATGGTTAGAGTCGTAACACGAACTATTGCCGATGCTCGCATCAACGTTCTGCCGTTGAATGCTCAATCCCAGACCTCAAACCCCTGGAGCATGGGATATGTTCCAAAGAAGAGCACTGTCAAGTATGGATGCCATGCCATGCCATATCGCACAACAAATTTTTGACTTGTTAGAAAGAACGTGAGCTTTTAAGCATGCGTGATTCGATCTAAGTGTCAATGGCGGATTCAGTTTTTTTTTATTTTACCATAAAAATTTTAAATATCCTCATTTTTTGCCTTTTTCGACGACATTAACTGAGGTTAATTTCCATCAATTTTTATTTATTTTTACAAAACATGTATATAGGGATAAGTGGTTAACTTAAATATTGGAATTAAAGTATGAAGCCAGTCTGGAAAACTAGATTTGGCAAATTGTAATTGGATATTTTAGTCTCCTGATGTCTGTATAATCGTTTTAAAAATGTATGTTATAACCGACTTCAATAATTGAATCTATGGCGCACTGGTTTGAGTCTTAACTTCGCCTCTACGCTGCCCCCTCGATTGTTGTGGGCTCGATCCCCACACGGGACAACACTGTGTAAGCCCGAGTGTGTCAATTTGTTGTTCTAAGTCTGGGTGTTCTTTGTGTCCGTTACTAGAGTGTTTGTAAAGCTATACAGGAATTAATCCTAGGGCGGGAGTTGTCTTTAAGAAAAAAATGCCTCTTAATAATGATAATTGTTTATAATTACTATTATGTTTAATAGAGATATAAATATTAGCTAAAAAATAATTCGACTTATCATACATCAAACAAAAAATATGCAATAGAACGAATGTAACTAAATACTAGAGAGCACCTTGTATTTTTGAATTTGTAAATGTTTTGTAATCATCGACTAGTATAATTTGAACTGTCATTGTCAACAATTAAAGGACAAGTCAACATGACCAGTATTATACAAATATACTGGCCATGTTTATCTTGATGTTGCCATTTTCACATTTGTTTTTAAACTTACAACACAAATTGTTTAAGTTGTCTACACATAAACTGATACTTAAAGTTCATATTCCTTAGTACTCAAACTTTGATTAAAAGGAATACAATGAACTCCCTTCGCTTTTGTCCTCTTATTATACAAATTCACCAATGAAGATATTCGTTTGCTTATTATATTTACTGTACATATTGTGTGATCTATTGTTATTGTGTTTATCATAGTAATGACCTTATAAATCCTAGTAATTCGATAACTAAAAAAGTGAATCAGCTTTTACAGTAGCGGATTGACCGTTTAAAAAAAAGACCGTAGGTAAAACCACTGCCTTAGGTACTTATAGTAAAAAAGTTGTGTGTAAAACAAGTGCTTTCAGATGTTTTGTATAAACATCTCTCTGGGTGATAATTAGAAATTTAGAGTTTACATCTGAGAGGGAGGTATATATGTGTATAATATTATCTAAACCACCTTATAGCACTAAGGTAGTAAACAAACCAAAAACCCACTTGATAGCGAATAGTTAATACCGTACGGATGTTTAGAATGCCATTCTGAAAAAGCATGTAAATAAGAACGAAAAACGTTCAAAATTAAACTTGTTACGTAGCAGACGTCGATGGCTAAATATTTTTGGTTCCGAGGAAGAAACGCGGTGCTTGTTCTATAGTAACTAATTACCTCCTATTCCTTTGTAGTGGGACGGAACTAAACTTCGTCTGCTAATTATATTCTGTTCAGCTGTCGTTTTGTTACCATTTTAGATTTCATGTTTTTTTTCTATATTTACTTTCTAGCTTTTTTTCATAGAATTTAAGTGATTTACGCACAAAAACATATCAACGTCAGCTACTAATTATAGTCGAGTACTTATAATATATTTGTATGTAGTTGGATTTGGTAAAAAACACGTCATGCGATGAGAACGGAAACTAATTGACCTAGTAATATTTAATACGTCTTTAGTAAATAACTATACACACACTTGCTAAACAAGTTTTAATATCCTTGATTTTGTTTGGAAATTTATTACTTCTTAACTTATATCTATGTACTTTTATTACTCATATACAGATAAGGAATTAACATAACTCAGTTAAATGTTGGATGAATGAATGGAAAACTCGTGGGAATGTTGTACCCGTTGCAATTTTTGGCACTCTTTGGTTTTGTGGAATTCTCATCACGTCAGTTGCTGTCAAATTTTATTCGGGGTGCCAAACCGGAATAACATTAAAACTTGAACAATGTGAAAGTTTTGAAATAAAGAAACGGATTTTACAAAAAATTAATGGAAATAAGTTGCTTAGAAAGAAAAGTTTTTGTATCCCCTCACTCACATAAAAAAATGAAGATACATGTAAGTAAGAACGTTGTCCAGCAGTGGACTGCGATAGGCTGATGATGAAGAACGTTAGCTCCGGTTAGGTACGACCGATGGGGTTTTCCACACGAAAATGTAAGTAAGACTTCATCAAAAAAGTTTCGGGGATCTCTGTTTTAGATATTAACGTCTAAGAAAATTATTTAATTTCAAAGAATTTAATAAAACAGATTCTGAGATGAGAAAAATGTTTAAAGAAAATACAAGCAACGTTAGTGTAAATAATTAGAAAAGTTTTCGGAGCTTTATAGATTGTAATATAGCAAATAAATATCATTAAACTCGTGAAGTTCATTAGCACACAAAGGTATCTGGAATTTATGCTTACCAATAAGTGAAATTAGAACGAAAAAAGTTTATTGTTAATGTCTTGCTTTCATTGAATATGATAAAAATGCAAACGATTAAATTAGTAGTAATTATTACTTAACTTCTATGTAACAGATTAAATTTAAATAATTAAATTAATTTATTGACTATGACTTCATATGACTCACAAGGTTCATAACATAGTAAAAACGTGTCTATGTATGTGTACTTTATTGCCGTATCGTGTATATTCAAGTCAGATGTAATAGATTCCTAATCAGGCCAGTGTAGTTTCGATACTTATCGTCCGATACTTTCGAAATCGAAAACAGTTCAATACAAGTGTGAGATGACAAAATAGGTGAAGTGAATGGTGAGCCTCCAGACGCAATAGGCACACACGTGCTCGTTTGTCGTGATTCTATCGGCAAGGCAGCACGACTGATCGTAGCCTAACGACCGGACCTCGAGCCACGGCCATATGTTATTAACTTACACACCAACTAACAGTATGACACTTTTCACTTTATATTTCCACTACAGTACTTATTTGACGGGAGAAATCAAAGGAGGATCGGGACCTCTGAGCAGCGAAAACGTTTAAAAGTTGCGAGTAAGTTTATCGGAGTGGGTAAGTTCTCTGTTAGGTTGTGTCGCGGGCGTGTGGTGCCGACTGGCTAGCGGGAGCGAGCGCGCGACCGAAGCGCCTTCGTGTACAGCTTACACTGATTTTTTGTTGGAGGCATCGACGCTCGCCCGTCGCGTGCTCCACATTCGACGACCGGTGTGATACGCGGCACGGTAATTAGGGTTGTTACATGACATTTGGATCACATTACTTACATTTTTAAAAGGCAAGCCAAATCATCTTTATTGTACGACGATTGGACCAGGTCCCTGAAGGATATATGTATAAAAAATAATATATGCTACTGTAGCACTTGCAAGTTACAGTAAAAACAATACCGTAGAAATAGAATCCACGATATCGGAAATGAGGAAAAGTATTATAAAGAGTAATGAACTTTCAATTAACTCTATAGGGTATAAATTTTAAATTATGCCATTCGATTCGTCCTTTTGAACTACTTAAGTAAGATTGCTAAAAGTAGATCATAGAGTTTATGTAATAAATAATCATAAATTCCTCAAAAAGAATTACTAATTTAAACTATTAACGCAAGTTAACAATATAATACCAACATGTAAGCATTAAGCCATTTGAAACATAAATAAATACAATAATCACAAAACTTTTCCTGTAAGAGTATTCCTAACAGAGTTAGATCAACAACAATGCATGGAACTTCATGTCAAAAGGTAATTAAAGGTGTGAACCCTATACTGCTACACAACTATTAACCGACTCACTACGTCATGCCGCAATAACGCTTCGCAACTTTGCAGCAAGTTAACTTTTACGATTGGCGGGATTATCTCACTTACCTGCCAAGCTAGGTGTACGATACATACATTATGAAGGTGCTATGACTATTTCGCAATGTTCCTTCACCCGATATACTCTTTTAATACCACCAATAACGTGTGTATGGAGATAAGGCATCTAAATGTAAGATCCTTGCTTCTAAACTCAGGAATATAAATAATTAGATACTATTTAAAAAGTTAAAATACAGTAGTTTTGTAATGTTCTCTAGCTTCGCCTCTAGTATAGTAAAACGATCTGAAAAGTTCTTAGTACTTCTTCTTCTTTAGTATGTGATTAACGATATTTGCAATATTTATATCCTAGATATATTACAGATATAGATTATAGATGAGCATCTGCAGACGTATAATTAAAAAAAAATTGTCAACTTCCACACTAGAAATTATTCCTGTATCGCGGTGAACTTAATAAACAACGGACACAAAGCACACCCTGACTCGAAACAACTATTTGTTAATCACACAATTTTTTTACCCGTGTTAAAATCGTACCCATGACCTCGGGCTCAGGAGTGAGGGTCACGAACCACTTGAGTCAACAACAATAGTAGAGCCAACAACATACCAGTACTGTTTTATCTTAACGGGGAAAATGGATATCTTTATATTAATAAACCCGCTACTTTTTTCGATCAGTTTCTAAAACCTTATAGAACTATCTCGAATTTCTTGGAGTAGTATATAAATAAATCAAGAGTTGTATGTCAGATCAGTTGACAACTGGATCTCGAATAGTAAAACTACAGAAAATTATGGATATTTCTCGTAGAGAACTTCGGCTGATTTTACTTCACGAATTTCGCTTAGGTCAAAAAGCGACTGAAGCAGTGCGCAATATATGTGCAACGATGGGTAAAGGCGTGCTCTTTTACGATACCATCAAACATTGGTTCAGAAGATTTAAGGATGAAAATTATGACCTATCTGATGAACCTCATCCAGGACGACCTCCTACAATAGATGTAGATGATTTATAGGCTAGAAATGGATCCCAGGTTCACTTCATGTTGTCTGGCAGAGCAGCTCCACGCTTTAGAAAAGACAAGGAAATATTCAGTTTGGTTGCCACATGAGTTGACGTCGTTTCAACTTCAGAGGAGAGCTAACGTGTGCATGGAACTACTTACTTATCATCTTACCAATGAGTGGCTGAGGGCTGTAATTACGGGGGATGAAAAGTGGGCTATGTACATAATTTTTATGCGTAAGCGCCAGTTTCTTGGACCTAGAGAAGCAGGAGTACTGACGCCAAAATCTAACACGAGTAAAAAAGTTCTTTTAAGTGTGTGGTGGGGAATAAATGGAATTATATACTGGGAGCCGTTGCCATCTAACACTACAATCACGGCCAATATTTATTGTGACAAACTGGATAAAGTAGCACCGAGATTATCGAAAAATCAAAATAAAGTATACTTTTTGCACGATAATGCTCGACCACATGTATCAAAAGCGACTCGTAAAAATTACTTTCGCTATAGTGGGCTGTTTTTCCTCACCCATCATACTCTCCAGACATTATGCCCTCAGATCATCATCTATTTCGTTCTCTAGCCCATTACTTAGCAGATTAAAAATTATAAATGAAGACCAGCTTAAAAGTGGCAAAGCACTTTTAAGCTGGTCTTCATTTTTTGATCAAAAGCATAAAATCCAAGCTATCCAAGCCTAGTTGAGAAATAATTTTATTTTGTATACTTAAAAAAATAAATAAATTTGTGTACAAAGATGACGGGTTTATTAGTTGCCAACCTAATATTTACAAAACTACGGGGTAGTAAACTAAAGGCTATACAGCAATGTGCATATTATATTGATAATATGTCAAACCTAAATATTTTTAAAAGAAAACTAAATCTGATTCTGTACCTGTCACTCGGGTCGACGAAGATGCCCTGACATTAGGTATCAATAAATATGTAGAATAAGGATCATCCCAGGTTTCCCAATTATCAACTCGTAATATTAGCCGTTTGCAATCCATTAAAATAATATAGTAAAAATTATTATATCTTTTTATAAAACCTCGGTTCTTGCAATCAACCGATTTCAAAAAGAAGGTCAGTAAAATTGAGCACCTCCTGTGCTCAATTTTACTGTTTTTTCATTATTATATTATCAAATCCGTATTTCAGAGGATTCTAGACAATCATTCAAGATATATTGGTGTTCAAAACAAATATTCTAAGAACAAAGGAAACCAAAGTTTATTCAAGACTACCTTCAACATTACTTATTAGTAATGTAATCTTTAATACAACAGTAATAATAATACTCAATATCTGTACTTACTCTCAAAAAGGCATAGTTCAACTGTCAGAACTTACTCCTGTTAGTCAGTTAAATCAATGAGATTGTTACGAAACAAGTATAAGTAAATGACAATTCAAGATTTAATATCTCTTAATTATTTTAACTGAAACACAGTTAGAGGACTCGGACTATAGTTAGACTGGGGCTTCCTGGCACCAGTCACGTCGAATTAAAGGTATGCAACCCCGAGTTGCTTGAGATATTGCTTATACTCCTCAATCCATCTGCATAAGCAATGTCACAATCCTTAACTCTCTTTCCTCCCTTTGCTGTCAATGCCCCCTGGCCTTCCACCTATTACGAAGTGGCACTGAGCTATTATCGGTAAAATATGGGCGTTAATTACGCCTCTGCCAACCTCTTCGGGGACACAGGCGTTAGTGTATGTAGTATGTATTTTCATGTATCCGACTACCTTGTTTTACTTTAACACCGTTACTTGTTCAGTGCTAAACACAATGACAATTTACCATTTGCTAGACATAAATTTCGTTTATTGACTCAGTTGTCACTTTCGAAACTAAACTAAAAAGCATAAATTAAAAATTGCGCCATCATATGCAATTAATTGTAAAATCTGTAATAAGAAGGCGCCAAAATACATTTATTCTTGTTTGTCTACCATTTGCTTTGATTCATATCGTGTCAAAATATAAATTAAAAAATCGATTCTCGTTAGTCTGAAGTCGAAAAGTTATAATTAACTTGCGCGTTATAAAGTAGTCATTTCCGTTGAGATTAAGATACTTAATAAATATAATCACAGGAAAATAATATGTTTAGCTTACGCTCTGACATTAGAATAACATTGAGTGGAGGTGAGGTGAGGGTGAGGTGAGGGTGGTGAAATTCTCTCTCAGAAAAGAGAAACATTCTCAAGTTTGGCGGAAATTTAATTTTAAAGGAAATATGTAAGTAGTTAGTCAGAAACTCAAATACATACTTGATTTATATAAAAAAAATAACTTTTCTTGTTAGGAATACCCATTTAGAAATTGGGCCACGCTTAGGCATGAACGGGTCGGCTCGACCGGTGCGTAACCACGGCCTCACAGAAAACCAGTTGTGAAGCAACACTTGCGTTGTATTTCCCTGAAATTAGTGAGGTTTCAGGAGGCCTAACTCCCCCTCTCCTTTTTCCCATCCCTTGACCTCCTCATCCCTCTCCTTTCCCTTCCCCGCGTACCCTCATCCCTAATCACCCTCATAGGCTGGCAGCGCACTTACGATTGTCGAGATGCAGGTGTCCATGGACGGAGGTTGTCACTTACCATCAGATGACAGACCAGTTCGTGTGTACCGCTATAACATAAAAAAAAATGTTTTTGTAGAATAAATTTTTTGCGGAAATTGTTCATGCACATTCCTATTACATTATAAAGGATTTTAAGCAACATTCTTATTTTAATAAATGCCTTTTGTTTACATCATCTTACATCTGATTGACCTGCAGGGACCAATTTTGAATTCGGTACATCTCGTTACGAATGCTAATCTGGCTGTCATCCATGGTAATCCTAATAATATTTTACAAGGATGTTATGCTGCACATATACTACTGGGTTTGTACTATATAGTATTTTTTTAAAGTAAATATTTTGAGTTATATTTGAGTACCTTCCTGATTAAAGACCGGGGACACTAAAATTCCACCGAATGTTCAGTGTTTAGTGTCTGTTTTTAACTTTGTATTAAGCATTTTGTATTATTTTATTACAGTTAGTTTAATTTCATTTCATTTTATCCTGTATTTATTCCTGAACATTAGGTATACCTTAGATATTTCTAAGGTTTTATATGATTAAGACCAAGCAATATTCTGCCTGTTTGAGCATACAATATTATTACATTAATTTTAAAATTATACCTTATATAATGACTCAGGTATAAATATATCAGGTAATATAAACAAATCAACAAATCAAGAGTAAAGAACTTTATTTAAATGCCATAAGAATTTCAATATATATGTATATATTATGAGTATATCATCATTGGATATCGATATAAGTTATATTTATTAGGTATAATCCAAAGTTACACAATACTTTATCAACAGATACCTACTCTTCAACTGAAAAACCTTATTTATGCTGAATTTCTTAACATTTTTGGCAGTTTATTAGTATTTGAGGGCCATTACGTTTTTGATAAGTTTTACATTCAATGGCTATTGTCATTATAAATTAATGTGCACTTCTTGCTTGCTTGCTTTTGCCCGTAGCTTTGCTCGCGTATGATACATTTTATACTATCCTTCGAACTATTTCCGAAGGATAGCATAGGTATAGGATAGGTACTTTGTTTTTTCCTGACATCGTGACATTCATGATTATTTATCGGTCCAGTAGATAAGGAGTGGAAACCTAATAAATGAACTAAAAATTAAATTCAAAAATTCACCATCATTATTCAGTGTTCATAGACGGTAGTTGCCGCTTACCATCAGGCGACCCGTATGTTAGTTGTCCTCGTATATAATAAAAAAAAAACTCATGACATGACATTGAATATATTTTTGAAGTATTCCAATAGTCATGCAGAATATTGGATTATCTTGGTACTCTCGATGACAAGTTACCCCTATGCAAATGTTTACACGCATCTAAACTCAATTTCCTGAAGTGACATTACAAATATTTAAATAGGTAACGTCACCGTGAGTTCGGTAACGTAAGCTAAGTTTAGACGTTTTGGTATGTTGAAGTTCTGAGTTTCCAAGGATTCGGTATTTATCTAAAAGCAGTGCAGGGAAAGCTAGGCGACAGTTTGTCAAACAAACAGTCGCGTTACATGTAGATTAATCGGTTCACTCTTTGTGTGTCTATACACCGAAGTTTGTATTCAGGTTATAAGGTTTGATTAATTCGATATTCTATGAATATTTATGAATAGTTGGGGATTATAAATACATACATATATATTCTTTAGACAAATTTAATTTAGAAGGAAAACGATTTTTTTTAAGTCATTGTAATACTTAGCTTGTACTACTAGTTACGGTATTAGTATTCATATTCAGTCAGAGTGTAAATGAGACTGATAAAATCACCCTTTTAGTTTTATCCGTAAATGGTGTAGGCATTTGTCTTCCAACTACACGCATATCTAATATAAACCTTTTCACACTACTCTACTCTTTGAAAAAATAGACGCAGGCAGTACGACCCAAAAAGGAGCTGTCAAAGCACTTAGTTGGACTTGTAGAAGAAACCCCAGCCTGCATCTAGTGACTGTGTGTGGTGACTACAATACTCCATGTGAAATCGAACTTGAGCTGTATATTCGAAATGACTCCCAAATTCCTGGAAACCGTCTGTACCATTTACTCGATTTGGTTCGCCTAAGTCAAGCTTAAGCTGTAAAGTACTCTTTTTTGCAAAGAAGAGACACGCCTGTTTTTTGATAGGTTTAAAGAATGGTGTCACCTCGATCGGACACCCCCTGTAATATTCAATGAACACGTTCAATCATGGACTCTCTTGATCTCTTCCCTCTTATTAACAGAAGTTGTGGTAGTTCCTGCTTCGTTATTTTTTGGAATTTTGTATATAATTAACAACTATAACATGGCACAAAACTATATACATAGATTAAAAAGAAAACACCCATTAGGCAATAATATATCCGATGTATGATTTATTCGTTCGACCTTTATATTGTACGCGATTTCATTCGAAACACGGTAAGAAATAATACTAAATCATAAATGCTGCTACTAAGAGAAATAAGGTGGGAATTACTGACTTATAACAAGACAGTTTATTTCCTTATCGTCTTTAAAGCTGTTGCCGTAACAAATAAAATAAATATTAAAAACATGAATGTGGTTGGTGCATTATATTTTATTATTGTGTATATCACTGTAATGTAAACACTAGATAGCGTGAAATTATCAAGTTACAAACAACCCTTTTGGTAGTAAAGAGAATATCTCTCGAATTTCAATTTAATTCCTATATTTTTATTTTTTTATATTATAGGGGGACAGACGAACAGACGGGTCACCTAATGGTAAGTGACAACCTCCGTCCATGGACACTGCCCGCTTTGAGGGTGATGAGGGATGAGGGGAAGGGAAAGAAGAGATGGGAAAAGGGGGGGGGACAGGGGTGAGGAAAACGGAGAGGGGGATTTAGGCCTCCAGAAACCTTACAAATTTCGGGGAAATGATAAGGGTGTTTCCCCATCTCTCGAGTTTCAATAGTACTGATATGTGCATACAATCAGTTAGGCTCCTACAGACCACTGCTGGACACAGGCCTCCCCAATGTGCGCCATAAGTATAAGAATAACGTGTTTCTATAAGATAGAAAAGTCATTTCTACTAAAGGTAGGTACGTATAAAGTGGAAAAATCTGTACGCACTTATATTCGAAGTGTTTTATGACATTGGATAATTACAAGTGTTTGGAAATAGATAAAGAACAGGTGGCGGATGTATTATTGTATTTCAAAGCAAAGATTACACTCGCACAACATTCGGACGCTACATGCCAAGTTGTTGAAACGAACTTTTTAAAAGCGTTCTCAAATAACTTTGTAATTTTTATAATAAAGAGCAGAGCTAAGATTTAGAATTAGGTAACTCTTGAGTTCTGAAAGAAATTAGGATCTTCAAAATTTTAGACTTGTTACACTACAATATTAAAATATATATAGGTACATAATCTCTGTTGCTCTGATTACAAAAAATATAGAGTTACGTTGCGCTTCCGGATATAGGAAACTGATTTTGTAATAGGGAGCTTGTTCTCGTATGCTCCGTCAATCTATTTCTTTGGTCTGAGCTCTATTGTTAGCATTTGTTATTTGTTTTACAAAAATAAATCGAATAGACAAAATCATTAATAACATAATATACTAACACAGTTTAAAGTCAATTTGAAACGAAACGAATGGATCGAAAATGTTATCCGAAATAAATAACTATTATTATTGTATAATAATATTGTAAAATAACCCGTGGCCCTTGCTCTATTGCTTTGGGCTGTTTGATGTGGGTTGGGTGGGTTCGATTCGGACATACAGCGCCTCTTAAAAATTAAACCAAAACGGTGGTGACACAACAATCAGTCAACAACGAGTTTAATATATTAAATTAAAATATAACGAATACATATAACTATGTACGTATAGATATCAGTTATTGTTCAAGTAACTACGGTTTACGCTTATTCTAAGATCTTATTTATTGCTAAGTTCATTTCTCGATGACTACAGAAGAAGAATAATAATAATTTTTACTTTTCTATCTAAAGCTTTGAAAAACAAGAGACTTTATTTGAATAAGGTTTTTCAGTTATTAGCTTTTGCGATGGGCTATTCCATTTGCAGTTAATACTTATTATAAGCAAAGTAATACAAAGGATGAGAATAAAGTTTGTAGAATAAAAAAATATTTTTTCTTGGAATATTCCAATGCTTTGGAAGTACAGTCAAGCTCGGATTTGTGTACCACTTTATTTGGTAGATTCGTACCCTTCTTGTAATATACACAGCAAATATTCGACAGTGACACATCTGGAAGCAAGGCCGTGCCCGCATTGCCAGGCCCCGGTAAGGAGATGGTGATACAGATCTGATTTTATTGTCATTTCAATTAAAGGCGCGGAAGCTCGGTGTATTGAACAAGGTGAGACGCTTCTTCTCGCCCGACCACCTGTGTCTTTTATACAAGACACTCCAGGTTCACTCCTGCGTCGAGTACTGCTCCGTCGCAGTTTCGGGACGTCTTTGTCAGTATTTGCTTGACGCCCTCGATTGGTTGCAGCGGCGCGCAGTCCATATTGTCGACAGTCCTGGTCACGTAGTCCCTCGAACCTCTGGAGTTGCGAAGAAAAGTCGCCCCTATGTCAGCCCTCTATCGCCTACATCGCAGAGAGTGTTCTGACGAGCTCTTCGAATTGGTTTCTTCCTTTCTTCTACACTACAGCACGTGCTGACCTGAGGAGTCACCGTTTGAGTGTGGAAAATATACGATCCCGAACTAAACGGTATGGCTCTTCTTTCTTGTGCCGATCGATTAAAGCCTGGAGTTCACTACCAGCGCACGTGTTTCCTTCCCACTTTGATCCCGGGTCTATTAACCGAGGAGTAAAAAAGCGTCGCCACAGGCCACTATAGTCAGGGTTACCATGCTGCATTGACATTTTTTATGCGAAAATATTCACTAAGGTTCGTCGCGTATATTTTTAAAAATATTTCTTTAAAAATATTTTTCCACTAAGGTCGAAAATTAAGTCATGAAGAAAACAGTTTATTACGATTTATCATGATATATAGAAGCATTGAAGTGACATACTTTTTTAGAAATTTGATAATATATTGACAGCTGTCAATACGTCCTTTTGTTAATATTAATATGCTGAAGTATGTTTAAAATAATAGATACAATACAATAGCTAAACTCGAAACGTGTTTTGATTATGGCTGTACTAGAACTTGTAATGTTGATACAGCCATCGACCGTCGCGACGAGTGAGTGAGAAAAGTCGAATTTTCTCTCAAAACTTCAGAATGAATTGGTGCGGTTTTCACTGTAAACAATGTGAGATAGAATTTAATAGATTGCAATTTCATTTTAGTATTTTTTCTTCTTAGTTTTAAGTATTTATAAAAACATAAGGATTCGTTGTGTGACATTATTTTTAGTCTGATAGAAAAAGAAAGAAAGGAAGCATTTAATCTGACATTCAAATGTCAGCACATCAACGCCTTTCATTCCATTTCTATCCACCGATATTGCCTACTTTGATTTTTAATAAGATAGACTATAATTATCGATAGATTTATATATTTTAATTTTGCAAGCGTTCATCGACTAAGTTGAGCCGTATTACAACACCGCGGGGTGTTTTCTTACAGACAGAAGCATCAAGGTCGTTGTTGACGGTGCATGCTCCGACTCCAAGTCTGTTAATTCTGGTGTCCCACAAGGTTGAGTGCTATCACCCACGCTGTTACGATAATAGATAGCACGAGTGATGCCCTTTACACCGGCCGAGCTAATATTTCTCGGGTAAACGTCGAAACTTCTTTATCAAAAGTTTCAGATTGGGGTCGACTTAACCTAGTCCAGTTTAACTCCACGAAGACACAGGTTTGCGCGTTCACCGCTAAAAAGATGCCATTGGTCGTATCACCTCAATTTGAGAGCACTTCTCTAACTGCATCAACCAGTATCGGAATCCTTGGCGTCGATATATCAAGCGAAGTCCAGTTTCGCGGTCACTTAGAGAGTAAGGCCATATTAGCCTCGAAGAAGCTTGGTGTGCTAAACAGATCGTGACAGTATTTTACTCCGGCCCACCACCTGCAACTTTATAAGGCGCAGGTTCGGCCGCACATGGAATACTGTTCTCATCTCATGCTTCTGATCAAGGTAATTCAAATTTTTAAGTTAATAATAAAAAAACTAAACGTGGTCATTCAGGATACAACCCACCAAATGTAATTTTAGTCTATCTAATTAATCGCTCATTCTTAGGAGATGAAAAGACACATATACAATTAAAAAGGCCAATAAAGTGATTTTGATAATGAAATTCAAAAGACGTAAAATATAATATACTTTTACTTTCGTTGTTCACCTTTTTTCTTTATGTTTAAAGTTAAATGCACTTACAACTGCGACGCACGTCTCTGTAACACCCGAAGGTTGACTGGTTGAAAATGCCTACGGCAATTTATTTATCTGCAGCAAGTAAATAAATAAAATCAAAGATAATACGATCTCTGTTCTTGCCTCTATGTTATCTACTCCCGTAGTGCAGTAATTATACGCTTCTAAAAAAACCAAAGGTAGTCAGTCAATTGGTCCAATTAATATATTAAAACACTATAGAATTTAGTTCACACCTTTTGTGAAAATCGCAGAATCTTCATAACAGAATATCTTCAAAAATCTTTTATAATTGACATAAATATTTTATATAATCCAAAACACAGCTGATATTTTAACGGATCTTACATTAAGATATTGATTTCTACAATAACGATTTAAAAACGCTTTTGAAATGTTTATTTACAAGCTTTTATTTAACTTGCAATGTTGGTATGTGCGTAAATTATCCGACCAAAAATTTGCAAATCATTTTTCGACAGCTCGTTGTTATCCGATTGAGGTAAAATTTTGCAAACACTTTTACTTCTGACAAGATAACAACACAATATGCAACAAGTAGTAATTATTGCCATACTTCTAAAATGGCCCAATAATCAATATTTCATTTAACCCCAGGAATATGGGTATCAAATGAACGGCCTCGAGGAGTACAAAATGATACATTTATTAACATCACATTAAATTCGTTATGGATGGCGCTACAAGCTATTTTAATATGGGTGAACAGTTCAACAGTGTTAAATATCTGGTTCATAATGCTTGCACGTTTAACATAAACTTTGCACGCAACTTCACTTCCAATGACAATGCATCTTTCTGGTTCCAAAAGTTTGTTTTAAACATATTTTTTACATTATTTTATTAGTAATTGTTTGGCGTCTCCAGTACAATGGTATCGACTACACATATGTACAACTCTGTGTTATGGTTAAGGAGTTGATGATAATAACTCAAAAATTGTATCTCTCTAAAGTACGATTGTCAACAGTTTGAGAACTACATATGAATATTGCTGTGATATAACATATGTACGTACTTAAACATTTTTAACTATGGCCATGTACTTATTAATGTTCGTCGTACCGTACAGGTGGTCTGCATGAAGATGCAAAATTAAATTCAGAATCATTATCGTTTCCCTATACAGGTAACATAATTATTACCATGCACTTTTTAATATGCAAGTCCAAATATGTTTCTGTTTTTTTATTAATTTATACAGAAAACAAAATACTCAAAGACAACTATTTTGTTGGCTGTCGAGAAAAATAAACACCATAAATCTGATACAATCCCGTCACAACATTATCGTAGCTCTAAGGCAGCCCTTCGGCGCAAATGATGTCAGAAGCCTTCGCTTCCGACCGTGATTTGTAATTACCAATAACTTCCCAAAGCACAATTTTTGGCTCATAAACAACAAGCAAATTGCTGGTGCTGCCATTTAAAATATTTTTAACAAAAAATTGTCGGTTTTAATTAGTAATCAATTTTCCGAAGCAGTTAACTTTGTGTTTAATTATATCTAACATATTTATAATTTCATATAAGCGTTCTTACCATTCAAGATCTTTTTGAGAACTTGATTAGTGAAATAAGTGACCTGTTCATATCCTTAACAATTTAAACCTTACCATAACATTTAATTATTTGTTGGTTTTATTATTTTAGCTTGTTGGTATAAATTTCATCTAGAATTCAAATGTTATGCGAAATAATAATAACACATTCTTTTATGAATATTTTACTATTTCCTATAACCTAACATCCAACGCGAGTCTGGTAATGTAATTTTTAATGAACTTTAGATATCGAATGGTTAAGGAAACAATGCTAAAAACGTTTTGATTTTTAAAGGAGATGTTTAGTATACATTGCTTTTGTAATTAAACTTCTACTACATTTAGTTACGACAGTTAAAAACTTTAAACTTGAACACTAACACCATGTTTTACTATGGAAATTAATTCATTTTCACGATACTTAATTTACAAACTAAAGAGATATTTCATCCAAGCATTACGACGAAAAATGGCGTCCAATTTTCGTAACCGCGCATTTCTTTGCTAATGAAACAGTTTTCATTTGTTTCAGCAAATATCTGCCTTTCGCTGATGTTAGCTCCAAACTAACAACGCAATTTTTTCAACTACATTTTTTTAAGTCTGTATAGATTATCAAATTTGAAATAGGAAGTCTCAGTAATTTTTACTTGTACTGTTCTTAACAAAGATTTCGAAAGCGATATTAGATAAGGTCGTTCAAGGTAGGTAAAAATCTGTTTAAAGGTATTTAAACAGATGATTCTACAAAAGTAGATAAAGTCTTGTCTGAAAAACTAACTGGTAAATTACACTTATAGGCAATCTTATTTAACGAACTGCAGCGCCCCGTGTCGAGATCAAGGCATTTCAATGACATTTAAGTACAATAATAACATTGTAAAGGGTGATCCACGAAATCGCATCTCCGACTATAATAGTGAATTTAAATTTCTCGCGTACGTGTGTGGAATTAGAAAAAAAAGACTAACTCTGAGCTGTTTTTGTTAAATTTTAACGCGTAAAATCTTTATTGGTAAAGTGGGATTGAATAAATAGGGACATACAACTTTTATTTAAGGTGACAGATATTTTTCGTTTACTGCTATTAGAGAAATATTCGGTAATATCTTCAAAATATTTGGTAATGTTACTTATTTGTAATATGTATGAGACATACAACTTGACGTTTGACCCACCGCAGTCCTTAATATATTGTACATATAGAATACTCTCTTCTTCCTATCGTTTACAATCCGTGGCGTTGTAATTTAGCTATATCGCTTGAAATAACTGGTATTATTAAACAAGTCTAAAAGTCCCCAGACTTTACAAAAGATCGAAGAATAAGATTTATCTAGGAATGCGTAAATATGATCATGACCCAGTATATCGATTTAACTCAAAAAGCCTTCTTCGAAATGTTTACTTACTTAATATATATTATTTTAAAAGAAAAACTTTCGTAAGTGCTATTGATATTTTGTATTTCGTGGATGCCCGACTAGTATGGGCTATACTCGCCCACTATACTCGACGGGAGACTTTTACTATTGTCCATATTTTTTTAACAGTAGCTGGAGGCCACGTTTATTTCAGTAGTTATTATAATGATGATTGATAGAATTATGCATTATGATAGTTTAGGACTAGTTTTGGTGCTTCACGATCACATCCGTATTGACGGATAGCGTGTTATAAGGGCTCTAAGTGCTAAAGAAAGCATATATTTTCATTGCCTCTGCCTAATTCTTAAGAATTTCCATTACCTCATAGGCGTTTGTTACTTAGTATTTTTGATGAAAACAGATGCAAAAACTCTTTCAAGCTTGTACAAACTTAATAAAAATACATTTTTGTACCCAGTTGTTCCAAACGCTATCCTGGCAGTGAATAAACTAACTGAACCAAATCGGATCGACTTGCAATAATTAAAGTTAGACTTGGCGAGTGAAATCTAACCAGTGTGTTATAATCTTATTTGCTTTAATCGATTTGTAAATTGGAACAGTGCTACAGATTACACAGATTATTCAGTTAGGTAAATTGAATCGTGTTGGTTGAATATGAGTCTGAAAGGTTGAATCTTTTTGACAGGGTAAGGCTTACAAATTTCTGCCTTATTCATTCTACATATGAATATATAAGAATGAAATAATAAGAGATAAAAACACAAAACATTATTGTTTTAGAGGAGGTATGTGAGAGCAGATTACTTAATATCGAAAATAAATATAAAAATTAAAAAAAAAATCAACGAAATACTGAATTGCACCCGACTTCCGCACTAGGATTAATTCGTGTACTGCGGGGGACTTTGCAAACGTTCAAATAACTGACACAAAGAACACCCAGACTCCGAACAACAATTTAAAGTTTACTCAAAGTGTTGTTCCGCGTGGGGATCGAACCCACAACACTCGGCGCGGCAGCATAGTGGCGAGAGCTACGCCATCCGTTGATGGCAAGCTGATGGTGTGTTATGTGGTGATAAAAGTACTCGTAAGTATAGATTATAATTTAAGATAAAAAATAAAGAGATTTCGTGACATGCAAACAGTCAGAAAATGAAGTAGAAGATAACAAAACTAATTGGGTACGTCTTAAAGCAGAGCCACAAGTACCATTCCCAGTGACATATATTAATGAGAGAGTTTTAAAATTCTGTGCAGTAGCGGCCAGCGGAAGAGTGCGATTAATATCTGTGACTTCCTCAACTCAAACAATTTGTATGAACACAGCTCTTATTTTACTGTTTATAAAAGTGGTTCAACATAATGACTGTAATTCCATATATTGGTTAAACTGAATTCGTTGTAATGTGAGTAGTTTATAGGAATTCATTTAGATGATGTGTTTCTTAATATTTTTACGACTTTATAATTTATTGTCGAAATCCATCAAATAAACAAATAAGCATCACACACCCACACATGTAAGTAGAATTGTTAATGTATAGTTCGTACACAATTATACAGTAACCTTATCTTATGTAACTTCTAATACAATAAAGAAGAATAAAAAAAAAAAAATTACGTTTGACTAAAACTAAAAAGAAAAAAACATAATATAATTAAAATATATATTCACAAACATGCATCTTAAAATTCTGACTGGCGACATTACCACGTTCAATGGCAAAGCTTATCCGCTGTGCAAGGAAAAAGCCAGCCTTCTTTCAACGAGGACTGTCGATCAATCAATGGAACGACCATTTGGACCCGACTACCCTAGCTTCTCCACCCAAAACACCTCAAAAACGTTTTTTTATTAACTTCACCTGAACAACTAAATACTAAGTAGTGTATTCATGTAATATATTTTTAAAATATTTCATACGTATACTTAGTGACATGAAGAAGATAGCCGTAGTTCATTTTAATTATAAATATTTATTATTTCTATAGTTTCTATATATAGTTGCATGAAAAGTAAGAAATGTATAAATTATAAGTATATACTTACTTATTATATATGTATATACAGGGCCCGGTTAATGGCAATAGGCTTGTCCTCTATTACGAAATGAGAGTGTTTAATACACCTTTGCCTGTCCCTTAGGGGACACAGGCGAGAGCGTAGTTAGTTCTACTAGTTTAGATCCTCGACACCAAGTACATATATACATATATACCTCACGCGACTGTATTCGTAAATGCGAAAGTTTGGATGGATATTTGTTACCTAACACGTGAGAATTGCTACACAACTCGATGAAATATGGCAAAGAGATAGATCATAATGTAGAATAGCACATAAGCTGTTTTTTATCACGTATAATGTACGATTCAAACTTGCCATGGCAATATACTATATTATATTATCATATACTTAATAATATTTATATACATATATATAAGTATAATAAATCTGAATAGCATTATTATGGTGCGCGATTCACTTAAACTGTATAAGTTAAGCTTAAAAACTAATGCAGGAATATAGTGTGTAGTTTTGTGTAACATTTATTCTTTGTTTAATAGCGATTTCTTCATTCAATCCTGAGAGGAACGAATTAAAAAATATAATATAACTAACTGCACCGATGGTGCAGTTAGTTAGATCCTCGACACCAAGTACATATATACATATATACCTCACGCGACTGTATTCGTAAATGCGAAAGTTTGGATGGATATTTGTTACCTAACACGTGAGAATTGCTACACAACTCGATGAAATATGGCAAAGAGATAGATCATAATGTAGAATAGCACATAAGCTGTTTTTTATCACGTATAATGTACGATTCAAACTTGCCATGGCAATATACTATATTATATTATCATATACTTAATAATATTTATATACATATATATAAGTATAATAAATCTGAATAGCATTATTATGGTGCGCGATTCACTTAAACTGTATAAGTTAAGCTTAAAAACTAATGCAGGAATATAGTGTGTAGTTTTGTGTAACATTTATTCTTTGTTTAATAGCGATTTCTTCATTCAATCCTGAGAGGAACGAATTAAAAAATATAATATAACTAACTGCACCGATGGTGCAGTTAGTTAGATCCTCGACACCAAGTACATATATACATATATACCTCACGCGACTGTATTCGTAAATGCGAAAGTTTGGATGGATATTTGTTACCTAACACGTGAGAATTGCTACACAACTCGATGAAATATGGCAAAGAGATAGATCATAATGTAGAATAGCACATAAGCTGTTTTTTATCACGTATAATGTACGATTCAAACTTGCCATGGCAATATACTATATTATATTATCATATACTTAATAATATTTATATACATATATATAAGTATAATAAATCTGAATAGCATTATTATGGTGCGCGATTCACTTAAACTGTATAAGTTAAGCTTAAAAACTAATGCAGGAATATAGTGTGTAGTTTTGTGTAACATTTATTCTTTGTTTAATAGCGATTTCTTCATTCAATCCTGAGAGGAACGAATTAAAAAATATAATATAACTAACTGCACCGATGGTGTAGCGATTTAAGTGGTCACCTCGCCACCACGCTGCCGCGCCTAGTGTTGTGGGTTCGATCTCCGCACGGGACAACACTTTGTGTAATCCTCAAATTGTTGTTCTGAGTCTGTGTATTCTTTGTGTCCGTTGTTTGAATGTTTGTAAAGTCCCCCGCGACACAGGAATTAATCCAAGTGCGGGAGCTGTCTTTTAAAAAAATGAAATGATATGCCATACTAGCTACAAATAATGAGATTGATACAAATGATGAGATAATGATTTTTTTCTTGTAAAAAAGACTATTAATACTATTTTAATGATTACATTAAGTGTAATAATGGCACTGTAATGAAACATAGTTTCTAAGTCGGTTATTTTGATATGCGTAACGTTCTTTTCACTTTAGAAAACTTCCGTGTGGAATGGGTATTTTAACTCTAAATGTGTATTTAGAGATAAAATACACATTGCACACGGAAGTTTTGTCGAAATTACTTTGTCTTAAGTAATAACAAACAAACGCCATGCATTGAAGTTTATGTATCAAACTATTACAATAATACAAATGTACATATTTACAATGAATACAATGAATTGTATGATTAGGATGAATGTCAACTGTCGTGATTTTTTACTTTTTTGTGGTATAGGGGGACCAACGAGTAGACGGGAATCCTGTTGGTAAGTGACTTCCGCAGCCCATGATCGCTTGCAATTCAAGAGTCACAAGAGTGCTGTCCGCCTTTAAGGGCATGGGAAAGGGTGGAGGAGAATTGAAAAGAATGAGGGGAAAGAGGGGAAGGGAAAGGGGCTCAGGTCTCCGGTAACCTTACTCACTCTGTCACACAATGCAAGCATTGTTTAACAACCGGTTTTCTGTGAGGCGGTGGTAATGCTCCGGTCGAGACGGCCCCATAAGTGCAGAAGCATGGCTCTCCCACGTTAAAACTATTAAAACGATTTACTTGTAAGCAAACAAAATAACATTAATATAGGTAGTTTCATTGTTAATACAGTACCAATAAAAAACTGCGAGGGTTCCACTTTTCAGCTTACGCCTAATTATAAACGTAGTGTCATTGTTTTTGATATACATATATGTAGATCCAATTTTTGGAAAGCACGATAATTACATTAAGGTCGTAATTAAATGAATACATTAATTCAAAGTTGTAACCTTTGACTTTTGACTGTATAGATATATGTATATGGTATATTATCTTTTTTTTAATAAAGTATAAACGAGTGTCTCATACAAAAAAACTTATTCATCTTTCTGATTGGCTTGGTATACATGATGATAATTTTGCCAAATTCTGCAAGACTGACTGCTTTCCAATGAACTTGCACTGGCACATAGCTGATATAGCTGATGTGATGGGGAGGAATTAAAGCTACTTTTTATTTTTAAAGTGTAAAAGCAAAAAGAAATGATATACGATAAATAAGTGGCTGATGATTATTAAATAGGTATATTTGTGTAAGAAACAACTACAAATACAATACTGAGGGTATACACTATTAAATTCACTAAATAACAGTAATCGCGATGTTGCTCTCACCTCGATCCGAACTCAAGTGACCAATAAAAGACTTATCAAGCCCGCCACGTCAAATTACACCACCAGTCGCTGTCACTTGCCGGACGGACAAATGGCCTGGCGCTTCCGCTGTAGCTTATCATGGTAATGTTTGTTAACTAGGAGCCGAGTCTACTGAAATGTTCAGCCGCCCAGGTATGTAAGTACCAGGAGGAGTCAGCTTCTTGCTCTTAATTTTTTGTACTAGTATTCTTTTTGTATTTTGTATAGTCGGTTACCGGTTATGCAAATAGTATCTAAATGTCTTGTTGTTATCATGACACTGATTCTTCGTGTCTCTGTTGTTCTATTTATGAAAAATGAGTAGAACGTTCACAGAAATGCGCATAAATAATTTATTAGAACTTCTCTGGGTTCCCATTTACCGGAACTTGAACCGAAAATAAAACTTTTTAGTAAGTCTCTCTGATATTGATTCTGTTACTTCACTCATAATGTTATAACTTCGATAATTTCTTTCGTAAGTCTTATTACATACTAACGTACACCTATACCTAATACCTATAAAAGTGTTACCATAAAAATCATTTTATTGAGATCTGTACCAGTTTTAATTATTCACTGGGTTTAGACTTTTTTTCTATTTGATTTTATGTAATGAAACTTTGTATTCCGACTATGTAATCCGTATATTTATGTTGCCATGTTTTTCTTTTATAGACGTGTTTTATTGTTTTTAGTAATTTATAGATAAATAAGGCTAACAAGTGTACATAATATTAGTTGGTAAATATTTGTTACATTATCTGATTGTACAATAGTGTTCATCTATCTATCTATGATATTGAAGGGATGATTTTATTGAATTGTTAATGGATTATTTAAAAAAAGTCAGTAAATAAATACACGGGAACACATATTAAACACGAGAATCTGCGCCTTTATATCTGGCAACACAAGTTAATAAATAAGGAGTTGAGGGCTTTAGGATTTATTTTGTTTGTATTGAGTGCAGTTATTGACAGAGAAGATACATGTCTCTATATTTTAGGGGAGAAGTAAATGTCCCGAACATAAAATATTGCTTATGCAGCCTTATCATAATTCAATGAAAGGGCGTATAAATTTATACTGACGCCAAAAATTAATCTTATTGCATACAAAAAACGTATGTTCGATAATAAATGCAATCCACACCTCTTGTGTGTTTCTTGAATTTATTGCTAACTTATGTTTATCTCTGAAAAACATTTTTACAGTCTGCTAAACACGTTTGTGAATCTTTACTTTATGATAAAGAATATAATATCATCTAGGTATGAATGAGAATTTAAATCAAATTTCCGAATAATATAAATTTCAATAAATGATATTTAGGTATAGTATTTTTTTCATATCAAGTCTGTTTATCATTCTCAACATAATATTTCTACGAAATACTTCCTACGAAATACTTCCATAAAGAGCGATCGTGTGACCTGCGTTAATCTAATTAGAGCCTACAATTATAACTAAAGTTTCTGTTCATCTTGTTGCGGCACATTTCAAGCTTCGCTTTCTTGTTCATGCTGCTAGAAAACCAAACGACTCTTGTTGTTGTTGCTACTCCTAACTCAGTCGTAAATTGAGTGTCAGCAGCTTCCACTATCGCATATAATTCTTTGTTGTTGTCTTTAGTTTTCGGGCGACCACGTGATTAATTTTTCCCAACAAAATTTCTATGTCGGAAGTGTTTTAACCAATAACGGGTCGTGCGTTCGTTTTTAGTGTTGTACACGTCGTTAACGTTGCGATCCGTTTGTGCAACATTGCTACCGCGACAGAACTCGTATTCAATGATTACTCGTACTTATAGTGGCTATACTGATGAAAAAGAAACAAATGTAGTAAAAACAAAACACTAATCTATAAATAAATAACTGAATTTGAAAGTAGAATTCCATACTAAAAAAAAAAAAAATAGAGTTTAATGCCAGCTATACGCTGGCTATATTTCCACGAAATTAATGAGGTTTCACTTACGACTCTTGAGTTGCAGGGGTCCATGGGTGGCGGTTGTCACTTAACATCAGGTGACCTGTCTGTTCGTCTATCCCCCTATAATAATAAAAAAAAAGGGCCACTGTTGAAACTTCCTAGGCATACCTACTTAAATTTAAAGAAAATATATACAGTTAACCACGATTTACTTGACTTACTTTTGTGAAAGTTTATTGTTATTAGACGTGGATAGTTAGGATAAGATTTGATAAAAATTAATAAGTTCACTACGAACGGCGGTGTTCCTCTCTTCTCGATGTTAAAGTGATTATATAATCACAAACATATAAATTGTTGATATTGATCAAGTAGGTAGCATAATAATGAATCGAGTTCTGAGATCGAATGACTGTTTCCTTTTTTTAGTTGTTTGTGTAGTTCCATATGAAACGTACCTATCAAACTTTTTATACCTTTCCTGTACCAAAAGCCAAGATTAGGCACACTAATGGGGGTAGATGGTATATAGATTGTACGTGGTCTGACGGTGCTGATTCGTATCAATGTAAAATGTTATGTAGTTTTTTCTTCAAAAGATCAATTAAAACTAAATGAGACAGTAAATTCTTTATCGTGATAATTCATAATATATATAATAAATAATTCATTCGGACAGTTTTATCTTGGACTTATCACTTAAATTTAACTGTCACTGGTATCTGGTAAAATAAAATAAAATGTGTCAAAAACTTATTCATGTTCTTAATTACCCGTAGAACTGTAGTCCAGGCATGTCATAATTTGTTTTTAACGTCTCAGCAACGCTTATTTTTTTCTGAGTATTTACATTAAAAAATATGATTCAATACTATAAGATACTATAAGAAGTAATCCTATGTATGTTAAGTAAGCTGTTTTTTTTACAGTACAGGCTCAGGCACAGGTACAGGCATCAATTTACAAATACTGTCAAGACCTACGTAGATTTTACGCACTCTTCACTAAGTACACCACGCGTAAAACTGCCTGTTCTTATCGGCAAAGTAGGTAGCGTGAAAATGTTGATTATACCACAAATAGCGTATCGCAACGATGTCAGTAATAGTATGATGTGCGGCGTGCTCGCTCGAAAAGATTGATGGTAGTTAATGAAGCGAAACGCCGATGTTAAAAGTTCAAACCATGTAAAACGTGGGATGTAAATTATATCGGATACCTTTAATAATAATAAAAAGGCGTGAGGGCCCTCTGGACCACCGGTAGGAACGAAGTCCCGGTCGGAGCAAGAAGTGTCAGATTAAAAGTCTTATTACACTATTTTCGGTGTCGCTCCCATCCGCTCCGAACGCGTAACGCGCGATGAAGAACTTCGTTCCAATAAGATATAAGAACATCTTTATAGATGTTCTTATATCTTATTGGAACGAAAAAAAAAAATATTTATGTTAAATAGAGAAATATTATTATTTCTCTATTTAACATAAATAATTTTTTTTTAACATAAATATAATAAATCAATCCTGATTTAAATATTTATACTTACTTTACACTTATTATAGGAATTTTAGATTAATATAACATAACTAAATGATATACATAAGTAGTAGTAGCATCAAAACATTACGGATTATCTTAACTAGTCGTATATGTATGTATACAAACTATATTACTTGAGTAAATCATAGCACCCAAAGGAAAATCTACCATTATTCCCGGTCTGTAAACCCAAATGTAGGCCTAGCCTAAGGTAAATATTTGCTAAACAACATCAGGTACTTAAACAGCGACATACAAGGGAACATTTGTAATAACAATAAATTGTTTATTTTCCCAATATGTGTAGGATTTAATTACATAAAAAAGACATGACTATCCGTTGTCAGAATAGGTTAAAAACCTATATTTCGGCTTGCGGTAGCAGTCTTTAAACAAATAACAGTTTTTCCTTTCTAAACCTTTCTAAAATATATTATTAAAATAAAGAAAATAATGTGTTTTGAACTTTCGTTCTTTTTTTATTCAATACTTTGACATATAACTTCAAGAATGTACGTGAAAGTGATAAAATCTTTGTTCATTGTTATTATTGTGTAAATTTTAAATATATATGTTATACACAGCGCGCAACATACTGTTACGAGCTGGGTATTTAATAAATTAAAGTAGTCGATTGATAACCAAAAAAAACAACACAATATTTATTAATACCACTCTTTACAATTACAAATCACTATATCACTCGTTAGTCGCACTAGAAGTTCGCTTCGATATTTATTCGCTGTATCTTGAATCAATACTGCCCGTACGGCTAACACGATCCGCTTTTATATTCCTATCGAGATAACTAGAATGTACGATAATATTCGATCGATGGCTCTAGACTAAATAGATTATTCTAGAGCTACTTGTAGCGCCATCTAGCGTCATAATGTCCACAGTTGCGCGCTATCCGACACTAGATGGCGTTGTCCTTCGTTCTCGCGTCTTGTAGATTGTTCCAGACTATTTTTCTCGATGGCGCAACACTGCCCCCTCCTAAGACATGCTCGTCCCGAGCATAGTATCGCGCCAATCGATCTACATGAACTATCTTTGGGGCGCCTCTTGGACCCTTCTGTATCCGGTAGGTAACATCATTGATTTTAGTGTCTACCCGATATGGCCCATCCCATTTGGCTTGTAGCTTCGGAGATCTCCCTTTACTGCGAACTGGATTATGTAGCCATACTAGCGAACACTCTTCGAAGCCCTTATTATTCACTCTCCGGTCATCCGGGTTTTCATCTTTTCAGACATTTGTTGGCCCGATTGTCATTCGCAAGTCATTCGCGTACTCCGTTATACTTCGTGGGCTATCAGGGGGTATTCCAGTGATCAAGTCTGCAGGCAACCGTAGTTCTCTTCCGAAGTTTGCAAACGCTGGTGTTACGGAAGTACATTCGTGGACTGCACTTCGGTATGACAGAAGAAACGGTTGAATGTGTTTGTCCCAATCTTTTTGCCTACTTTCAACTACTTTTGCCAGACACCTCTTTAGTGTTTGGTTAAATCGTTCCACCATTCCGTCCGATTGTGGGTGGTAAGAGGTGGTTCTGGTTTTGTGAGTACCCATCACTCGACACATTTCTTGAAATATTTGAGACTCAAAATTTCTTCCTTGGTCACTGTGGATTTCTAAAGGCACTCCAAAACGACAGAAGACTTCGTGCACTAATTTATCTGGCACTAATTTGTCTGTCTACTAAAGACTTCTGGCCACTTAGTGAAGTAATCCATTACGACCTTGAAGTACTTGTTTCCGCTTTCACTTTCAGGAAACGGTCCCGCTACGTCTATTGCAATTCTTTCCCAGGGTGCACCAACATTGTACAGTTTCAATGCGCACAACCGCACAACTGGTACACTTGCGACACCAGTCCTCAACATCATCACGATAATGAATCCAGTAGAATCTCTCCCTTATCTTTAACAATGTCTTCTTAACTCCCATATGACCTCCTGAACATCCGTTATGGTAAAGCTGCAGGACCACGGGTATCTTAACTTTAGGAACAACCATTTGCAGATGACAGCTGTCTCCTCGAGCGTTTTTCCATTTACGGCACAAGACTCCATCCTGGACGACTAGACTATCCCATTGAGCCCAATAACTCTTCGTGGTTGAACTCAGCGATGCAACTTCGCTCCAGTGTGGCTTAGGAGTCTCAGCTTTAATCCACTCGAGAATTGGTTTGATATCTGCATCCTCTTGCTGTGCTTGCTGTAGGCTTTCCTTCCATTCGATGCTAAGGTCCGTCTTTATCGTCCTTATAGGCACAGCTTCCTTTACCTCTTGCTTGGCGCAATGCTTGCAGTCTTCAGGGCAAGGTCTTCTTGATAATGCGTCTGCGTTACCGTGAGACTTTCCACTGCGATGTTCAATCATGAACTCATATTCCTGTAGTAGCTCAATCCATCTCGCGACTTGTCCTTCAGGGTTTTTAAATTGTAAGAGCCACTTTAATGCAGCGTGGTCAGTTCGGAGGTGGAATTTACGCCCAAGCAAATATTTGTTGAAATCTTGCAGTGTCCTCACTATGGCCAGTAGCTCCCTTCTTGTGACGCAGTAATTCCTTTCCGGCTTCGACAAAGATTTACTGAAATATGCAATAACAACCTCTTGATCACCTTTCCGCTGGGATAACACACTGGATGGAATATGTTCTTCAAACGTACGGCCTACGATGATAATGTCATCCAAATAGACCAGGCAGGCATCTCCAGTTAATCCGGTGAATACTGATTCCATCAGTCTTTCAAAAGTTGCTGGCGCGTTACATAATCCAAAGGGCATTACTTTGAACTTCCACAGTCCTTTCCCTGTCGAAAATGCAGTCTTCTCTTTGTCCTTGGGATCAATTTCTACCTGCCAGTATCCACTTTTTAAATCTAAGGTGCTAAACCACTTAACCCCTGTTAGCATGTCCAGAGTGTCGTCTATTCTAGGTAGTGGATAGCTGTCCTTCTTCGTAATGTCGTTTAGACGGCGGTAGTCAACACAAAAACGCATGCTGCCATCCTTTTTCTTTACAAGCACTACAGGTGAACACCATGGGCTGGATGAAGGCTCTATAACGCCATCCCTGACCATTCCATCAATCATGGTTTGCACTTCCTGTTCTCGTGCTACTGGCAGTCTTCTTGGTCGCTGGCGAATAGGCAACTCACTCCCAGTGTTTATTTTGTGTTGAACCAAACCAGTCTTTCCAATATCAGCGTCATTAGTAGAGAAAATATCAGCGTACTTAACTAACATTCTCTTAGCCTTGTCAATTTCTTCCCTAGACAAGACATCTCGACAGTCTTCCAAAAGTGTTGACACGTTGACTCGTGCATTTGTGCTAATATTCGAAGTAGTCAAGTCTTGGCATCGACGCATCCAATCCACATCTTCGCAAGTGCCAATCAGTGTGCCCTTATGAATCACATGTTGCTTGTCACTAAGATTTAGCACACGTACTGCAGAGATGTTAGTAGTACTTACTAGGGTTCGTGCGATTTTCCATGGAAGATCATTATCTACCCTTTCAATAAGGGCACATCGATGCATTCGTCCAGAGTTATGAGGGAGACTAACTGGCATGATTGTTTCTGATCTGGGAGGTAGAACAACGTTCTTTAAGCTGTACACTTTTCCTGATGATGGTCCTTCCATGAACAGTTCTTCTTGACTATATCTCATTACACCTTGGTTGATGTCGATCTCACAACAATAGTTCTTCTTGAAGTCTAGGCCAAGGATGCGTCGTCGTCAACTATATCGGCCACGATGACGTTATGTAGGTAAACTTGGTTGCCCAACTTCAACTCCATCTTCTGTTCGCCTCGGACGGGTATGCGCTGACCAGTGGCTGTTACTAAGTTTATTTGCTCACAGTTACATGCAATGTCCCTCAGAAACCGATTTGCAAGTTGGGAACTGACAACTGTGCGAGAAGCTCCCGTATCAATCGTCAGCTTACATGACGTTCCGTTGATTTCGCCTCTGATGACCAGGCTGTTCCCATCATGAGTTTGCGAGATCGAAATCCCTGGAGGCTCTTTGAACACCAGCCAGCACCCACCCCGCAGTCCTGGCGTTTACTCGTTTCCCTGCTGTTGTTGGGCAGTACTATCAACCGCCCTATTCTCCTGAGACCGGTCGTATTCACTTCCTATGCTTTGCTTAGGTTAGCTGGACCGAAGGTGACCTTTTTCCCCACAGGCGTAGCATCTAGGGCTGTACCCTTTAAATCGGTCCCGCACAGGTGATGCTTCAACCTCCCGGACCCGATGAGACCGATGGTCTTGTCTCACAGCTTCCACCTCCAAAGCATGGGCCAGAGCGTTCTTGAGAGTTTCATGGTGCCCAAGTCTCACAGCAGCCCTAACTTTGAGGTCACGAATGCCATCGATGAAAGCTTGCACCAGATTCCCGTCAACGAGCACAGGTGCAGACTGGTACGCCTTACGGACCAGTTTCTCAACTTCCAGAGCCCACTGTTGCAATTTTTCACCGATGCGTTGGGCACGATCCTTCAGCTGTGCACGAAACACGTGCTCCAGATGAGCGTCACCATATCTTGCCTCCAATGCCTCCAGCAGTTGCTCATAGATTACCTTCTTACCGAGGGCTTCGAGGACGGTTAGAGCCTGGTCTCGGAGACCCAAAGTGAGCGCGGTCATAGCTTGTTCCTTTGTCCAGCCGTTCGCCGTCATAACAGCCTCAAATTGGATCTTGACCACGAAGATGTTCCATCAAACGGCGGTACTTTGAACCCCCGCACCAAAGGAGTAGCAGTTACTGTAGTCGCCGCTCCGTCTCCAACTTTAAGGTTTCCTAATGCCTTCTTCACGTCGGCAATCTGAGTTTCGGCCTCAGTGATACGGTTCTCGTGTTGAAGAACCTGATCTTTCACTACGTTGAGTTCTTTGAATAATATATAAAGGTCTCATGAATGCCTTTCAACAAGAGCATCTGTTCCTCCTGGCGGCGAGCCTGCTCCTCCTTGTCCCGCTGCAGCTGCTCTTCCAAGCGGCGGGCCTGTTCCTCCTGACGGCGGGCCTGCTCCTCCTGACGGCGGGCCTGCTCCTCCTGACGGCGGGCCTGCTCCTGGAGCATCGCCATTAGGGCCGTGATATCAGGAGCTGCTGCCAATGCCGATGTGGACGGCGTGGTTTCCATCGCTGGCTGCTATATATATCACTCGTTAGTTACACTAGAAGTTCGCATCGATATTTATTCGCTGTATCTTGAATCAATACTGCCCGTACGGCTAACACGATCCGCTTTTATATTCCTGTCGAGATAACTAGAATGTACGATAATATTCGATCGATGGCTCTAGACTAAATAGATTATTCTAGAGCTACTTGTAGCGCCATCTATCGTCATAATGTCCACAGTTGCGCGCTATCCGACACTAGATGGCGTTGTCCTTCGTTCTCGCGTCTTGTAGATTGCTCCAGACTATTTTTCTCGATGGCGCAACAATACTCTTCTATTCACTATTAATTTGATTATTATCAAAATAGTAAATTAGTTCCCATCAAGTATTTAAGGAACCGAAAGATTTTTTAAAGAGTAAGTCTTTGAGAATACTGTCTGTGTAGTAATGAGCAACAAGGCGAACTAGGGTTCATTTGTATTCAACAATAAAATTGTACTCAACATGTGTTGTTTAGTTAGATGTATTCTGTTTATGCGTTGGTGAGTGTTGTACTTGATAGCAGGTAATAAAAACTTCATTATAGTATGAAAGATATTTTCACGATTTCTCCCTGGCCCGGGCGAGCAGAGGAAGATCAACATGTTTTTATTGACTTTTATTTTTAATACTTTCAACTCTTCGTATTTCAGGTTGATGTTTGAATAGGATTATTCAACTATATTTATGTATTTTCTATCCATATTTCAGTGTGGTCAGTCTCGCACCATTTGTTATGCATTATACTTTGTTTTCACTGTTTTATAGCAACAATTATGGATAGTACTTATTTTACCACATATAATATATCTATCATTACGATATATTCATCTTTATAAACGAATCTCAAAAATTTCGTGATCTTCAAGATTATATAATCAGAGAAAATGATAAAAATATACTCTTTTCCTCAGCGATGAATAGCAGGGCAGATGGCAGTAGCTGCTATTTCTTTTTTATCCTTACTAAGACTAGAAAGTCTTATTTAAATACAAACATGTTTAAACGGAACAATACACTGAATAGCGTGTTTTGTGTGGACTTAACGCATACTATTAGTGCATTACAATCCATCTTGCCCAGGATGCATGTCAAGGACTTATTTGATTAATAAATCGTAATTCTGTTGCGAAACTTATTGTTTATGTTGCTGGTTATCCTCAGTGTCCATATTGGTATAAGATACAACTGGAAGGCGGGAGCGATGATTGATCGTTTTGTCACCAATGACTACGGGTCCTGATTGTTAGCCTCAATTGATATACGCATCATTTAACGTCAGCAGAGGTAATAATTATTTTCATTATCCACTTCATTACGTGATAATTGTGACGCTATCTTTATTATGAATGGGAATTTAAATAACCAGCTTATACTTTTATTTAAACTGTTACTAACTATACTTTAATACAATTATATAAACTGTATCTGTCAATGGTTGCTTTTTTAGATTGATATCTTACATTCGGGATGGAAACCATAGGTCGTGAAATGTCCCAGTTGATTATTTTTCTAAAATATATTGATACCATTTAAACCCTCAGAAAAGGCGGAACATAGTACATAAGTGCAACCAGCACATTGATTATGTATTTGAGATGGGACTGGACCTCACTGCACAGGGATTCCTGCGCAGGGGGCAGTGACAATTACTTTTGTAGCTTATGAAGTAGTCCTATTTGTTATGGAACCATTGTATACGTATTTAGTTTATCGTAAAGCTTACCCCTGGGATGTAAATTACTATGAGCAATTAAAACAAAAGAGGTTATTAAAAATATTGTAAATAGGATGTATATATTATTCACTAAATGTAAAGTGTTGCCTATCTCTCAGGAACCGTACTTTTCTGTGCCTATTGCAATATATGAGTAAAATTTTATGGTAATTGATTGAGTAGTTTAGACATGAAAGTCTTTTACTGATTTAGCCAATGTGACGAAACTTTCGCCATTGCCTTTATTTGCCAATTAGAGATCATCACGTGGTTTTGCAGTTGCAGGAATTCATAATTATCTCTATTAGAGGAGGTGTGTGCAAACTAATTTAATAAATATATTATACAAAAGAGTAACATAGGTTGCATGCGATATAGTATAATTATTCATTAAGGATATCTTAAAGAGGTTTGTTATTCATTCTAAATCGCCTTTTTTACTTGACGCATGTCGCATTACTTACTTGTTACCCTGTTTTAAAATAACATTCAAAGGTCAAAAAAGGGAAAGACCGGTTTTATTTTCTGAACACACTATTCACATTCACTTTAAAAAATTAAACTTCATTTTGGAGCAACAACATCAGGTGAAAAAGTGAACCTGTCTCATTCGTTACAGATTTAACGTGCTTCAACTCTTGCCCTACTAAGGTGGACACAGACTTGTCTGTATCCAGCGTGTAGTGCAAAAGCTTCTTTAAGAATATTATTAGAAAGTTTTGTGTTATTCAGCAAGTTTAATACTCTTAGAACTGTGCAGTGATTAACAGCAAAATAGTTTGATTTAGTTATATAAAGTATAATATAAGTATAATACCCTATTCTATATTCGTATGTGTTCTAATGACAGAACACATACGAATATAGAATAGGAATAGAAAGTATTATAATATGATAGATATTCAACTTTGTATAACTCCAATATTTACATGATAAACAGAATTGAAACCCAAATAACAAGTGATTTCTTAGATAAAGGAATTGATTTATTGAATTTAACAGTTATATGTATATTTCGTGCCAAGTTATAAAAGCTACAGCTACACACTGAGGAAATATACACATATTTTAATAGAATGCAATGTATCATATACTGTTTACGAAATTAAAATTAATATAAAAATTAGTAAGAAAAGGAACATTTACTATACAAGCTTGCTTATACATTTAGATATTTATATAAACAAGGTCGTTGTTTCGTACCAGACTTTAAAATAAATAATTTGCTCAAGGTATATTTAAAATGGTTTAAATAGTTATTATTAAGAGGCGACTAAACAATTTTTATATTGTAGGAGTTCAATCTATAAAGCAAACAAAAGTTACTTTTGTTTAATGACCCAAAACCGTAATATGAAGTTGACGAGAACGAGTGTGACTTATTTGCTTAATTAATAGTGTGTTTCAGCCCGAGATCCAAATAATTATAATTCCGATAAAGCATGTCTAACTATAACTAATTATAAAAGTTTTTAAATAGCACTACCAGTATTGGTCATTACTTCAGACGCTCAATTAAAATTTGTCACCCACATTCTAAAAACTTTTTTTTTGGATTTTGTATTTCGGAACCACAGAGTGTTAAAAGAACCAAGCACATAGATTGTGTTATTTAACATCTAAGTAAGGTGCAACGATGCGATACAACAGCACTATTTGAAATACTACGAAGGGTACAACACGCGTGTGAAAGTGTTCAAACACGTTTTCTCTATAATTTATCTTACAACGACCACCTAGCTAGACATCTTTCAAATTACTTACATAGGCTAAAAAAAAATACTATAATATAAGTACGCTTTGTTTCTATATAAATCATATGATGGGTTCTGGATTGTTATGCACTTACGAAAAGTCTACTTGTAACAAACCCGATAATATTAATTCATGTTAGAACTTATATATAGTTTATGATTGTTATGTAACTATAGTTAACTTATTGGCAATGTTAGTTATAATTTTATGTTGTTTTATTATATAATATTAATGCTGTTGTCTCCATTCATTGCAGGAGTTCACGAAATTTCATATAGCCTATTATAATGTCACTCTGGTGTGTGTGTCCTTCGTTGGAAATCGAAATAAGTAAATTATGATTATCCTTTAAATTATTCATCTCAAGTAATGTGCACACCGTGTTCACTCAAGTCAGTATTTAGTCGTACAAAATTGAATGACGTTTTGTAAAAGTATTTTGCGTGTATTTAATTAATAATATAGCTGATAGACCTGATAAATGCAGTTTTGACATCGGTCTATAAGTATTTTCAGATAGCTTATATAACATAAAAGAGACACAAACATGTTTTAAATAAACGTAAAAAATGATTGGTGAGTTAGACCATCAAATGTGTTGCAGACGGAGAAAGTTCTACGAGAAGTAAGTCGGCGTTCACCTTTGCTCTAGCACTGTTGCGTGTTTAATCCGTCTGTCAACCAGTCAAACCCCATCAAGACAATATCGTGTTGTTATCTGCAATATTCGAGCACCTTAATGCTTTTAATGTTACGGTATGTTATTTTTTCTCACCATTTAGATATGCTCTTTACTATAGCCATTTAATAATGTGATTGATTGAATTGTTACACGACTCCTGATAAGAAATACAAAATACAAGACATGGTTTTATTCAGTTATAAAAATACAGACACTTACTTGCATATCTTTTGTTTTTTCGCTTTAGTAATAAATATTATATAGTCATGTATTCTTGTTTTCTAGTTTTTATATGTGGTTTTTTAAATAACTTTAAATAATACTTGTATTTAAGCTTATCTTCTTTCTTCATTTTAAAAGCGAAGTAAGTTGGTAAGGCTCAACACGGGTAAAGTGTCAGACGCGCACGATGGTGTTGCGAACACGCAAAGAATTGTTTGGAAGTATAAAAATGGTTTTCTTATTACAGTAGAGCTATACATTCAATTAGTGTTGAGATAGGTATTAGTTAAACTTTCTATGATGTTTGAGTTAATGCTTTCAATTACTTATATTATACCAAGTTCAACAACGTTAAAAATGGATAAGACTTTATACAGCTTCAGATCCGAAATATTCATATTATACTAGATAGAAGTTTCAGTAACTTAAAATTTTATGACTCGTCCAAATATAACTGAAGTTCTCATAAGAAGTGGACGAATCGAATTAAGTACCTTAACAATGAAGAACACGGGCGTCAGGAAATATTCTCATAATCTTATTTCAGTGCAACTTTTCTTATTAGAAGTTTGTTTCAAAATGGAGACTTGGACTGGGTGCAATCCTCCGATTTTACCGTCGGTTGCTCTCTTGTATTGCTATTTTATTTGCTACGAGTTGCCTTACCGACCTGTCGGAATGGTTTTGAGTTTCAAAGCTTTATCTCACCTCGGTTCAGTATCCTCTATTAACGCGACGAGTAATATCTTACGTTTGTCCCGATATAAAGTGAATTGTAAGGATTTTCTATGTTTGTAATTAAATGATTTTTCATAATGAATGGGCCTGTTGGTCTGGCGGTTAGTAGCCCTGAACGCTGAACCGCAGATCGTGGATTCGTTTCCCACGCAGGACAAAAATTTGTGTGATTCACAAATAGTTGTCTCGATTCTGGGTGATCTTTTTATTTATTATTATTAAATGTTTGTAAATATATATTTATAATAATAAATAAAAAAATAGGAAATGTATTTTGTTATACAAAACCAGGTTCAACTAATATTTATAAATTGATTAGTTTCCTTCTAAGTGTTGCTCTTATACTACTTTATAGTAGAAGTAGTAGTTTCAATACTTAAATACTTTCTTTCTAACAATAAACTTAACTAGATATATTTATGATATTTATAAAAAGAAGAAATAAGTGGTGATGCAACAGATTCATTGTTTTGTTCAGAATTCTATTACACCTTAACCTAACTAAAATAATAGTGGAATCTTTCTTGTCTGATCGTTATACCCTGTTTCTCTATGATTTTTTAAAAAAATAATATTTTTTTTTAATTTTCAAGAAAATTTACGCATTCAGTTTTTTTTATCGAGTCAGTAGATTGACAAATATGTATATATTGTTTTGCAAATGAAATTGTGTGTTGGTAAAATACTGAGTACCCATACGTTTCTATGGTCAACCGTTTGATTTTGTTTTGTTTACTGCTTATTATTAATTTATTTAAATATGTCCATACCTGATCCTTATGTATGTACTTATCTTTGAGTTTAAGGTTCGGTTAACGTTTATTCCTTTTTATTCCTATATGGAACTTACACTACAAATAATATACCTAGAAATGTTAAATAAACATTAAATACTTCAATAAATTATCAAAGCTTAACGCAAAAAAGTTTTTCTTAAAATAGCTTTGCACATAAGTATCTTAATTGTATGAAGTCGAGATTACGTAGATCTATAAATTATAAAGCTTTTAAAAAGATACAATTGCCAATAGTGACAAAAGATCAAGTGTAGGTACTTTTAGAAAATGAAAAATAAAATAAATAGGATAAAATAAAATACGAGTAACATTTTCTATGCTATTGGACTTCGAGATCAATTTAATAAATAACATTTTACCCACAAAGTATATACGTGAAAAAATATTTTATTGGTAATACGTGCCATAGAATAACCTCTTGTTTCTTAAATAAAACAGACCACTGGGCTGTCAATGATAAAGATCTGTTCGCACATCAATGTCATTTTTAGTTGCCTTTTTAAATATCGAATATTTGCATGTTAAGCTCGGGTTTATCTTGAGGTGTTTTTCTAATCCGGCAAGTGTCAAGACGGCTTAAATCAGGGTCGTACTACTGTATTTGTCCGTTGCTGTTTTCACAAAGTTATCTGACATATTGGCCTTGTAAACGTGTTCATCTGCCAGAGAAAACCTAAGAGCTATTTGAAAATATGATGTCCCAGTGGACTCGTTTATCCAGATTAACTTTATTACAAGTTAATGTGTATAGAAGATCATCACTTACATTTATGCTGTGCCTTGCGGGTAATATCTCAGGAGCAGGCCTCTGTATACCTAAAAGTGGGAGTCATAATTACCTTTATAAAAAGAAGTATATTTATAGCCGACTTAAATAAGTCATTTGCTGTTTAAATTTCCTGAGGATGCCTCGTGTAGAAGCGAAACACATCAAACACGTGTCGTATCATAATAAAGATTACTAATTCTGACTTTGTATTATTACTTATTATTTTGTCTTCTTACTCAGTCAGCAAAATCAGAGAAAAACAGACAAGAAACTAAAAGGACACTCTTTTTTAAATATTTTACACAATTTTCTTGTTACAGTTTATAAGTACAAAATAAACTATGAGGACCATGCAATACATCATTCTGAAATATAGACGAATTATAATAATTATATAATTAATAAGTTTATGGTAAGTAATAACAGTTCAGAGATGACCAGCCTCGATAAACGGCACTCGTTCATAAGCATGGCGCACGCGCCAACTATCGTGCATCTCAACCATAGCAAGTGGGGACCGACCCGCACATACGCCACTATTAGCAGGACTTCTATGCGAGCATGAAATATCAGAACCGCCAGGCAACATAGAAAATGAAATTAAATAAGTGAATACACCGTTCCCACCCGTACAACTGAAACATTTCTAAATGAAACATTTATGACCATAAAATACCTACAATCTAATAACAAACTAATACAACTAGATGTAAGCCCAATAATGTAAACTTTCTTCTTACGAATAAAATATAATTATATATATAAATAAATAAAATAAATAAATTAAATAGGAGTGAGATTTGATGATGATATAGCAAGCAGACGCTTTAATTCTGTACAGATTTTACATAAATTCCTATCACCACCACCAGTCCAGGACGTGACTCGTCCCTCTACGAAAGTATGTTATTAAAAATGTAGCTGTTATTAGTATAAAGATGAATAAATAAATAAATTGTCAGCATTTTTATTAAAAAACTGTGAACACATTAACTTGATATCTTTATAAATGACGGTAATTCAGGAACACTTAAAAGTAATGCTTTTAATATTTTTACAGTCCAGTCCGGTTCAATAAAATTGGTCGCTAATACAATTTTTTTTTTTCGCTATAAAACTTGGGTCAACTATTGTATTTTTGCAATTAAAAAATAAAACAGGAACTTTGTATTCGATTGACTTAGATACAAAATATGGGAGATGTGTGATGTTGTTTTGTACTTTTATCTAAAGGCAGAAATATAATTTATTAAATACTTAGGTAATTGCTCGGCTTAGAATTGACTAGTTAGTAGGAAGTAATTTCGAAAATTATTTACTGAATACGACTCTTGAAATAGAAAGCTCATGGTAGGTGTTCATAGTTACTAGTTACATTTAAACAATCGCTTGAGGGAATCGCGGTATGTGGAGCACAGAGAGCGTGAACTTTTTACGGTTTCACAGAAGTTCTAATAATCTAATTACTGTTTGTATATACCGCCAGACTATAAACAACTTTGCTTTGTTTGTTTATAAAGACAAAATTAGAATATGCAATTATGACTGTCCATTGATAGTAAGTAGATGAAATGCTAATACCTACCTAGAATTTATTGGAATCTGGTAATAAAACTTATTTTAAAAATTATAATATGAACTTTAAATATTTTTAGCAGTTTTATCTTATTTTTTAAGGTATCTTCAATTAGTGTAGGTCTACTTTTTTAGTGTAGGTGTGTTAGAAATAAATTAGTATAACATGTTACTGTGCACAATGCGATAATAATCGTGTGACCGGCAATACATACGCACGTGTTAGATACATGATGATAATATTCATAAATATAAAACTGTCATTATTTTTCTTTGACGTGTGTCGTAAACGTGTTTTACAAACTGGACCTAAATTAGCACACCCCTGGCATGTTTCGATATTTCGAAAGGTCATAAAAAGCCTCAACAAAAGTTAAGTACCTAGGTTTTATGTAACTTATTTTTTTTAATCACAATTTTCATTTAAGTATTTCTTATGTTATTATTATTTTTAACTTAAACAAATATCAAGCAGTGCGGGGTAACTTTGACTCCATGTTTACGCAAAATAACTTAGAATATTTATTTTTTATATTGTGTTTCTAATGGGTGTAGAGTTCGTCTCAGGAGCATGTAGCGCACTGTTACAGTTATTACATTTCATATATATTTAATTTACCTTACATTACCAATAATCAATTGTAGGTATTTGTATTGGTGCTTCACTTAAGATATTTTTAAGCGTACGCTGTTTTCGGCCCGCTATTGTTTAGGACGACTTCTTTGAAACAAATCAGTTCGTCGAAGTTATGTTTAAAAGGTATACTTTATACCTAAAATAAAAAGTACACGGCGATGCGGCTCGATAGCATCCCTCTATTTTAATCGCAGAATCGCTTTGATCACAGTTACAAGAAATTCTGCAATATCGCCCTTAAGCTGAACTAAACACATAACAAATATCTCCAACGGTTTCCAGTAACGGAGGGAATGGTAATATAAGTGATAGGCGTGATAGCTTCGAAGCAGTTCAACGAACCGATCTTTATGCCCGCGGGACGCATTTTACTATCATGGCAAATAAAGTTTCAATGATAATGGCGCTAGGAATCAATTATACAGTGATTTATAAGTCAGGGTTATTTTTATTTGCTTTGAATATCCATAAAGTTCAAACCATTTAATTTATTACAACAGTCGATTTTGTGTATAATGCTAGTTTATTATTTTGTAAAAAAGTATTATGATTGGGACGTACCATAAAACCCGTCCTTCATTTAAAGGTTTCAAGGTATGAAATTGACCTGGCTTTTAATTGTAACTTAGTAGGAGTACGAACTTCTCAAAGTCCACGCTGAGTTTTCTCACTGCGATATGAGAAGGGATTCTGAAAAAAAAAAAACATCATACACCAGTAATAAGTAGTTGCGTGCATGAGACGTCTCTGAATTTTTATAGTTCTTTCAGCAGAGCTGATCTTATCTAGAATAAGAATAACGAGAAGCAATTTTTTATTGATATTTACCATCGTTCAATGCTCTTCAGGGATTGTAATAAATATAAGTAATAGATAGTATTATAAAGTATTGTATATGGTGCAAGTTTTAACTTTTCCAGTATCCTACCTCGTATTTCAGTAGGAATCTTGGTGTCCGACCTCTAGGTATATAAATAACATAAAAATATTAGGGGTAAAAGTACTGGTGGGTAATGTCTCATTTCATTAAAAAAAAATGTATTTCCTTTTCTTACTAAAATGTATGAAACTTCCTTCATATGCATATTTTTACAAGTTGTTGTAATAAAAAGAAGCTATTAAGTCAACAGCTTTACAGATACCTATCGTTGAGATGCCGGAGGCTTGGACTTAATGACCAAAGTTGGTTAACAAACGAGGTTGCGAACAACGAACGAACGGATTCATCTGATTCCGTACAAAAAAAGTGGTAGCATGCGACTTACATTTAACCCAATTTAAAACTATTATTGCTGAAATGTAATTTTATATCCAAATTGAGTTTCTGGCTTCCTTGAATAGTGAACAATGCATTAAAAGTAACTGTTTTCATAGAAATGATAATTATGATTTGATTTAAAATTTACAAAACATTTTTATTTTGAAACCAAAACAACGAAACACTCACATTAAACCTAAGATAAGAAAATCCCTACCGGATTTTTTACAGTACCCTTACATATCGATAATTTTCATAGTAAAAGTAATAGATTTCGTTGGAGAATCTTTCAATAACGATATTATTGTAAATTCTAAAAACTGTTATGCACACCATTTTTATGCACTAGTAAATCAAATGGCGTATAGAAAATATAAAATTTATTCTGAATCGTCATAACCATTGATTTATTTTGTGTATTGGTACATTAAGAAAGGAGTTGACTAGTGCAAGAGGACCTAAAAAATTAAGTAAAATATCTGTATACATATCTAAAGAAGCAAGGGACTCGTAAAAGATAACTTATCTTATAAGAGTCAATGCAAGAGATTGCAGGATTTATGGTGAAGGGTCTCAGAATGCTCTTAATAAAAGACTTTAATGTACGTACATATTTATATGTGAAATACGAGATTGCTCCGGACTCGGGTGTATATTCCTTTTAGTAACGTTTTTTGACAAAAAGAGTGATACTACCCTTATTCATTAGCTTTTTATTTCATCATTAGTATTTTATTTACATACATATCTTACACTTACGCCTGTGTCCCCAGTAGGGGTAGGCAGGGGCGTAATTAACTTACGACTACTCACTGGTCGGTAGGTCTCGTGGAATAAGTTAAAGCTTTTGATAACTTAAGTAGCACATGACACTTAAGTGCTTTTTAATACAAAAAATATACATAAATTACAAAAAGTGTGCGTTGGCCGGGAATCGAACCCGGATCAACTGCTTGGAAGGCAACTATGCTGACCATTACACCACCAACGCCACTGGTTATATTAATAATTTATTTTGCTGTGTTACAGACGTTAAATTGCAAAAACAAGTAACTAAACAGTAGAACACGACGCGCCACGTAATCGATCGAATAAAATGTAAGAAGTTACAAAATTCTCTAGTTTAGTGCCCTTATATCTCCATAATAGGGTAGTTAAGATTATATAGTTTAATTTTTTTATATCATACCTTCTAAATGACTCACCTAATTAAGATGTATTATATATTATCTTTCGTCGGAATCTTTCCATAAACCCGAGTGGCGTCGTCTGTATTTTTTAAAACAATAAAGGGGCTGTATATCTTTTAAAAAATCATCTTGTAAACCTATTGATCTAGAATTATGAAATTTATTAGTTTCATGTTGTGTCAAATAAAAAAAACCTTTTGTGTATACTAAATTATGTTTCGTTGTACAAAAGGAGAAGAGTCCATTTATGAGAGAGAATTGCAAAGTTAAGTGTGTATTTTGAAAAAAAAAAAAGAGTCATATATGTATATTAAACGAGCTAAGGTAGATACAAGTCTAAAAGAAGTGCGAATCAGACTCGCATCTCGCTAATCTATATATATAGTAAGTCCTACCAGTTGGATTAGATAATCACTTTTGCAACCTATGGTAAACCTCTTGTTTAAGATGTACCTACTATGAAATATTAGGGTATTATTTTTTTTGAAGTGAAACCTTCTTAGGCGCTTTGAGAACTTTTTGGGTAAACAAAAATCATGGAACTCGCGTCATCGCCCCCAAACGCTTTCCATGAGCTATGTATACCGTGTTTAATCTAGTAGCTCGACGATACAATTCACATGTTACTTAGTTTTCACTTCTTCTTCTTATAAATAATCAATGGTATCGATTGTCTAAAAGTGAGAAAGCGAAATAATTTTTCACTAGGATTGGTTTTCAAGCATATTATTCATAAAGTTTTAGTACTGCAATTTATAGAGACATTAATATTCTATTTATTTTTACAATACAAAGGCCAGGCGAAGGAATGGTAGGTGAGTACTTGTCACAATAAGTAAAGTCAGTTTTATCTCGATCCGCAATTCGAAAAGCTTATTTATGCTTCTCTACTTTGTGTATTTAATTTCGCCATTTACCTTTAATTAGTGAGCCCCTGTTGTGACTGGTTTGCTGATCAATATTTTTATGAAACATACACCAATTAATTCTGTACGACCGATCCCCATCTTATTAAAGTAATGAGTTTATCAGTTCATTTGTATGCATGTTCAAAAGACCCTTACATACTTACTCACTTAATTTTAATAACATCTTTGGATATTTCAACTTGATGATAAAAAATGAAATTTATAAAGGTATTAATTTATAATTATTGTCACATAAGTTCTGAATTTAAGTATTGTAATTAGTTAAGTTTAATTACAATTACAGTATTAGTACTGTAATTGTAATTAATACCAAAAATAACTTTCTCTGTATTTGTTTTTATCTTAATATCTAGCCCTACGTAAGTAAACTAAAACAAATACCGGGTTCAACTCCTTGGAAGGTACAACTTCTTAACAGTTAGGCATTAGGACCTTCAAATTTCACGATTCTACGATTTGTCATGATAGGCGCTAAAGATTGAAGGCGATTGAAGACGGTTATGTATTTTTTTTTTTAAGTCACTCATCACTTTCGGTTTTTTGAAATATTTTATAGTTTGTATACTAAAAATTGCAAGAGTTCGTGAATTAAATTTTGGTTTGCAATTTCAAGATAGTTATCTGATAATATGTTTAAAGATTAAGTACATGCGCATGATGCACTGAACAACTACGAAGATTGTTACGAAGGAAACGTTAAGCATTAGTTTCAAATATTATGATATTTGAAACTTATCTACGGGTCTTGGGTATTTCAGTAGCAGCTGGAAGCTTTTTGGGTTCGTTCTTAATACATTACAGTAACCGGTAAAATACCTTTCAGTGGAATTAGATTTAGGGAATGAAATTTATTTGACGGATTACTCTTTTAAAGAATATATTAGTGACTCGCCCATTACTAATATACATATATACGTTCTTCTCGAGAATACTAGTAACGCGTGACCCACGTTACTAAACTTCTTTATTTTTTATTAAAAAGAAACCGAACTCAATTTCTGTAAATAATGATTTCAACTTGAGGATAGATTGGATGAGAGCTGCCTGAAGGGAAAGCCCATTATTTTTATTTTTGATTCATTATTTTATACATATTACAGGGAATTACTAGTTAACCAGAAATATTTTTTGTGTCTTTAAATATTTTCGATGTCATCCTACAAAACAATGTACTAATCTAGAATCCACCCACTGATAAAATGTAATGATATGTGTAGTTTCTTGCTTAAATTGCTCCTTAATTTTATACTAAATTAGAAAATGCCTCATATGTCGAACGTGTGGTGGCAAGGCTATTGCCGTCAACCGGTTACTCTATGGCTATATACATACATCCCTGATAAATAACAGTCCGATCCCTTAGTCGCCTTAACGACACCACCGGGAAGAGATAGGGTGACCCTTATCTGCTCCACCGTGAACACAAGGCAAAATGTAAAAGTATCTAGTTGTATTCTTTACCCAATGAAAAGGTATCAATGACCTTATTTCTCAGGCTTCGTCGGCTAACTTTATCTGCTTTGTCTAGTATATTTAGTGCAATTTGAAACACTAATCGGGGCTCTAAATATAGCTTGAACGTGGGCGTCAGCTGTCTGCAATCTCTTTAAATGATACGTACCTAAATAGTTTTATAACCGTATAGCTATAGTTCTAAAAGATATGTTATTTATGTTTGAATGATGAATATTGACATTTTCTATACATATTGACCAATGAATTGGAAAATGCGCATAAGAAAGTTGTAGCCAGCATGTGATGCTCAGACAGAGGAAATATGGACTTTCGCATTAAAGAACAGTTTGCAAATGTGTGAATTACTTTGAGCGTATATTGATAAATGCTTTGAAGGCAATAATTTATGTAGTCATCAGATTTGTGACTATACGCCTAATTCGTAGATATGTAAGTAGTTTTATAGTTCATATTCATATTCTTTATTGTACATATAAAAAAAGGAAATTTCTAAATATACACAATAAAGAAAGTAGTATGTACAAAGGCGATTTTGAGAATAGTTTTAGAGCGTTAGAAGTAGTTTTACTATATTTGGTGAAACGTGTTCAACCGTGAGTACTAACTAATAGCACTCAGAACAGTTGATTATGAAATGCATGTTTATCTACCGCTATGTAATAAAAATAGGCTTTTAATGAACCCTTATTTAATAAAAATAAAATCAAATTTATATGGACAATATCAAGGGTATGAATATCCTTTTAGAATAGAAAATGACATCAACATTTAATATAGGTAAGTAATCGCAATTTATTAAAAGTTAGAGTTATAGGATATATGGCATAGCGTGCATTTTATTCAACAAAACCACTACATACCTATTTATAACGCATCATTTATTTTAATAGTTTACTAACAATGAGACTGATAAAACTCGCAGTAAATCGTGAAATAAATATTATTTGTAAAAGAAATACGAAACTGCAGACAGAGCCATTCATAGTTGTAAGTAATATTTTCAGTAAACATTATGAGTCAAGGGTGAGCTGTCCCACCCAAATATTAATACGACTTTACAAACTTTGAATATATATTTACTATAAAAATATAATTATGCCTCTTTTTTCGATTTGTACGTATAAAGAAGTTCAAAGTAACAATAAAATTATGAATTTATTGATTAACAGTGTACAAGTTATTATGGAATATGAAGTGTCTTTATAAAACCACTGAAAGACCGTTAACAAATTGAATAAAGCGAATCATACATTGTAATAATTAGTATTTAAAATTTATATTAGAGTTCCAAATAGGATGACTAGACTTCACGCGTATCTGGAGGTTAATCAATGTTCATTAAATTATAAGCAGAACTCATTTTTTATCGGAGCTGTTGAAAAATGAACTCCAAACTATATGTACCAATTTCACAAGAAATTAGGAGATGCATGGCTCTCAGGCTAATACGACTAAATTGTACAAATTTTATTTATTTTGTTATTATTTCAATTTCATTTCTTTTTTCATAATTACTTTTATTATAATTGAAGTGTTCTCTAAAATTGTTAGTACCCATTGTTAAAACATAACAAGCTTTTCAGATGTATAACTGTGAAAATGTACCTAAATCAAAATGGTGTATAGTGTTAACATGTTGTATCTTTTCCTACATGCACTATGTTTACCAAAACAATAAAAAAACTGTTTATAAAACACGTAAACACCTTCGTCATAAAGTGTATTGTATCCGAACTCGTTGACACGAGCAAATGACTATACTCCTTAAACCGTGGGAGAGCCATACTTAGGCACGAATGAGCCGGCTCGACCGAAGTTGCTCGCATTGTTAATGCAATCGATAATTCGAGTGAGTGAGGTTACCACAGGCCCAACTCCCTCTTTCCTCTTCCCCTGCCTTCAAAAATGTAGCGCACTTACGGCTCTTGAGCTGCAGGAGTCCGGACCGTGGGCAGCGGTAGTCATTTACCATAAGGTTACCCCTTTCTTCGTACGTCCCACCCATATTTTATTAAAAACAACCTCGAATCGTTTATTAAATAGTAACTATGGAACTTATAATATCCAGCCCCTGATTCCATCATTACACTATCTAGTTTATTCACTTTGTTTGTTTAACCTCTTACAAAATATAATACAATTTCTTTTTATAAATAACTACAAGATTTACTAATTATAACTAAAACACAAAACCTGACGTTGGCAAATAACTTTTACCAGTGGTAGAGCCATGCTTAGGCACGAATGGGCCGGCTCGACCGGTGCGATACCACGACCTCACAGAAAACCGGTTGTGAAGTAACGCTTGCGTTACATTTCCCCGAATTAATTGAGGTTTCCGGAGGCCCAATTCCCCCTCCCCCCTTTTCTCTCTCCCTCATCTCCTTTTTTCCATCTCCTCATCCCTCCTCTCTACTTTCCGCTCCATGCATCCTCCATCCCTCATCACCCTCAAAGGCGGGCAGCGCACTTGCGACTTGAGTTGCAAGTGTCTATGGACGGCGGTGTCACTTACCATCAGGTGACCCGTCTGTTCGTCTGTCCCCCTATAGTATATAAAAAAAAAAAATAATAATAATAATATGTTTAAAACCCGTGCACTCAATATAGTACACACCTAAATCACAAGAAATTTAATATGCACAATAATATAATGTCACTGCTGTACTGCTCTCATCTTTGGGATGGCTATGCGCAGTATCTGCTTGACGCTCTCGATCGGTTGCAGCGACGCGCAGTATTATAAGCGTAAGCGTCCGTATTATAGATTGTCCTGAGGTCACCCAGTCTCTTGAGCCCCTGCAGTTGCGAAGAGATGTCGCCTCTATGGCAGTTCTCTATCGCCTACATCACGGGGAGTGTTCTGACGAGCTCTTCCAATTGGTCCCACCTTCTCCCTTCCTCTACAGGACTGCTGGCCTGAGGAGTCACCGTTTGCGAGTCGAAGGTATGCGATCCCGAACGAAACGGTTTGGCTCTTCTTTCCTGTGCCAATCGGTGAAAGATTGGAATTCACTACCAGGGCACGTGTTTCCTTCCCACTTTGATCCTGGGTCTTTTAAGCGGGGCGTGAAAAAGAATCTCACCAGGCCGCCATAGTGTGGGTCACCATACTACATTGACTAGACATGCAATGAGGATGGTGACCACCACTCTTGGACTCCATTTATTGCTTACCATCAGGCAAAGTGGAGTCATTATGGTAGGCTTACAAATAAAAAAATAAAAAAAAATGTTTATTATACCTTAGATATTAAGTAACTTACCTTGATATGACAAATCCATCGCTTCGTGAACATACTCGTACACTACATTGGATTTGTTTCCCATCGAAAATCGCCTATTTCTATGGTAACAAATTCTTGATACAAAGAAATAGCTAACAATGTTATAATTGTAATGAGTCCTATAAAAATGTGCCAAACGCAAATACTTTTCAGTAAAAGAATCAAATTGACCAATACAAAACACATCATAATGGCGGGAAATTTAAACTGATATTTTTTTTTTATTTCTAGTTCTATTTATGAGACCAGTTGTTGACGTCCTCCATATTAAAAAGTTTTTACTACAGTTGTTCTTATAATGCAATTGTTCAGTTGATAGTAGAAGACCATTCAGCGCTTTTTATTATATTTTATACCGGGCAGAATGGTAGTAGTTGCACCGATGCACAGTTGTAATTTAACAAAAAAATCGTCGCTACTACAGCTCACGCTATACATATGTATATTCTTTTATATTTCTCCGTCAATTGTAGACCGATTTTCAAAAAAAAAAAAATTTGATAGTATACTCCAGCGGTGGTCCCATTGAAACCAAATCGGTATTTGATCAAGGATACCAGGGAAATTACGAATAAATTTTTAAATTGCACGTTTTTACGATTTAGATTATTGCACAAAGCAATTTTAGAAAGGCGCGTTGATGGATATCTACTTAATCTTTTATTTCCATACCTGATAAGCTATAGAGATATAATAATAAAACACACTCACAATCATGTGATTGTTATTCTAAAAAGCATTTTTTTTTCTTCTAAATATATGTGTAATACAGTAATTTGCTTTACATGAGTTAGCTAAGAATATTTCTAAAATATACATTTAACAACTCGCGATAAAAATAAACACAAAACTCTCGACTAAGCAACTGTATTTAAATTGCTCATTTCTATACAAATTTTGCACTTATATTATCAGTTGTCTTATAACAACGAAGTGTGCTTCTATAAAATCTGCGATACCGCTTACACTATCTTCAAAATGTTTTACTTCTATAGAAATGTTTCATTCCGCACCTACGAGGTCACGTCGAGTAACCCTTCACCTGTCAGTTCACACTACCACAGAGTAAATTATTGAATATTACTAAAATAAATTTCTATTTCTGGTTACTATCAATTGGAAATTCTACTTGATGGAAAGCGGTTTCCAGTACATGTACTATATATATATATAAGTTGATACTAACTTTTTCTTTATAAAAGAAACTAATTCCAAAAAAAAAAGATATAAACTATCCTTTAACAAATTATGTTAAAAGAATCGCATAACATATCCGAACTGCTTGTTATCTCGCTGACGATGCAAAAAAACTCGGAAAAAACGTATTAAAAGTGCGAGGACACTGTCTCCACTCCGCCACCGCCTTGCTTATTTGATAAATAACCGCCCGAACAATAAATCACTACGCGAAAAAACTGGGGTATTTTGCCCCGTAGAAAAATTCTACCAAGCCCAAGTGACCGAGTCGTGGGAAACTGACAAAGTCTCGACAGGAAGCCTAAGCGCTGGTTTCTGTAGCTTTTATGGCTTTTCGTTTCCTTGTTTGTGATTTTTGGTTTACTTATTGAGAGTATTACATCTGACAGAAAAGTCTAAATAACCGTAGACCCTTCGTATTATTCTTTTCTCTTGATAAGGACTTCAGTATAAATAGCAAGTGTAGAATGTGTGTGTACATATGAACTACAGGAATGTTTCTTGGAGAAGAATTTCGTGTTTCTAGAATCTTTAAAGTTAGAACAAGTTAGAACTTTTAAGGTTTTCTGTAGTTGCAGAAATTAAAAGCCGACTGGCGAGAGACGGTTGGTTTTTAAGGCTAACGTGAACCTGGGGTGGCTCGGCGAAGAGACAGATTATGTAACAACTTTACATACTCACGCCTGTGTCCCTGAAGGGGCAGGCAGAGAAGATATTAATGCCCACATTTTTCCGACCAAAATACGGATGGATAAGCATTATTTCAAGCTAGTCAGGCTGGTGCCGGGAAGTCTCTAACAAAAGAAAAAAAAAGCCCGTTGCCTGTTGGTCTAGTGGTTAGAGTGACCCTGTCTGCTAAGCCGGAGGTCGTGGGTTCGATTTCAACACGGGACAAAAATTTGTGGGCTGCACAAATAGTTGTCCCGATTCTGGGTGTTTTGTATCCGTTGATTGAATGTTTGTAAAGTCCCCCGCGACACAGGAATTATTCATAAAGCTGGAGTTGTTTTTAAAAAAAGAAAAAAAAATGTTTACTCATTACTTTATGGCAGCAAATTATACATATACATAGGTCAAGCCCCGATGGCGAACGCGGAAAGGACAGTATGAAACATCAGAATGCAATGGCACGGAGAGAAAATTCTCCGATACCCCATTAAAAGCACAGTCGTTGAAAGAGAGCACAGGCTGCAAGTAACTGTTTACGATCTTGCTATTTTCCTCATATAATTCTATGAAAACATAGAAAAGAAAAATAGTCCACAGATTTGTTGGAAAGAGATTTACATGGTTACGTATACGTGTAACAGAAATACAAGTAAATAGTGACCGATAAGTTTAAGGAAGAATGTAGGTACGTGATATTTGTGTGTTGTTTTGTCTACGAAGTTGATGGAACCGCTATCTAACCGAATGTGAGTAATGGCATTAGTTGTAACTTATGATAAATGCTGCTTTAGATAGATAAATACTGGTTTATTATTTGTGTGTCCCGAAACTATTTTCATTAATCTAAAATACGTCCTACGGTGACTAGGCAATTCATTTTTATTTTTACTAGTTTTTATACACTTTTTACATACAGTGGTGGTATATTAAGCACTTACATTGGGCCAATTAAAACACTTTTTACTCCATGTGGTTCTCGGTGGAACAGAATAGAACCACCACATCCATTCCCGTGGGTTCTTAAAAGGCGATTACGGGATCGAAGTTTTATCCATCAGACTAAATTGAACTAAATTACTGTTGGCAAAACGTGGGCCTTCGAGGCTCCTCTTAACCCTTTGTGGATATATGCGTGAATGTTTGCATGTATGTACTAGTGATAGGCCTCCAAGCAACTTACCTTTGTGATAGTTAGATGGTATTGAGTAGGAAGGTACTAGAAGTTGTTGTAATTTTTGCAAATAAACTTGCGAACTCAATTGGTTATGACTTTCGAGTGTATGTATGAAGTTTCTTTGTCACACTTCAGGCCTGAACGGCTTGATGTATTTTGACTTAATGAGAATGAAAGGAATGAATGACATCAATTTTATATATTTTTATTGATACCTGTTAGTGTTGAAAATAAGAAAATTAACATTTAATCAGTAGTCTATATAACACCTGTAAATTTGTATTGATATAAATCACGATCATGACATTTTACAAAGCACTGAAAATAACCCTATTTAATTATGTTGCAGCGAAAAGTTTTTTTTATGCTATATAGACGATTAGACAGGTCATCATCATCATCATCATCATCATCATCATCATCATCTGTTGGTAAATTACAACCGCCGACCATGGACATTTGCAACTCAAGAGTCGTTAGTGTGCTGCCCGCCATTGATACTGCTGAGGAACGAGGGGGTAAGGGGAGCCGAACGAAGAGTGGGGGAATAGGCCTTCAGTGTCCTCACTCACGCGGCAATACAATGCAAGTATTGTTTATCTAGCAGTTTTTTGTGAGGCCGTCGTATTATTCCGGTCGAGCCGGCCTTTCTAGCCTAAGCATGGCTCACCGTGGGAGACCGAAGGCCGTAGGTACGAATGGGCCAGCCGGCAAATCTGAATAGAAGTCCTAATTTCGGGTTGATAACTCTATGAACAAATAACCTCTAGGTAGGTATGTATATATATAGAAATGTCTAAATGACTGGTTGTTACATCTGTCTAGCAAAACAAGTTACCTACATCATATAAAAACATATTTAACACGAATACTCATTGAATTTTGTTTTAGTTAAAACCAAAATATTTTCCTAAGAATTAGAATCGGTAGAAAATAGTGTAAAATAGGTTGATGCATTGAGATATATTGCTTTAAGAGGATGTATTCGAGATAATGGTTCGTTTTTATACTTGTGCTACACTTTAAGACCTGGTTGAGAACCATTTAATCATAAAGGTAAGTCACGTCTTACCGCCGAGGTGACATTTAAATTTTTGCTTAAATCAGTTTTTCATAAATCTATGCACACACACAGTAGTGTCCTCTGGTCTCCGCTTTAACTAACAAATAAAGAGTTCGGAAGGGTATTATTAAACACGTATACGACTGCCCTCTGTATAGTTGCTTTGAAATAAATTTCTAACTTAACTATATGATTCTATACATTGTTAAAAATAATATTTATTTTAATTCCATCTGTACACACTTTCGTAACGAAGTCATGCCGCTCGAGGTAGAACATTTTAGAGACGCTGATGCTGCTATAGTTCTAGTGTTATTGTACAGATGGCGCTGCACTCAATAAATATTTAACAAAACTATAGAGCTACGTGCATTTGGTACTTAGCAGAGTCAGTACATTTTTAAAATACATCTTTGTATTAAAACTAAACTTCTTTAAATATGTTTTCATGTATAGTTTATTTGCATAAAAATATTTTATTGTTAGTGTTTACCAATCTCATGTTTGTGTTTTATTTGTTATTCTTTTATATTAGTGCCCTTATAAAAAAAGTAAATTTGGATTAACGTATTACATTATTGTGTTCTTGCTATTGCTACTCATCAGAAAAAAAATACATTTTTAGATTGCTCCATAGTCCACTTATACCTTGGGCAAAGATAGTGGCAACTCCTCCTTACTTTTATTTTACGGATACTGGGATGATTCAGGCTGATTTTTTTATGAAAAGGATGTAACGGTGACGCATCTTTTATTTCTAAAATTAAACCTACATTAAAATTAAAATGAATTTTCGTTACATTCCGAAGATAATTACTATCTCTGTTGGGGATGTACTGTTAGTACCGTACTATTTGATCTCACGGAATATAGCATATCAACTGACATGCAATTAAACACTACGGATAATACTGATATATATGATATTAACATCATATGCATATGTATTTAGTTGTCAATGTATGCAACGTTTTTCCTTTTGTCTATTTAATAGTTATCTAGCCTTCATCTGTTGCTTCCAGCATAATATGAGTTAATTCTGCATATAATCCCGAGAAATCTCATCCAAATTCGGTCAGTTGTATATTAGTACGATAAGTAGCACTTTTATTTTTAAAGACAACCGACAACCGAACTTTACAAATATACATATATACAACGTACAGAAACAACACTCTCACATCCGGGACAACTAACTGTGGATTACATAATTTTTTGTCCCGTGTGGGAAACGAACCCACAACCTTCAGCTTAGCAGTGAGGGTCACTAACCTCTAGACCAATAGGCGGGTCAAAACATTGTTCATTGGGAAAACAGTGTTCTGGACCTATGAAATTCATTTGCTTCCGGAAGAAGGCTAAAATATTTTTGTGCCACATGTAGACTTCATTAAAAACTTATTTTAAAACATCTGCAGATAATTTGGCTAGATTAGGAACCGAATAAATCCTTAGCTGGAATTCGTATTAAGAGATTGCAGACAAACTGCAAATATGATTAATGTAAAAAGGAAGTACATACTGTGAGTATGTACATTCCAAAATTATTTTCAGAGCATAGATGACGTGCGTGAACGATTGTGATGGGGAAAAAGATGTTTGGTATTTCATATACATTAGGTTAAAGTTAATGTGAAAAAAATATAAAAAGTTAGTCTCTTGTGTTATCTAATCGATGTTGTGTTCAGCATTGGTGTGTATATTAAAACTAGTATTATTTTTCACAAATATGAGCACCGAAAGATATTTAAGCTTCCGATGAAATGATGGTTTGTATAGGAAACCATGAAGTAAATACACCGTGTTAGAGTAACGGAACTAGATGGACATATTTTAATGCGTAACATGTTAAAATAAAAAGGTTGGTGAGTTATATATACATTATATTTAAAAAATATCCGGCTTCACTCAGGTCTATAGGTTCTCAAGTGTACAAACCTTTATTTAGGAATGAAGCAACCTTCCGCGTCGGTGTCAGGTGCTGCACTTGTTCTCATTAACTTACTGTTATATCTCTCAACTATGTGACCTCCGACATGCTTAAAGGTCCCCAACGGATCCGTAAATAGTCGAGCATCCCCGATATGCACACGTGAGTAAAACCTTAACAAAAAGGTGACAGTTTAACAAAAGTTAAAAAAAAAAAACTTGTAAACCACGAATGTTTTCAAGTTTTTCTCACATGTTTCAGAAAAACCCGTGAACAAATTGTATACCAATTTCATAAAAAGTTAAAGACCCCTTTTAGTTTGTTCAAGGCAGAAAATCAGAAAGGCTCTAAGTCAACACATTGATATAAACTTATTAGTGTTAAATTTGTTGTTTGCGTGTAATTGAGGTAAGTACAGTCAGCATCAAAATCTTGCAATTTTTTTTCTTTCTAAAATATCTGGTATCAAGACGTAATTTATTACGTGTTTTTCGAGTTGCGTATACTGATTTAATGTCTTACTTCTGTTAAACTTCTGTTATGATCTGTACCTGGATTATAAGTGTAAACAATATTATCACATTCATACACGTATCACCGGCTAAGTAACAAGAGATAAGTGCTGCCATATTTTTACCGAAGTAGGAAATTTATTTAAGTGTGTTGCGTCTCCGTTAAGAATAAAACCATTGTAATATTAGAATCTTACAATGGTAAGAAATACATATATCATTACTTTTTGTACTAAGTATAGCATTAGCTAAGTGGATAATATTTTCGTTGCTTTTAGCATTTAAATTGTGACTTAGTTTGTTTAGGATAAATGGTTCACTTACCAATTCGTTAAATTTTTGACACGGTGGTCAAATCTGTTAAACATATATAGGGTCTTTCTTTAAACATACCTATAGAAGGTTAAAGTAGAGCTGATTTAATATACCCCGGTGGGATGAAGGCCCGAGGGGGTTTCTACACTTAAAAAAAAGGGCTAATTCAATATGTCATATTTGACATCTGTCATTAATTTATTCGCTCAGACAGTATTTTAATAGATCTCATCTGAAATTTCTACAAAGTTCGACTACGGAACCTTGTAGCGGAGAGGATATAATGTTATTTATGTTTTTTCAAAGCAATCGATCAACTTTTTTCTTTAAGAAGGCATTTTAAACCACCAGTCAAGAGTCACAAGTACGTTCCCGGCCTTTTAGGTAGGAGTACGCTCTTTTCTTGAAGGTTTTACATAGAGTGATGAGTGATGAGATTGGACAAAAATATACACAAAATGTGGGTGTTTAATACATCTCTGCCTACTCCTTCAGGTTTACAGTCGTGAGCGTATGTATATACACGTCAAGGTAAGGGAAGTAATAAATCAATCGAATACAAGACAAAATGATCGTTATTCGAAAATAAAAATGTCCCAGAGGTTACATTCCATTAAGGTGGCCCTAGAAAAATATTTTTTGAGGTAAGAAGCTTACTGGTTGATTTTCCCATAACAGTATAGTTTTTATTTTTTTGCTTCAATGCAATATATCCGAGAAAATTCACTACTTTCTGTTTTTTCTACACTTTTGACGTTAGACCTCACTCGTTAGTTAGTTCATTTCCAAAATTAAATTTATTCCATTTTCTTCGTTAATTACTACTAAGATCCCTTTAAATACAACTATACGTTACGTTCTATTGCCAAATATATATTTTAAACTTACGGTGTAATATACTTTGCAAGATTGAGGCAAACAGTAAGCCTATTACAGGAAGCGGTTCATAAAAGTATCTAAGCAGTATTGTGAAATTTAAAATAAACGCTTATTAGCACGTCGTTATATACCTCAGAGCACTAGCAGTTCCAGTAATTTCATGAAAGATTTATGGGTACTTCAAATAAATAGCTACGTAATTACTGCGATAAAAAAACCTTGTTTTGTCAAGGCAAGTGGAGTCTATCAATTTAAATATTTAATACAATTGCGATTATTTATGATTTATAAATTCCCTGCCCCTTCATCTCGTCAGAGAACAACAAGGTATACATGCAGCTTACGTTGCTTAATCAAGAAAGTATTGCTTGTTATCTTAATAGGTTTGTTTGTTTTTTTTTTTTTAGTACAAATTTACCTAATAATATCGCAAGAGTAGAAACATGGAATAAAAACTTGACAATTGAAGATCCTGAGATGAAATGAAATCCTGACATTTATTTTTTTTAATGCATACAAATATGTCATTTATCTTAAAAATATGAACTTGGTATCCATACGATTAAATTGTGGAAATAGTTGCATCCCAACTGGACGAGGAGTCTATAGTAAGGCTGCTTATTTTTTCAGACTTCTCAATGTACGGTCCAATCGTATCTATGCCAATAGTTCACCTGTCAGTAACAGTACCTTCACTTGAAAATTGTCATAACTTTCACTTTGAATTTTTCAACACAATGATATCGTCGCTATCATGACGAATAATAGAAGTTGTTTCTCTCTTTCAACTATGTCTATTCTATTTTAGTTCTTGTCAGCCAGTCTGAGGGCAAAGGGTCTTAGCATTAAATACTCGCTAAACAAATTGACTAAGCAGAGCATTCCATCGTAACGTAACATTCATGCATGATACGTTACAGTAATACTGTCTAACTTGTAACAGTTCTTGTTTAGGCACAAGTGTCCACCTGTGCTCCATATTCTGTTGTGTTGTGACGAGCCTCGGATCAATACTGAGCTAAAATCCTGCCGAAACGTAACATTCGGAGAGATTCTTCAAAAAATCCAACACCGGATGGCGAAAGAGGAGCACGCGGCACTGGTTTAAGTGTAAGTTCCAAAGTCTGCTTGCATTGCATATACCTTGTCCTACCTACTGCCTAGGTATATGGCACGAGTTTACATGTATGTTAAATCATGAAAATTTTACTCTCGAAATAAGGTTTTATTTTATCACCTCTCACAAGGGGTTCGTTTGATATTCAGCATGAGTTAAATGTTTGCAATTACATTTTTTTACCATGCACATGTATGCCAAGTGGCTGCTGAACGAGATTACGCTTTATTGCATCGTAGTGAGAGAGAATAGATAATATATATTTAAGGCTTCTTAGCAAGTGGTGTTTAGGTAGTCTGTTAAAATAAAAAATATAAATTTGATCATGATCATAGTTGTTGTGTGTTGTCGGTTATAAGTTCATTAGGTACATATTAAAATAGTAACCTAGCACTGACATAGATTCAATGTACTTCTTACTTAAAGGGACTCAATACAGTCTACAAAGTGGCATTCAATATACCATTAATTATTATGATAATGATATTATTAATCTTTTCGTTACCTACACAGCAAATAGCTAAAGTATAACATTATACATAATTAATGCACATACATATACGAGTACTCCAAACACGGCCGCTTTAAATAGGTACATTAAATCGGCCAATATATTAGATGGATAATAATTTATTTTGTGTAACATTTTCACCTCATACTATACTTTATTAGTTTACTTTTTTAATTTGGAAAATCTATTAACAAAGTATCTCACTTTCTATGGCACCGCATTACTTGTTGGCAAGTGACCGAAATTAAACTGTCAGTGCAATAAAATAAAAATAAGTAAAATCTAACAGTTAATGACTGATAAAAAATATTCTATTCTAGTGGAAGAATGTTTCAGAATTTATACTAATCCTTAAAACAAAGTATAAGTTTATAGTCACTTGAAATTAATATTATTGCCGTCACTTGAAATGTAGCTGTTCGCGACACAGGTCAAGCCTCTCGGTGCAGAGATAGGAGCACTGGAACAAATTGCCTCATCATCTACAGTGCACTATATCTACATACATATGTACCTATCTACTATAAACTCGTTTTAACTTGTGCATTCATTGCGAAAAAAACCATTCGCATTACTACGTCTTTTATATCGACTCCTTTTTAACGGTACGAACAAAAAGTCGAATCTAAATTCGGCTTGATTAGTCTTGTCACGCGTTTGCGTTGTTTTTCAATCGAATTAACCTTCGCTACAGTATTTATTGCCAGTATCAATGTTTGTTCGTGAGAGAACACGAAAAAAGTGTAAAAAATAACATTTAAGAACAATTTATCTAAATTTTAGCGTTATTTATGCCTTTCTTTATACATAGTTTACCAAGAAATAAAGCAAAGTACAACAAATAAAAGATATTTAATACATTTTCTCATATGTCTTTAACTGGTGGAGGTCGGATACCATTTTTTTTTTTCTGAAGATGTAAGTAAATGAAGATGTAAGTTTCTGAAGATGAAAGTAAATCTTTTACGGGTTCAGAAACAAAATATTGCCTACCAGGCTAGCACAATGCTGCCTACATTCTTTAAAGTTGTGCACAACCTTATTAATATGTAGATATGTTTAAAAGAACTAGAAGAGTGAGATAATTATATACATATATGGGTATTGCTTGTGCATTTATCGCCTTCGAGAAAGTCTTAAGTGAAACAGTAAAGAAATAGCGATGGAAAGAATATTTCGCGAACATTTCGTCCGTGACCGCTTTAACTAAAATAACAAAATAATACTTACCGTACAAAAATGTAGTTTCAATAGGATAGTTTTAATTTGATCAGATCAACACGAGCATGATAATATTATTTATATCGATGAGATGACTGCTTTCGATAATAATAATTGACGGAGTAGCAACACAGAGTGCGCTATCCGTAATTTAGGCACACCATGTCAACTCTAAAGGTGATTACGGGAATTCGATCACTATAATTAAATTTTCGGTCTAGTGTGTTTACATTAAAGCTCTTAGGCACCACTAGGAAAATGAAGTGTTTATTGAATAGAAGAACTATTTAGGGGAAAGGGAGGAGGTGAAAAAGGGTTTGGACCTAAGGTGTTGCTTAACAATCCGTAATAGGTCGTGGTAATAATCTGATCGAGTCGGCCCAGCGAGGTTTTCTTGAACCCAAGTTTTTTTTACAGGAGGTGACAGGAGGTGGGCTGGACTGGCTTATTTCTTCATGTAGTCTTTTTACACCACATATACGCGTTATTAGTTTCCTAGCATTTTTTTTTTCAATTTAACCTGCTCTACTGCACAACATAGTTTTGATGGAAATTTTACCATAGTCTTGCAGCATATCTTTGACTTTGTTATTATCTGAGCTTTTCTGGTGAAGGAGCAGCGGTGTGTAGAAAAGCTAGCTTTTGAAAAAGAGTGCGTTCCATAACGTAGATAATTAATCAGTAATTTATAGTATCTGATTTTTTTATTCATGATCTTATCCTTTATATATTCATTCTCTGAACAAAACTCATAAAGATACATTTTTGGATAGTATTATTTGATCTACAGTTTTACGAAATTAGTTCTATGGTAAAGTTACGTTAAACTTTTTAGTGGTCCGTAATTATTAATAGTCTATAAACTGTAAACCACACAAATAATTAATACAGTGACAGATGGTGAGAAGACTGCGCCATCCGTCATTCGTGCCAATTTAAGTAGTGTTATAAATCTTTTGAAATGAACGAACTCTGTTTTATTTTTATTGTGAGACATTTGATTAACATATCAAAGTAAAATTTAAACGAACGACAAAGCTTAGGAACGAATTTCATATTCTAGAAATGTTTTTTTTTTTTATATTAGCCTACCATAATGACACCACTCTGCCTGATGGAAAGCAACAAGTGGAGTCTAAGAGTGGTGGTCACCATCCTCATTGCAAGTGTAATCAATGTAGCTTGGTGACCCACACTATAGCGGCCTGGTGAGATGCTTTTTCATGCCCCGCTTAAAAGACCCGGAATCAAAGTGGGAGGGAAACACGTGCGCCGGTAGTGAGTTCCAGGCTTTAACCGATCGGCACAGAAAGTAAGAGCCGAACCGTTTAGTTCGAGATCGTATATTGGTTGAAATATATCGTATTAAATGGTTACCGTGTTCACGGTGGAGTAGAATAGGATATAGGCCAGTGGCCAGTAGGTGGTCAATAGGCCACCCCATCTCTTCCCGGTGGTGTCGTAAAAGGAGACTAAGGGATTGTACTGTTATCTACCAGAGGTTGAATAAATGTATAATGCACCTGTGCCTGACCCTTCGGGAATACGGGCATGAGCGTATGTAAGTTTTGAGAGACATAATTACAGAGCTTTAGTCAGAGGTACATAATTTAATTAGTTGTGTCTTTCAAAAAGCTTCATTTGTTCATTTTAACAGTGGTAGAGCCATTTTTAGGCACGAATCTTTTTCCGGCTTGACCGGAAAACCTGTTGTGAAGCATTGCATTTCCTCGAAATGAGTGAGGTTTCTGGAGGCCCAACTCCTCCTCTCCTCTTTCCTCTCCCCTCATCCCCTCTCCTCTTTCTAAATCCCTCCTGTCTTTTTCCCTTCCCTGTAATCCCCATCTTTCACCACCTTCAACGGCACTTGCGACTCTTGAGTTGCTGGTGTCCATGGACGGTGACCCGTCTGTTCATCTGTGGGGGACAGTATAGTATATATTTTTTTATATATTTTTAGATTTGTTCGTTGATAGTTTATGTTTTTCATTTGAGAAAAACTACATAATTATATAAAGATATATATAGATATAAAAAGTGTAATATTTTTGCTGTTTTACTTTTGTGGCTAGTTACAAGCAGCGTGTAAATTGAACCTTCGCTACTACTTTATAAAAATAAAAAAAAAATGCACAAAGTGGTGGCATTTTTTTTAATATGACTAGTCATATTTTAACTATGATTAATCAAAATTAATATTTAATTATTGGTAATTTTAAGTAGATGTCAAGATAAATTCGTAATCTGTAACATCAATCCGGTTCGCCCCGCTTAGTTTCCTTAACTATAAAGTAACTTCGCTGCTTCAACCCCTGCCTTTTTTATATTTCACAAAGAGTTTATTTCAATTTCCACTTACACAATTTACTGCAACTTGGTGATCAAATAAATAATGTTGACTAACAAGTGCAAAAATGACTATCTTCCTTTGCTTGGATTAATTCCAATTAGTTCAAATCAGCTCTTTTATTTAATTTTTTACAAGATTGTCCCGTATTAGGTTAATTTCACGTTTACTTTTTCATTGTAACAATCAAGATGAAAAAATAAAATTTTAAAGAAAAATAAGATTTTATGTTGAGTTTATTGCATTGTAGCATTACCTATACCTGAGTGCGTTGCAATTTATAAAAAAAAGAAACATTATTTCTTAAGTTATTTAACAATTTTCTGGACATACGATAGCTATTTGGATAGAATCGATTGAAAAACTTGTATTGCAATACATCTACCTCATTGATCGGAACCGTCAGCGTGGTTGAGGCCTTTGAAATTCAATTCCTTTATAAATCGAGCGTTCAAATCTCCTTAGATAACATCTTATTCATATCTCTGGTTCGAGGCCATGCTCAAGCGTAGCTGAATATTTAGGTAGCGTTGTGCATGATACGCCTTTGATTAAGATGATTAATAATAAACTTTACTTGGTAAAATACACGGTATGAATGTAAAACGTATGATGTAATAAGAATATTCGTGACCTATTTAAAAAGATACTGATTCTATAATCATGATGATAATAATGTACGGCTATGTACCTGTAATGGTTTGTCGGTTTTTTTTTATATTGGTAAATTATATCTTTAGTTGTTAATACTGATGCGTAGTCAATATATATCTTTGTAAGAGACTAGTATTTGAATTAGGAAACCCTGTCTTACAAATTACCAGACCCCCCATAGAGAGGTTCACAGGGACATACTAGGGGTACACCTGAGGCCCCGGCCAGAAGACTCCATGTCAGAACACTGTGTGGTTTTAGTCGGTTCGAGTCGGACGTACCATCTCACCGTAAGGCCCCGGTGAGGTGATGACCCCCACGGGCCCCGGTGAGGTGATCACCTCACCGGAAACCCGAACGGGTTTCCACACAAAAAGGCCACCATAGAGAACAGAGTAAGTATTATAAAAGTTGTCGTGTTTTCTCATTTTCACGCCAATTGTTGTCACATTCATAACACACAGATACTCCTAAACGTCACAACATAAAAGTCACATTATGATAACATTCCCACCATGCCTGTTTTATTTTGACACAGGATATAATAAACTGTGTATATATACTTAGTTTTGCATTAAACACTGTTACATTAAAAAAAACATCATACTTGAATTTGGAATTTGTCATTCTTATATGCATATTCATTGTGTTTTCTCATTTTCACGCCCATTGGTGTTAAATAATATTGGGATATAAAAATGGAGTGGGCTGATAAATAGAACCGAATTGCTGTGATAGCATTAAACAAAGTAGGTATGGGTATGGTAATTTTTGAAACTCTCTATCCGCTTGGGATTAGTCGAATATTTGTATACCGGGTTATTGACAAGTACAAATAACCCTCCTCTATATGTGACAGAGAGAGAATTTGGCGTCCACGTAAACTTCTTATGACAAAGGCGATTAAAGCAGTGAAGGAAAGAATTCGAAGCAATCCTCTTTGAAAAAGACTTAATCTTGGGAAATTAATATAGCACCTATAAAAGAATCATGTATGTTTTAAAAGACGACATAGGACTTTAGGACTCAAGGAGACGCACTAGTCAATATTTAACTGATAATTTCAAAATGAATAGGCATGGGGTGTAAAACCAAAACTACCTCTTCAGCGGTTGGCAAAAATGAATAAAAAGAAATAAACGCCACAGAAAGCTTTTATTTACTAATGATTTTTTTTTAACATTCAACAATATTTTAACAAGCAGAATGACCGAGTTTATGCTCAAAGCTTTTTATCAGCTTTCCGATTAGTCAGCAGAGTGCAACGTGGGCATTATACGACTGCAGTGCTGGTTTGGTGAGGTGTTAAATAAATATCAAGGAGTGACTGAGCCATATTTTTGTGAAAAAAGTGTCAAAACATCGGTAAGAGACATTGAGAAGGCCTTTTAACAACACCATGTTCCATAACCAAGAATGGTCTTTTCAGCAAAACTCAGTACCGAGTCATAAAACTAGATCATCCCAAGCTTGGTTGGAAATGATCATTTCTGAATACTTTCCGTCATCTAGTCCTGATGTTAATCCAGTGAATTATGATTTATGATTAGTTTTAGAGAGTATGGCAGGCTCTGAACGCTAAGATAATTTGAAGAATCATAAACAATTCATATCTTAAACAATCCATAAGATTAGCAGTGAAGAATTTTCTCATGGAGAGTGTGCATTTCGATTCCTCTACGTTTATAGGACTTTATTAAGGGCAGTGGAGATAATTATGAAATAAATACAAACATTGTAAAATAACTTTGAATTGTCCCATTTGGTCAATAAAAAAACAACTTAGAAAGTTCTTCACAACTCTAAGGCCTATTCTATGATGTGGGAATTGTTTATATTTTAAAATCATTTTATGTATAGAAAGCGGCAAACAGCATATAAAGTATAAACAAATAAAAGCATTAAAAAGCCATCAAAATTGTTCCATAAAGTCATCTTTCAACGTGACATTTTACCCATGTCTCACATTTGTGTATACATATTTACTTATACAAAGTGACGTCAAGGTCAAGAAACAAAATTGACATAGGCCAGACCATAATTTATAGCGGTCTTAGAGGCTAGAGTCACGAACACGTGTTTGGTGGCATGGCGAAATTTTAAGGACAACTTGACATTGTTCTCCCTTCAAAGACATTTAACAGTACCGAAATCTATGCTCTCATAATTATACTTTTTAGTAAAAGTTAGTTGTTAATGTTTGAAAATGTTTATCTAAAGTCGTCTAAAAATACAAACTTTTAAGATCCGTTTAATTAACTTCACAACTGATTTGAAAATAAAATAGATAAAATTCATTAAATATCAAAAAAAAAATTGTTTAATTTTTATAACATGCAAGTTAAAAACTTCTTCGTTGTTTCCCTGGTATCCCATGATCAAATCCTAATTTGGGTACAATGTGACCACCGCAGGAGAATCTCTTTCGAATAAAATAAAAATCGCTGAGAAATCGCTTAACATCCATAAAAAAAGATACATACCAAAGACCATAGAACCTCCTCCTTTCAATTTGGTTTAAAGCGTAACCTTCGATTTAAGCAATGGACTTTTAAAACATGCAGTGTGTGAAATTTTAGACTATAATACGTACCTATTCAATTAAATATTTTGCAGTCTTGAATAAAATCCGTGAAAAAAAAAATCAGCAGTCGATCAAAATTTCAACGTTTATGTTGGTTTTCAATGACGGACAGATTGATTAATAAATACGTATTGATATTTGCACGTCATTGCTATTACCCACATTAGAGGAGCGAGTTAATAGCGACTGAACCATCCATCAATGTAGGCCAGTCATTGAGCGCAAATTACAGAAATTCTATCTACGTAGCGAACCAAATTATGAAGTGGTATTCATTTTCAATTGATGTATGAAAACATTCATTGTACTAAAGATGTTTTAAGATGTTTCGTTCTCAGCAACAATTATTGTTTAAATAAGTAGTAATCATAATAAACTCGCGTTGCAATCCTAATCTATAAAATAATAATGTAGGAAATGCACTCATTTTTTGTAGAATTTACAACGCAATAAAGTAAATTTTCAATTTCTTTTTATAAAATTAAGCACATGAATGGGAAACAAATCGTTAAGTGGTTTGTTTCTCTTTATTAAAAAAAAAAAACATTAAAAATGCAGAAATATGAAAATGAAGAACATTGGGTGTCGTAGAATGCTTCCGCATCACTGTGCACTGGCAAGCTACAGACGAAACTGGCCGAATTTCATACTGAATTGGAATGCTATACTTCGAGCGAAATATTTTACACCAATTCTTTATAGAAAACACGTGAAAATTAAACCTATTTTGTTTAGTTTATACGCACTAACGTTCTATCATGTGGTAACATTGTCTACCGCTTCTGTCAACATTTAGGTATAACTATTTACCCTATCACAAACCTATTCATTTTAATAACGTGTCGTGCCGTTAATTTGGTACAATGGTTCCCCATCATTTAATGCAAAAGGTCATATATTCATATTGACCATTAGTTCTATTTGTATCAACAAATATTCTCAATACTCAATATTGTATTGTACGCTATGATGTTTATAAATACAGGTGTTACATTGCTTATAAATATAAGTAGATCTTCGTGGACCCTGTCGGGCAAGCAACTTAGGAGAGATGAAGGCATATTTTACAACGTTTCAAATATAACTATCACAGAGCAGATTTTATATTCATTTCGATATTATTTTAAATAAATACAGTATTTTAAATTTTATCATTCAGATAGTCATTAATAATATTGAAGCATTTGGTCAAAAGCAGTTCTCTTAGCTCGTGTGTAAATGTGAGTAGTTTTTTTCTTTTTCACATCCTTTTTATTCGTTTAGTAGAAGAGCAGAATTAAAAGAACAGGTAAAAGATTAATTAATTGATACTGTGATCTGCTGTGATGATATCAAAAATAAAAATAAACTCTTATATGCTTAAAAACGTAGAAATTACTCTTTGTATGTTAAGGTTTATACGCCTACTTACCCTTCGGGATGAAGGCGTGAGTAAATGTATGCGTGTTTGTGGTGTGAATACCTTTTACTAATACGGGACAGTCAGGAAGGAAGGCGGATGGGACCCTTGCATTTGCAGGCATAAGAAAATGTGGACTAAAATAGGTAGGATAAAGAAACAAGATAGATAAGACGCACAATAACGCAAAGTAGAAAATGCATACAAAATGAGCAACTGAAAATTAAACATCACGCACCGATGAGAACTAATTAAAATTCAAAGCAAATTAATTATAACTTTTATAAAGATTTATTCAAAATAAAAAGGTGAGATTTTAATGAAAAGCTATTTTAATGTTAACAAGTACAATATTAAAGCAATTGATATTGTTAAATTTATATGACATTACTTCACTGTTACGAAATGTAACTCATATTTTGCTCTCAAAGCTTATCAATTTTACAACGACGCTGTACTATAAATCTAAATATTTAAGTTTATGAAAACAATACCCTTGTTTTCAAAACAATCCTTTGTTTTCATAAACTTAAATATTTAGATTTGATATTAAACTTAGATTTCATAAAACACAGATTTAATCATTTAATGATCAAACACATACAATTTCAAAACAAAAATAAGTAAAACAAATTTTAGCTAAACGGTTTTATTGAAAATAAAAATAAAATAAAGTGAACAATTTATAAAAACCTTAAAAATAATTCGGTAGGTCCTAGGTACCAGTCATCACACATCTCTCCTTATCAACCTAGGGCATTGATTAGACAAAAAAATAAAATCTTACTACAAGCCATTGTTTATAGCCTAGACTTCATTCTAGTAAGGGTATTATACTGGGATGGTTTATTGCCACTTATCAGCCCCCCACAGTAAACCATTTGCGTGAGGATTTAAGATTAATTTATGACCGATGGCTAAGTCAAATTTATTGAATCGGAAAAATGTGTCATTAAACTTTCGCTGTTTGGTACTAATTTATTTTTAAGATGAGACTTCTCACGACTTACCTATCTAGTACCTACTTCTTCTAGAGGACTCTATTACTAAAAACACGCCAATTAATATAGAATGTATGTGTATAGTTTGTTGATAGACATACTAATGTATCTAATATAATGACGACATAAACACCCTTATGTTGTGTAGTGCACATAGATGTTCTTTGCAGCCATGTGGGAAGCAAGGACAATCCTGCTGACCTCGCATCACGAGGTGGTTGCTTGGAGGAGCTGTCTGCTTCCAAATTATGGTGGGAAGGCCTCGATTTTTTGAGAAGTCCTAGTTTCTCGCTGGACAATTCTTTTAGAACTGTCTGTTTTAACTCTTTTTCCGTTTCACCGTTTTTCGCAATTTAAGCGTATAAAGCGTGCAGTCGCATATACATTACGTTTTATACACAACATTCGCAATAAAAGTAATAAACGGTTCGGTGTTCTAGGTGTTGAAGAGTTGAATGAGTCTCAAATGGTTTTAACTCGGTGGTGTCAAAAGGAATGCTATCCCAATAAGTATAAACTAAAAGTTTATACTAATTGCGCACAAATGAAAGGCAAAAATAATTTAAAAAGGTTAAATTTAATTTTAGACAGTAATAACATAATTTGCGTGGGTGGAAGATTGGGTAACTTAAACGAATTTAGTTATTATAAAATGCATCCCATTTTACTATCTGGTAAACATCATTTCACTGTATTGTTTTTCCGTCATGAGCATATACAGCTCTTTCACGCTGGACCTCAGGCATTGCTTTGCCATTTACGAGAAACCTGGTGGCCTTTAGGTGGCAGGAGTATGTCTAGGCGTATAGTGAATGCTTGTGTCACATGTACACGCAATAAAGGTAAAACTTTAACTCCATAAATGGGTAATTTGCCAAAAGAAAGGATAACTCCTACGTTTCCATTTATGAAATGCGGAGTGGATTACTGCAGTCCAGTCATCATACTTAACCGTAAAGGTAGGGGAGCTAAAACATCGAAAGCGTATATTTGTTTAATTATATGCTTTATGACGCGTGCAATACATTTGGAGCTCGTCAGTGATCTCACTAGTGAAGCATATTTATTAGCGCTTAAGCGATTTATTTCTCGGCGTGGTAAGCCTAGAGAAATTTATTCCGATAACGGTCGCAATTTCGTGGGGTTGATGAATGATTTCTCTGAGTTTCTACGTAACTGCGATTCAGATATCAAAGATTATGCGATTAGTCAACAAATTGATTTTAAGTTAATTCCACCGTATTCGCCTCATTTTGGTGGTTTGTGGGAAGCAGGAGTACAATCTTGTAAGTTTCACCGTCGCAGAGTGGTAGGAAATGCACGCCTCGCCTTTGAGGAGTTTAGCACAGTGCTATTACAAATAGAAGCAGTTCTAAATTCCTGACCAATTTCTCCTCTTTCTTCAGACCCTCGAGACCTTTCTCCTCTCACTCCCTCTCATGTTTTGGTTGGTCGACCGCTGACTGCGCCGGCTTGTGACGACTTCAACAATGTTCCTGAACATAGGTTGAGGAGGTACGAAAGGGTGGAGCAAATTCGCCAACATTTTTGGTCCCGGTGGTCCAAAGAATACGTTTCTAAGTCGCAAGTGCGAACAAAATGGATAGAGAACAAACCAGAGTTAAAGAATGACTCGCTTGTCATTATTAAGGACAACAACTTCCCGCCTTTGAAATGGCCCATGGGTCGAATACTTCGTACCATCCCAGGCAAGGATGGGATTTCAAGAGTGGCAGACATCGTGATCGCTTCAGGCGTTTTGCGTCGGGCCTATGCTAAGATCTGTCCTCTCCTAGAGGATAACAACGATGAAGAGTGAAGCTGTTTTACGACTTATATGTTGAAAGCGTCTGCTTCTAAGGCCGGGAGCATGTTCACGCACATGCTGAAGAATGAATCATGTGGCTAGCAACATTGTTCCTGTCAGGCTGCACCAATTCAACATCGGAGTTTGACGCAATAAGCGTTGCTATTAGTCGAACATTGTTGTTACCCCCCACTATTTTTACTTTTGTAATATTTGAAATTTTAAATAAAAAACGGAGATTTGGCTTCAATTTGAAACGTGACACTTGTTTTTTCATTACGCTTTCCCAGAAAGTATAAAGGGTCTACTTCAGTACACAGACTAATACTAAATTACAACAAAATTCAAGTACCGACGGTCAAATCCGGTACATGTGGTACTATGTACCACATTGAAGCAAGTAAATTATATACTCACTCGTCACTAACCACTGGACCAACAGACCAGTGATGCATATCGACTGTGACTGTGTACCTTTTTAGAACTTTTCAGGAAGAAGAAAATACATAATTGTTAATAAATTTGCTGTAATTTATAAGAAATAAAAATGTAGTTGAAATATGTTTATTTATAAGAAAATTAAACCAAAATTCTTAGATGAAAATCATTTTAAGTAGAAAATCGCGATTTGTCATTATGAATCAGCTGTTGTACTAAGTTAGGATATTTAACATTATGGAAAAGGTTCTAAGTTATGAATAGAACATAACCAGAACTTGAAATTTCACTTTTTGTTATAAGTAATATTACCCATCAAAATTACAATAATAACAAAAATAAAGATTAAAAAAAGAAAAGAAAATCAACATCAGCTTTTTTAAAAATGTAGGAATTATCATAAAAATGATGACAGTCTTTAGGTATAACCGATTTGAGCTCCAGATGTAACCGTTTGGTTTTAGTGATTCAAAATCGTGCTGTGAATAATGGTGGATACGATTGTACGGAATAAAATCGTTTTGGTCTTTGTAGTAAATCTATTATTTCTTATGAAAAATCAAGTTTTACTTTAGTTATTCCTGAGGGATTTTAGCTTATCTCTTTTATGTCGGTTACTGTTGGATCATGCTTCACCCGACCATGTCTTATATCGCAAAGGTTTTGCGTAGTGTCAAAAACAGTAGTAAGTGAGATTTGTACGGTCCTAGTATGGTGTTGGCTTTTCATGTGGTTTTCTAGTAATAGAGACGTAGTCACTAAGGAGTTTAATTTCTTTACTTTTTAATTTTCTTTCGATACACGTATGAACAGAATCTACTTGCATCTGGATATGACCGACCTCAAGATATCTTTATTCTATATATCAAAACTCCGTGAAGCATACTCAAATTTTGTTGTGTATTTGCCATGACATTATTTCTATTTTGTGCTGTGAATCAGAAAATATTAAAATAGGCTTTTTTCTGACTGTCACTAACTGATTGTTTTAATCCTCTGAGAACCAGTAACAAGTTGATTGTTTTTTTTTGCTGTATCATAAAATTTATGACAGGCTAATTTAGTTATGCAATAGAAAGCGTTAGCGTTAGTAAGTGGAGCCAGCTTAACTGTCTGGAAGTCTACTTCTATTGATATTATTTCCCCTTTATTGGCTTTTTCTATGTTTTCCCGTTTTTCATTTCTAGCTATATATAAGTAGGTAATAAATGGAAATATACGCCAAATATTAATTATTAAAATTTATACATCCACCATGTCCGATTCACTTGTGTACTAAATACTTCTAAATGACCTGAATTGCCATCATTAAACAGCTATAAAACTAGTGAACCAACATTTGTTTTACATCGATACTGCAGCTTCGTAAGCATTTTATGTATTTCAAAGTGAAGTTAGCTAATATTTATTTAACCCACTCTGTTGGCCATTATAAAGCTATTCAACCATCGAAAACCGTTAAAAACTCCTCTAGTTCGTAAACAGTTTACTCACATAGTAAAACATTTTTTAGTTTATGTCAACAACCTACAAAATCAATGAAAATTTTTTGTACTACTACCCCAGTGCTCATTTGTTTTTTTATTTATAACAAAATAGGTTAGTACTATACACACACATTACTAGTATTTTTGCTAAGCCAGCTAAGTTTAGTTACCGAGTAAGGAAGGAACAGCGCTTTTGAAAAGATGATCTATGTCGACTGTATCTATCATCTTTTTTAATACATACGTGAAGCGATTTCTATCGATTTTAATTGTAAAGAGTACTCTCCCGCGAAGAATTTGATGATACGATACCAGGGTAAATACGTTTAAGTTTTTAAATTGCACGTTTTTACGATTTAAATTGGAGAGGCACGTTGAAGGACGTTATATACTAATTTAAAAGTCGATAATGTCTAGGAATGTTAGTTTAAAGAACAGCTTCAGGCAAATAACTTTGTATGACACGCCCACAATTCTGCGTATGTAAATGGAGAAGAAATTCAGCTACTATCATTTATTATCAGGCTTAACATTAGACAGGGCTAAGCAATGGGCTTATATTCAAACGAGGGATAACCGTTTTCAATCGAATTTACAATAATGCTTAGCGTTTTATATAAATTTCACTAAGGGATAAATTCAATAGTATTTAAGTATATTTAGTTTTGATGTAACGGGACGAGTTCACTATCGAGTACCATGTACATATGGTTTAAATAGGTAGTTGTGTTAAGTTTAACACAGACACTCATTTCAAGTTTAGGAATAGTTTTAATTTACTTCTTATCCTTTCTTATCCTTTCAGTTTTACTCATATAACAGCATATTTTAAAGTAAACGTAACGGAACCGAATTGTTATAATAAAATTAAATGTAACCTAACGAAGTGTTATTAATTATTCTGTGACCTAACACAAGAAGTTACTCTATTGAACTTTGACATACGATGGTATTAATATTCATGTGAATGTAACGTATTGAACATTGTCATACATCATTAAACTTAAATGCAATTTGAATCAAGTCTGTACCCTAAGAGTTGATAATATGAGGATAACATCTCAGAATAGTTATAAATGATCGCAAAGTGTCACTAACTACTAGATCATCTGACCAGCCAACCAACAGTTCCAGTTCCAGTCCATTCCAGTTTTATAATATCATTATAATAACACAATTTGTATATATATCGTATCTGTAAACGTAGAATACGAACTTAGTTCACTCTATCAATACAATTTGGAATGTTAAAATAAAGTTTTATGCAAGCCGTTTAGTTTCTTAAGGTCACAAATGAGAGTTTTAACAAAAAAAAGTAGTATGTTAATTCTCTAATAACTCATTATTCAGATTGTGAAAATAAAAGAAAAAAAAATAGCTTTGGTCAGATGGTTCCGGTGAGTTATACGTAATATCTATTAATTTATTAGATTTCAGATTCGTTCGTTTCTTTTAGATTCAGGCTCAAGATTGTATGTAAGCTTAATTAGGCGGTACCAGTCAGTTTGACTTATAGGTATGTTTATACTCCCCCATCCATCTGTAAGAGCAATATCCCTTTCCTTCTCTTTCTATCCTCCAATTCCTGTCATTGTACTTCCAAATTTTTTTTTTCAATTCCTAAAAGTGCACTAATAAAGTAATTATTTGGCAAAATGAGGGTATCGACCTCTGCCTACCTCTTCTGGGATACGGGTGTGAATATATGTATATATGTATTTTTTTTTTATTTGTAAGCCTACCATAATGACTCCATTTTGCCTGATGGTAAGCAATAAATGGAGTCCAAGAGTGGTGGTCACCATCCTCATTGCATGTCTAGTCAATGCAGCATGGTGACCCACACTATGGCGGCCTGGTGAGATGCTTCCGGAAAAGACCCGGGATCAAATTGGGAAGGAAACACGTGTGGTGGTAGGGAATTCCAGGCTTTTACTGATCGGCACAGGAAAGAAGAGCCAAACCGTTTCGTTCGGGATCGCATATTTTCGACTCGCAAACGGTGACTCCTTAGGCCAGCACGTGTAGTCCTGTAAAGGAAGGGAGAAGGTGGGACCAATTGGAAGAGCTCGTCAGAACACTCCCCGTGATGTAGGCGATAGAGAACTGCCATAGAGGCGACATCTCTTCGCAACTGCAGGGGCTCAAGAGACTGGGTGACCTCAGGACAGTCTATAATACGGACTGCGCGTAGCTGCAACCGATCGAGAGCGTCAAGCAGATACTGCATGTATGCATGCATTTGTGAACTATCTTAGAAATTTGATGTTCAAAGCACCAACTAAAACGCATACGTGTGTTCATTATATTGTAATGTAGTTTAGAAGTATATGTTATGCACGTAAGAAATGAAAATGTCAATCGTCTTGTTTAACCAAAAATATTTAAAAAATTGCAAAAAATTGTCAGCGAATCGTCTTACCTTTTAGCATTTCTACTCCACCCTCTCGTTGACTGGTAGATAATACCCTGGACATTAACTACGCCTTTGTACGTATAGTATAAAACTTTAGCTATAATACGCTGAAACTAAAAGGTAGCATTCCAAATATAAATTGCCACAGGCAAATCTAGCGACATTTTAAGAAGAAATAATATACCATTTGGAACTGTTGTGAGGCATGTTATGGCTCTTAATATTAATTCCTTCTAAATATAGAGGTGTATTATCTTCCCTCAGGTCGTGTACCGGTGACCCAGTTTCTCACCACAATTGACTTTAAACGTAGCATGTGTCTATTTCTATATAGATCAACTAGAGATATGCGTGCCAACTCTGTTTTGTTGAACAATGAATACCTGTAATTACAAGTAAATCTAAAACTGAGTTCCTATGTTCCTATTATCTTCTACGAGTGAAAGCACAATATCAGTATTTAAATTTAGAACATTGAACGCGATAGGTAGTAACCACTATTTTCGAAAAATAGAATTTGGTCATAAATATATAGGATGGCAATGAAAGATATTTGATTAAACGTAAAATGAGATGAAATGATCCTAACTCAGTTTCGTTTTAAGCTCAAAGACTTTGGAATATCTTTCATCTCTTCCGACTCCTGAATACAGTCCATTTAATTTTAATCATATGTCCGCTTATGGTATTAAATAGAGCGTAATATGATCCTTCCCATTTTAGACATCATTTTACCTATTTTAACCCACATATTAAACTTCTCCTTAACCAGTGGCGTCTTTCTCTCTACATGGAAAGATGCACAAATTATTTCCTTACCAAAAAAAAACCTAATCCCGTCTCCTTTACTGATTACCGAGCAATCTCCATACCTTTCAAAAGTTACGGAACGCCTTGTTTATAATCAAATTAATACATTTCTTAATCAAAACAACCTTTTAAATCCTTTTCAATCCGGCTTCCGTCCTGGCCAAAGCACTACATCAACCCCTATCAATATTACGGATGACATTAGATCTGGAATGGAAAATGGTTATCTTACGGTAATGTGCTTGCTGGAATTTAGCAATGCATTTAACACAGTCGATTTCGACAGATATGTCGAATGTTGGAGATATCCAACGGTGCTTGATTGGTTTCATAGTTACCTGTCTGGCCGCCGTCAACGTGTTTGTCCCATCCTTCATCAACCTCAAAGGCGGGCAGAGCAGCTACGACTCTAAGCTACGACTACTATATTTATACGAGTATATGTATGTATATATTTCTTTTTATTTATTTTTTACATTTCCTTTTTATAAGTATGTAAATTGTTTATAATCTAAAGTTATAAGTACACCTATTAACTGCCCAATCTACTTATCCATTGCATCTCTCCATCTGAAGGATCTGTAAGAGATCGCAACTATTGATAAAAGCGCCGTTTGTACCGTGATATGTTTGTCTAAAATACTGTGAACTATCCTTAATGGTGTACAATAAAGAGTATTATATTGTATTTTATGACACTCGCGGTTAGTAACTAGAAGTGCCATCGACTGAGGGTGCAAAAAAAAGATTGCTAATCTCTTCGGTAACTTTGCTAATCTTTCACCGGCGTTCATCAACTAAGGTTGAAATTGGTACATTTTCTAAGATATGCTCTACTTCTAATCCATTTGATATTAATTCCGTTGTAAAATCAATCTGAATAATACTCGCATCTGCTAAGAAATTAATATTACAAAAACAGTAAATTTTGATCCGTTTTCAGAATCAATACTATACGTCTTCATATATCTGACCCTCAAAAATGTTTTAAAGCACAGTTATGTAATAATTTAAAAATTCGCTTGTTAGTAAGTGTTTCATATAAGTTGTATGATGTTTATGCAAAATAAGTTTTTTTTCTTATTATTTATAATTTAAAAAAGATCAAACAAATTAGTTGTATCAGTATATATCAGAAAAGTATTTGACAATGTCCTAAAATTAAAAAAGAAATAAGGTACCTAATTAAACAAATATAAAATCCGACTGCATAATAAACATCCACTTTTTTCGCTGACGTCTCTGTTATCTTTATCGTTATACTTATGTCAAATGATATCCCACATTCGAAATCATTCAAGTCGTCTAGGCTGTAGGGCGTGACAAAGAAACATCATGCAAACATAGAATAACAATCACCTTCCTTCCAGTACAGTCGGGTAAAAAATCGACTTCAACAAATAGTGAAAGGCCCATTTAAGTTCAAAAAGCACTTTTGCTGCTTATCTATATCTGCTTACCCCTTCAAATTATACATGCGAAGTGTTTTGTTATGGAATAACGAAAACAATATATAGACATATGGTTACAGCAATCACTAGTTACTTGCTGTTAGTCATTGACGTATTACGTTGTCTATCTCAGGAGATCTTCTCTAATATATTATTATGTACCTAAACAAAAAAGTTATTTAAGAAATATGCATTTAAATATCGAAACTTGCATACAAATTAGATCAGTATTTTATTTCATTGATTTCATAACAAAATAAATTTGTGTTGAAATATAATCAAGCTTTTAACAAAGTAAAATCAAAATATAATATCTACATCATTTCAATTTTTAAATCAAAAAGATAATTGCAATATACTCGTAGTTGTATGTAAACTTTTTATTTATTAATAAAAAGATTATTATTACAATATCATTTCATGTCAATTCCAAGTCCACAAGATAATTACCAAACAATTAAATTACAATTTTAAGTCAAAAACATAACTGAGATATATTTCCATGTCAATTATTATAATGATAATGATTGTCTACTAATATTATTATTTTTTTCATTAACACGGCCTCACAGAAAACTGGTTGTGAAGTAAGGCTTGCGTTGCATTTCCCCGAAATGGGTGAGATTTCCGGAGGCCCAACTCCCCTCCTCCCTTTTCCCCTCCCCTCGTCCCTCCTCTAATCTTTCCCATCCCCTTAACTTCCCACTCTTCTTTCCCATCCCCGCATCCCCCCATCTCCATCATCCTCAAAGGCGGGCAGCGCACCTACGACTCTTGAGTTGCACGTGTCCATGGACGGCGGTTGTCCCTTACCGCCAGGAGACCCGTCGGTTCGTCTGTCCCCCTATAGTATAAAAAAAAACATCTCAACATTCTTTATAGTAGGGTAGACCAATGTGTTTTTTATTACACGAGCGCAGCAGATTAATATAGGGGGAATACGTTGCATCCTGTTGAGTACCTGAACAATGGGTAGTCGCCGTGCGTATAGAACAGCTCATAAGATTAGTAAACAAACTTGATAGAAATATTAAAGCGCCTCAGATTAAGGTGTTAGGTTAATTACTAAAAGTGTACATTCTGAAAATCTGACGGTTTGTAAAGGAGTGGGAGGGTTATAATTTTGCAGCAGTTGTAGTTCAAAATACGAAAATGTATATATCTTCTAAAGGAACCGTAGCGAAGTTTAAAAATCTCTTACTATGGCAGGTGAGTGTGTGAGTGAGACAGAAGACGGCGAAGACGAAGAAGAAGTTTAGTGAGAGGATATTCATTACGTATTTAAAAAAACATTGAGAGATGACTTTCAGTTGTACCACCTGTGCGAAGCCGGGGCGGGCAGCTAGTAGATTATTATACATGGGAAAGTAACTAGATTAGAAATGGTAAAGTAACTCTTCTGTTTGTATGATATTTTCTATATTAAATAATGGTACTTTTTTCCAAAATACCATAGCCACCATACCATACCATATTGACTTGTTTTCGACATTCCTTAAGAATTCCAATCGATAAATACCTTAATTTCTTTTTAAAGTTTTTTATAACACGATGATCTTAAAATGTTTTTGTTAAATCACCTAAAGAAGAGAATATATCTGTCTTAATTTCCAAAATAAAACAGCTGATTTACAAAGGGCGGACCATTCTAAACTGCTTGTGACATTAATTATGCATTTGAGTTGACTTATTGAACACTTATCTTGAACAGAAATATCATTGACATTTCAAAATTTCTCAAGTATGTCATGGTGAGGATATATTGCTAAAGATATTTTGTTTTAAGCTTTTTATATTTGTGTGTTATAATCAACATATACATATGTACATATATGACGATAGGAACACATAATATATATGAAGGCTTTTTTGTATTGTTGAGAAACTTACGATAACTTATTTACAAGTATCTTTTTATTGATTGTCCCTTGTCGTATTAGTTATGTATTCTGGCATGATCACTGTCACGTGTTCGTTACAAATACATTATTGTGCAAGACAGGCAATAAAATTTTGCAACAAGGAAAATCTTGATTGACTGACAAACAAAGAATTAAATACAGGGACGAATGAGAAGTGAAATGAAAAATGTATATATTCTAAACAGTCATGATAAATTAGGATTTCAAAACGTGTGGAATTTATGTTTATAGTGTAGTATGAAGATTAGAGGAAACATAAAGAGTAGAAAATAAAACACCCACGAAATTAGTTCAACGTCGTTTTTAACATTACAAGCTGTCATAATATGCAATTATAATGAATATGCTGTAGATTTAGCTAAAAAGCTCAACCTGTTGCCTGTTTTGTTTAAAAGGGAATAATAATAACATTAGCAATGTGCCTTTTACACGACTAACCAAACCGAAATTTTATAGAACGGGTGCGTACTAGCTGTGCCCGCAACTTCGTTCGCATTTATATCGAAAATAATAGGTTTGATCAGGCTGTTTTATACTTTTATTTTTAAACATCTAGAGCGTATCCACAAAACTATTTTTAAAATTGCTTCCATACGAAATAACGAGAAAGTTAAAGTTTTCTGTGAAAAAACATTATTTTTATGTTGAATTCTCATTTGTTACCTCAAGTAACTAAAGGATGGACTGTGTGATGGATGTGTGTTTGTGTGTGTGTCAGTTAACTTTCGAGCAAGAACCTCGAATTAGATACTTTATGTAATTCTCATAGTCAATTTAAACGAAGTGCTTAATAATTAATTCAATTATTTATAGTGTTTGCTATTCTGTAATGTTTTGTGTAAATGCTAGACGTCTACTGTGCAATTCAAGTACTCTGGAACGTCACTAAAAAGTTTGTATATATTTACTGTCTTAAACCTCAGTAATGTCAAAATTCTAAGGTTATTTCCCGCCCACTCCTCACTTAACACTTACTTTATAACTACAAGAATAATTAATTTTATACTTCATCATCATCATTCAGCAATTCGCACTCCATTCATCGTTAGTACGAATGAATGGAGTACGTATTTTTTTGCTTAATTTGGAAAATGTTTAGTCCTGAATTCAATTATAAATATTTTTACAAAATAAAGGAGAATTTAACATTAAAGTACAAGTACATTCCTTAATACTATTATAGTCTTCTAACATCATCTTATTATTATCTACTGGACTAAAGTAATATTAATTGAATTAGCCCAAGCCGAAAACCATAAAAGACACAAGTTTACATTGTAATGTTAACAACGTAGTACACGTCTATTACACATCAAGGCATTAAACACATCAACTCGGCAACAGAACTTAACCGTATCAACTCGAGCCGTTCAGAATTCCTTGTAAGAAACTATTTACTGCAACGGACACTTAACGGAATCGTAACATGCTCACGAACCGCGGTCCGGTGCGTTGTAACGCGGTTGCACAATAATGTTGCGGAACGCTGTTATTCATAAGGGAACTTCCAGTCGGGGAACAATGTAATTTACACTACACATTCGGATTCAAACTGTTTGAACTGGTGCGGCCTAAAAGTCAATCAGCGGCCACGAGCCGTAAGCTTGGCGTCGTATCTGACTCGACGTACCAGAGCTGCTGATCACAAACTTGTAGGAGAATACAAATAACCCATTTTTTACAATTGCTTAAATAAATGAAAAATATACATTATGATGTCAATATAGCAAAAATGTGAGCCTTCTGGTGTTTTTTGATAAACAGTAATCTAAGGAATAGAGCCTATTAAATAAAAGAATTTAAAAGAGATGTTTCTGTTTCTGGCTAATATTCTTCCAAAGCAGTAGCGTAACACATTTTGGTTCACTGCATTTTTGGTGGGTCTTGATCCCCCCAGGATTGGTTGAGGATGAATGCTGTATCATTTTAGTGCCTCATGCGCACAACTTGTGGGCGTACTCTACTACTCAAAGTGGGCGGAGTTGTCACTAGATTAATTGCCGCGTTCAGTGTATACATCAACAAAAATTGGTAAAGTTATAAAGTGCACGAATGGGCTGGCTCAACTGGTGCAATACCACGGCCTCAAAGAAAACCCGGTTGTGAAGCAACACTTGCGTTACATTTCCGAGAAATTAGTGAGGTTTTCGGAGGCCCAACTCCCTCTCTCCTTTTTCCTCGGCCCTGACCACCCTACCCATTTTCCTATCTCCTCATCCCCTTCTTCCCTTTCTACTTATCCCCCTCTCTTTCCCCTTCCCGCATACCCTCATCCCTCATTACCTTCAAAGTGAGCAGCGTATTTACGATTCTCGATTTGCAGTTGTTCATGGACGGTGGTTGTCACTTACCCGTCTGTTTGTCAGTCCCCCTATAATATGAAAAAAAAAAAAATACTTGCAAAATTATCGGACATGATATTTGATTTCCAATTAATGACAAACTATCTTGAAACCTGCAACGGTAACTGCCGAGTTATATTATATTGTAAAAAGTCATCATTCATATTCAACTTTTTCTGTTATTCAAAAATGTATCCAATTTTTTAATAAAGGTTGAATTTATTAAATAAACGAGTTTGAATGTTGGTGAATAATTTCCTTATTGATCTAATCGAATTATAACTCTTCCATAGACATACCGAAAACATCCAAAGTTTCTATTAGAAACTCATCGATCATTAAAATATTGCCAAATCATTACTTTAAACTTGTCTATTGGGGCTTTATCGAGCTAAGTTTTGTTTTCTCTGCGATAAATCAACATACCGTTCAAGGCAGGAATGGGTTATATATAACAATATATATAAAGGCTAAGTAATAAGCTTAAAGATAGACTATGGTAAATTCCAAGTCTACATACTGTTATTGCTATACTACATTACTTTTTTCTTTTGTTGCCGATTAACATCGGTATCTATCCTGACTTGTGACTTGTGCGAGCTTTATTGTCAGTAGAAGGTATTTTAAGAGGAACCTATAACTTTATAATTGTCAGATAATAAAAAGGAATATGTAATAAATATGATATATGTACATGTGTTATAAAAGCTATAAACTACTGTTGTTTATGCAAACATGGGCGCAGGACACTGGGAGTATGCGCACATGACTTAGGTTGGTAAATAATAATCCAGAACCTACGAACAAAATATATAAATACTGGGGGGGCTACGATATTTTATTAATTGTTTTAAATTTTAGACTGTATGGATCTATTTTTATATCCGTTTTTATATTTTTTTTTGAGATACTTCAATATTAATATTAGTATCAATTACAGTATAAAGTCTCAATTAAATAAATATACACGAATAAAATAGTGTAAGCGTCACAAATGCACGGCGATTATATGAAGTTTGATAACACTAAAAAAAAATTAATGAAATTGAAGTGTATGTGTGTTATGAAAATTAACAGCAAAGTACATATACGCATGGTGTGATTGTTTACACGCTACTTATAAAAAAAAATCAATTTATAGATAATAATAATTTATAAAGTTTGTTGCAGCTATACACAATACATATGTATTGAATTATATTATGTTTCTCAATTGAATTAATTATAATGTATAATTTCTACGTAGAGTATTAATACGTACCTAAATTTATGTTACATAAATATATAATTAATATGAGACATGCGTTAATAATTATTCAAGTTATTTAAAAATAAGATCGTTGATGCCACTAAATATCTTGATTTTTTGTAAAAATCTTGATTTTTTTTTCACGGTTTGATATAGTAAATGTGTCACTGGTAAATACATTACTTTTTAGCCATAGTACTTTTACCAGTGTGATTATGAGTAGGCAAAACTATACCCATATACATATACGAGTGTACGAAGCGTGTCATTATGAATCATTTATTCAAACTCAGCAGTGGAAGTCCTTCATCAGTTTGTTACACCGCTAGGGCTTGGTCCGCAGCTTGAATACTAAAATGCTGATTGTTGCGTGATATTTAGGTAAACATATAGTCTGTGACCTTCCTCATTGAACTGGTTATCGAAAATTATTTACTTACTTAGTAAATAGGTCTCTATGTATCGCTTGAATGACACCAGAAAATAAGAATATTTGACGAATAAAAGTTACATCATTGTATTCAATAACTGCGCGAAGTCGCAAATGGTAACACTGCATACATGGCAACTATGTAGCGATTTTTTAAAGATTATGATCTTCCAGTCTAATCCAAATGGATACATCTATAGAGGAACAGGTGCTATGTCCCTCCTATAAAACGAGGATCCTCTAACCAGACGAGGTAAACATTCAAAACATCAACCATTGGGGTGCTGTCCACCAGACGTGATCTGGTGGACAGCACCCCAACGGTTGATGTTTTGAAGTTTTAAATGCACGGTATTAGTAAAACGTTCCCAAAAATGAAGGCAGAATATTACTTTAATGATAAGTTAGAAAAAAAAAATTGATCCCGATAGAGAAAAACCTTTTTGAAATGTTTTATCAGCACTATTCACGTTCCATCATGTAAGCTAAATGAAATAAAAATTTCATAAAAAAAATCTACAAACATAGATACACAAAAATAAATATAGATACAAACATAAAAAAATAATAAATATATACAATAATTAAGTAAATAAAATAATAAAAATTAAATATAAAGATATACATAGTCACATTGTTCTAGCGTTCTGATGACTCTGACAGCTTACGGACGAGATGAGCTCGGGGTTCGTGCTATGAATAATAGGCGATTTGGTGCCATCCTGATTTCCTGCGGCAGAGAGTTCCAGAGGAGGACGGACTGTACAATGAAAGAGGAATTTACAGGAATTGTGCGGGCTCCAAGATGTTGGCGTTCACGAGTCGAAAGCCAATTAGACCATATTCCACTCCACCGAAAACTGCAATCATTAATAGCTAGTAAAATTATTTTAGCCTCTGTAGTGGATTCCACCAAACATACATACATACGCCACATGAGGTTACCTATAATGAACAAACAAGTGCGTGTTAAAGATGTGTCATTTTGGGTCTTAAATTTCTTATATTGCATAGGCTGTTGGGGACTTAGGTATCGATCACAAAATGCTACTAGGTCATCGCCTCGCATTGATATTCTTATGCATGACTCGTAGAACGGTTAGCACCGAGACTTTGCGGGTACTAGCGGGTGAACTTCTCATCTATCTTAAATAACCTAAGTTCCCTGTGTATGTGTATCTTAAAATATGGTACATATGATAGAAGGAGGCGCCACGTTACCAATTCCTCAAAAAGTTATTGATTGATTACCGGATAGTGGAGTCTCCAGTTCATCAGGGTTGCATAAAAAGTTTCAACTTCAGTCCATTATATTCTTTAGATGTATAGTCTTTTTAAAAGTAAACGTAATAATTTAGTAGTGAGTGTATTATGCACTTTATATTAGAATTCAGAAAGTGTAACAACTTCGCAGTCAAAAAATAATTAATGGCTAAATAAATAATCTGCTTAGTACTTTGTAGTAATTAAAAAAGCCGTCTCTTGCTAGCTATTGCCAGCTCTTCAGTTTTCTTTCTTTTATAAGATTCATACCTAAGAAATTGCCACGTTTAATAAAAAATAAAATATATTTGAACGAAAAGATCATTATTGATAAATTTGAACAGTAAGTGATTATTATCGACGAATGACTGACTTTGATGACCCTTAGCAAAACCGTACTCCATATTGTGAGGTTTATAATTAAATATATGTATATAGCTTGGGTATGTAATAATACAGCGCTGTCAATTTCACACTAATGTTACGACATTGACAATTCAAACCATTCCAGTCCTTCGTCTGTTCAAATTGTCAACATTTTGAAAACTTGCAATGGCAAGTTTTCTGTAGATACTGATCTAGACACACATTTTAGTGTCTGTCTGTGGTTTCATCACGAATTGGTGTACCGTTTAGTAGAAATTGTTGCGCTCTATACTTCAGACTGTTTAGACGAAGACAAATACTCTAGGGCATTTGTAAACTTATTGCAAAAATGTCCATTTCTGTATACCTTGTTGTTATATATAAATGTGAATGGACGCCCCAGCTATATTACAATAGGGACTGTGATTTAAATAAGAAAATAACAAAAAAAATCAAAGGATAATTAAAGGAAATTAATAATATACTGTCAGAAACAACATTATCTTCTATCATAGCTTCAAATAATATAACAATCAATGTTTAATTTACAACTAAAGTAATACAAGAAGTATACGTATCCTGGAGTTAGGCATCGCATAAAAATTTTATCTTTCAAACTAAATGATAGATATATGGATATTTAAAATATAGAATCTATTTCGGAAGCTGCACTAATGATGTTTATGTTTATACATGGACATAGGGTTTTTCTATTAAATAAGGAATACTAGCAACGTTACTAGTATTCTCGTCAACCCCCTAGCGAAGATAATGCTTGTGTTCGAAGTGGGTTCACAACGATAGTGCACTGGGTGGGGTTCGAATACGCAACTAGCGTTAGTGAAACTTAGCAATAGCAAATAGAAATTCAAAACAACAGCACACATATATTAATAATATAATCATAGTAGCAGCAATTAATGCATAATGAGTGAACATATGAAGCAATAGATTAGCGGTCAATCTGGTAATATTAAAGAAATTATTAGTCATAGGTTTTTGGTTCCAAGTAAACGTCCCATTGTATGTGATAGAATCTTGAGTAAATACAGAGGTTCTTGGCTTTAGGTTTTGGCAACTGTTTCGTTAGCAGGCAGAGCGATCTTAATGTTAGTCATGCTATTTACAAAGTTACTTTTTGGGGCACAGAATGTAACAGATAGTATTATTTATTGAGACTACAAAAGGATACGGAAGGATGAGGAAGGTGGAGAAAATCGGCAGTTCATAAGTTTTCGTTTTGGTCTTTCATTTTTTTTGAATAAATAAAACATTACCTATGCCATTCTAGGAACTATCTAAGTAACAAACTCAGCAACTAAAAACTTTTATAGGCGCTTAAAAGAGAATCTTATTTATACTAGAGTAAGTAATTTCGAATTTCAATCACTTCTTCACCACAAATGATAATTATGTATCAGTAAAAATCTCTCTAATACATTATATTTGTAACATAAATACGAATTTAAAGGAAATAAGAAGTGGAGAAATATCATTTAAAGAATTCAATATTTTAAACTGATCACACATGAACCATTTTGATTATCAGATAGATGTTTAAAATGGTTCATGACAAATTCTTGGTTTATGAGATACGGACAAAATTTATGAAAGACTGTTCATCCCATGGACACTTGCAATTCCATAGTCACAAGTGCCTTGCCAGTAGTAATGGGTAACGTCAATTAAAGATGAGGATGAGGGAGTACCTCATTTCACCTCATTTAAGTTGAGGACTTGCTTGACACGTGATCAGCTTTTTCAACTCATGAACTCACTAGACGAGCGCGAGGTCTGGCCTCAGCGCAGTATGTTAAGTCTTATTGTCTTTTTTCTCACACACTTCATTATCTTTCACAAACAAGGTTTAAGCGAAAAAAAAAAAAAACTTATGACAATCAATTACCAACCTTATTCGTAGATGGATAATAATAGGTATGTAATATTTATTGCTTTCAAATTCGTGTTTGTTACTTTATTATCTAAATATATGCTACGAAACTTCACACGCTCTTAATCTCATAATTCATAAATTCGAGCTCCACTCAAGTGATGCCGCATGCCGCGATGAACAGCTGGTTTAAATAAATGTCAACATTCCACAATAAATTCCTAAGCTATTGGTTTATTTACTCGTAAAATTGTCACTCACACCCTCACTAATTTGTCTACAAACAGTGTAATAATCGACTCACTCACTCATTACTTCCTAATGCCTCACGCAGAACGCGGAGAGCGCAGCCATATCACGCGAGAACGAGGAACGAAGAGCGAATGAGGACAATGAGGTGGTTGAATGTCAAAATTTGAGTAACTCTTTAAATTTTCCGCCACGAGTACCTCAAATGAGGCAACTCATGAGTGAGGAACGCATCACTACTTGCCACTACAGCCTTTTAGGTGGAAATACGCTAAAATATGTTCTTGAAGGTTTGAAGGAAATACGGCAGGTGAATATATGTTATTCGTCCCATAAGTAGCCAATTATCCAGTTCACCGAGATCGAAGTTTGTCTCGTTGGACGATGGCGGAAACCTGCGGAAGGTATAAGTCCGAAAAAATCCTATGGGCGCTCCCCTGGTATATTCAGAGTTCAAGCTGTAAAAAATTACATAAAGGAATTTAATATTTTGCACAAGAGAAAAATTCACTTCACGTTCTTAATATGAGAAAACGAATACACACCCATATTGAGACTTTGATTTATACGTTCATATACTGTTTCTAGAGTACTGTATTTGGTTTGTTTTACAAAGAATTTATATGTTCCACATTCATCATTCATTCATTCAACTTTTACACCCAACTATTATGAAAATGTATTGATTTATCTTATGAAAATATTGTATAGTAGTCTTTACTGGTTACTTTTGTAATGATAAGTGCTATTGAGAGCACTCTACACATATTTTTATTATTCTCTTTATTTAATCTAAGCAAGATATAAATTACAACTTAAATATATATATATGTATAAAAAAACAAAATATATTTAAAAATATAATAAATAGTGTCCTACCGGCGTCGGCTCCAAAGACAGACAGACAACCTCCTCACAGTTCGTGCCGTATCAGGAAGGGCCTTTTGCACCAGGACCTTTTTATTTATAAAATTCCTGTCACGACGGCCGGTAGCGACAGATCCTCTTTAATTATTGCAGTGAAGGCCCGACCCTTGACGCCCAAGTGGGGCAATCCGCAAGCGTATGCTGATCCGAGTCCTCGCTGCAGTCACAGTGGTGGCAGGCGGGACTCAGTTCTCTTTTAGCGACCGAGTGTAGGTCGGAACGAAAGGGTCTCGTGCTGCATGTGAGCACTTCCGCCTCCAAGTCCGGAAGTTCCGGCTAACACGCACGCCCTTTCTGTCGTTTTCTTTCCTATCTCCTCAGACCCACTCTCTTCTTTTCCCTCCACGCATCCCACATCCCTAACCACCCTCAAAAGCAGGCAGCGCACTTCCATCTCTTGACTCTCAGGTGTCTATGGATGGCGGCTTTTTTTAATAAAATAAAAGAAAGGTTTTCGGAAGCCCCACACCCCAATTGAAAAAAAAAAAAAAAAACAATCCCCCGTCAAGGATCAATTTTTATAAAAAGTAGCAAAGTTTTCTACGCTGATTAATTTACTTATTGTATACTGTCATGAAGACAGATAACCAATAATAATAGGTATAAAAAAGCAAAAAATTAATTATTTCTCTATACTATATACATATATTATAGTAGATAAAGTAACATAAAGATCTCTTTTATCTTTTATTATATTAAAGTAGTAGGTACACATTCTAAAGAAATATTAAATTTACTTAGTTGTTGAGTAGTCAGCCCACTACAATAGAAAACAACCTGCACGAGCACGAAGAGTGTACCTTACTATTTGATATCGCATGGTGTGACTAACAAAACACATTTTCTGAACATAAGATATCGTACAAGGAATAATAACTTCATACATCTCATACACGGCCGTCTGATTCCATCGTCGTCGTCGTCTGATAAATTACACCGATATCCAAAAGAAATGATCCTGCTCATCAAAAAATTATTTTTGTTGGGAATTGAACCTGAAACTCCTTGGAACTCAAGATCTCCATCTAACCACTAGACCAACATGCCTCTCAAGTAGCTGGAACTCGTTCAAACAATACAGTTCATGTAAAGTTTTAGACTGGTCAAGTTGTTTTTTAATTAATTCTTAAATAATAGGTAATTGACTGGTGAAACATTTGTTAAGTCAAAAGTAACAAGTGATAGCTGAAAGCTGAGCAAAAATAGGATTCTTGAGCAGCTATAAAATGAGGTCTAATCAAAAACGGTGATTGGCGTTATTAGCATTCTATTCCTGTACGAGCCACGCGCCGTATGAAGTAACAGCGTTACAAGGCAACAAAACCGTATTAACACTAACACTATGCAAAATCGAATGAATCTAGATCGGAAATTTTGTACATAGTTCCAGCTAATTACCTACAAGTGTAGTGTACATATAGGTAAGTGAATTTAAACAAATTACAAGATATCAGGTCGTCTAAGGAAAACGGCGTGTTTTGATAGTCATCATGTATGTAAGTTTTGCGTAAACGAGTTTTTTGTCGATTTGCCTTTTTTGCCAAATGGGGCTTTGCGGTCCTTTCTTGGTCTTTAGCAAAGGTTCAAAGCAAAAACTTTATAACAAATATTTTTAGATAATAATATGTCATATGTTATTCTAGAAGTTATGCAGCATTTTAAAGATTTTTCTTTTTGCAATTTCAGAATACATACGTTTCAAATATATATTTTTTTATGCGATTGGGGGCAAACGAGCAGACGGGTCACCTGATGGTAAGTGACTACCGCCGCCCTTGGACACCCGCAACTCAAGAGTCACAAGTACGTTGCCGGCCTTTTAGGTAGGAGTACGCTCTTTTCTTGAAGGTTTGAAGGTCGTATCGGTTCGGAAATACGGCAGGCGACAATTTGTTCCATAATTAGAGTAGTATTTAGAAAGTCAGGATTCTGAACAGCAGTCATGAAAACCTATTACGGACCCATATTCTATGCATACAAGCTTACATAATACAAAGTTCATGTCTTGAATCTATAAATCATGACTAACATTTATTTGGCATTGGTTGCTATGTGGGTATCGGTGTGGATTTAGGCGTGTAAACATATTTCTATTGAACAAACCTTTGACAACAATAAAGTTTTCTGTTACTACTAAAATGCTTACTTGTTAATGCCCTTTTAGTATACACAATAATATTCAGTACCACTGTCAATAAATAGAAACCTTTTGTTAAGTTGAAATCGTAAAGATCGGAGACAGAGTTGAGAGATGTTAGGTATAAAATAGCATGATCGTTTAAATTAAAACATAGTTTGACTTTAATGTATGTGAATACCATCAGCATCCACTAAGAAAAGTATACTTATGGATACCTATCAATAACATATAAATAACACAAAATTATGTTCTGTTTGTTAAAATATAAAGCACATAGGTTATGTACTTTCTTAAAATCCTTCTGGGATTTGCTTACCTATTTCCTTTGTTTTTGATGTTTGTCCTCTTAAATACCTACCGCATGTCCAGGAGTTATGCTATTTAAGTATGTGTTACAAACACAGGATAGTTTTCAGAGAAAAACATATCCTATTGTTACTTTTCCCTTTGCTTTTATAAAGTTGTATTACCGACGAGACAATATTATGCAAACTTCGAGCTTGCTGGGCTACGATAATGCAAGAACACTAATAGCGAAAACTTAGGACATAAAAATTTAGATTAATAGTCATTTCTGTGTTCGATGCTAGTCTTAGTTTTCTCTTTTAGTTTAGTACATCAGAAAGTGCAACTAACCTTTGATCGAGCTATTCTATTGAAGTTCAATAGGAGATATTTCAGTATTTAGTTGCTTAGGCTTCAAAACATTAACAATCGATAATATAATAATAACAAAAGGTAATTGTTAAACAGTACGTGAAGCAAAGAAGCGTAAACAACTTGTTAATTTGATAAACGATATAATACAAATAGATGATTTTATTTATAAAAAAATCTGAAGATATTTTCCACCTCGAACAAATCATTGTAAATATCCTCTATATTTAAATATCACTTATGCCTCATTAGTGTCAATGACGAAAGTAAATATTATAAGAGATGAATTGATGACTTGAGGACAATCGTAAATCATTAACAAATAAAAGGAAAAGTAAAAGATGTTGTTCCTGTTTTCCACTTCTCGCTTATTTGTCGGTTATTTTTGCGAAAGCTGAATTTTTTTGAAAACCTTAGAAAAACAAGTTATTCATATTACAACAAAACCTCATAAGAAAAATTAATTAAGAATATGCAATGGAATCCTTCCACAGTCCTAGAACAACTAGACTCAGAGTAATTTATAAAAGATGGTAGCTAGAAATTTTCTCTACATTTTTTTGTGGTGTTTGTATTAACGTTTTATTCTATTAAATTATTAAGAAGAAATTTAAAAATTGCACAAAACGCACGCTTTGTAAACAAGCATATTACAAAGTAGATGACAAAAATGATTGACAACTTGCTGGTCCTGCTCCACAGAGACTATAAATGACTATTCCTTTCGTTTTCGAATTCGTTTTTAATTCATTTTTATCATTTGACATGCATTTCTTTATTGAATTTTTCAATTCTTATTATTATTATAGTTGATATTGATATGGATTGATTTTAACAGTAATAGAGCCATGCTTAGGCACGAATGGGGCCGAGCCGGCCCATACCAGCGGTGCCATACCACTTCCTCACAGAAAACCGGTTGTGAAGTAACGCTTGCGTTGCACGTCCCCGAAATGAGTGAGGTTTCTGGAGGCAAAACTCCCCCTCTCCTCTTTCCTCTCCCCTCATCTCCTCTCTCCTCTTTCCACTCACTTACTATCAGGTAACCCGTTTGTTCAGCTGTCCCCCTATAGCATAAAAAAAATACAAACACATACAGACATATTTTCATAAAAATTAAAAATGGGTTTAGATTGTAGGTATGTATTTTTTATTGTATGATATTTTTTATGTAGAAATGTTTGAGTAATACATGTGAAAATTGTGTAACTGTGTAAAACTTGTTTAGATTTATTTTCTATGCCACTTGGCAGTTCTAATAATGTGATGCTCTCCTAGAAGTCCTGCCAATGGTTTCGTATGTGTCGGGATATTCGGCTCCCTTTAATATGGTTTAGGTGGACGTTGGCTGGCGCATGCATCATGCTCGGGAACGAGTGTCGTTAATCGGGGCTGGTCATCTTAGGACTGCTATTACTTAAAATATACCCGGTAGTAATTATTAGAATTTATATTTCAGAATGATGCATTGCATTGTCCTCACATTTTATTATACACTTACAAAGTGCAACAAGAAAATGTTTAAAGTATTTGAAAAAGAGTGTCCCGTGTGTTTCTTGCCTGTTCTTCTCCATAGGATCTACGTATTGGAACAGGCAACTAGCTTCACTGCTGACTTAGTCTGACCAACTTCTTCTCTTGACAATTCAAAAATACTTATGATTTTGATATAAATTAATGGTTTTGATTTTAATTTAGGTTTTTGAATTTAATACCCTGTGCTACAAGTACAGCGTAAACAAAATGAAATATGCTCGAATTTTCTGTGAGCAATGCTTAGACATAAGTGGGCCGTCTCGACCGGTGCAATACCACGGCCTCACAAAAAACCGGTTGTAAAGCAACGCATGCGTTGCATTTCGCAAAGCAATCTCCCAATCTCCTCTTTCCTATTTACTTATCCCCCCCTTCTTTCCCCTCCCCGCCAATCCCTCACCACGACGGTGACCGCCACTTGCCATTAGGTAATCCATCTGTTCGTCTGTCCCCTATATTATAAAAAAAGTTGTGTTTCAAATTATATTAACGCCTATGTGTGTCTCAATTTTTTGGTATTCATCATAACATACTTGTGATGTTGAAGTAGTTATAGTGCTTTAAGTAATAGAATTCAGATTGTAAGTGTGTTAGTTTAGATATAATAAACTTTACAACCATTGTTGGCCTCTGACAGGGTGCTTCCGACTTTCTGACCAAGTTTATTTTAGCGTGAATTTATTAAAACTAATGCTGAACATTTGTGAGTAAGGAACGACGTGAAAATATATACTCCCTACTTGTAACGCTTACATTTTACGAGTCATTATTCAAATGTAAATGGCTTTATTTAATTTGGTGGTGACGCTTTCTTCGCGGCTATGGAATGCTTAAATATTTTAATGTTTTATGTTTTTGTTTTCAGCGCAACCTTGAGATCTCTCATATGTTTTGATAAATTACCTGTAATAACTAAAGGTTATAATTAAGTATAAGGTACTTTCTATCCCCCCTACCTTGTCAGTATCCCCAAATTTTTCCATCTTATTCCTAAAAGTATCCGGATGACGGCAGTAGGCTTGCCCACTATTACGTATATTGCACTAAATTATTTTCGCCACAAGAAAAACAAAATCAATTTTTTTTTAAATCCCCACGACGGTTTAAAAAATATTGAAAAAGGATATAATATATTTAAGAACTCACACTAATCAACCACAAACTGCATAAAAACCGGACTAGTAGTTTTGGTTTTGCACACACACACAAAAAAGTGTTTACTACAGCACCCCCTGGTGAGTTGCCACCGTTAAACCTATCCAAGAACTAATCTGTTCCGTCGTGTCTCTCTGTCTGCCCTTCGGGGACACAGGCTTGAGTGAATGTATGTATGTATAAGGTACGCCTGCTGTCAACAAGCTTCCCTCCCGTATCTTCGAATTGGTACCGAATACATACATACAATCACGCCTGTATCCCTATCACATGGGGTAGGTAGGAGTTGTTATTAATGTCCACACTACCGAATATATTTTAAAGTAATATAAATTAATGTAATTTTAGTTTAAAAAAATCACAACAACAATCAATCAACAAACAATCGTTCGATCTTTTGTTAATAAAAAATACACAATATGAAATGAAGCAGTCATAATGAAGTAACCTAGATCTTATTTAAATAGGCATAGCTCCTGTACATAAATAGCGCTTATTAAAAAATTCTTAACATTATCCATCATTATCGTTTAACAACAACTTTACTACAAAAGGGCTTTTTCTAGGTAAGAACTTTATATTTATTTGACTAACATTTTATTTTTGCTTACGGCAACAACTTATATTATAAATTAAAATATCAGTAAAGTAAGAAGACCCATGGTTTTACGACTTGGCAACTGTGTCAATCCTAGTTCATTAGGTATTAAAGCAATAAGACACAGACAGTTGCTCCGATATGTAATTCTAAGAGGAAGTCGTATATATTTAAGAAGAAGATATTAAACATAAATAGACTTCAGTTACCTACACGTAGAAATAAGTTACCCCACTATTGTATTGAGCTTAAAGCCTATAAAGGTAGTGTAATTATGGTAATAAATACATGACAATAAATAAATAAGATAACAACATTTAAGAGGTCAGAAACCTGAAAGAGGTCAGAGCAGAGAGAAATAAAATAAACTTATATTTTTTATATTCGTTCCAATTGGAGCCGATAAAAATAACATATATACATACTCGTAGGTACAATAACCAGAAATCGAACGCCTGCTTAGAGAATAAGCTATAGGCAACGTTTCTGATGTGCCCGCTTAGTTTCTTAAGCTACCGCAGCTCTCGGTGTTATAAGAATTAGTTGTATTTAACATTGAATTAAAACGGATAAAAGCTAAATAATACGTCTCTATAAGTTAGTACACAGTTTATATGTAATCTAGTATTTATAATATGAGGCAAAACGATGTAATATACGCGATGTGAGGTCAAGGGGAGAGGGTGAGTAGGGCCTCCGGTCCCCTCACTCACTCGGCAATACATTACAGGCATTGCTACTCCAGTCGTGGCTAAGCATGGTTCTAATACGGTAAGAATATCTATCTTGTTCTAAGCTAGTGCAACTCCTATAATTCAAAACAAATCGTTTTAAACTCAATTTTAAAAGACGTAAAATACATACATTTTAAACTTTGACTTTGAAAATTAATTCTTATAAAATATTGTTCCACATTTATATACAGAACAATGTACAACAAAAAACTCACTAATAATAATTAGCGATTAATCGAGTTCAAAGCTATTGCTGAATGCGTTAAGTCTCGAAATAAAGGCTTTATCTTTTGGTCCGTGACGTCAGGATAGAATCAGGGGCTGAAGCTGTCATGATCTCGCTCCACTTTTGTTAGCCCCATTAAGAAACCTTACATGATAAATTAGTCTTTTCTACATTAATCTTTCATTGCGGTTTCATGTAACGTTTCAGTGTCGTTCTGAGATCTTTGATTATATTTTATGTGTTTCTCTCCTAATTTTGATGAGTGGCAATTTATTGAAAGTTTATTCTTGGTCTAATTAATTTGAGAAATTAGATGAAAAAAGTCATATGTTCTAAAAGTATTTTACAATACAGTTACTACATTTTACTTTTTTGCTGACTTATCATAAAAAATATATTTCGATCCTTTCACAGGGTTTACTTCTTTCACGGATATTGTCATTAAAAACTTTTTTGTGACCTTTTTCCAGGACCCTTGTTTTATAAGATTTTCTTGGCACAAGGTCGAGAGTAAGCGAACAATAATATCGATGTTTTCTTTACCGTATCCAATAACATTTACACGTGTATATTATGTAATTTGGTATTAACTGGACAACTTATTTCAATAAAACAATAAACTACAATTTTATGTAATATAAAATAGGCTTCTTCTTTTTTAAAGAACAACCTGAGCTACATAGCTAAGCTAAATGATGGCGCTAAAATGATGGATGGATCCTCCGTCCATGGATATCTGCAACTCAAGAGTCGTAAGTGATGAGAGATTGGGGTATGCTACGAGGGGAAACAGGAGAAGGGGGATAGGGAGATGGGAAATAGAAGAGGGGGGATGAGGGGAAGGGAATGAGTGAGGTTGAGTTGGGCTTCCGAAAACCACACTAATCTCGGGGAAATGCAACGCAAGCGTTGCTCCCCAACCGGTTTTCTGTCAGACCGTGATATCGCACCGGTCGAGCCGGCCAATGCAATATACAAGAGAATATAATTTACAGACCATATCTAGAGTTGTGTACTAGGTTTTAATGAAGAATGAAGATTTTATAAAGTTATACAAGAGTGGGTTTTCCTTTCTTTAAACTATTAGTTATATAACTTGAGAATGTTATTTGTTGCAATTTAATAAGGTATTACTTACTGATATAATTTTTAAACTCGTTTTTTTAAAGGTTAAGTGAATTTGCTTTCCACACTTTCACGCCTCTTCCTCCATCTTAATTAACTGATCATTACAAAATTTTCCAATCATGATTTTGATGTCACCAACGGATATAAAAACTACGTGAACCAAGCTGCGAGCAAAAGCTAGTATGCCTGATCGCTGAAGTGCGTTTCTGATGATCCGTTAGAGGGCTCGGAGTTCCTGGCACTAGCTACTTTGAGTTATTGGTATTCCTGACTTGCTTGAGCTATTGCTTAGACTCCCCAATCCATATCTATAACCATTTTTTATTTCTTTTTCTTTGTATCTTCCCATATCTTGCCCATATACTCCAAATTTTCCTATCTAATCACCGAAAGTGCCCAGTTGAGTAAGCTTGTCTCCTATTACGTAAGTGGGATTAAATTATAGTGGGCAAAATGTGAACGGCAACACCGCTGCTCATTCCTTCGAGGAATCAGGCGTGAGTGTATTACGTATTGTTACGTATGTAACAATACGTAATACACTCACGTCGTACGTAAGTCACTCACGTGTTGTAAAAAACCGTAACACCTCACAAATATTTGCATTCATAAATTCTCTTCATTGCGTAATATTTTCATCTTCTCTAATGAAAGTAGACATTGTTTTTAAAATAGGAGCAGCCTGAAAGATTCTATAGTAAAATCGGTAGTATACTTAACAATACTACTTACCATGTGTGTAAAGCGGTGGGACGTGATATTTGACAGCCGCTGTGCAGGCTATTGCACCAGTGCCGCCACCCAGCTGCAGACCGTGTGACAGCACTTGTACAATAGTGCCAACTATAGTAATGGTCCAACCCCAACCACCTTCAGGGTAGTAGCGACGGGCGAGAGTGAGAGCGGCTCGAGCACGAAGGGCTGCCGCTGTCTCTGCACCCACTGTAGCTCCGGCACTCGCACACCTAACGTATCACAACACTTTAGACATCCAACCTAACAGGACTCATCTACTGGAATTCACTGGCCCAGTAGACAAATCCCACTATATCTCATCATATACAACCACTGCACTAACCGTCGAAACTGAGCCACTTCACGTGATGCTTCATATCCTACACTCTTTGAACGACCTCGCTCCTGTTTTTTACTAAACATATTTGAAGAATTAACTTGATTACTACTAATACCACATGTACACAATAATTCTTCAGGCCTAGGTCTCGGCATGTTGTGAAATTTTGGCGTATATCTTTCACGACAGTCACATTCGGGAGTTCTCCAGGACAATAGACGTTGCAAAAGAGATCGCCGACGGTAAACCGATTTTGAACCACATTCAACTTGACCAGTATCAACGGGGAATGATGGAAATCGATTGCCAGTACGGTTTGAGGTTCCGATTTGTCGACGGTTATATGAAATTCTTTTTCGGCCATCTCTATTACCACACGCAAAAGGTGGTAAGAAACTTTCAGTGACGGAGTCTTTTTTATGCTCTTCACCAGTTCCTCGTTCCTTTTTTGGCGCGATTCCATTTTTTATTTTCTTGACGTCTGTATGAAGAGATTTCCAAGTCGCGATAACTTCCTCGCGAATTGGTGGGTCACTGAAATTTGGAATGGTGCTGGAGTCGGTGATTTTTTTTGTAACCCGATTATCAGACTCTGATGTAATAGGTATTACTCGAAGTTGTGTCGGTAGGCTTTCAGATCGGCGCAACGTCATTGTCAATTTGATTTGATGGTCTCATTTTTAAAACAACATTGACTGTTTTTAGTCAAATTGAATGCAGTACTTTCTTCAGTACTTTGACATGATGATGCAGTAATTCTGTAACAAGGAATTTATAAACTTTATTAAATAGAAAGTGTAACAACATAACAAGCGTTTAGATAATTATACTATAAAACACAATAGAGATTTAGTTTTTAACACTAACTAATAAAATGTTTAGTTAGCCTTACCTGTTGGTTTTTTTGGTTTGGTTCAAATTTAGTACCTGAAATTTTACCCACTTCCTGTTGACAGATTGATCTGATATTTCGACACATCTTTGGTTCTGATGACAATACAATTTAATATATTCAATATCGTTGTAAATCCACGATGGCCGCTGCTACAAATTGGCGGATTACATAGATATATAGACATATATACATACTAGTAGAATACTTTACACTATGAAAAATTTTAAAATCTAAGATTGCCGCCGATTACATATTTACTCAGGTTACACTACGCCTACGATTTAAATTTTTGTGTGATAAATTGATGATTAGATTGGTGTGATGATTGGTACCTACCGAATTTTTATTTAGCTTTTAGTATTATCTAGATCATTATTATTATTATTTTCAATAAAGCAGTTTAACTTAAAAAAAAATTCAGTGGAAAATTCATTCCGTGCTTTCACATTTTTATTCAATTTGCAACATAAATCAAGCTATGAATTTCCACCACTGAACTGTCATTATATTTGGACTTACCATACCATGTATGATAACACATATAACACATGGATAGCACACATACAGCTTTATTGTATACGTTTTCACATACTACATATACTGTTTAAAAATAGCTTTATGTAATTTCTCTATATATACTTTAAATACCTATTCCAAAACTCAAATATGTACCCCGGTGGGCAAATTTTCAAACTGAGCCAAGAATTATCATGACGTAAACTTACTGTCAAAATAATGTTATTCGAAATCTATTGCCTTTAATACTTATAATATGTGTATTTCCTAAAATCATTCTCTTTAATACAATGCGAGGTCAGTTAAATATAACCAGCCTGTTTATTATTGAAATTAAATATTCATTAATTCACAAAATGTTATGTAAATATTTGATTTAGAAAATAAAAGGCAATAAGGCTATTCTATAATCTACGATAGTCGAAAGGGATGCTGGCGTATATAAAGTAATCCATGGTCATTAACAATGTTTCATATTTATAAAACTATTAAATATGTATGTAGTATATGAGGACTTGTTTCTGAAATAGAATTTTATTCCATTTACACTCTTTTTTATTTTAATAAAAAAGAGTGTAAATGGAATAGGTCAACCACCTGTAAGTCAAGGTCAGCGATTGCTAAGATACTACGATTTGAACGATACATCTTAGGACTTATGCCAAGACATTAAAAGCAATCTTCTTGGTGATAAAGATCTAACAAAACATTGATTTGCCCTCTTATAGTACTTTTAAATCTTATACTTTAATTGCTGACTTAAGCTTTAATGTATAGATCTATTTATGAGCTGAAGAAGCCTTGTCCATTATAAAGTTTGTCTCTCTGGAAGAAACGGCAACCAGTAATCAATGTATAAGTTTATTTTTATTATTTTGTTGTTTGTTTCAGTGGTGTACAATAAGGAATACAGTCCTCTATTGTATTATGTAACATTCAGTAAGTACAGCAATAATTGCGTATTTTAATGAGATAGGGGGCAAGCGATCAGACTGGTTACCTGATGGTAAGCGACTTCAGCCGTCCATGGACACATGCAATTCAAGGGTTGCAAGTGAGTTGCCGGCCTTTTAGGTTTGAGTACGCTCTTTTCTTGAAGGTCGTATCGATTGGTAAATAGGCAATTTGTTCCACAGCCTGGTTGGCGAGGCGTCGGTTGCGTCAAGTCATATGCCAGGGCGAAACCATGAAGACATGATCTCCCCACATGATCTGTTTTGCGTGAGATAAGGGATACGGCGTGATGGGCGTTAAAGTCGTCAAGGAAGACGATCTCTACGGATGGCACCGGTTGCAGCACAGAGTATGTAGCCAATTGGACGTGATCGATGAGTCGGTCCAGTTCAGTACGCTCGCAGTCATCGCTGTCTACACGGAACCACAAGATGGAAAGGTCAAAAGAGCCATCGAGACTGCTGAGGCGGCGAGAAGTTATAACATCTCTGACGTAAATGCACACACCAGCTGCAGGAATGAAGGAGTGTTACAGTTAGTAGGAGAGGTAGGATGTGTCTACTGGATATGATATCTGCGTCTCTATCAAAAAGACCAAAGCCGGCTTTACTGTCTTGTGATTGTGGTGGATCGTTATAAGATTGACGCGTAAGCCCCTGATGATGTAGAAGTCAACGTTAAGAATGGCAATATCTGAGCGTGGTTGAGAGTACCCCAGTACGAGAAGCAGGCATGGCGTCTACGTTCAGATGCATCGTATTCAGAGTCCAAGGCTAGATTCTTCAACGCTATCGCAAATGGTACCCCCCTTGGGCTATCATATTTGCTAACGAAGCTATCATCCTAGGGGAGAGAATTTTGCGCTTCCGGAAACCTCACTTAATTCCGTTAAACTACTAACTTAACTACTAGTTAAATAACTGACCTACAATAAACAACTAGATTCTGTAAGGTCATGATATCACACTGGTCGATCCGGCCTATACGTGTCTAAGCATGGCTCTCCCACGATAATTTACAAATTGAATTTGTTTAGAAAACTTGTAAACAAAAGTTTATAGACATTTAATGTTGAAAAGTTATTAATCTCCAGTCTAAGCTTCTGTTGCTGTTTTTCAAGCTTCTGTTTACAAAATTTCCAATAAAGTGCGATCAGCTTGTGGTAAAAGTAAAGTTTTTACCACTATTATTGCATAAATATCGAACTATATGTCTTCTTCTATAAAGGGTCTCTTTAAATATCAAACAGGTACGATGTTTTGTATTTTTAACACAACAAAGAGACTCACTGCCATTCACTATCCTATAAGTAACAATATTGTGAAGCTTGTAAGTTTTATTACTTTAGCAGTACAGATTATATCTCTAGCTTCTACCTACGGCATCGCTCGCAGTAGTTTAAATACTACAATCGTTATACCTCGATTTTTTTAAAATTATATTAAAATTTAATAATTGTGATTTGAAAATATACTCTTAGAAAGCCTTTATTAATCGCTCATAATGTTATTTTTCTATAAGTGAAAAATCTTCTTTTTATTTTATTTTTTATACTATAGGGGACAGACGAACAGACGGTTCACCTGATGTGACAACCGCCATCCATGGACACCTGCAACTCAATAGTCGTAAGTGCGCTGAACGTGTTTGATGGTGATGAGGGATGGGAAGATGCCTTGAGGGGAAATATATTTTATCGAGAACTCAAGTAACGGATCGAGTGTATACTTCAATTAATTAATTATTGGTTAAGGTATTAGTGTTTGTAGAAAAGATTAGATATGGGTGTGATTGTGACGTATGAAATAAAAGTTCTTTTAACTATTTTTGTGTGTCTCTAAAGTTATTCTATTATGCCTGGGGAATAGCATCCCAACCTATGTCCCTTTCTGTTAACCTCACAACGTGAATGCTAAAATGTGATTTTACTAAACATAAAAAAGTTTTGCTAAGCGATTTATAAAATCAAACGTATAAACACTTTTACGACATAATTTAAAAACAAATGCAAATAAAAACCTGAATATTGAATATGTACCAACTCTATAATGAGGGTTAAACGCCGAACTTTTCAGACGTTCCATTCTGTTGGCTATTCATAGTCGGTAATTACATGCGCGGATTCTTTTGTTGCCCTCGCTTTAGCAGACAATTGAATTTCAAATCCATTTCTTTTTGGTATACTTGGGTGATCCCTAGACACGCTTATATCACTGCTTTTTATAGTAAATGATCGCAACTGCTTCGTCTATGGTAATGTGTCTGGGCTATGAATTCCACGAGTAATATGGCGATGAAAATATTTTCACCTATACCACCTATTTTGATATTCAAGCTATTTTTATAATGTAAACTACACACATCACTCACTTACTGACCAGATAGATTTGTCTTGTTTATTATAAAATTACCTATAACAGTGAGCAGTAAAACTGAGTGGTAGGTACTTTTCACACCTGCGCTGTAGACAATATTACAGAATTTGTTATTATGTAATCATTGTATGAACGACCTCTTTTTGCACGTAAGGAATCTACCACATAACATATCAGTTTATTTCAACGGGTTTTCATGAAAAAGTAATAAATTACTGTAGTGAGCTACACTTTTAACAGGAAAACTGTTTACACCTTATTTTAATATAGCATTCTAATCATAACTTATAATATTATAAATGTAAATTGTTTTTTTTTAATTAAATTTGTTTTGTTACTTCTCACTACGCCACCAAACATAATGAAATTTGGTACACGTTTGTAAGGTTAAAAGGCACTCTTCAAGAGGGTATCCCTCTTGAAGAGTGCCTTTAACAGACTGACCAAATATACATTCTCACGAGTTAAGCCGCTAGCCATGGCTCATGATCAACAAGGAAACGGAAAGTTATAATTTTACTAATGTTATTTGCTGAGATTAATAGAATAATCCGTCACATGTTCAGTAAACTGAAAACAGTAGTGGAATTGGTGGTAATTGTAGGTCGTGAATTATAACGAAAGATCGACCGAATCTTGACTTTGATTAATTCGAATAATCAAATCACAATTTGGGACAACTGCCGGCCTCGGGTGCTATTCTTTGATTTGTCACTACACAAACTACTAGAGAAACCTAAGAAGCCCTTTAAAGTTTTAATTATATGAGTCTCGAGTTGTGTTTGATTTGGGTCCGAAGTTATAAATGTTCATGAAATAGATTTGAATTAAATAATAGAATACTAATATATATATTAAGTATAAATAGTTTTCAATCGCACGGTTTAAAGGAAGTTGAAAAATACACTGATCACAATTAATTTATATTATACTTGGTTCCTAATGGATAAACCTATAGAACCATTTATAGGTTTATCATATATATTAACTAATATTAAAGGGTACAGCGGTTAGGTCGTTTTTTCGTTACATCCGTTTTTATCCGAAACACTTTATGAACTCGTACATATGAATTCCCTAGCTTATGTCCCTGAAGAGGCAGACAGAGGTGTCTCAATTTGTTAAACATAATTAGGTCTCACTTATGTAGGTAATAGCGGTCAAGCTTATAGGCGTCACTGCGTCATAGTCGGTAATAGAATATAGAGATAGAAGGTAGAGATGGAGTGGCCCATCTCTTCCCGTACTATATTCTACTCCACCGAAAACGACATGAATATATTTACTTATTCATAATATTAACGTATTATAATTTATTATATAGGCGTTAAATATGAAATAATATTGTATTTTTTAAGTTATTAACGAAAAACAGTCAAAACAGAACACCGATTTCACCTTACAATTTATTAGGGACACCTTTTACTGTTTACAGTTTAGAGTCAATATGAAGTTATCTATGTATTATAAGTAAAACATTTTAAGATAAATAATTCTTACGTGGTAGAGCGAAGTCATTAGTGAAGTTTCCGGAGGCCCAACTCCCCCTCTTCTTTTTCCTCTACCCTGACCCCCCGCCGCTTTTTAAATCTCCTCATCCCCCTCTCTTTTCCCTCCTAGCATACCTTCACCCCTCATCACCCTCAAATGCGGGCAGCGTACTTACGACTCTTGAGTTGCAGATGTCCATGGACGGAGGTTGTCACTTACCATCAGGTGATTCGTCTGTTCGTCTGTCCCTCTATAATAAAAAAAAACAAAAGATAATGAACGTGTACGGATCTGCAGTGAAGTCTAATATTTACTTCGTATGGTAAGGTCCGCAGCCCTACTTTAGTACTAAATAGGCAAAACAGAACTCTAACACATCTATGATGTCTGTTGCGTTTGCGTTCGTCACTCACTTGTAAATTATGTATTTGTAATTTTTACTAATTCTATGCTTATGCATCAGGCAAAACTATGAAACTGGTACTTGAATATTTCCAGAAATTAATGTCTTGTATTAGATATAAAATTAAAATAGACTTTCTGATATTTAACAGGACAAGTTCAAAGATCTGAATAGCTAAACGTGTCGTACGTTACTTCATGATATAGTCAAACATACCAATTAAACATTTATTTTAAGTGGCGTATTGACAATAAGACTTTCTTATATTAAGAAATTTAGCTAAATTTTGGTAATTTAATTAAAGAAAATAAATATTGGCGAGATTTTTAATTTATAAACTATATATCAATCTCAAATCTTAATGAATGACACTGATGTCAATGGAATATGAATGCTAAAGTAAAATTACTATCTGATATCATTATACTGTAGTCACGAATGCGGCATCATCTCCTAAGGCTTATAGAAATTTATGATCAATTATTTTGTGATTGCAACGTGACTTTTCTCTTAAAGGGAGATATGAAACAACTTTTACAAGAAGACGGAGTAACATTTTGTGTATACGAAAATGAAGGTTATGCCAATATTATACTAAGCTGTTATTTTCATTTGTTTAAACGAATTTGAAGCTTCACAATATTTTTGTTTTGTTCATTGCAATTCTAAAATTTATTTATGATGCCGCTCGCTGCTTTTAAAGGTTCTTAAGGCTTAAAGTAATTTAATCAAGCAGGAATACTTGTAAGTTTTTGATATTGATATCGGTGAGATGTCTGCGTGGGATAAATGTTGAAGGTTTTTAATTTTGTTAAGAACTTATCGAAACGCTCATGTTTTCTGTGGAATACTTCATTAAAGACAGATTCTAAGGAGAGAGGTTTATCAATATAGTAGAGCTTGTGCAGAAAATATTCGACAAGAAAAGTTCACATACATCAACACGACGTTTTTATTTGTATTTTCAAATTTCAAAATATGTCTTTTAAGAGGTAAAATATTTTTTATTGTGCTTGGCTTCGGTCTCTTTATAAGGAGATACTTACCCAGCAGCAGTGCGCAAGCAGCGTTCAACCAGGTACACGTACACTTGATGCTCGTATCTTTCATTTTTAGCTAAGAGGCCCGGGAGCTGCAGTTGCATATTGAATTGTTAGTTCAAGACGCTAAAGATAGTAGTAGATAGTAGTAAAGTAGTGGTGATGGGTGGTGGTTATGAGACAATTTCAGTGAGTATCCAAAAATCATACTGCCTTCCGGACTTTTCGTTATCACAAAAAAAGGGGTTATATTTAATAATTCAATGTAACGATATTATTAATGACATGATTATTTCTTAACGAAGGTTTAGATGACGAAGGATTGAATTGTCATGAATATTATTTATTTATAGCCAACAACATTAATCTTTCTTTTAGAATTGATATATCTGTATTGTCAACAAGATCCTCATTATGTTAGTAATTTCTGTGAACTTCAAGGTTAAAGAAAGAGCAATTTGTCTCGAATCTCGACTTCCCTTATGTCTATAAATTACTTATGGCAACTTATACAAAACCAAAACAAGTGATGACATACTCCTCTGGTATCTGAAAGGAGATAAGAGGAGTTTGAAAGAAAATATTACAATTTTTGGAATGTTTCTACACCACATTTCGAATTCGCATTAGAGGTGATTTCTGTCAGTAAAAAGTTCTAGTATACGTATTTACAATACACATATATGTATATATTGTAAATAAGTATACATAATAACACACAGGACTATGCAAAAATACCTAAGAATGATATGCGTACCAATAAAATATTGAGCGGTAATCGAACGAACCCGCGTTATTGAGGCACCACAGCTGCACAGGTCGTATTTTTTATTCAAGTGTGGTTGTCTTGAGTGTGTCGTAACTCAACGGTATTCGTTACCTGCCATTATAAACACCTTTGGCACTCCTGGAGCTGATTTAAAACAGGACCATAGAAACAAAATGTTGCTTCGGTACACATACATACGCGTGAAGTGCATTAACTCTTACTTCAGAACAGTTGCTCAAATTAACGTGGTACGCGTTAGTAGCAAACGTTCAAGAAAGGATGAATTAGGACTATGAATAGCTTTGTTAATAAATATGATGGTTAACGTATGCGAACTGTAAACAAAACAGAAATTCTATCGACATTAGCTAAAATATTTAAAAACTCTTGAAAAAATGTGTTCAACTTTAAACTCAAATCTAACGATCATCTTTAAAAAGCTAATTAAACTTCTGGGAGTAGTAAAGTTGGGGAGACTGGTATTATACTGACATATTGTCTAATTATCTTTGACCGGTACGAGTAACTTCGTGATAAATAAATACCCACTAAAATATTAAACTCAATTTCTTCTTACACATAAAAATAATGATCTTAAAGGGATGTAACTAATTTTATCAGCAACGTTGGCAGAAAAGCATTTCAATATGTAATAATATTAATATTATACATGTTTGTGTGTATGTATCTATCTATGTACATATGTATGCATGTATGTATGTTTGATTCTTCTTTACCATGCCCTAGAACTTCAAAGGCTTGATAGATTGATATATTAGGTATCATTTGAATCGTTTTGATAGTGGAAGTTACATAGGGTATAATATATTGAGGTAACATGAACAAAGAAAAGAGAGGAAGTTAACAACGCAGTCCGTTTTTTTTTAAATTTAACTTGTTATCAAAGATCTTGTATACAGTCGAAAACTATTCGTCGTAGACATTATTTAGAAAAATGTAAACTCAAAATCTAGTTAACTTCTATTAAGCCTTACTAAAGAGATCTTGATGAATTTAACCTCGGTTACCCGTAACGAATGGATCTAATTATGTAAGTTTACGGTTCCCTAAATGTATGGTAGTTGAAATTTGAAATTGAATAGTTTCTACACTATCCACTAGAAATCCTTTGCAAAGGCTATCTTGTTGAAGACAGCTGTAATTGTTTCTATATTTAATATCATTCATACTAAACATATAGCCCGCTCCTTTAAAAGCCCAAACTACATCATGATCGATGAACAACAATGCAACAATGAGCGGACATATTAAGATAATTGTATTTAGCTTATTTATCACCTTAAAATTTAAACTGTACAACCTTGAGTAATTAGATTATCGAATACGGGGCTTTTGAACAGACGGGTCATCTGATGGTAAGCGAATCGTAAGTACGTTGCCGCCTTTTTAGGGCACTATGCACGTTTCGTATCGGTCTGGACAAACGGCAGGCGAGAATTTGTTCCACAGGCTGGTTGTGCGAGACAAAAAGCTTCTGGAAAAACCCGCAGTGGTGAAGTTAAATTAAAAGTAAAATTAAGAAAAAATTGACGAGTTGAGGTCCTTTGCCAATAAGTCAAATCTGATTTGACGAGAATTTGCAGAACGCAGTAATTCCATTCTTATATCTTCAAGTACATGTATTGTTTCAAGTATTCAAGATTCAAATTCACTTGAAAATTACCGTCAGTCAGGTAAAGGTAAAACGTAAACAAGGACGCCAAGAATTTAACTTTCATCTAAAACTTTATGAAGGGTTTTCTGTTTCGATTTTGTGGAATAGATGGAAAAGGAGAAAACTAGTTCTAAATTTACACAGTTTACACCGTACAAAAGTATTATCAATTTAATAATAAGATTATCTGAATTATCACTTTGAAAGTATTTTAACATTTTTGGAACGTAACAGCGACGACCAACCACAAAATTTTATATCAAATTCTTCAGTGGTAATTGGTAATTGTTAATTGTAGTTTTGTAGGAACCGTGTACCAGTAATATTGCTACAAAATGTTTGATTATGCCTTAGAAAACATATTGTTACATTAAGAAATTCTTTTCTCTGAGATATGGTCCTATTATCCAATGTATGCCTCAGTAAATAGTTTGAGAAATCGAAAGGAATACTTGAAACGCATATTGTTTTCGAGTCATTGAAACTGTGCACTATTGAATATAGTGGACCGTTGATGGTATACATTTATGATATAAATCATAAAAGAAAATGTTATTCATTGACTTGCAATTCTAGAGAAATCTAGATCCAAACATTAGTATTGTTTTTTCTCGCTCCTGTTGCATCCGCATTTAAAAAGAAGAAGAGAAGACAAGTCTTATTCGGAAAATAGCAGCTAAATAAGTCAGGTATGTAATACTTGTATATTAATTAGAAAAATTAAAGACAAAAAATAAACAAATATATTTTTTACCTATTCGGTTTAACAAAAATACGTACTAATTATGCCATAAAAAACCATACGATCATAGGAGCATAATTACATAATAAACTTCAGAAATTATAAAAAAATATAAGCTCATTTCATTTTATCTAAGCTCTCAAAACTATTTTCTAAGAAGTTAGCCATCAAATGTGTGCTTTCAAGATGTTAGTGGTCTGTATAAAATGTTTATATATTAATTTTTTTATTCATATTCTCATGTTAGCGATTTGTAAGTTTTTTATGAGAATAAATTCTTCAATAGTTATGTATACACTTAGTTAAGTTAACAATGTGATTAATTGTTAACTTAATCAAAAACGTAAGAACATTTTTTTAATTGCTAGAATTTAGACATAGCGGCAATCGATTGTCATAATGGAAACTGTTCTGTTCTTTTACGAAGCTAAAAGATGAGTTAAGTTAAGAAGAGTTAATAATATATACTGACATCATTGTCAAATTAAGGAATGAATACAGTAATCCCCCCTATAACACGGTAGATTGGTTCCGCGTTATAGGAAAACGTGTTGTAGGAATATTCCCGTATAACGCGTTTTGTATAAATTATTCACGTTTAACTTTTCTCGCTAAAAGGGGTTTAAATAGAATATGTATTCAGAAAAAACTATATTATGAACGAATATGTACGTTTTATTAAAATCAAACTAAACTAAGAACATTTTAAATAGAATATACAAATTTAATAAAATAATTTAATTTCATTTTATAACAACACAATTGATACAAGTGCACACATGTACGAAACTAATTATGAACTGTACAAATCATAAAACCCCGCGTTATATGGGGGAATGCCCGTGTTATACGGGGGATTGAAATTGCGTAATATGAAAAATGCGTCATAAGAGTACCGTGTTATAAGGGGGATTACTGTAATTGACTTTTGATAAAAGTAGCGAACCGTCTCCAATGCGCCTTTCAAATTCCCTTACATCATAAAAACATGCTATTAAAAAAAAATCTTAATGTAACGTTATCTAAAGAATTATTCTCTAACTTAACCGTTAAGGAGCTGTACTTTCCACCATCAGCTCAGAAACTATTAAGATTTGTGTATCTTAATACTTTTAGAAAGTATAGGAAAACAATTATAATAATAAAAACAAAAACCCGACTGCGTCAATATCTGCCACCTTTATTGAATTCATTGAAGAACTGAAAAGATAGAAAGAAGATTTTGATGTGAATATTTTATTTTGGTTTTGAATAATCGAAGTTGACAGTGTTCACAAACGCAGTCGAAGGCATCTGCTCACTCCGAGACTTTGTGAGAGAAAAATATCAAAGGTTTTCTTAAATATATTAGGTACAGTAAATTTCACTTAAAAGAGTAGGGGGAGCAGCAAAAGTAATATTTACCTAGCATACGCAATGGATGGTGCAATGATTTTTACTATATATAATGTTATTACCTCGCCACATTCAGAAGTCTGTATGAGATCCCAGCAAAATCATAGAAATCCTCAAATTTCATAAGCACTGACAAGGTTTTACCCGACTGCAAAAGAAGGAGGGTTATGTTTTCGAGTGTATTTATGTATGTATGTGTATTTCTTTGGCACGCCCTAGAGCCTAAACGGCTTGTCGTATTTGTATTTATGTGTTTACACGCTCACTTCTCATAATTTGGTTGGTGATATAGGTGCTCTACCTATATCACCAACCAAATTATGAGAAGTGAGCGTGTTATGAAATATTCAAATTAAAATCTTGCTTCTATATTCAGTTATTCGATGAATTTAATAAAGATTGCAGATATTGACGCAGTCGCGTTTTTGTTTTTTATTATTATTTTTTCCTATACTTTCCTTTTTTTTTTTGATTTTTTTAAATATTTTTTGTCGCTCACGAAAAAGACGAATCTATTGACCTACTCACGTAAAAATCATTGCACCATCCATTGCGTATGCTAGGTAAATATTACTTTTGCTGCTCCCCCTACTCTTTTAAGTGAAATTTACTGTACCTAATATATTTAAGAAAACCTTTGATATTTTTCTTAGGAACTCTAGCTTGCAGTGGGTATTTTTTAAAAAAGAGTCGATTTTTATCCTATTGATATTTTATGACAAATCATTAAATTTATTTCGTTAATGTTTGTATTTGTTTGTACATCTCAATGACAATATACTACCCACTTGTACTAATTTATACATATGAAAATTTTACATAACATTTTTTTCCGACTTTAAATGATTGTGCGTTAAGTTATAGATCATGTCAAGTTTGGCCTTAACAATTGATAAAACACGTAACATAAATAATATATCGATAGCAATAAGGCCGCCATTTGTACATTATATATTTGAGACGTGTATAACATGTATTATATTTTACTGTACGAATGGTATATTATTAAGAGTTTTCTATGTATCTATACTTTAAACTTGAACAAAATCACGTATTTCGTTTTAGGCTCATACCTAATCTAGTACTTTCCATTATATTCGAATTTTGTAAAGAATCACCTCCATTTACTAGAATTTTCTATAAAACACCGAAATCACAAACAAAAACCCATAGAGTCCTCCGGGGCTTGAACTCACGGCATTCGGCTTGCATCCGTAGCCACTACCGCTCAGGTACCGTGACTTGTCATTATTCCTTCGAAAAACTTCTATGTATTGTTTGTCTGTGCAGTGACGTAGGCATGGCGTCACATTTGTTTAAAACAAATGCTAATATTGTATTCTCACGTTCAGAATCTTTTCTGTCTTGGGATTGTAAAAAAATGGTGAGCGTAACGAAAATGTGTGATTGGCACCAGGCAATGTGAAAGTATTTACTCAGAGTAAACACAATAATACTTGAGCGTGACCACTTGGAAATTGGATCACTTAGCTTGGCTTATATTACACTACACGCATCATTTTTAATGATAGTCTGCCTATTCTAACTAATACTTGTAAAAATTATGTTTATGTGTAAATTTATCTGTAATTAAATAATTTTATATCAGCACGCTTGCTATCTACTTCTTAAACCGTGTAGATGGACAATAAAATAAAGTGGCAACACGCATTTTCATCATTTGTCTAATATTTACATCAAATGCCCCAGTTAAAAGTTCCGGAACTGTAAAACATTTAAATGCAATTTAGTTTTCAATTATTATTTTTTTAAATCCCTTTTATAAAATTGTCATAATCTAGTCATATTTATAGAGGCATATGAATGAAACATTCTTAATTTATGACTTTAATGTTCACTAACTGCATGTTATGTTTACTTATATGAAGACATGCATTTCTTCACATAAGTAAACATAACATTTGGTATGACTTTAGAGTTCTATATAAAATAATATTAAAACACTCGGTCATACGGACTAGTTTAAAACCGAAGTGAGTAGAGTTTGTAGGGCAATATGTGTGGGCAGAATGCCACACAAGTGTTTGCGACGGGCGACGAACTAGATTCTCAGATATACTTATTTCCAATATACTGATATCAACTGTGTGCTGTACCATATGTACACATGAACAGTACTTTTTATAAATTCCAATTACTTTCCTGACAAAATATCATTAATAATGGTCCTTATCGATGCAAACATTTTTATATGATAACAGTACCTAAATTATTATTATTTTCTATTCAAGAGCTTTTAGTGACATATATTTTAAAGGTGGGAGAGCCAATCGGCACGTATGGGCCGGCTCGAACGTAGTATTACAATGGCCTCAAAGAAAACCGGCTGTAAAACAATGCTTGCATTGTGTGATCGAGTGAGTGAGGCTACCGGTGGCCCAACCCCTTTCCCTTCTCCTTTTTCCATTCCTACCTCTCCCGTCCCCTCATTATACTTCTCCCTTTCCCTCTTCAATTTCCCTACCGTAAAAGGTCGACAGCACTCTTGTGACCCTTAAGTTGCAAGTGTTCATGGGTGGCGGAAGTCACTTACCATCAAGTGACCCGTCTGCTCGTTTGTATGTATGTATGTATGTAGGTACTAACAAGAATAATTGTACTACCGAAACCTATAAGTATCTGAGTATACGCAGTCATTATGAATCTTTGAATCTAATGAGAAGCAGGCCTTGCAGGAGCGCTTCTCTGGCTGCTCGACAAAGCTGCTTTTGTCAGGCGGTAACAATACACGTGCCAGCAAGGTTGGGTCGTGCCGGGGAATTAGATGCACTTGATAGACGGGTCCGGACAATGCACGATTCACCGTCACCGTCGAAGTCTTCGAAGGACGGTACGGTAGACGTCGGGTATGCAACCGTCCCGGTTGATCTATTAGGCATATTATTTCTGGTTATTTTCGACTTGCCAACGGTGAGTTTGAGCAGGCACAACCACAGAGGATACTACACCAATTACAGAATAGTTTCAGAACAGTAGTGATACGATTCTAATTTGTGATCATCATCTTAAAGCCATAAGACGTCCACAGCTTTACCTGGGCCTCAATAACATTCAAAAAGACCGGAAGCGACGAACTTAATCTTTACATGGTCATTTAATTGGGTATTCCAGTTAGCACGCATTTGAACGCATCTACCTGTTGGTGCGCTAAGAAAATCAATTAAAGATATTTATTTTTTAATATACTTAGCTCACCAAAAATGTATTGAGCGGGGATTTAACTTATAAATTTTTGATAATTGATAATATTTTTATCCAGGTATCATATGTCTGAAGACTGACGACAACAAATTGTCTACGAACAATGAGTTAGCTGTCAATACTATTATTTCGCGTCAGTTGAGAAAAAAATAAAAAAAATAATAAAAAAATAATAATTAACAGTGACCAACTGATGATTTATAGAATAATTATCATATTTTATGCAATGGGGGCAAACGAGCCCGGGTCACCTGATGGTAAGTGACTACCGCCGCTTATGGACACCCGCAACTCGAGAGTTACAAGTGTGTATGTAAACTTAATTCGTTAAACGTTATTAGACAATTACAATTCTATCAAATAAATAATAGAATTCAATAAATTATAGCCTTCTGTTCTGTTCTAAACAGGTTTGTCCACAGCAACCCCGGTTCTAAAGAAGGAACTTAACTTAAGAAGGGCTACTTTATTACACACAATACACAATTATATAATAAGTAAATACCCATCTTGCTTGTTGGTGTGGAAAGCTATTTTTCTTAGATCACCAATTACGATAAATAATACTTTTGGTGCGGTTTGCATTGGTGCGATTCAAATTGGTAAGCTACTTGTTTCATTTCATTCGTGTGTCAGTAGTTATTTCATTTAACTTCTAATTCTGTATAAGTAGAAATCTAGTCGATGGAGTTTTATATATTTCATGGTTTGTAAGTATTAAAACTTTATGTGTTTATAAATTTGCTGATTTCAGTAAAAGTTTTTGTAGTACATTGTATTTAAACTTGAACCTTTTGATACAAATGAATTGAGCTTGCATTGTCCCTTTTAAGTATTTTATGATACAACTTGTCGTTGAACAGTCTAAATTATATAGTAAAGTATGACATATTTTTCAATTGGGACCAGGGCACAATATTATTACAGAGTTACAATATTCATTTCTTAATTCATTCACGACAATGCAAATCTGTATTTACAGTACATACAGTATATACAGATTTGTTTATTGCCCATTCACCTCTTAAGCATTTAGCGTTAACTTTAGAAACAAGTTCAATTTAGCTCTTTCTGCTTATTTTTTTTGTTTTCATGGTTTCTAATATAAAAAATGTAAATCCTAAATCCTAAATTAAATGACAGGATTTAACTGAGGGAATGGAGCAATTGTTTATAGGAAATAAATTAACTGAAATTTATTTAAAATTTTATATCTTACTTTGATTTCGCAGATTGGTTATTATTATAACTTTTATAAATGGCAACGTGTTCTAAACGTGTTTTATCTTTCACCTTGTGAATTGCACGAATGGCGTAGCGGTTTAAGTGGTCACCTCGCCACCATGTTGCCGCGCCTAGTATTGTGGGTTCGATCCCTGCATGGGACAACACTTTGTGTAACCCTCAAATTGTTGTTCTGAGTTTGGGTGTTCTTTGTGTCCGTTGTTAAAATGTTTGTAAAGACTCCGCGACACAGAAATTAATACTAGAGCGCAAGTTGTCTATACGAAAAAAAAAATGGTGGTTTCTAAAATTTTAGATTTTGTTTGCTGCCTTTACACTAAACGGTTTACATATTTAAAAGAAAGCGGCTACATAAAATTATAGAATTAAGAATAAAATTTTATATTTGGGAAAAAATACATAGAAGGTGATCAGGAGGGAGTAGGAGGGAAGGGATGGAGGAGAGGAGAAGTTGCTCACTCCGGATGTCTTAATAAAGCTGTTCCCGGATTCCTCCTATTTCAAGTGCAGCATGGCACACCGTGTGGTTTTGAACTCCGGTGGAATGACGGCCCGAGGGGGATTCCACACGAAAACAAAAAAAAAATAAGAAGTTGGTCGTGGTATTACTCCGGTCGAGCGGGTCCATTCGAGCCTAAGCATGGCTCTCCCGCGGAAATATACGAAAGCTACAAAAGAACGCTTGCTGAGCTTTACAAATATTGATATTAATAAAATATAAACTGACTTAAGCATAGGCAGACATTCGATCATTTTCAGTTCGTATATTGCCTACATGAATCGTTTTTGCACCTTGAATACTTCTTCAATTAAAATACAATTATATTAAAAAAATATTTAAAATTGGTGCCATTAAGCCGTGGCAAGTTGTCAACGTTGTGGGTGTATTAACTTAACTAAACCAAAATAATATATCGCAAGATTATTTAATATATTATGGACATTAATTACACTTATTGGTTAAGATATGTTTTTATATGAGTACCGTTGTTCGCCCAGTGCTCGACATTCTATCGTTATCATTGGTTTTATTTAAAAAAACATTATATAAAAAAAAAAAACACAATTTAACAAACCGGAGCAAATGGTTTTTCACTATTTTGTCTCTGCCTACTTATGTCAAAATAATATAAATAATTTCAATGTTACTTATATTTAAAATATCTATATATATATTATAGGATAGGGGGCAAACGAGCAGACGTGACACCTTATGCTAAGTGACTACCGCCGCCCATGGACACCCTCAACTCAAGAGCCACAAGTGCGTTGCCGGCCTCTTAAGTAGGAGTACGCTCTTTTCTTGAAGGTGTGAAGGTCGTATCGGTCCGCAAATACAGCAGGTGACAATTTGTTCCACGAGCTGGACGTGCGAGGCAAAAATCTTCTGGAGAAGAGCACAGTGGTGGAGTCCCAATCATCCAGATGATGAGGATGGAAATTTTGTCTATAGTATTGTCTATAGGACGATGGCAGAAACCTTCGACCGTTATAAGTCCAAACAATTCTTCAGAACCCACAACACACATTATACAAGCGATAGAGCATGCAGAGTGAAGCTACATCTCTACGCAATGCCAAGGTGTCAAGCCGATTAGAAATATCCTGTTTTCTAACATTTCATTATATACATATGTAACTGTGACAAAATAAATTTAGTATAGATTTTATTTATGTAAATGTGAAAATTAATGTTTCTTTTTTTTGTAAATGGAGACCCCCTCGGGCTGTCATTCTTTGGGGATTTTAGGGGGAACAGTGTGTCGGGATTTAATCGACTAAAAGCACACTGGTCCATACTGCTTATAAATTAGGTTCTATATTAAGACATCCGTTCAGTTGAGGTCATCCTCCCGGGCCCGCTCTGCCACCTCCTTCTGCAAAATGACGCCCTCACAGTATATTGCAACCGCGGTAAATTCCTGTCACAACTGGCCATGGAGCGTATGACAGTTAGTAGCGAAAGATCTTCTCACTCTTCGCCACTCATGTACCTTTTCGGGCGGGGGTTGCCACTAATCGCCTGGAAGTCAGGCGATTTCATAAAACCTAACCTAACCGAAACCTAAACAGGGCTATTAATTTAATAATAAATTATTGGTGACAACGTCAGCTGAAACGAGAGCAATTGGCAACGGCAAAACTGTATAGGTGTAAATTAGTTACTTCTACACCTTTGTAAAATTTATTTTATATTACTGTCGATGTTAGATAGATTACCTTACCTTTGATAAGTTTACTATGTACTGTAGTAGAAAATTGCTACAAGGTAAATTGAACACTTCAATTTGAAGATTACAAGATGAGAAGACAGAACCATTACAAGAAAATCGTTTGCGATTGCAGGGGTTTTATTGCGGAAGGCTTTAGCTATATAACATTATGACCTACAAGAGCTAGTTAAACTACAGGGCAGACGTCTCGGAGTTTTATATACACTGTATTACAGAAAGGTTTAGCCATTTATTTTCAAGTCGTGAATAACAAAGGAAAGCTCATGAAAATATGTATCAAAGACGTAAAAAATATTTGAGAAAGTGGAAGTACTGACAGGATTAAAATGTCAATATATATATGTGTTATTTATAGTTTTAAAAAAAGAAAGCAACTGATGATAATAAAACTATAAATGTAATAAATTGCAAGGACATTGTCAGGATTTTCAAATTTTCTGAAATCTACTAGTGCAAAAAAGATGTTAACAAAAAATTTGATAAGACATAATGAATTAATTAAAGTCTTTACACAAGGAAAGTTACAAACCGAAAAACTTGCATCAATCTTATTTGTAGCTGTCTCAACTATGTAATTATATATACAAAGCTTTGAAAACAATTCTAACACACGGTGTAACTCGTGTAGATATACATACATATGGCATTAAATAGTGCTATGCACTAGCCGCAGGGCAAATTGAGGGTCTATTTTTTTGCGTATATACATCAAGTGACCAAATGTTTGCATTCAGGAAAATGCTAAAAACTATCACACTCAAAAGTGTTATTTTATGACAGCGAATGTAAATCTACGTAACTTCATTAATGCTTTATTTTCCCCGAGCGTGCGGTGTTCCGGAATTTTATAACTTGGAGACTCGTCGAAAAAAATATTCTTGTGTTACAAAAATGTCAAGGCCCAGTAGGCACACATAGTAATTTAAACACTGGAGCCATATTTGTACAAAAAGTTTATGGGGCCAGCTTTTAGATGTTAACATGAGCTTTAAAAAACATTCATAACCGTCGTGTTCAATATCGTCAATACATGCATACATAATACGTTTATGTACCATTTTCGCATTCGATTATTGTAGTGGTCTAGGGATCACCTCGTCTACTGCCACTGCTAAGAATATAATTAAACATAATTAATGGTCCACATACTGCGTACATTCCTTCTACCCATGTGAGTAGAATTAATAAAATGAGTGGAATAAAGAGGGCTGACCGCATTCCGGAATGTGTTCTATCGTTCTATCGTCCTGAAAGAATAGCGAATACTAACATTCTTTCTTTAACCAAAAGTGTGGCGGTCACTTGTGATTGATCATGCTACGTTGTCGCTACAATCATGTCAGTTGTCACATATTCTAACGAATTATTTCCAATTCTTTGTATCAATACAGTATATATGTTAATCGACCAAACACGTTTGCTAATATCACTTCTATATATAAGAAAAAACTTACCAAGTATGCGTTATATATTATGTACATTTATTATGTAGGGAAGAGTGGATCATACGCACGCGAGTGAACCAACATTTAGTAGGTGGTGTTAAATCCACTACCTCTCTCAGCCGAACCTATACCGTTGCCAGCGAACTAGAGCGCCAGAACGTAATGTGTAGTTCCGATCAACAAACAAGAACAAAACTAAATTTGCATGTGGTTAAAACTTTGTGTCGTATTTAAATAAGCAATATTTCTGAACTTTGCTTATTTTGATGCTTAAACAATAAAGTAATTCTTATTAATTACAAAAATAAAATTGTATTGACTTCTGAAATAATTGTTTTTTCCTTCCTTTTACAACTCTTGAGTTGGATGTGTTCATGGGTTGGGTGTTCACTTACCATCAGGTGACCCGTCTGCTCATTTGACCCCATGATTTAAAAAAAATACTTTCTATGAGTATAAAAAAATATAGTGATTCCAACTTTTATCTACTACTTATTCTAATACTAATAATTATCATAGTAGAGAGAGTGAGAAGGAGTATCATAGAAGCGAAAGGTGAAAGCACTTTAAGTGCCATTTACAATCTTGTTTTCTTAGTAAATTTCGTAATAAGCGTCCTCGCTAAAGAGTAGGCACTTCGCTATCGACAACGGTTCCGACTACTCTTTTAAGATAATAATCGCATTTTCCAAGTTTTTAAGCTATACGATTCACATGAGAAGAAACCTTTGAGGTAAATTAAAGATTGTGTTAAATTTTGTAACAATAATTTAAAAAAAATCTAAAAGTTATAATAGTTTAAAGAATAAGAAATACAGCCAACAGTAGGAATTATCAATATTGCAACCGTTCAGTTTTCTAGAACTAACTCAACTACTATTCAAAATATTGTAGAAATAGCTTGTTACTTCTTCTTTATAATAAAAAAAATGGGAGAGCCATGCTTAGGCACGAATGGACCGGCTCGACCAGAGTATTACCACGGCATCACAGAAAACCGGTATACAAACAATGCAATTGTATACCGGTTGCATTGCATAGTTTTGGCGAGTGAGTGAGGGTTCCGGAGGCCCAACTCCCCCTTTCCTCGTTCTCCTCCCCTCCTCTTTCCAATCCCTTGTCACTCCCAAAGGAGGGCGCAGCGCACTTACAACTCTTGAGTTGGAGGTGTCAGATGGACCGTCTGTTCGTCTGTTCTCCTATAATATAAAATAAAAAATATTTTAAAATTTTGGTAAACTTACGAAGTTTTATGAAACATTCTGCATTACTTTAGCTTCACTAAAGCGATAATATTTTTGGTGAACCACCCTTTTCAGAAGATTAACTTATTTGCCCGTTTTTGCAGAGCAGATCAAAAACAAAAGGGTGACGTCGGCATTTTCACAGCTGTTTCTTATTGTGTTTGTATTTAATATTTAACAAAGAGTTATGAAAATTATATTTTTGTAAGTGTAAAATTAAAAGTAAATTATTATGTAGGTACAGATATTATATATATTCGGTAAAATATTTTACTGCTCTTTTCTACCACCTGTAAAAAAAGGTGTAATAAAATTATATGCAGCCGACTTATGCTAAACAAAAAATGGATTTTGAATTAGAAAAAGAAAACATCGTATAATGCTACACATTTCTTAACAACATATTATGTTATTTGAAATGCAAAGTCAACTATTCTTTTTGTCTGGTCGGTTATAATTCGGCGCTTTACTAAAGCTCTAATATAATGCGAGAATGTAAGAGTTTTTTGTACCCTTTTTAATCAAATTTTGCCGACATGGGAGCATAAATCAATCACTTAATCAATCAGCTTACTGTAGTCCACTGCTGGACATAGGCGTAACCCAATCAATTTGAAAACTTTGGTTTGTATGTAGAAAAGTGCACAAAGATATTTTGTATAAGTAATAATTTTGTGTTATATATTTTAAAAAGGTTTGTTAAAACAGCTAGAATCAGCTGTACATAGAAAGTCAAAACAATGACAGTCAACTTAATTGGATTGACAAGTTATACTTGTCATTACAATAAAACCAACGTGAACACTAATCATTTATGAAATTTGATTACTAGGCGATCTTTAACAATAACTAGATATCTCCCACACGGCCGTCTGATCCCTAACTAAGTTAGAGATTTTACTATGGTAACAACATTTCGGTTAAACATACTATCTATATAAGTGGGAATCCGAACCACGACCTCATGTTTAGCAGTCAGGATCACCAACCACTATCCCCACAAGCCATCAAACGTTTAAATAATGTAAACAATTACTATTTTTGGTGTCTTGTAGTATGTATACATATGCTTACACCTGTGTCCCTTAAGAGGTAGGCAGAGGTAATACACCCCCCATTTGCTAATTATAATATGAATTAATATGTATTTGGTATACATAATTTATTTTCACTTTCATTATGAAAAGTAACGCACTACACATATTTTTAATATGTTTATGTATGTATAATGTATTCAAGAAGCACGAAAAAAACAAACTGAACTCAAATACATGTTGATTAATTTTAATTTATATTTATGAAATTATTGTGGACGATCACAACGTATATGTTGTATTTCCGTATGCTGAAGTAGCATTTACCCTAAAGTAACTTAAAAATGTTCGATTATTGTTTACAGTTGGAAGGATAGTTGATGAAGTTCAATGTTTACAAAACACCCAAAAAAATAAAAAAATTGTTTTTACTTACGATTAAGCACACAAATATAAAATCGCGATTCCGTTTACGTACAATTTCGATACGGTAAGTTCGCGAGCGCGCCACTTCACACGTGTAGCCCATGCCGACGACGGCCTCGTACTGCCCGCCTGCCTCTGATAAAGGACGCTATTACTGATAGTGATAGCGCACTACACGCAGACATTTCGAGAGAACGTATTCACCCTTTGCAGCCTGTTATAATTTATTTACATAATAAAAAAATATGCAAATTAAACGAACGTTGCAGCCTTTCTAGGTTACTTTACTTATACCAATTTCAGCTCCAGTACCTGGTATGATTAATAATATGCTTCGTGCCTTTAATATTCGGTATACAGTATAAAGTTATAAATAAATAAAAAAGTACAATTTTCTAGTTAGTTAATGTTAGTTTTCTATATGACTAACATTAAAACACGAGATGGCTGGAGGAAGAGTTCCGTACACACGAAAACAGCTAGAAAAAGGAATCTATATTCTCCAATGTATAGGATCGGTAAAGTCTTATTTATGCCTTATGTAGGTAAATAGTGTATGCTAGATCGCTGCCTTACCAAGGGTTTTTCTAAAGCTTTATGTATATTCTATGTAAACATACATGTAATAAAAGGCCTTAAGGTCCTAACCAGTTTATTACTCCTCTTGATAATCGGATTGACAACCAATTTTCTTCAGAGGTAGAAAGGCCATTATCCGGTAAGGTTTTAATGACGAAATAAGGGATAATCATTTATTATATATTCAGATGCAGATATGATTATTAATAATATACGGATATTGAATATACGGATAATTTAAATACTTAAATGTGTAAAAATTAATTTAAGAATATATTAAATTCAAATCAGTCACCTAATGCCATCTACATCGATGATGTGATGTGAATAGAATTATGTGATTGATTTGAATTTAATATATTCTTAAATTTATTTTCTTACCTTTGTCTGATTTTTATTTGGGGTCAGTAAAATGTATTCTGTTCTTTCATTTCGTCTTTCCACTGCTTTTTGCTTTTTTCTTACCTTTCTTGCCATATTGTCTTTCACGCAGTCAATCTTTCCTTTATTTGTTCACACTCTACTCTTGTATGTACCCTTAATATACTTACTCTGAGACTTCATGTAGAAACACTTCTAATTTTGTCAGCGAAATAATTGCCAATCTTGTCTTACACTCATAATGCTGGATTCTAAAATTAGGTATTTATAGTAAGACTAGCCGTGTGTCGTTTGCTGTGTTGTGTTCTACTAATGTCACACGATGAATAAAGTAAGCTCTGGTTCTGCTGTCGCCGCCGTCGGCCATAAATATTACATCCATGGTTAATGACTTTTCTGGGCATTCGCTCACATTTGCCACTACATTCTGACAGATTGTCATGCAGTATAGAAGTACCAATAAATTTGTTTATCTTATTAATTGATTTTAACCCAAAAAATAAACATTTTAATCTAACTTGTTATTTATATCACTGAATTATGGTTGGACTGAAAATATTGACGAAACATATGCGATGCCAATCATCATTTCTATTTGCTCTTGAAGTATGATTAAAACTTCATCAAAGCTTTGCTAAACTAATGGGTAAGAGAAACTAATGTGTAAATAAGAGGAAATAAGAAGTCCGTTAATGAGCAACAAAGTATAGGATTTCCTTTGATAATGATGTTCTACATCTATGTGTTTTGATGAGTTTGAAAAGCTTATAATATTATTTGAAGAAATGAGCACAAAAAAAAAACAAAGCTACGAAATCGAGTTCATTGAATACATTTTGTTGCATTTTTGTATTTAGCTACTGTACATACAAAGTAAACTCAATATTGGTACAATCAGCAGCAAGAGCCGCTTTTAACTAAAACGAATAAAATAATTTACTTATATAAAACTGCAATGAGATAACGTGAATTTTAAGCAACAATTTCAAACATTAAAAGTATATACACATGTAACGAAGAAGTAAGCGTTTTAAAGTTAAACTTCATTTTTTTTTGGTATATTAGTGTATATTTCAGGAACTAGTGTGTAGACTACTCAATAACGAACAAAATGATGTATAAATAATGACTGTGCAGTGTGCATAAACAATAGCAAAAGTTATTAACAAGAAACGATTTAAAAAGTTTTGGGTGTGTTGCTACGAAGTTCAAATGTTTTTGAAAAATGATAGAGGTAATCTGTATCATTAAAGTTTTGAATAATTTCAACACTTGTCTTATAATTCACAAAATGGAAGTACAATCTGACTAACTAGTTGGTGCACCGTAGAGTGCACTCGACTGATACGTACGAGCGCACAGGATTAAGCCTTTGCCTGTGATTGGAATCTTTATTTCTAATTTACCTAAATTCTATATTTAATTTGTTAACAATCATGAAACAGAATACAAAATGAGTGCAAAAGTAATTTAAAAATGAAATTAATGTAGATTGCATAAAATGTTCCTCTCAAATATGCGACAAAAGCTTGTGTTCTATCTGTATCAATATACATATGTTAATTAAGAAACTGACAACAGTTGAGGCTTGCCTGGATCACATTTTTGTGAAGTCAAATCACAAACCACGTAGTAGTAGTAGTAGTAGTAGTATGCTCTTCGGACATAACTGACCATGATCTGGTAATACTTGGCTTAGCTCTAAAAGATAAAAGGTTTTACCTCAGAATAGAAAATATGTAAAACGATATGTGGAAGCTATAAAGAGGTAACTTATGGAGAAAGACTGGTCACTACCATCTAATATCAAGGATATAGAAGATGTTGTAAAATCAATCTTTGACCCACTTACCGAAATAATCGATAAGCACACGAAACAAATTACAATGAGCAAAATACAATATAAAATCCTGGATCACTCAAAGCGGACTACAAAATTAAAAACTTTCCAACGATACAAATATTCCTAAAAAAATGTGGAAAACCATAAAACTTATGTGTCACTTAGCAGAATCAGGAAAAGTAAGTAACGAAAGTCTGGTGCCGCTGTCAGTTCCAAACCGCACAACAATTCTTAGAAAGAACTCAGTGTTTTTGATAAACTGATTATGTATAAGCTTGCATAGAAATCGCTGTAATTGTGTGATTCGTGTGGAAATACAGTTTTCTTTTTATATAATAAAAGTTAAAAAATTCCTAATTTTTACCTTTTTATCATTAAATTGACAACATTAACTTAGTTTAAATTCCCACAATATTTTTAATTTTTACAACTTTAGGGTGTTCATTTAAACATAGATATTAAAGTGAAAGCCAGTTTTGAAGACCAGATTTGTAAAATATGAATTGGTTATTTTTTATAGTTATAAATATACTTTTTCACTAGACAATTAATAATAGGCGGTAGCGTGATGGCTGAGGCGTCGGACTTGCGATCAAGTGATTGCGGGTTCAAACCCCGCCCAGTACACTATCGTCGTAAACCCACCCCTTTTTTTTTTTTTTTATTTACTTGTGGAAACCCCCTCGGGCGAACAACCCACCGGGGTTTTCGGTGGGACGGTGTGTCTGAATTGAACCGACTAAAACCACACGGTGTGCCATGCGGCTGGCCACTATAAAAACCCGACCCGCCCACTCAGGGCGGCATGAGGCGCTGGTAGGCGCGCCTTCTGCGCCCGGTTCGCCGGCGGCGGATTAGGTGAGTAGGTAATGGAGATCGTCCTCCCGGGCCCGTTCCGCCGCCTCCTTCTGCGAGATGACATCCCTAAAACTTCTCTCACTACCGGCCATGGTGCGAATGATGGCCGGTAGCGTGAGATCTTCTCCGATGGCTGCAGTGAGGGCCCGGCGCTGCGCTTCCCAAGCGGGGCAATACGCAAGCGTGTGCTGGGCCGAGTCCTCACTGCAGTCGCAGTGGTGGCAGGCGGGACTCAATTCCCTCCTTGCGACCGAGTGCAGGTACTTCCCGAAACAGCCGTGTCCGGAAAGAACCTGCGACAGTCAGAAGGAAAGAGCCCCGTGCTGGCGCCCTGCCCACTCGACGATGACCGGCTGGAGCGCCTCCACGGTGGCAAAGCCAGCACGTGGAACCTCACGGCACGACCAACGAGCCATCGTGGCTCGGCGGCCTCTCGCCACTCGCTAACCTCTTCAGGCGGGGGCCGGCCGCCACTGCCCGCCCGAAACTCAGTCGTCCGCCGATAAACTTCGACGAGCACTTCCGCCTCCAAATCCCACGGGGGAGTTCCGGCCAACGCGCACGCCGCCTCCGTGGATACGGTGCGGTAACCGCGTATGGCTCTGACCGCCATGACCCTCTAAGGCCACCAGAGGCGAGCTCTATTCTGGGCAGACAGAGCCTCCGCCCACACCGGAGCACCATACAGTGCCATTGACCGGACAACCCCCGTGTACAGCCGTCTTGTGGCGACGCTGGGTCCACCCAGGTTGGGCAAAAGACGCCCAAGGGCGGACGCAGCGCCGACCAGTTTCGGAGCCAGCTGTAGGAAGTGCTCGTCGAAGCGCCACCTACCGTCAATTATCAGGCCCAAATATTTTATATGGGCCCGAACTGGTATGAGGACCGAGTTGACCACAACTGAGGCGCCTGGGGGCGGACCACGACGAGGCCCATGGAATAAGAGAGCCTCGGTCTTATCCAGGGCCACGCGTAAGCCCAGCGCCTCGATGCGCCCGACTACCAGAGAGACTCCCCTGGTAGCTAGGCGCGACGCCTCTTGAAAATTCACCCCCCGGGCTGTGACTAATGTGTCATCAGCGTAACAGATTACGCCCAGCCCTGGGGGGAAGGTCCCTCGAAGAGTCCAGTCATACCCAATGTTCCACAGGAGTGGTCCGAGAACAGACCCCTGTGGAACACCGCACGACATGGACCGACATCTCAAAGTTCCGTCTCGGTCCTCATACTTGACGGTACGATTCTCTAAATAGTCTGCCACTAGTCGCTCCCGTGATAATGGAGTGCTTCCCTGATGCAGCTGAATGGCAGACTATTGAATGCGTTGGCGATGTCTAATGACACTGCCAACATTACGCCGCCACAGCCCACCGCCTCTTCGAACTCAGCCCTCAGGCGCATTATAGCGCCGATGGTCGAACACCCCGCCCGAAAGCCAAATTGGGCGTCCGACAAATCCGGGCCATACTCGCAAAGATGCCGCACGATGCGGGCAAAGATGACCTTCTCAAACAATTTACCCGCCTCGTCCAGTAGCACGATGGGCCTGTAGGCCAAGACCTGCCGGCCGAGGCCTGTTGTCGCACGCACGTGTTGGTGGAGCCTCTGTTTAGGAGACAGAGGCCCACCGATGCCGCCCACTCCTCTACTGCATCACCCCTGGCATCCGTCCTGGGGGAACCCCAAGCAACGGACTTGGCGTTAAAGTCTCCCAGGACTAGGACGTGCCCAGACGCTAGTCGCCGTATCGAGGTCTCCAGGTTATTGAGGAAAACCTCGAAATCACTCAGACTCCGGTTGGGGGAGAAGTAAACACCAAAAATGGTGATCCCCCCCCATTCAGCGGCAACAAATCCAGTACCCTTGTCTCTTAGTGACAAGGGCGGGGAATGAGCCGCTGTGGAGCCGAAGACTGCCACGGAGCCGTCCCGGTCACCCAGCCAGTTTGTACGGGGAGGAACGTAATAGGGCTCCGCAGCTACGGCCACACCAATAGACCACTCTGCCATGGTTTGCAGGAAGAGGTCCTGCGCACCGGCACAGTGGTTCAGGTTCGTCTGGACAAGGAGGCTGGAGACGTGGTATATTAATGGATCGTCTCTACAGCCTCCTCCATGGGCGACGGCGTTGACGCACGAACTACATCAGAGGCAGCCTGGGTCGATAGGCTAGTGACCCCTGATGTCACCTGAGAAGCGCGGGGAGGCTTGCAGCCACCCTGCCCCATCTGGTGATTGGCGAGCAGATTATGCCGCCATCCTATCCATTACCGCCGCCTTATGCCCCGGTCGACCGCAGCGGAAACAAAGTCCGCTGCTGTCAAAGCAACTTACGCACTTGGTGCGGGTGTGCCCCGTCGCCAAACATTTGAAGTACCTTATCGGTCTCGCAGCCAGAATTGTGACTTTGGCGTTCACGAAACCGACAAGGATCCTTCCGGCATCGCCTAGAACTTTAGCGACTGCCACGGGGCAGCTTACCCACACCGTACCAAGACCTCCTTGACCGGGGCGGATGGTGCCGATCCTAACATTATCCGAGGTGCAACCCGCCCTCTGCTGAATTGCTACCCGGATATCGTCGACCGAAACGGAGTCGTCCAGGCCCGATATGCGAATCTCCGAGCACTTGGTGGGCCTGGCGATCTTGACACCATCTGTCTCTGCAAACACTCACTTCCAAACTCGGTACTGAGGTAGTCGCGGGCCTTCTTGAAGACGGCGGCATACGTAACGGCCTTATTAACCGCTTCCGGCAGCAGTGTGACCACTACTGCTGCCGTTTTCGGTAGATTTAGCTTTCGCGTCTGTTTAGGTACCATCGCTTCTGCTGGCGCTTGTGGTGAGGCGGCTTTCTTGTTGCCCTTATTCTTCCTCCTGCCAGACCTCTTACGTCCTTGAACTACCTGCCAACCATCTTTTGTAGGGGCAGGTGTCGAAGGTCCAGGCCCAGGGGCGACGCTGGAATGGGTACGAGATGCACCCGTACTTCTGGGCGATGGACAGGGGAGTGGAGGGAACTCACTCACGAATCTTGTTGTGGTTTTGGACGGGCGTCCTGTCTTCGGTACAGCTGCAGGCGCTTGCTCAGGTGCAGTTACCGCCGCTGCATATGAGGACTTTACGCGACCAGCTGAAACAGGAACCGCCGCCGACCTCACAGCGTTTCGTTTATCCGTGGCTAGAGGCGGTCGAGTTCTGGCTTCTGGAGGCAGCCTTGCCTCTAATCCGGCCAAGCGCCCGTCCATCATTCGCCACACTGCGTCAACAATTTGACGCAAGTGGGCATCAGGAACGGGGGAAGGGGAGGGAGCAGGCCGGGATCCAGAGGGATTTGGTTGCTCAGTGCAGCCTGAGCTCGTCCCCGAACGAAATCGGGCAAACTGGGCACTAAGCTCAGCAACTTGCTCAGTCAAGCGTTGGTTTGCTGCCGACAGGCGGTCATTGGCCTCTTGAAGACGCGAAACGTCCTCACTAAGGCTTTCCATGGCCTCGGACACCGCGGAGGAGGAGACCTTCAGGGCCTTGACAAATGAGTCCTTCAAATTGGTAGACTTGGTGGCCACTTTTTGTATAATGGCCACCGCCGCACTCGTTCTCTCCTTCAATGACACCGGTGTTTGAGAGATTGAACTCCCTTCTACCGGTGCACTTATCTTAAGAAGGAGATCTGCGATCTCCTCCTCCGCGATGATTTCGCCCTCCGCACGATTTTGCGCATACACACCCGCCTTCGAAAAGACGGAACCTGATGGGACTGAGACTGGCGTACGCGACCTCGACCTCCCTCTAAGGCTGCTAGTCACTTTGGGAGGGAGCATTTCTTTGGACGTATCAGTATCATCGTCCGTCGATCGACCTCGCTTTCGAGTCTCGAGGTCAAGCTCCATCTCGGCAAACGTACGGGAGTCGGCTTTGTGAAGAAGTCGTTCCGACCTGCGAATGCTGGAGCTTCTCTTGTTCCCAGAAGTCATATCGACTTTTGGGACCTCCACCGAGGTAGAAGCTGATAAAGCATCTTCCTCATCGTTAGACGAGGGTTCATCCGCCTTCTTCCTATTCATTATCTCCTTCTTTTTTTCATCGTTTTTGTTTTTATTTAATAATTGGTATTCCATTTTTAGACCCACGAGAGGACCCCAATACCCAGGCAAGCGTAAGTTTATGCCCAACCGAGGGGTCCGCAGGTCCCTGGCTGGGAGTGCGCTTGCGACTGAACCACCCATCAGCCATGCATCCCATGGTCACGCACCTGAACACGGGATTCGGGGTAATTTTTATAGAGGTATTCTTCCTCGCAGTCCGGGCGGTTAAGCCAAGACCCTCGCCCCCGATCAGAGCCGCGAGACTTAACCACGACACTCCTTTCGGGATTACGATATGCCAACGGTGGAATCGAGACTAATCTCCAAATGCCTGCTCGGTGGCAGTGCGAGTGCACGCGGAGCCCGTCTTCTTTCTCCACTGTGGATAGCGAAGAAACTCCTACCCATGGAAGGGTCCCTCTTGGTGATTTTTTATTGAGGTTTCCTTCCTCACAGCTCCGAGGAGCGAAAAGCTACCAGAGGAATCGGCGTATAAGCCCGCTCTGTTGGGCTAAGCCTCGACCGAGTGGCAGAGGTAAAGGCCACTTTTTCTCGCCAGAAGATTAGCCGTTGGCGACGACGCTCTCCTTAAAAGTGGAAAAGGAGAAGGCTGCGTCGTCGCCAACGTTGCCCAGGCTGCACCACGTGGAGGTTTTCTAGCCCGCACCCCATTTAATTATATAGCTGCATTAACTTAAGCAAATTAGAGTTTATACATAAGGATGTAATGTTATTTAAAGAGCACAATTATAATTATAATATTTGAAATATTTCTTTAAAGTGTAGTAATTTTGTGAAAAAGTGTGGGCAATGTCACAGTTACACTTACAGCAGTTTTATGTCGTCGCCCGAGTAATGTATGTGGGAAGTGTAAGCGTATTGGGCGCCCACAGGACAGGCTTCCAACCGGGCACCGGTAATTATGTTTTTCACAATTCCTGATATATTTATTTTAGTAATGTTATCAACAAAATAAACCGCCATTTTACCGAAGACATCACAATATAGAATATAGGCAACCATAGAAAACTTTTCATGTACTTTTGTGGAGCACCCTTAAGGCTGGGATAGGACTAAAAGTTTTGTTTTAATATGGCTTAAAAATAACACTTATATAATCGAAATAGCTGGTGCATCACATACTATTTTCAATAGTAACACAACCTACCTCGGTTTTTATAAGTGACAACCACCGTCCACGGATACCTGCAAGTCAAGATCGTAAGGGTAAGGGAAAAGAGAAGAGCTGGGACGAGTTGGGGGCCTCCGGAAACCTCACTAATTTCGGCTAAAGTTTTTTGTGGCGTTTGAGTTTTTCGTAGGCGTGTTTCATTCGTCGTTTCTTCACAAATTTACTATGAGGCAGTGATATAAAAAATATACGATAATAATGACTACAATATTAAAATTTAATACACCTCCGACTAAAAAACCCCTCCAAAAATTAGAATAACCATCAAAGATGGTCATCAAAGCCCTGAAACGGTACTCATAAAAGATAGCTAAGAACCATCTTAATTATATTCGCTTTCTATAAAACAATTGCATCAGAATCAGTTAATTTGTTTTGGGGCCTACTCTACAACTACTCCTGATTGCACACAATATAAGTGCATAACGTATTGCTATAAACATTTCGTATTTGTTAAGAGATGCGTGCATGTTTGGCCCTATGTTATTTTTACTTTTTTGTGTTGTAAGAAATGGGTACACAATGAGGGTCAATAGTATGATTAAATAAGAATGTAGATTGTAAGTACAGTATGATTAATAAATGAAATTTAATATTTTGAGTGTTATGTACAGTATAATTATTAAATGAAATTTAATATTTTGCAATAACCTCATAATAAACGGCTTGTAAATATTTTTATATACATTTTATTGCATCATAGTTTTTTTTGTTATATTTTAATCATTAGTTTTACCTTATTATTTACCTATGTTATCTCGAACGTATACGTAAAATTTGATCGGTTTGATAGTTAAAGTGTGAAAGCGTAACAACAAACTTACACTCGTTTTATTTATAAAATTAGTAATCATCTACTGCAGATAACATTGTAACACGATACAGTCTTTTTAAATAATGAAATTCATTTTGTTTGTGTATCTGGAAACGCTATACCTTTTTATATTATAAGTATTATAACGCTTACCTGTGCCTTTGTAAGGATAGTAATAACTCAAGAACATTTCACAGTTCACAGCGTTAACAGCCTTCGAACTAGCTATCAAGAAATGCAATTCATAAAAATGAAATATTTGTCGAACTGGCAAAAAGTAACAAAACAATAGATAAAAATGTTGATTTGAGAAATGATAAAAATGCCATTTCAATTTTTTTGTTGATAATGAAAAGATTTTAGCAAATTAACCAGAAGAAATAAAATCACAATAAATTTTGTAACCATTTAATGGTTGGTATGAAGCCCTTAGTTTCAAATTTTATTGTAATTTTAATCATAAATTTTGGATTCCCATTCACTACTACAGCATTGACTTTGTTAATGCAAGGCATCGGAGTGGCAGTAGGTTCGAGCCCCACCCTGTAAACTACCGACGTGAGAACACTCTAATCCCAAATTCTAAGCTTAGTTAGAATTCAGTTAGAAGGTTTAGTAAGAATACAAGTAATGCACATCGTTCATAAAAAAGAAAAACGAAAATCGATCGAATGGAGTTGATTAGTATTTTCCATTAGAGAGTTCAATGTTAACCAAATAATATTAACATACATACATATATACACTCACGTCCATGTCCCTGAAGGGGTAGGCAGAGACGTAATCAACGTCCACATTTAGCTGATATTAATTTAGTCCCATGATAGTAATAGAGACAAGCCTATTCTCGTCATCCTGGCACTTTTGGAAATAATATAGTAAAATTGTTGATTTATTGACAGGAAAGGGAGGATAGAAACTGAAAGTAAGGGATATTATTTATACAGATCAGTTCTAGGTATTCTACCCAAGCAGTAGCTCAAGCAAGTCAGCGTCCAACCTATAACTCGAACTAGCTGGTGCTCGGAAGTCCGAGTCCTCTCACGAACATAAATGCATTTTATAATCTTAAAGTATTCCATAATACTGTGATTATCTCCTAAAATAGTAGTTTTTATTTATATTAACGAACTACCAAAATCAAATTAAACTGTAATTTTTAGAAATAAACACAATATTTGAACCGGTCCTAAATACAAAGCTTTCTTGTCCAGACACTCAATACACAAATATCAATAAGGTGTTACTCAAATGATGCAATTTCACCTTAGCAATGAATAAGTTAATGGAGATCCACAACACTATCGAATTATGTTTTAGATTAAATAACACATTTGATGAAATGGCACACAACTTTTGTATGACACTTAACTTGGTAACATTGCGGTAAGAAGATATATTTCTATAAATAAAATACAAGACTTCAAGATCAAGTTGATGTCAAAATGTCAACTGCACAGCACCAAAATTACTTATATTTAGATTACCATTCATTATACAACTTCATCAATTAGTGGTTCACTTCTTGTAATTGTAAAAGTTATACCATTAAGAGCAGCTAACAATATAAAAGTGTTGCTTAATGCAAATTAGATGTAGCGCAATGATTTCATTAGCGTCTTGTAATAAACCGTACATAAAACCAAGTGATGCGGTGTAATCCAATTTTTCACGACTCATTTACAATATCGCACTATTCAGGATAGGCTTTTCTGGAAACATACATTCAGTCAACCGAATGGGTACATTTTTTTCAATTGGGTGCTTTTTATTTTAAATATGCCTCATATAAAATAAAAATGATCATTCTGAGTAATTAAAAGAATCCATACATTTGGAAGTTAAGAATTTTTTTAAGGAGAGAGTACGTCTTTCTCTTGACAACTGGCCTCAACGTTTAAAGGGCTGCATTAAAGCCAATGAAGATCATTTTAAATGAGTTTCATACATTTTTAATGCTATTATATTAATGTATAAACTAACACACATTGCAGAAATAAATGTTTTATGCAACAGAAATAAAAATAACACTTTGTGTAATTCCAATACTGTTGGAATGTTTGTAGAGTCCCGAGCGATACAGTCTTTCCTTATTGTCTTTTTAACAAAAAATACTGTTGCATAACAGAGTTAAGCTAATGGTAAAGGTAACAACAAAACTTTTGTAATATTTGATCATGAAAGGGATACAGCAAATTGGAACTTTAAGCTGTTGTTGAAGGTGATTTCGGTTCACTATGGGATTATACTAGCGAGCTACGGATTTGCTCTCTTAATAGGAGTATTCACTAGTTGGCTCAGCAGTGTTGCACCCAGTTATAATATATATTATCTTATCTTTCCTTAGCAATTTGGAAGTTTTATTTTTTATTGTAGTTTTACCTAAAATGAGTGCACAGTTTATTTAGCTTTAATAACTCGGTATCTTTAAGTAAGAGTAAAATACTATTACAAAATATGTTAATAAATTACAATTTTTTAACAGGAACAAGTTAATTTATTATATGTATGTATATATGAAAGTACTATGTTTGCTTGATCAACGAAGTTACCAACCAAAATACCAAAGCATTAACGACCTTTCGTCGTATCCATTTCCTATAATAAACAATTAAATCAGAGTAACTTACATACTTTCTTCTCTGACTCTCGTAGTTCAAATTCATATATAGCAGTGTTGTTTTTTTTTATACTATAGAGGGACAGACGAACAGACGGGTGACCTGATGGTAAGTGACAACCGCCGGCCGTGGACACCTGCAACTCAAGAGTCGTAAGTGCGCAGCCCTTCTTTGAGTGTGATGAGAATGCAAGTACTGGAAATAGGGACGGAGGATTAGGAGATAGGAAAGAGGAGAGGAGGATGAGGGGAGAGGAAAGAGAGAGTTGGCCCTCCGGAAACCTCACTCATTTCGGGGAAATGCAACGCAAGCGTTACTTCACAACCGGTTTTCTCTGAGGCCGTGGTATCGCACCGGTCGAGCCGGGCATTTTGTTAACTATTTTTTTTTGCAAAAATAAAAAGTAATTTTCTGTTAAAGTAAGTACAGGCCACTTCGAAACTTTGTCTACTCATTAGCTACTTTTTATATGTAGACAAAATGATAGGGAAAAAACTAAAGCACTTAGCTTTATATTTAAAATACGTATTACCTGAAAAGGAATCGTTATATATAACATATAACACGAATAATAAATTGTAATAGACTTATTCTTTTATGTTGTGCCATTGACAATCATATTATATAAGACCGCCTTTGCCAAGTAAATAAATATAATTTGAAAGGATATATACCATTATCTGACATTCAGGTGTCATAATGTTTCTTGTATTATCAATCACACGGTCGAACATAGACTAAACCATGAATAAAGTCATACGTTATGGCTGTCTGTCCGCGAATTAATGCAGCAATGCTGCCGTTAAGGAGAATACACAAACTAGTACATAACATGAGCCTTGACGATTTTTCAATATGTCACTCAATCAGACTTCAACAACGGCGTAAATATATGACGCAGAATTTACTTAGCAAGATCATAATATCAGTTACGGTATGAGTATCTATACATATAACAAAAAATTAACAGGCCGATTGTCTGTACATTATAGATACTCAAGAAAAACTAATATAGAACTCTTTATTAAAGCCATAAAAGCAAAAAAAAAACTGTGTTTCTGTATGTTTCTACACACATCACCCAAAAACTACTGCATGAAATTAAATGCACTTTTTGATTAGGATTGAATGCAGTTTAAGGATGTATTGCAAGAGGTCTAACCAAATCTGTAAGATTTGCACTTACTGAAGATCTTTCTATAACTTCTGGTCTTCCGGTCTGTAAAGTCATTCATTGATTAAAACATTTGATAATGGTGGTAGAGCCATGCTTAGGCACGAATGTTATGCATGCTTAGGTTGTGAAAATGTGTGAGTTGCCTTTCCCCGCAATTAGTGAGGTTCCCGGAGGCCCAACTTCCCCTCTCCTCTCCTCTCATCCCCGTCTCCTTTTTCCCATCTCCTCTTTCCCTCATACCTAATCACCCTCAAAGGCGGGCAACTCACTTATGACTCTTGAGTTGCAGGTGTCCTTTGACGGCGGTTGTCACTTACCATCAGATGACCCGTCTGTTCATCTGTCTCTATAACATATAACAAAAAATGACTTGGTTATGTTAAAGACATGTATTTGAAAAATAAATGAGAGTGTTCCAACATGTTTAATACATTATAATAAAAATCTAAATCTATCAGAGTTTCAAATGCTTTGCAACATAAATTTTAAACAACTGACGTGCTCATGCACGTTATTTACTGTACTAGTACTGGTAAGAATATTTCATAAGTGGTTTTGAAATCACTTATGAAATATTCTGACCAGTACTATTTATAATAATCTTATAGATTCTCTCCAATAAAGATGGTCGTAAATTAGCCTTAGTTTTCGTGTTAGAGACGAAAGATTGATATTTATTGAATACTGAATCTAACATGTCCGTCCTGTCGATATATATTTTTTATAAAGTAATCCACGAACGAATATACATACTCGCCTTTCTCAGTATCACCATTTTCTATACTTAAAAGGTTAAACTTAGTAAAGTATAGTCTTTTTAAGGTATTATCGTCGATTGCTAATGGATCAGCGATACATCTAACAAGAAGAATATTTAACATGTTAAAGCTTACTACTACTACTACTAGGTTCTAACTTTGGTATGATGCAGTTATAGTCAATAAATTGTGTTCGTGTTGAAAGTGCAAAAACGATATGATGTGCTTGACACCCATATCCATCAAGTACGAGTTGAATCGTAGAGAAAAGCATGACTCAGGTACTAATGTAGTATATAGGTCTTCGTAAGACTAACTCAAGACTGGACTCTAAAAAATAATATATTTCTAAAGAAACTTTTTTTTTACTTTGACAGTGCAGAGCAATGCTTAGGCGCGAATGGGTCAGCTTGACCGGTGCGATACCACGTCTTCACAGAATACCGGTTGTGAAGCAACGCTTGCGTTTCAGTTCCCTAAAATCAGTGCTGTTTCCGGAGGCCTAACTCCTCCTCTCCTCTTTCCTTTCCCCTCAACCCTCCTCTCCTTCGTCTTTCCCACCCCCCTCTTCTTTCTCTTCTCCACATCCCCCTTCCCTCATGACCCTGAAAGGCGAGCGGCGCACTTGCGACTCTTGAGTTGCAGGTGTCCATGGAAGGCTGTCGTCACTTACCGTCAGGTGACCCGTCTGCTCGTTTGTCCCTCTATAATATAAAAAAAAACTATTATGTACGGCAAGACTAGACCATTAAAGTTCAGGTTATATTGGTCAATACATTCGAAACTTAAGAAGTTAAGGTTAGAAATTCGAATTTTAGTAGTTTTTTTCGGATGTTTGAGAATTTCCAGATTTTATAAAGTATTGATAGGTAAATAAAAGTTAGAAGTTTTTTATAAATAAACACCCACTATTTGGCAACAATAATTTTATCTGACTTACGTAATGGTAGTAAGCCCCATAAAGAAGATAATTTTTCACGGGATTTACATCATAAATAGGTTGTAAAAAGTCACTGTATAAACCCTATTATTTTAGTTGTTACACTTTAAGGGGGTGACGCTGTATGAAAAGTCAACCACATTTACACTGAAACAAATATTAAATAAGAAATTCTTTAAACAAAACTTTCTTTACGTGTACAAACCTTCTCTGGTCGTCATCTCACCGGGGTTTTTGGTGCAACGGTGTGTCGAAATTGGACCGACTAAAACCACACGGTGTGCCATACTGCGCCTAAATTAGGAGGAATTCGGGAGCAGCTTTATTAAGACCTTCCGATACCTCCTAGCACCTACCCGCAAAAGCGCGAGCACCACCTTCTTTCAATTCTCAGTAAGGCGGCGTCCAGGCACAGGCGGACGTCGCCTCTTCGCGTGCCGACCACCCGCGGCCACACTCGGGGCGGCATGAGGCGCTGGTAGGCGCACCTTCGTCGCCCAGTTCGCCGACGGCGAATTTGATTCGAGTGGCTCTCCTTCTGCGAGATGACCTTCTCAACCGCGGTAATTTTTTTTTTTTTAGGCCGCCTTAGTAACACTCTCGATGTAATCACGCGGATTGAGATCACGACAGATGTCCATACCCAGTATACTAAGCCTATCCTGTAGTGGCAGTTGAGTGTTCTGAAGAGTAGGAAGGGGAAGGAATGGAGACTTTTTGTTTGAAAACGCGCACGTCTGTGTTTTCTTGGCGCCGAGCTCGACCAGATTCGAGCCTCTACGGTGGCCAGGGCCTCCCGCAAGCCCAGCGCCTCGATACGCCGGATCACCAGTGAGGCTCCGCTGGTGTCCAGGCGCGCCGCTTCTTGAAAGTTTACTCTCCGGGCCGTGACCAACGTGTTATCAGTGTAACAGATTACGCCCAGCATGGGAACAAAAATGTTTGCTTCAACCTTAAATAGGTAAAAACAACAAAACTTTCATGTAATGTGAGGCTAAAAGTAAACCAGTCTCGGAATATTATTATATTATATATACATATATATATATATCCAAATAAAGAAAACATTTTTAATAGAAATAGTCTTTTCATAACAATTTTAAGACTTCATTATAATGATTTAATTTATAAACATCTTAGAAATTACTAAATTGTAATTAGTATATGTATAGGTCATAATTTGGTATGGCGCTTTAAATCAACAATTGAAGTTAGCGGAATATCACTGTTCCCACAAAAAAAAAAAAACATTAGTCTCTGAATATTAAACTAACAAAATAAAAATATTACAAATAAGATACATATATGTACTTAAACGGAACATTAGTTTTTTAAGTTAAGTACAAAATTAACAACAGCAATCAGCTACCACTTACATTTTAAAATAATATGAATCTACATAAAACTGTGGAGTAGTGTCTTTTCTTATATCCTTATTTTTGCCTCAGAGAGTGGCATTTTTTGTGTGTAGGCATGTGTAGGCGCCTTAAGAATATCTGATCATCTGTCGTTAGGGGAGGGTCTGAGATGCATTCATTCATGCAAAAGAAAGCTAATTTTGAGTTATCTCAGTTTAGATCTAGGTGTGCGAAATATCTCTTTTTTCTTTTTGGTAAATCGTTTTTCCTATATTTTATTAAGTAGACTAAATAGACCAGCTTTACTTTATTTCCAATATGAATAAAAAAATCTTTTTTCCGCCTTTACATGAGAAACTGTCTAAGTTAGAAAACAATTTAGGTGTAATAAATAACAAAATCCCTAAAATGAAACAAACAAAGTAGCTTAGCATAATTGAGTGTACCTACCACTCGCACAATAACATATATTGTGTACATTATACATTGTTAGTCGTATGTGCACTACTTTCAGAGCAATCTGTATTATGGGCTACCATAGATCGATTTATGACTGTATATTGTTGACACCGTCGCGTCCGTGCACATCCTCACTTTGCTGCTCAACCCAACAGGTACTAACACTAACACTAATATATCCGTAGAATGATCCATTCCACGGATATGTCACATACGTACTAAAAGGAATATTGTTTATGAATGGATAAGGGGCAGCTCTAGCAGGCCCGAGTACCATACGTTTTACTTGAACATGCTATTGCAAGAAAGTCCAAGGTCTCATTACATATACCTACTACATAGCTTTCTATTTTTTTTATAACATAATAGTTTAAAAAATATTCGACACAATATCCATAACTTACTATATTCTGAAATATACTTACTGTGACCGTCGTCTAGCCTTATACCGATCAAGTCCCTACTAAGACAATTTTCATTCATCACTAGTATATGATAGAGACACACTACGAAATACGAATATTCTGATATCTAAACATAAATGTAGTCAGGATATATGTACATTCGAACGAAAAGCATTCTTTAAAAAACCGAGTATTTTTGTATTCAATTCACATTATTCACAATTCACATAATAGTCTATGTAGGCAAGGCTTGTACCCTAAAGACCTCGGCGGGTCTATCTGTGTACAAGGGAGCCGTTACAATAATACATATAGCAATATACGTGAATAAATTATAATAACATATTATAAATTATAATAATAGAAGTGACTTAATATTAAGCGTCCATATTTTATATTAGGATAGCTAATAAGTTTTAAATTTTTAGAGTTTTTGAAAAGGAGTAGAGTTTGTGTCTTAAACCAGTTGCAAGACGTGCAATGACGTTAAGAAAAGTAGATGAAGAATGATAAATCGTAAAACGTGCAATTTAAAGACTCATTCATACTGTAATTCAAATAATTATTCCGTAATTCCTAACTGTTAAGGAATTGTATATCATCCATCAGCTTAGCAAAAGACGAGATATCGTGATGAGCCAATATATCGGTGGAAATCTCTTATATACACATATAGAAAAACATAGATTAGGGAAATAAGTATACTTTTTATCATTAATGTATGTGTACAACATAATGTAAATCCATAACTCCTACTTAAAAGGCCGGCAACGCACTTGTGACTCTTGAGTTGCGGGTGTCCATGGGTGGAGGTAGTCCTTACCATCAGGTGACTCGTCAGCTCGTTTGCCCCCTACCGCATAAAAAGAAATATGTCCCATTTACTAGAGTCTAGTCTGGTGTTTACTAAGAGAAGGTTTATATTTACTGCTTTAATTTAAAATTTTCTTAAATTATCTGTGTTTTTAACACTATTTACTATTAATGAATTGACTTTTGGATGCTTCGTCATATTCGGTGGACTTAGACCGTACTATACCTAGACCATAATATCATTTTTAATTGTCTAGATATTAGTATTTGACTACATCAAAAATAAAGAAAACAAATGAACTGAAGCCGCTAGATGAGACCAAAACTAGTCTCAGTTTAGGTGACACGACACGTGTACTATTCTAACTTTAACAAATACCTACTAGAAAGCCCACCATAACTTTAATGTTATATTAGTCTGATGTGTGTTATTAATCTTAATTTTTTACTAAAATACATATTTTACAGTGAAAAAATATTATGTTAAAATGTTAAATATTATGTTATGTTTAAAAATATTATGTTTAAAAAAAAAACAATCAAAGGTTTTTGAATTGTCAAGACAAAAAGTCAGTCAAACTAAGTCAGTCGTGAAACTAGTTATCTAATTTAAATTTTGAGAGACTCAGTCTGTAGTTACGTTGGACTCAGTATTTAAAAATACCTCGTACCTTGTGATGTCAATAAATAATGGTAATGTAAGAATCTAAGTATATGGTTTATATTTAAATACAAATGATATCAAAAATTTAATTTCAATTAACGACGATTAGCAATCACAAATTAAGCTGAAACTACCGCAGTATATGAACACAGAGACAGCCAACCTGCACCACTGGCACTTACGGAGGTTTTTCGTTTCGATATCCCAAAGAGACATGTTTTATAGTTACGGTTTGGTCCAACCAAACCTTTTGAAACCATGAGCAAGCCATTCTAAAGAATTTGCTTTTTTTAGGAATACACTAAGAAACTGTTTGTTATCGTAGGAGAGCAATGCATAAGCACGAATGGGACAGTTCGACCGGAGTAATACCACGGCCTCACTGAAAACCATTGGATAAAAAATGCTTGCGTTGTATTGCCGCGCGAGTGTCGGTATCGGAGGTCCAACTCCCCTTTTCTCTTACCCTTCCCCCATTTCCGCTCTTCCTTTTCAACATCCTTACCAACTCTTCCGAGGTAAAAACAAATCTTAAGGTCTAAGCTTAATTTTAAAGACATTTAAATACCACAAGTCATTAAATTCTCGTTTCATAAGACTAAACTAAATATTTTCTTATTTTGTTCACAAAACATATTTAACTTATTTCGAGTCGCTTATTTACATGCTCAGCTACGTGGAAACGAATTGTTTGAAGATAATGTTTGGTAACAAAAGCTTTTCAAGTCTTGCTTACACTGATCTCATAAAATTTAATGTTACAATATTCAGGTTATAGCATTCTAAATTCCTACGAGTATAAAGCTATGTTAAAGCTATAAAGCTTGTAGTTATAGTAAGGTATTAATATAATCGTGACCTTAAATTATCGTTATGACTTATTCTTGCTTGAATATTAAACAATACTATCTAACAGTATCTTAGTTATTATTTGTATTATGGAATCCACGAAAAACATTAGAAAGCCGAAATCACAAAGCTTCAACACGTACACGTTGGAAGTACGTTTAGTGATACTATTCAGAGTTCTTAAAAAAAGTTTACAAAATAAATTAGTCGCTAAATTGCATAGAGCTAGCCGAATTTCATGCTAAAAGATTATATACATTTATAGCAATACGTATTAAAAACAAAGAAAAAACTGAAATACGCTCTGAGCTTACTTTGTTTGACCCCGCTGTACATTCTGTATTATACTTTACAATATTAACTAAAACTAAAAGAATTGTCTGTTAAGTAGGTAAATATTTAAAAATAAAAAGTAGAGTACTTGTAAATCAGTATAAGTATCATCAGTTATAAATATCGACATGAGGCTTTTTATCTTCATTCTATCACTTTGTTCTTCACCATTGAACATTCGTTTTAATTTTATTAGTCCAGTCACTCCGATCTAAGAATTCACACGATCTATCGAAATACAATATGACAGCGATCAGAAATAAGAAGGATTTTAATGTTCACTTTTGTCTTGATAGTCGACGTCTCGTTCTCATGCAAAAAAAATCAATATTTCATTATAATTCGTGCGATCGACGAATCGACTCGACACATTGCTACGTGTTTCAGTTGTCGTTTTACATTAGATTTTATTGAATAATTCAAAAAATGGTGTGAGCTGTCAGTTTTATCGTGAAAATGGCGACTCGTTAGAGCTGTGTGTGACACTTCGCTAGACAGCCGCTTGAATGGACGACGCAACAAATACATTTTGCACTAGAACTTATATGTTCGACCGCTGCAGTGTTTTCATGAAAGCATAGAATAGAGAAAATAAATACTTTAATTTTCTCTCTATTTAAGTACCTATGTTCATAGAGAACAGAAGTAATATTTCATTTTCTTTTCTACCAGTGACACCGTGATGCTTTTTTATTTATTTTAAATTACAACGATCTGGCAGCTATTTTTCATGTTAAATAATAGGTTAAATTTGAAATTAAGTATACTCTTAGCGAAATCAATAATATTTTCTTTGTACATACAATAATAATACCTATATAATTAGTAGCCTACTACCCTTCACAGTTGCTTAATTGAATTCATGTTTAAATTTAATAATTTTCTACCATTACTTACTTTCTTCTCAAATAGTTATTTTTATATTATTTGTCATCTAAATATAGTATATACTTATAGTTACGAAATAGATTATTGGTGCAACTGTAATTAGTACACTACAGTGGTACCAATGACACATGTCGTATCGTATGATGCTGTTATAGTATATTATCTGAATGATTTGTTCGTTTACTGTTTTTTCTAAAGACTCGTTGGCTGCCATTTAGTTATTTAAACAAAAACCCTGTTACACTCAAAGCAATCCGACTTATTACTTTGTATTAGTTGTTTATGGACTGTCACTCGCTGGTAGGTTCAATATCAACGCAGTCATTACGCCAATGTCAAATATTTAGAGAAAAAATACAGTCTATAAAAGTGTAAGCGCCATGTTGTTTAACTCCAAATATAAACATCGAAATAGGACCTAAGCATAGGAAGAGCGCATTACCATTTTCAGTGTTAATGCCTCCTCCTAGTACCTTTATATGACATAAATTATTTTCATGATCCTATATCCTATATACGTTTAATAATTTATTCTGATTGCATGTTAATACCTACAAAACTAGCATCAGATGACGATGACTGACCCTGAATTAACTTAAATGTATAATTAAACATAATGTATGTCAAAGTATTTAATATTTAAATAATAGTAATTTGTTTGTTTATCATCAAATAACTTGGACAAAATAAAGCAACAGTATCGTGCATGTCATAATATTTCTTTCACGAGGGAACAGCGTTTCATTTTAGCTGGCGTCATTTGTAATCAATGTTAATAAATATTTTTCTTCGAAATGTCTTCAGCAAACACGATGTTGTTTTCTTCCATAGCAAGTTGCAACATGCAATAGTGTTGATACATTTTTGTTTTATATTATATGCTGAAGGAAATCTGTAAGATACATAAAATAAATAGATAGGTATAATACATTTGAGTTCAGTTAATAACCAGGTATTAAGATTTACGTGGTAGAACCATGCTTAGGCACGAATGGGCCGGCTCGACCGTTGCGATACCAAGGCCTCACAGAAAACCGGTTATGAAGCAACACTTGTGTTGCATTTCCCCGAAATTAGTGAGGTTTCCGGAGGCACGACTCCCCTGTCCTTATCTTTCCCCTCCCCGCATACCTTCATCCCTCTTCACCCTCAAAGGTATGCAGCGCACTTACGACCCTCCAGTTGCAGGTGTTCATGGACGGCGGTTGTCACATACCATCAGGTGGCCCGTCTGTTCCTCTGCCCACCTATAATATAAAAAAAAACTATTTGTTTACCTTCGTTACATCCCACACCCACTATTGATATATCGATAACTGGTCATCACAATACTACTAGGAACGGCTGGATTAAATCGTAAGGATTATTATAAAACACTTTTAAAGTACTCAATCAAATCACATAAGATGTAGTCAATCTTTGAAACTTTTTTCGACCTCCGTAGCCTCCATAGCTTTGTGAGGCTTTTCAAACATTTCTAAAACCTACATAAATCACGACCGTCTTATCTTTATCTTTTCGTTTCGGTCCTATACCAGTCTGCCGCAGCTACCTTATCCGTCTGAAGAGGTTAAGGACAAGTAGAATGATGGAACAGGCGCTATGTAAACTTATCCCGTAGCCATGACATATCGCACGTTACTTGAATTATAATAAAATTACAGAAAAGAATGAGTATTGTTTGATACTTAATCCTTAGATACTTAAAACTACCTTTTCGATATCCCTTTCCTTCTCTTTTTACGTCTAAATAGGAAAATTGTTTATATATATGTCGCAGATACTTGTCGGCCTCCATTATCTTCGCCAGACATCCCGTGGGCATGTAGTGGGTAATCATGAGAAATGAGGAAACACCCTTGACTTTTGTACACCGAATTAAATGTGTAAAGATAACGTCAGGAAAATAACAAAATAAGGTAAGGAACGAAACGGTAAAACAGTTCCTAGATATGTTCGCTCGACGGTCGGCGTATCTTGAATGACGACTTGCCGACACGAGCGATCACACTATGGCTCTGCCGGAAGCGCACCGACCGAAATGAAGTTGAAGCAATATGTCGCGCGACGGTGGCGCCTCTCGCTTCGTATAAGAACCGTGATCATGTCCGGATGCAACATATAGGAAGGAAAAACTTTCTATTCAATTTCCTATTTAAATCCCAACTAGGACTTAGGGACTTAATTTTAGTCGGTAAAATGAAAACGTTTAATAAGCCTCTGGCAATCCGTTTGGGGATACAGACGTGAGTGTCTGAACTCGAAATAATTTCAGAGGATATATTTTTTATTTAAATTAGGTTTCAAATGAAATCTTTCATTTTATTAGGAATGTAAACTTTATTTGAAGAACATCAGTCGGAGAATTTGATTGAATACTTACTGGCAACTTATAATTCATGTTACGGTTCTGATTAAATCGTAATAAGTAATATTCCTGTTGATTTGTATTAGTAAATATGTTTATGTTAAAAATTATGATTTATGATGATATATTTCAATATTAACACCATTTATGGCTACGATAGGCGGTAAACAAATGTCGTTAAGTAATTTACATACATACTGGCTTTACTATTCAACCATACAGATGTTTCAGAAATAAAAAGATGTAGGTAAAAAAACCTGTGCCGTGTGCTAGTGCTGATTACCGAAGTAATCAGCATAAAAAATAAAAAGTCCGAGAGTCATGCACTAGTGCTGCGATAGTTAAGCCAACTCATGAAGCCAGAGATCACATACCCTTCGCTTAAATATGAAGCGGTTGGTCGACCGATTTAGAGTACATAGAATGAGATAGAGAGAGAGAGTTCACTAGGTCGGAGTTATGAGAGGGATATACGAGAAGATTATTAAAGTTTCTGTCACGATTTGATCATAGCAATCGAAGGTAGGCAGCTAAATAAGAGGGTGAAGAAAAAAGAAAAGGAAAGCCAGTGCTTGCATATTACGGCTCTGACGTCTTATATCCCGAACACTGAACCGTCACTTCCTTTAATAAATTTATATTAAAGAACACGACCAGAACTAACAAGTGACGCACTAAATATGATACTAGATAGACCATATACAAATTGATTGACGATAACTGCTCTTTAATGTGGTTTTCATTCCCCTGACCAGAATGACCGTTTTCTATTAAAACAAAGAAATATATACGAGTCGGTTTTGTCTAAATTTCACACCTTTCATCCATCTAAGATTATAGAAGTTTCGAGAATTTATATTCATAAAACCACATACAGACATTTATAAATACGCTCACGCCTGTATTACTGAATTCGTAGGCAGAGACATCTCAAACACCCACATTTAGTTAACTGAACTTTAACTGAAAACTGGGCCATGTGGTTCTCGGTGGAGTAGAAATGGGGCCACCCCATATCTTCCCGTAGGTGTCTTAAAAGTTGACTCAGGGACTGTTATCTATCAGATAGCATATATACAGTCATACAGAGCCCGGATATCGGTAATAGGCTTGCTCGCTCAGGCGTGAGCGTATGCACGTATATAACTATGTGTATTTGGGTGGCCTGTTGTGCGTGTGCAGTGCAGGGATGATGAAAACTTATAAGCCAAATACGGGCAACTACAAAAAATACGTATTAACACTAAAAGTTTATTCTTTAAATAGAATCACTACAAATGATAGAAGAACATTAACTGTCAGTTGTAATTATGAAATCTAATCATTACAATGTAATATTTCATGTTTTATTGTTTTGACGCATGCCATTGCATAGAACTAATATTTTTTTATATTTGTATACACATTACTTGTCGCAATGACTCAATCCCTCCTTGATAGCGAACACCCATCAAACCATCACTGATGTCGGATAATGTACACATTGTCCTCAGCCGAGTGATTGGGAAGCTTCTATAGCTTTGAGTATTCTGCTTGTTAAAGTAAATTGCTCAATGGTAAAAATCTTCTCGTCAGTAAATAAGCATTTTCTGTGACCTTCCTTTGTCCCTTTAGAAGATGTTTTGATAAAATTTTATCTATTCATTTTAAAAATATCTCTTATAGGCTGCAAATCCTAAGTCATCTTTTAGAATACTTTTGATCGCTTTTTCGTATGAATATAACGAGGACGGCTAGATCTATTTCTGTCACAAACAGAGGAGGTTTCATTGAACCTATCAATAGACCGGTAAGTAAACATTCAACAAATCCCAAGAGGAAGGAGAGTTTAAAATATTGCATTTGACTCCATACCTACTTTGTGTAATCCTATATCAGCAATTCGGCTCTCTTTATCACTCACTCCATTTTAATATCACACAAATATTTAACAGCGATTGGCGCGTAAATGAGAAAACACAATGAATATTCATATAAGAATGATAGATTCCAAATTCAAATGTAACATTACAGCGTTTATAATTGTAACAGTATTTATGGTCAGACAAAGTATTGTTACGTAGGTTCACTAATAATGCCAAGTTCGAACAACCAAATACTTTTTTTTCAGATTACAAATTGCAAATTTTTACCCACTTTAGTAGTTTTTCGATCAATATTTAATTTCGCCCACGTACCGCTTTATATGCATCTATGGTCTAGTGGTTAGTGGTCCTGACTGCTAAGCCAGAGGTCGTGGGTTTGATTCCCACCCAGGACAATTGATAGTGTGATGAGCACGAGTGTTTGTTCTGTGTTTGGGTGTAATGACTCTATAACATGCATGTATTAAGTATGTATATCAGCAGTCTGGTTACCACAGTATAAGCGCTGCTTAGTTTAGGATCAAACAGTCATGTGTGAGATGTCTGAAGATATTATTATATTATTTATTGTATAACTACTCCGCGATAAAACAAGTACACAAACAAATGAAAAACTAGTTTTGAGTAGAACTGAAGTTCATTATTACAAAGTTTTACACGTCTCTATTTATGAATTCTTAAAAATTAAGTCATGGGCTGAATATGGCCCCAGTGTATGTAATAATATAAATGGAATTTAGGCCAAGACTTCGCACATGTACAAATACGACAGTGATTACAGCAAAAGTTATAAGCATTTAATTTGTTTACGTATTTTTAAGTATTCATTGCAAATAACTTAATATTTACACCAGCTTCAACTTTCCTGCGTCGCCGCCATTGTAACAGATTTTTTAAACCAGTTAGTTTTAAAGCTAAGCATTCTTTATTCGTAACAAGTTGCCAAATACGGAATTTTATTGCTATCGTAACTGACCATCGTAAGTTACCTTATTTCAGTATCAAAATTGGGTTTATGATTGAAAAAAGGGAGTATACATGTACAGAGTATAAAATGACATTATTATTACGAGTTTCTCTAGGTAGGCGACGGCTTATACAAGATTTTATTTAACAATATTTAAAATGTATATCCAGTTTCCACTTACAACATGAGCTGCAAAGCGTTAATTTTTAAAAGTACATGCTGAGGCATATTCAACAAGTACAAAGATGTATTTATTGTTTGTGGAAATAAGGAATTTCTATTACTGTCTCCAGAGCTCCAAATCTTCCCTGTTGCATTAATGTTATTGATTTATTGTATACTTACGAGTATGTATATATTACAATCTATTTCAGGATCACGAACTAATAAACGTGTTAAATAAAACCTTGAAAAAGGTTAAAATTTTGTGTGTGATTTTATTTGTCCGGGCAGATACATATATGGAAGTACAACTGCAAAAGAAATACATATATCTTCACTATTGATCACATAAATCGCTCATTTAAACCATAACGATATTATTGGTATAAGTATTAAAATGTTTATCTACTCCTTACTTACGAAAAGTACCTTTCAAATTACTTTATTCTGAACTAATGCATGCCGACTTCCCTGAGAGCTAAGACTTGGAAGAATATTTAAATAAATCTATGATAATTGTTATAAACCAGAAAATGTAAAAAGTATGAAGTAGTTAAAATATAACATTGTAAAGTATTTATTATCTGTATGTTGTTACAAATGCGAATGTCAGGCCTGAACTACAAAACCGGTCATAAAAAAAAATAATCATACACGATATCAGGGGTACAGAAGAGGTCACTATTGTACCCTTCACCCTGTCAAATAGTACCTAGCGATGCCCGATTTACATCGACGCCCGACATAAATAGCTGAATCGAAAACATCGATGTTTACTATTCGATGCATCGAATCAATCGACGTGTTTGACGACGTATCGATATATTTCATTGTGTTCATTCGAAAATACGTAAGCGTTCTCCAATGCAGTGGGATTAGAAATTGTATCAATATACGTTCGAAATTATGGATAAAAAAACATTGATGATTTTTTGCCGAATTTAAAAGCATATTACCTGCTATCTTAATCCCGAATAGTACCTGTTCTCTAGAGGTATATGACAGAACACTGTATCAATATAAATCTCTCTAAGTACCTATAAAGTTTCCTTAACTTAGAGTCCTGTTTTCAATTCTATCATACATACACCACCAACTCTCGTCGAAATGACAATTATCCGCTTTATGTATTATAGCTTATTTATTCTTCCGTTTGTATTCCAAAACATTTCTATACTGTAAGATATAGTTCTAAATGGACCTGATAAAGTAATATAACACAGAGCAAGAAACATGCTTTGTTTACCTAAAACTCTTAAATTTAATAGCTTTCGAAGTGGATTGATGCCTCTCAGAAGCTAATATAATAAAGTAAGCACAACATTTCTACGAGTCTAACTAAAGATAAGAGTCGTAGATAGGTGAAGGAATTCATCAATTTCTAAAAGTATGCATTGTAACTATCAAAACTAAATCAAGAGTAAGCGTATGCTCAGAGGCTACGCACTATATTTATTCTAAGGTTGTTTGCTAAGAAAAAGTAATTCAAATCCAAGTACGCTCTGGTCAAGTATTAGATAATATTTGTTGTAGATCGATCGCGACTACTCAAGTGGTGCAAAGTTTCCCGAATTTTCTACACAATGCGAAAGGATCAACTTGAACAATTACGTCACAAAACGAATTTCGTTTCACCACTATAGTCGTGACGCTAGTATTAAACGTATTTCAGGGATAGAAAAGACAAAGTCTGTTTTGAAGACTTGCAGTAACGTCTAGACACAAACATCAAAGGCACCTCTAAGAATCAGTTACGTATGTACGTTATAAGTTTTATAAAATTCATTTCTTTTAAATTCTTTTTCGTCTTTGAAATTTAAATGATGGAGTATTAACTCATATTTATTATTTTCTACATAGTAATAAAGCTTTCAAGAAAATTAATAATAAAAGATAGTAACATGTGTGTCTGAGTATTTATGTCTTTCACTGTGGTACATTGCTCCGAAACGGATGGGCTGATTTTGATTGAGTTTATTTTTTGAAAGATGACTACGCCGACAGTTTGGTTGTTATAATTTAAGAAATTCTGTTTAACCCTTTTCGAAGCATTGTATAGATTTTAGACACGGGTATATAATTGAAACTTGTTAGTGTATATAAAGTATAATCTGAGTACTGTTACATCTACTTGGCAGAAAATACTTATCTAATTCGTATGTGTTACAAATGTTATTACGACTACAAGTAGTCGTCTACTTGTAGTCTACTTGTAGTCGTAATAACATTAATAATATATATAATAATTCTTGGCGGCCTAGTATGTAAATTACTTAACCATATTTTCACGATACTTGCAACACCTGTCCTAGCTATAATCATCACCATCATCATCATGCAGCTTATCGATGTTCCCTGCTGGACATAGACCTCATCCAACGTGTGCCATAGCATCCGATCCTCCGCCTTTAGCATCCAGTCTATCCCAGCTATCTTCTTCAGGTCGTTAGTCTGGAGGGGGGCGTCCTGCCTTCCTTTTACCCATTCGCGATCTCCACTCTAAATAATAATAAAATATAATATTTAATATTTATTTATTTCGAGTACAAATGCTCACGTCTGTATCCCCGAACGGGTTGGCAGAAGCGTATTAAACATTCTCATTTTAACGACTAAAATTTAGTCCCTAATGAATATAATAATTACATAATAGAGGGCGAGCCAAGTGTCGTCATGCAGGCACTTTGGGATTTAAATGCGAAAATTGGTAAAATATTAAAATTGAAAGGGATGATAGAAAGAGCAGGAATTGGATATGTAATAAGCAGTTTTAGGTATCAAAGTATTAAGTATCAAACGATACTTATGCTTTTCTGTAATTTTATTATAATTCAAGTAAAGTGCGAGATAACACCGCTATGTAAAAAAATTGCATACCGCATAGCCCCATATTACGCTTGACCTTAACCCTCTTCAGATGGATAAGGCCGCGCCTGGTATTGATATAACACGGACTTGGTTTACGGGGTTTTTTGAACTTTTTAAAAAGCCAAACAAAGCTATGGAGGCTCCTCAAACTCTTGGCAAACTCTTGGCCTCCGATATATAAATATGTACATACATACACTCACACCTATATCCTCGAAGGGATAGGCAGAGGCGTCTGAACCACCCACATCCTGCAACAAGCCTATTGTCATCAACCGGGCATTATATAGATATTTTATATTGTCTGATAGTTAACAGTCCAATTCAATAATCGCTTTATAGGACGTCTACAGCAAAACAAACGGTATCCCTATTCTGCTAACCGGGAACCACACGGACTAAACCTTCAATGTAATTATACAGTGATAGATTTTCAGACGAAGGACCTAATATCGCAAGTAATCTTTTCTTTCACAATAACATTCGATCACGCCGTGGGTGATGCGTCACCTAGAACTCAGACATTATTTCTGTTATTCTTAGTCGAGTCTGAATCGAGATAACTATATGTATTTACTTTTAGTCTGTTAGTTTTATGTATATTAAGTCCCTGGATAAACGTGATCCAATTTATACTGAGGGAATTGCCAATCACTTATACTACTAATATTTTTTATAATTAAAGACATACTAGTTTGTTTTATTACCTGAGTGAGCGTACCCAGACAGTAAAGATAAATGAATTTATCAGTGAAGAGCAAATACTTACCTACGGAACTCCTAAGGTTCTGTCCTTGGACCTACACTCTTCCTCATCTACATCAATGATCTGGGTTCGCTCGATCTTACTCACGGCAAAATCATTAGTTTCGCTGACGACACAGTACTTTTGTTTAGCGCAAGATTGTGGGATGATGTTTATCTACATGCACAATCAGGGTTCAACACAGTGTGCAAGTGGCTACAAAGCAATCGATTGACCCTTAATACTGCCAAAACACAATACATGACATTCTGTCTTATAACAAATGCACCAACTAATCCTATCGTAGCTCACACTTGCGCAGATGCACTTACCTGTAGTTGTGACTGTGTAACTCTCTCTAAGACAGAAAAAGTAAAGTACCTTGGAATAACAATTAATTATAATCTCAGATTTAAAGAGCATATAAGCACCCTTAGTAATAGATTGCGTAAGTTAATTTTTAAACACTTAGACACGTAGTCGATAAAGAAGTCTTGAAATCAGTGTACTTTATCCTTGCGCAATCCGTAATAAGTAACTGTATCACTTCCTGGGGTGGAACATCGAAAACTACCCTACTGGAACTGGAAAGAACTCAAAGAGCTATCCTGAAGGTCTCGTCCTTTCGTCCATATCGATATCCCACTGAACAGTTATACAAAGAGAGTAAAGTTCTCACAGTGACACAACTATTCATACTACACACTATTTTGAAACAACACTCTCTTTTGGTCCCGACGAACGAGAAAAGACGACATAACCCAGTGCAACGTCTTCACCCCCATCAAAAAACTACCTTTGCTAAACTTTTCTTTAGTAATTTGGGTTTTTATCTTTATAATAAAATTCATAAATTTTAATCTCATATAAACTTTAATCTCATATAAATGTAAAAAGAGACTAACTGAATGGCTACTAAAACTAAACTATGATGAAACGGAGCATATATTTACTAATTTTGTGTAATCATTCTTAAGTACCCACAAACAGATTTGCATACACTTCTCAAATATATAATATATATTACATATACAAACACATGCAAGCACACAGACTTAGATATTATACTAACACTACTTTTTTCTTAAAATAAAATTATATTGTATTTTATTTTGATACAATTACAAATTATGAAAGATTTTGTACCTTACTACTTACTGCTTTAGCGCATACTCGTAATCTAGGAAATGTAAATGTTAAGGGGTGGGAACCTGGTGTCCTGAAAGACAGGCCCAGATCTTAGGTACCAGTCTCCTACAATATATACTGATCTGAATTATGTACTATACTAAATAAACGGATTGTTGTAAACTGTATATTGTAGTGAGAGAATAAATTATATATTATTATTCTTCTCTTTATTCACATTAATATACATACAAATTATCGGAGACATATCCTGAAGGATGGCACAATTGACATTTGTCGGGCATGTCATCGCCCCGGTGAAACCCTCAGGCATATAATTTCCGGTTGCTCTCGTCTTGCAAATGGTGAGTACTTGCACAGACATAACCAAGTGGCCAGAATAGTCCATCAGCAACTTGCTCTTCGATATAACCTTGTGGATGTCGAGTTACCGTATTATAGGTATGTTATTATTATTTGTTAACAAAGTTAACAAAGCTCATCATAAGCTTGGTAGGACTGACTGACCTATCGGTCTAGTGGTGGGTGATCCTGACTTCTGATCAAGAGGTTGACGATTCAATTCGAAAAATTGTGTGGTTCACAAGTAGTGTCCCAAAGCTGGATGATGATGATGATGATAATGGTCTGTATCTCCCGTAATATCATGTCTCCCCATTAGAATTGATTTGTCTTTAAAAAAGGATAAGGAAACGTGAGTCTTGTACCTACTTTTATCTACCTTGAAAATATAAAGTAATTAATATGAATGTTCTAAAATAACTTGTCAATATTTTAATCACTGCCCCGCGTTGCGGTTACAATATAGTAAGTTATTTTTTCCTTTTGAAGATACTTGGTATTAAAAACTACTTAACATGTAGCAGTGAGTATGTATCTAAAAATAAGTAATATGTTATTGCCATGAGTCTGGCCTTAGTTTACACGAAGATAATCGTTCAAAAAAGTGGTATATAAATGTCTCTTAAACATCGTTTTTAAAAACATCTCCGTAATTTTAGAAAATTATTTGCAAGAAAGCTTAGCGATACATTTATCTTCAAAGTAGTCTATCTTCTTCTCTTGAAGTTATTGCAGGTGCTCGTATTCTTTTGTATTTGATAATACCTTTTTGTATGGCTTAAGCCCACCAAGCAAGTGTCAAGAGAAAGCAACTTGTACACGTGTTACCTTGTCTCAACGTGGTCAGTTACGAAAAAAAGGATTTTTTAAATAAAATCGGTAATTTTGAAAAATTTCGTCTATCGACTGCTATGTCAAAAAGAAGGTATAATTGACACTTATGTGTTACGACCAAAAGATTGCAAGTTAAATAAAAATTTAACCATGTTCTAGTTGTTGCGCCCTCAATAATCACTCCATTAACTTACCTTAGACTTTGAGGTAATCCCATGTATTCATTTATTTTATAGTAATACATATTATTTGAATGAATATATGACGATCGCAGTACCTCAATCAAAAATTCTAGAAATTAGTGTCTCTCTATAGAAACATAGGTACCTAACACTTCTTATCTGTTCAGATTTGATAAGTTTCAGATTATCTGATTTTATTATAACACGAAGTATACGAAAACCTAAGTATATAACACATACACGACGATATAAAATTGATGATACGATATTCATAAAATATAAAATGATGCAAATATTTTTATGATACATTTTTGTTGATATTTTGCGAGACCCTCGAAGGGCAAATACTATATTTGAGTACAATTTATTTCTATCGGATTCTTGGATTTGCATGATCGTATAGTGAAGTAGATTATCCGCATCATGCACTATTGATATGCAAGCTTCTCATAAAGTTTATGCCTTCATCGAAAATCTAGTCTCGCAGCGCATTTTCATATTCGTTGCATGTCTGGCAACTACAAGGGCAGCTATGCACCTATTAGTAAAGCAGCATATTATGTGATTTAAAAAAAATATTTTATGTCCACTTTATACTTGACAGCACGTTTTGTCAAATAAAACTGTTTGCGGTTTGTTGACTAGCCGAAAATGATAGCAGGGATATTTTAACGATATGTATTCAGCATGTCCTACTAATATATTACACTAATGTGTACCTATATATACTACTTAGATGTTCCTACTAATAAGTTTATCATACCTATGTTAAAATTGTTTCTGAAAGAGATATTTTCGTAGTGTTTTAAATAACTTAACAATATTTTTTTTATTAGTCAGAAAAAGTAAATAAACCAATAATTAACAGTTTTTTATTCATTAGTTGTTTAGTGTTGTCAAAACCACACCTGTGATTGTTTTAAGTGTTAACACATGTTTGTTGTCATCTAATCTTAATAAGCATATACAGATAAAAGTCTATATATTAATACAGCTTAAGCGGCTAAATCGATAATATATAGAATTAGCTTTTCTATTTCATTGATGGATAATTTACTGCCATAATACGTATTATACATACATACAATCATCGAAGTCGAGACCAGTGCTTATATAATTGTATAGCTTTGTACCTTTATCAGATTGTATAGCAAATCACAGCACCTTTATTTCAGCTTTAGAAGATTGCCTTAAAAGATACAAATAAACCAAAATAACTATAAAACACTTTATTACCATGTACCAAAGTACACATTTGGTCACGTATGTTCAGGTTACTTTACGCGTTTCTTGGGAATCCCAAAACATTGTCTAAGGCACATTTTCTTATAACATTTTCTTATAAATTGGTATTCTTTCAACCTAAATTTTCTAATTCAAATTAATATTTGTCTAATATTAAACTGTTTAAACTAACTAACTAACATTCAGTGAGCAAGTTAGTTACGCCAGCATGTAACTAAATTGCTCACTGCATTACCTTATGCATATGTTGTGTCATGAACCTCACGTCGGCCTGAAAAAAGCAAATAATATTTAAAGAAAAATTTCCTAAAAGTCTTAAATTAGAATTTCATAATTATAATGGTTAAAAATTTTCAGTAAATAAACTTTAATTTATGTATCACCTTGTACAAAGTAGACACTTATAATTTTATAATTTCTTTTTCACGCTAATGCTGTGACGCAAGAAATGTCTTAATGCTCAGCTAATTATAAATATGATTGTTCATTGTTCAAATTTTAAACATTAATTATGTGAAGTTTTTGATAAATGTTAAATGTTTTAGAAAAAGAAAATAAGAAAACAACTATGTCTATTTACTTCAAAACAAACTCGTGCTTGATATCCCTTGAAAATAGATGGACCATTCCTATTGATTGAGTTCTGTAGGTGTAAAAGCGTAGCACACACAAAACAAAACTCACTTTCACATGCCTATAATATTATATTTTTCTAATTTAAATTAATATTTGTCTAATATTAATTATAATTAATAATAACGTGACACATTTAACATTTTTGAAGCATTGCAATTAAGGAACACTGATATGCACGGTTTTGTTTGTTGAAGTTCAATTAATTAACGTGACGTAATTAAAATAAAGTGTTTTTAGAGTGGTCTGTTGTAGAGGATGAGTGACCTGCCACTCGTGGTGAATTAACTTACCTACTGTCAGAAACATGGCATCACAGCAGGCGCGGTGCACTTCCAATTCTGGCAATTAAATTCATTTAAACAATACAATTACTTTCATATTGCAATTCTCAGAGATAACTCAGGAAACATTTTAAGTAAAAAAAAAAAATACATGTAATTTTAAAAGGTTACTTATAAAAGTTTAATCAATAATCAATGTCCACTTACAATCACAATTTAAAGTATTGTTTTTGAAATCACATGTGACGATCGATTACTTCTTATTATGGAGATGTTTATTTAATACTAGTAATATAGATCACACATGCCTGGATAAATGTTCAGGGTTGTTTTACTAGGTTAAATTTGAAGCTTTTCATAAAAAATACGACAAACTAGGATTACGCTGGATTTAAATATATATTCTTGACTAACTTTTTAATTTTCATCAATCTTCAACACAATCGTGAAGACTGTTCTCTTCACTACTAAAGTGAAAACAGAAGGAACTTAAGTTTTAATTTAAGTCCATTAAAAATCGCAGTTTTTTTAATTGCATCAAAGTTGCTTAGAAATGTTAAGCCAAAATAACTACCCAAGAACCTGACAATAATATACCAAGGAAAAAGGAGCTAAATAAACACTAGACAATCTCAAAATAAAATCTCTAATTCATCTGTGAACTTGCGTGAAGGGATGAATGAATTGCGAATGTGAGTTTGAGAATACAGTAGGAGATTAACCACTTTGTTTTATTTCTTTATTTAAAACTTGATGCACAACTTGTACAAAGGTGGACTTTAATGCCCAAGGCGTTCTGCCTGTTAAACTTAAGGCGATATTGAAATATTATATGGTAGGTGGAAAGGTAAGATATACTATTGAATTCTGTACCTATACAGATTTAATACCTGAGACTTACTCTTTATAGGCTTTTCTATAAATTAAAGCTTTTTTGTCGCTTTGTGAATATAAATTACTTTCTTTTTTCTTAAATAATAAATCAAGACCTTTCGATTGCATTCTTTATATTAAATTACTGCCCCCACAAGTAACCTTCACCAGTCACAGGAATTTCAATCCTAATCGGGCCAGTAGATCTGGATCAAATAGACTAACACAGACGGACCGTCAGACTAATAATAAGTGATCTTATACAATTATAATTCTATTCCAAAAACTTTTTCCCGCACGAGCATATATTTAACTTCTATCTTACAGATAAAAATAAATAGCATTGTAGTAAAATTATCATAAAAAAGTATTTTTATAATGGTTTAAAATTTCAAAATTCGGAATATGGCTTGATGGATGTAAAAGGAGCACCATTGCTGCCATAAACCCATATTCCGAATTTTGAAATTTAATAAAATTAAAATAAATGTAGCTGAAAAGGTTATTTTATTATTTTTACCTTTGAATACATGAACTGTGTAATGACAGCTAGACATTAATAATACAATTTATTATTGCCTAAAATCGTAAATTTTTGATAAACATAACTATAAAGTCTCTAAAAGGCAGCGAAACGATGTCAATTTTAAAAGGCGGCGCCACCGCGCTCACCGGCTCTGGTTGAGAAATTGAATTGAATGGTTCCACGAAAGGTGTTCACTCATCGGAGCTTCGTGCTCTGACCTTAATACACTAATGTGACCGATCGAAGGTGCAAATACTTTTCGCTGTTTGCTGGTAGTGAGATAAAAACTTAAAGTAAATACTCCAGATAAGTTAAGAAGTTTATTCAGCCTTGAATTTACGGCTGCACCCTGTCCCTATCGTACAACACCAGAATTTATATGACCATTTAAATTAATTGGTTAGGTTTTGACCATTACCTTTTACAACCTTTAGTATTGTTGGCACAATACGAGTAGCTTTTATTTTTTGAGGTCATCGACACAGCTTGTTCATTTTTAGCGACTATCTTGAATGGTGGACATGTATTACTATTATTACTGTAATTATTTGGGAATCACTTGGTTTCTTGTAAGTTTTTTTTTTTTTAACTCTTTTTGTTAAGAATTACGACGTATTAAAGATCTGAAATATTTTTGTTTTAAATTGCGGGTCAATTTTTCTCAAATTAAATCCAAAACTCAAATATTTGTAATTCATTAATTCATTCATTCGGCTTTTGTAAAATTTATAAAATAAACATAGTATAAAATAGCAACTCTACTTAAACTAAATAAATTATAACATAAACAAAGTACAACAGTACAATAAGTTCGTTAACCAAAAAAAAAATATTTCACGTACAAAATAACAAACTAAAAAAGAAAAAAAAAAACTTCTAAAAAGAGCTGAAATACTTTAATTGCAATTGCCGACCTTGCATACATATCAAATTGAACTTCAGCATTAAAAGTGTTTTTATGTACTTCGTAATTATTTTTTTGCTTCTTCATGTATTTTTTATAAAAAAAACAACATCCATTATCATTGTATTGTGTAATCCACGATTACATTACGATACACAACTTCTAATAATAATGAAATATTAATTTTAAACCAATTTGTTGAATATTTACTTGTTCTTACGTTCTATAGTATAAAAAAAAAATCAGTTAGTGACCTGGCATCAGACAGTTCCGAGTTACGAATTATGCGGCCCTGAACTGCTTTAGCTATTACTTACACTCCTCAACTTATATGTTTATTCTGTTACCTGTATAAGCAACACCCAAGAACAACAACATATTTCCCTTCTCTCTCTATTAATAGTTTAACTACACTGGTGTCCCATTAGAATCAAACACATTACGAGCTCCACTTACTTTTAGATAATATTTTCTTTTTATATACTACAAGTTGACTGCAACATTAAGTTACGGGTCATGCCTGCTCATAAACAGAAGGTTTAAAATCGTGCTCATAAACATTTTAATGGGCTTACTCCACGGCTTTACCAATCACATCAGACTCAATTTCCATTTGGCCTTTGATTAGGGCGAGTCCAAACCTACCGTTTTTATATTTTAAAATGGATAGCGTAGTAAATTGAATTTTGATAAGAACATTTTTAACTTTATATTATGGTGAAGATATATTATATCTTATTGCTATTAAAAATGTTTAGTATAAAGTTAGTATATAGTATAAAGGTAGTGTTTATATAAAGTTTGGATTTATGTTTGTTACGTAAACGGCCTTTTATTCTGAAAAAATGGACGGTTCAAAACTTCCACCGCAAAGTTGCGGGCAATAGTTAGGTAATAGTATGGTTACAATTTCAACGAAATGTTTTAAAGACACATGATGTGTGTAAATAGCTAACTACTGTCTAAACTTTTTATGCATCCAAGCAATATACGCATGTAGTTACTAATGAAAAAAAAAAAGGCTAGCGATTGGACACGTCTTGCTGTTCCAGGCAAATAATTCAACAGACAAGCTGCTTGAACTGTAATCAAATTTGTGGAGTGCCGAGTTTTGGTTAACAAAATAATATACAATTTTTTTTTATTTAATTACTAACTTCAGGTAAATTTTTAGAATTTCCTGCGCGTGAATCTCTACCTACCGGGAGGTAAAATTCATGACATTATATGACATTATAACGCGACAAGTAAATAAATTTTTAATACAAAGCACCCTAAATAACGAACCTCACCAAATCGTTAAAATGTAAATATTCTTATTTGTATGTGAAATGAGATGTTCACCACCTTCACGTCTAAAAGTAATCACTATTATTTGTTATTTATCTTACTTCGATTTTAATCAGACCTCACATTTGAAGCAAATACGAAGACTTTTCATCACATGTTGTCGGTTCGAGTGTCATTCTTTCTGATTAGTATATTTTATCATGTTCATACCAGTTATCTTTGTGTCTTACGACTATCCTGTTAGTGTACACGTATCCTGATGCATACACGGCACGTCCTTAATGGTGAGTCAACGCCCTACGCCGATGTTGTGCATACTAAATAATATTTGCGAAATATAGAACAATTCGATTTGGCAGCTGTGTCCAATATGCGTTTTTTTCCTCTGCAATTTGCACATTGTCCTAGTTTTAGTAAAATGTTAGGTAGTCAACATGTCTGTTTAGTCGGGATCATATAGCCTGTTTTTATTTTGTTTTGGTAAAGATTTATGCTACCATTAGTTTTCTAATTTGTATATTGTTGTCTTTTATTTTAATTTATTGCTGTCTACTTAAAATAAGAATGAAGTAAAATAAAGCTCTGAGCACAAAACGGCATCATCTGGATTATCCTCAGTAAATAGTATAAGATATATGTATGTATTATTTTAAGTTATAATACCGTACATTTCGTTGTTTTTTCTATTATTATTGAAATTTAATTAAACCATGCTATAAGAATGACAGTTATGTCCTTTTATTTCGATCAAAGGTGTCGAACTTTTGGACGTAAATGGTTTATTTCCAATTTTCATTTTAGTAAAATACATACAAATATAAATTTAAAAAAATATATGCCAGATATATAATTAAAGCTGCTTTAATAATAAATATGACATTATAACGATTATAACATCTGTTACATTATTTGTTACTTTATTTGGAGGAGGTGCGATATGTACATACCTAGCCAACGCGGTCTCTGTTGATGATTTAATTCATGTTAGAAGCATACTGATCAAACATCATTATCGCATAGCATAGCATTTGGTGATTAAACCTTTCCCTCTCTCTGATTTACATAAAAAAACTGTACACTACAGTACATCGAAACTATTTTTGCCTGACATTCATTCTTTATTGATAGTGATAAATGACGGACGCAAAAACTCGAATTATTATAAGAGATAAAAGTTATTTTTGTAAACAAATAACTTTTAACATTTTTTGCGTAATCATCTGTAGTTTTAGTTTTAGTATATGTTTAAAAGTACTACAAAAAACATTTAATGAAGTACAAATACCCGTTTTTTTTTTTCAACAAAACAGCAGAACCACAGAGTTTAATGTTATCTTTTATGAGAACTATTTGTGTTATATGCACAGATAATATTTGTTTTGCGCGTATGTGTATTTTGTCGTTAGTCGTTGTTAATTCATACTTATTCATAACCCCTCTTTGACATAGGGTTAAAAGATATTAAAATGTTTCTTGTATAAAAATATTTTAATTAGCTGCAAAGTGACTTTCGCCGCCCATGAACACCTGCAGCTCAAAGGTCATAGGAGTGTCTGTTTTTTAGGGTAGTGGAATAAGAGGCAAAGAAAGAGGTGAAGCGAAATGTAGGAGGGGAATAGGGACTGTAAACGGAGGAGAAGAAATAATGTATTTATATTGTTTAAAAACTAATTAATAATAACACAATATTCTTGACGAACCGACGGATCACCTGATGGTAAGTGACAACCGCCGCTCATGGACACTTGTAATTCAATAGCCGAAAGTGTCTTGCCCTCCTCTGAGGGGGATGAATGAAGGGGCAAGAGAGGGGGAGAGGGGAGAGCAAAGAGGAGTGTGAGGATGAGACGAGGGGTTGCGAGAGGAGGGGAACGAAGAGAGGCGTGATTAGGGGAATGGTTATGAGGGGAAGGGAAAGAGGAGAGCGGAAGTTGAGCCTCCGGTACCCTCACTTAGTCGGCAAAGCAATGTAAGCATTGTTTGTCTAATGGTTTTCTATGGTACAGTATTCGCCAGCCCATTCGTGCCCAAGCATGGCTCTCCCACAGTAGTAATACGTTAAAATTCTAATTTAAGTACCTATATGAATCCCAATTCATTTACACTTTAAAGTATTTATACCAATAAACTGTTTTCGGTGTTGTTCATTTACATACATTAAATAAATGAAGTTAAAGTAAAGCAGAGCTGGTAAGTATTTGTAGTGTATTTTATTTAAAACACGCCGATTTTCTTCAAACCTTTTACTTTACTCGCCTATAAAGAAAATTCTATTTGAAACTTTTATTAGATTGCCCAAAGTTGTAGTAAGCTGAATAAGCTGCAATATTTTTGTTCTAAAATAGCCTTTCGCGTTCGTCTCGCTCGAGATTGAGTTAAACGATATTGAGATAAAGTATGTCGTTTTGTGGAAAACTTGGTCCTAAATATAGGCGCGAGATTATTTCTGACGTGTGGTGTCGCGCGCGCCGTCTCGTCGGCAGCCGTCCCAATACCAATCTAAACACGCAGACTCACCCAGTAAACTTTAACCGTACATTACGCCACTGTTTTAAAACTGTAATTATACCATGAGTGTTAGATATAAACTTGTGAGTTTTATCATCGTTAAAACAGAACTAATTTGTTGATTATATCAGTGTTGTGATTTTCAGAATAAGTTTATGAATAATGTTGCAATTAGTTACATTAAAATGTTAGCTATACTTTCGATAGTTCTATTGCTAACATCACAATGTGTTTCACGAGATCCTTTCAAAATTGGTAAGTTGCATGTTTAATGGTTTTCGGTGTAGGGTAGTAGTAGTGTAGAGCACTCACCATGCAATAATAGCTACATTAAAGAAATTGTAATAGCAATAAAAAAAAAAATAGCACTTTTGTAAACTGTCCCTTGACATAAAATATAATGTTAAAATGTCTAATTATATGTTAAGTATTAACTACAGTAAAGAGGATGATCTATATGTACTACTTAAAGAGCACAAAAACCTTTACACTTTGCCGTCACAAAGAAATATGCGCATTTTGTAGGGATTGTCATAACTCATATTTACCGATATAGAAGATTTAGTATGTATAAATCTAATATGTTTTGTCTGTTCATTTGTGAAATTAACGAAAATACTTATGGTAATTTCATTGCTGTATACTAAAACAAAAAACTAATTTAGTTAATAAGTCCTCTTACTTACGTTAACTAATAAAATGTTTACACCACTGAATTTACACAAAACATGAGTTAGGGATGCAGCAATAACGGCAGTCAAACATTGCTTATTTTTCCTTTTTTTTACACTTTATACAACTATAGTTAAAAAACACACCCATCTCAAATATTTCATGAAATATGCAACTCTAAGAGTTAAACAATACCCTGTTGTGAGTGAGTTTGAAAATTGACAGTCATGTATAATCATCACATCAACACAAACTATAGTGCATTTGTTTAAGCTTAAATAAGATTGTAGGTTTTGAATGCGTTTGGGAGGAGGAATAGGGAAAAAGAAGGATATATAAATTTAATATATATCTACCTATACACATTTATACTAATTTTTTCAGTTTAAGGATTAAAGGTTTATTTACGTCTTGTTTTGCACCACATGTGCAAAACAATAAAACCAATACCAATTCTTAAACCGACTTAAATATAGTCGGCAAGCAGGATGTTTAGTATTATTAGTATTATATATAGTATTGCATCTACAGCTGCTAGGGAACAATTCGATTGAATATATCTACTTACGTAGCGTGCGTAAAGCAATCATTGTTTTTATTTTATTACAGGAGGTATATTTTACAAGGAAGCCGAAGATATGAAAACAGCTTTGGAAATAAGCGCAGATCTTAAAAACTTTACTGCGTCTATCAAAATGGTGTCTAAAAGAGGAGAAATTCTTGAAATAGGCAATCACGTCTGCGAATTGGCGAAGGTAAAAATGTACACATATCTTACATTATTATTATAATTAGGAATAAATAAATAATTAAGTACTGATAAGTATTACAAATGAAAATCAGATGACTACAACACATATCTATACCAACTTAAGGTTGGTTTATTCCAAATGCCTAAGTCATCAATATTGAATGTTCCTAAATATACGGAAAAAGCAAAGCATTCAAGGAATGAAACACGTCTTTCACTATTACGGCATCGTCTATAGCAGTGAAGAATATTATGAAGATTTTAGTGTGATTTAAAATACATACATTCACGTCGTCATATACCTACATATGTATTATTAAAGCTTTATATTATTCGTTGTATTATATTAAAAGTTATATATATACAGAATGTTTCAATTTCAGCGCTTGTCGGTTTTCTATCTAAAACAGTCGACCCAGACCACTGTCAATTGCTATTACTCATGAAAGCTACTTTTTTTAAGTTTTAACTAGTGTACGCCCGCAGCTTCGCTCATGTTGAAGTTATTTGTCCATCCCTCGGGAACAGCATTTATTTCTAGGTGAACGATTCTATATAATTTTCTCTGTCCGAATTTCATGACATTCGGTTAAGTAGGTAAAACGTACACATTTTTTTGTGAACAAGCGTCCGACCGCTGTCCTTTTCCATGTCCTCTCCCTGTCCTTCCAAAAAATAGATATACCAAATTCAATTATAATTGGTACAGCAGTTTAGCTGCGAAAAGGTAAAGCTAAAGAAAGCATCTTCTAAGATTTTTTTATAATAACAATTATATAACAAAGAAATACCCGCCCCTTTATATGCGTTCTATCACCTATTTTGTATATAATATACTCAGTGCGAGTACAAAACCACCGGTGTGTGTGTGTGTGTAACTATTACAAGTGGAACTACTATATGTTGTGCCGAGATGATGGAGTGCTAGCAGTTGGTAATATGTTGAGTGTCTGAGTTTGTACAGATTGGCTCGAAGTCGAATTTCGATTATAATTTATTACCTTTTAAATGTTTTGTTTTATATTTATTATTTAACTAGCTTGTTGGTCTAGTGGTTAGTGACGGTTCGATTATCACACGAGACGAAAACTTATGTGATCCAGAATTAGTTGTCCCGGGTCTGGGTGTTATTTGTGTCAGTTGTATGTCTGTTAAAGTCCTCCGCAACATAAGAATTAGTAAGTAAGTTGAACTGCATATATAGACTTTTCGTAACATGACCATGAGAGATCTAACTTATTGCTTATATAGTGGATCCCTGTAACTTAATGTAGCAGTATTCTCATTTTTTTATTTATAATACTCTAATTAAACAATTCACATAGTTACTTACTGCACTTTTCTACACGTAAACTTTGAGTAGGTATTCCAAATTTATTTGTTTACCCTTCGCGGAATTAGCACTAGACATGAGTGTTTTGACTCGCAAAATACAATTTAAAATAATTCTGAAGAATTTAAATTTGATATTGATCATCTAATAGATAAGGATTTGTCTCATCCATTGCTGATTGATTTGAATTTACTCTTAATTTAACTTTTTACGATTTTTACTCAACAGAACTTTTTCATAGGGTACCTATTTCGCATTGTTCGATATCATTTTGGTTGCAGAGCTTAAAACTTTCCTAGTTTTCATAGTTTTTTCAGTTTTGAGTAAAAATTTTACGACTTAAAAAGTTTCTGCACGTGTTGCGCATATTACTTTTGGTGTCAAATGGGAACAGAAATATCACTTTTCAATTGACTTTTTAATATTCTCTCCTCCAATTTTCTCCTCTAATTTTCATAGGTTATGAGCCCAATGACTATTACCATTTGATGAAATAATAGTTAGTTGTTATACGTCCATAGCCAATCATTTTAAGCCTCTAATACTTGCTAGGATACTCAAAAGTTGATCTCAACAGTGGTAGAGCCATGCTTAGGCACGAATGGGCCGGCTCGACCAGTGCGATACAACGGCCTCACAGAAAACCGGGCGTGAAGTAACGCTTGCGTTGCATTTCCCCGAAATGAGTGAGGTTTCCAGAAGAACAACTCTCCCGCTCCTCTTTCCTCTCCTCTTGTCCCCCCTATTCCTCTTTCCCCTCCCGCACACCCCATCTTTTATCAGGTTTAAAATTTTGTTTTGAGTACATACCACCTCCCCTCTTTCCCATCTCGAAATCCACCCTCTTCTTCCCCCTTCCTACATCCTCGTATCCTCATCACCCTCAAAGGTGTGGAACGCACTTACGACTCTTGAATTGCAGGTATCCATGGACGACGGTCGTCACTTACTATCAGGTCACACACGGGTCTATTCGTCGGTCTCCCCTATAATATGAAACAATATATCTATATATATATGTATATGTAAACCACCTCATATAATGTTTGTCTGGTTTCAGGAAGGTGTTATTGGGATCATAGACGGCATTGGGGGTAAAGCCAGTGAAAACGTGCAAGGATTGTGCGACATGCTGGATATCCCTCATGTCCTGGTGCATCATAACGACATGTACAGTCAAAACTGGACCCTAGTTAACATGTTTCCAAGCCCTGAAGCCTATAACATGGTGAGAAAATACAAAAGAATTTCTCTTCTACAAAAGAAAACTGGTTGTGAAGTAACGCTTGCGTTGCATTTCCCCGAAATGAGTGAGGTCTCCGGAAGCCCAAAATCCCCCACCCCCCCTAATGATAGCGCTGTTAACAAAAAGGATACCCCAGGGGGGTACCAGCACTAGCGTTGGAGAATCCCCCCCTGGACGTCCACCCTCAGTACGGATTATGCCTGAGCGTGGACGCCCAGGCTGCCCCTCGTACTCTGGGGGGGGCTCAACTGCGCTCTCAAAATCTGCTCGGGGCAATAGAAGGCATACCATGGCACCCCCTGTTACGTTTACCGTGGATTTTTGTAACATCAGGGGCTTACATTCGAACCTCGACACTGTCCACCACCACCTTGAGACAGCAAAGCCGGCCTTGCTCTTCTTAACCGAGACGCAGATATCATCTCCAGCGGACACATCCTACCTCTGCTACCCTGGGTACGGACTGGAACACTCCTTTGTTCCTAACGCTGGTCCCATCCGCAGAGATTGTGATTCTTGGCGACTTTAACGCCCATCACGCCGAATGGCTTGGTTCGCGCAAAACCGATCATGCGGGAAGATCTGTTCACGATTTCGCCTTGGTATATGGCTTAACGCAGCTGGTAGCAACGCCTACGCGAATCCCAGATGCAGAAAGCCACGTGCCTTCACTGTTGGATCTTCTGCTGACCTCAGATCCTGATGGCTACAAAGTATCCGTTGAGGCCCCTCTTGGCTCTTCAGACCATTGCCTGATTATGATACCAAGTATGAGAACGAGTGGTACGGAGTATGGTAAAACTCGTTCACTCGCTGCGGCCGCGAGTTACAGGCAGTCGCCGCGTATGGCACTATAGGTCAGCAGACTGGGATAGAATGAAAACATTCTTTGCATCCTACCCATGGAGGCAGGTTTGCTTCTCGCCGGATGATCCCAATGTCGTTGCTGACTCTGTCGCGGATGTTTTTGAGCTTTTCATTCCATTCTCCCTGATTCCCACAGGTGGCAAGTCCCAGCCTTGGTTTGGCCGAACCTGCAAAGCGGCGTCCCGCCGAAAGCAGGAATGTTACCAAGCATGGGCTAATGCAGCGACAGCACGGGATGTAAAGACCAGACATTAAAGAAGCAATTTAACTTTGCCTCCAGGTCCCTTAAAAGAGTAATTGCTGGGGCGAAGTCGGCTCACATCGGCAGAATTGGTGAGAGACTAGTTAGTCTCCCCTCCGGAACTCGTGCATTCTGGTCTCTTGCCAAAGCTGTCCAGGGGAACTTTTGTAAGCCATCCCTTCCACCTTTGCACATAGGAGATAATTCGTTGGCCCACGACGCTAAAGAAAAAGCCGATCTTCTGGGCAAACTCTTTGCGTCCAACTCGACCCTGGACGACGGGGGAAACGCACCGCCGACCATACCGCAGTGCGAGACCCGCATGCCGGAAGTCCGGTTTACACAAAGGGCAGTGCGTAAAGCGCTTCTTTCCCTCGACGTTCATAAGTCGAGTGGGCCCGATAGAATCTCTCCTATCGTGCTGAAGACGTGTGCTCCAGAGTTAGCACCGGTTTTAACGCGGCTTTATCGGCTTTCCTACTCTCTTGGCGTAGTCCCTAACTCATGGAAGACAGCTCTAGTGCACCCAATCCCTAAAAAAGGAGATCGCTCGGATCCGTCCAACTACAGACACATAGCCATCACCTCCTTGTTCTCCAAGATAATGGAATCCATTGTTAACTGCCAGCTCCTCCGGTACTTAGAAGACCACCAGCTCCATAATGATCAACAATACGGCTTCCGTCAGGGTCGTTCAGCTGGTGATCTTCTCGTATACTTGACTCACCGGTGGGTACAGGCGATCGAGACCAAGGGGGAAGCGTTGGCCGTTAGTTTGGACGTGGCGAAGGCCTTCGATTGCGAAACGCTCCTTGCGAAGCTTCCTTCCTATGGGCTTCCCGAGAAACTGTGCAATTGGCTCACCAGTTTTCTTACAGACAGAAGCATCAAGGTCGTTGTTGACGGTGCATGCTCCGACTCGAAGTCTGTTAATTCTGGTGTCCCACAAGGCTGTGTGCTATCACCCACGCTGTTTCTTCTGCATATCAACGACATGCTGCAGATTAGCATCATCCATTGCTATGCGGACGATAGCACGAGTGATGCCCTTTACACCGGCCGCGCTAACATTTCTCGAGTAAACGTCATCGAAAGCCGATCCAAACTTGGGTCTGAAATCGAAACTTCTTTATCAAAAGTTTCAGATTGGGGTCGACTTAACCTAGTCCAGTTTAACCCCAAGAAGACACAGGTTTGCGCGTTTACCGCTAAAAAGTTGCCATTGGTCGTATCACCTCAATTTGAGAGCACTTCCCTAACTGCATCAGCCAGTTTTGGAATCCTTGGCGTCGATATATCAAGCGAAGTCCAGTTTCGCGGTCACTTGAATCTTGGTGTGCTAAACAGATCGAGACAGTATTTTACTCCGGCCCACCGCCTGCAACTTTATAAGGCGCAGGTTCGGCCGCACATAAAATACTGTTCTCATCTCTATGCAGGTGCAATAAAACAAAACAAACAAAAGTACCAACTTCTCCCTCTTGACCGCATTCGACGGAGAGCGACTCGCATCATCGACTGCCAAGATATTTCTGATCGACTTGACACCTTGGCGTTGCGTAGAGATGTAGCTTCACTCTGCATCATCTATCGCTTGTATCATGGGGAGTGTTCAGAGGAATTGTTCGGACTTATACCGGCTGCTGGTTTCCGCCATCGTCCTACGCGACAAAATATCCATCCCCATCACCTGGACGATTGGCACTCCACCACTGTGCGCTTCTCCAGAAGCTTTTTGCCTCGCACAACCAGCTTATGGAACAAATTGTCGCCTGCCGTATTTTCGAACCGATACGACCTTCAAACCTTCAAGAAGAGAGCGTACCTCTACCTAAAAGACCGGCAACGCACTTGTGACTCTTGAGTTGCGGGTGTCCATGGGCGGCGGTAGTCACTTACCATCAGGTGACCCGTCTGCTCGTTTGCCCCCTATCGCATTAAAAGAAAAAAAAAAAAAAACAATAAAAAGAAATAGTATTTATCTTGCATATTAGTAGTAAATAATTTGCTTTTTTAAATCTATTTTACTGATATAACTTTGAGGTATGTTCCTAATCCGTAATAATATATGCATGTAGTTATTTTTTTTTTTTTTTAATTTTAAATAATCACGCCGTTACGCCGGCTGTTCCGCTCAATAGAAAATATTCTGCCACTTTACCGTTTTTCCTCTGATTAGGAACAACGTAGAAATGCACTATTGAAACTTGACTTCACCCAAGGACTTTCATAGTGAGCTGTGAATTTGTGTAGGTAATGTTAGCGCAAGTTATACAAGTTGCGAGGTTTGAATTTTGATCTTGTAATCTCTTTTCAGGCATTGGAAAACCTCATACTTCACAAAGAATGGAGAAATTTCACTATATTGTATACAAAAGGTTATAGTTTGATGCGCGTGAGTGACTTGATGCAAATGGGTAACAACAGTTATCCGTATGTTGTCAGCGTAAGAGAGCTTTCTGGAGATGACTACAGGTAATTTTACAGGAAATAAATTTGCACGCGTGTACGTGCCGAATTTGCTAAGCTGGCGGTACCTGAACCTGAATGTTTGGCATGTTGTCCAGTGGTTAATGATCCTGTCTGTTGAAGCAGAGATCCACACCATTTTTCTTCTGTGATTTAAAAATAGTTATCCTGAGACTTTCTTTCTTTCTTCCTGAACATTGTTTTGTATGTTTGTAAATTCCCTCGCGACACAGGATTCACTACTAATGCGGAAGTTGTAAAGGTACACTAGACTAATGTACTGGTTGTGGTTGTTTTCTCGCAAAAATGCAATGGTATATACAATACATTGCTCTTTGCACTTAACTACATATAAAGAAAGTATTCCAAATTATTGACATTAGGAACAATAAAAGAGATTAATGCCGGACACCTGATTTTTCATTACATTAGATATTATAAGTCCTTTAATTTTAAAGCATTTTGTTTAATATCATCTGATACGTTGTCAATTAACTTTCTGAAGCATCTACGAGGCTTGGCAAGAACATAATAAGGCAATGCAATATATTTAAAATGTAGACTGATTTAAATAAAAATCTATGTTCTTATATTTTTAAGACTTACAAAAATGAATAAACAAATATAATTATGTGTGAAAATGATAACAAGAGAGACATTTCATTAAAGTTTCTGACTCTGTAAACAAGGTTTTTGGTAATTTTAAGAAAGCAATTAAAGTAAGAAATTTTGTTTTTATAAACAGCGTATTAAAAAATAGTTTCCTGTACTTTCAAAATATAAGTTATAGCTTTTCCGTACGCTGTTTTATTTAGCTTCTAAATTAAGAACTAGATATACTAGTAAGATTGATCCTAGATTAGATAGCGTCATAAACACGTAGGTAGTTTTGCAGTAGACGAGACAGTTGAAGGTGTTACTTCGCGTTCGATTTTAAAAGTATAAAATGTCTCTTTGTACTTGAGACCTGTGGGCGTAATCGTGCAGGTTCACAAATTTATGACAGATAAATGTTTATAATATATCCATTCTTTTTTAACACCCACTCTGCAAACTACAAAGCAGTTTTTTGCACCAAGTTTAATAATTTAAGATTGAATAAGTTTTGAGGCTAAGGGATACTACAAGTTTTGTTTGTGGTTTCTCATTTACTTTGCTTAATCTATAATTTATTTTCTGATGTCTCTAGGGACACATTAATAGATGCAAAGCACAACGGATATACCAACTTCGTTGTTGACTGTCCATCTCATAAGCTCGAGCAACTGCTAATACAAGCGCAGCAAGTTGGATTAATAACCGAAGAATATTCATACATATTCCTCTCACCCGATCTCTTTACTTTAGATTTGGACCGATATAGATATGGTGGTGTAAATGTGACAGGTAAGCTTCTTTTTTAAACTTATTCCATTCTACATAGATGACTTGCCCAACGACTAGTATTGTTGCCTTCAAAGAAAAGGTAACAGTTACATATCTCAGTCTAATTATTTCATTAATATACTACGAAGTCCCAAATAGTATGGTAGTAATAAAATCAAAATAGGCTGTCAACATATTATCTTAACCGTTCTTATCAATTATTATTGTTTAACAGGCCTACGTCTTCTTAATTGGGAAAAGACTGAAAAACTGACAACTTTTGCAAGCAAATTATCAGAAAGTGTATTTACGGCTACAAATCCAGAGAATATAAAAACTGAACTGATTCTTATTCATGATGCTACTGAAGTATTTGCCGCTGCTGTAGCGAAAATAAGAGGTTTGCAGTCTCAAGAACTCAGTTGCGAAAATTATGACTCTTGGATATATGGATCATCTTTACTGAATTTTATGAAGACGGTAATTATATAATGTCATTAAAAAAGTAGGGTAAATATCACTATGACTTTTTATTGTTATGTTCCCTAACATATTTCAACTATTCATTTTTTTTTTGTCTCGTATTGACTTAACACACAGTTTGTACTGTAGCTGTGCTATTGACATAACTTTTAACTAATTGGATTTATCTGCACACAAGCTGCAAGTGAATTACGTTGTCATACTTCACGTCCATTGTATGAAAACTATCTCGAATCTGCAACTGCTGCTGCAACTATTTGCTAGTTAGCTTCATTGTGGATTTACAATTTACATTATTTTTTACAGAATAGGATAGAGGGAATAACAAATAACTTAGTTTTTGATGGCACGGGACAACGAACTGATGTCACTTTCCAAATGTTGGAACTGACTCCAGCTGGTAACGTATCAGTGAGTACCTCTAATAGTGTCTGTTCTAGACCACTTAGATAAGAAAATACCATCTTAAAGATCGATCGATTCTCTAGGACCTGTGATAGTCATCATGTTCTCATTCTGTCCTTTGTTATGATTTAAAGATGCCTTAACATTTTTTTTTTTTAGTAAAGGGGCAAACGAGCTGACGGATCACCTGATGGTAGTTGCCCAGCGACACGTCAAGAGTCGTAGCTGCGCTATCCGCCTTTAACGGGAGTTGAAAAGGAGCAGGGGAAAGAGGAGAGGAAATGGGGTCAGGATGGTGGCCTTCAGTAAGCTCACTCATTTGATAGAATACAATGCAAGCATTGTTTAACAATTGGTTTTCTGTAAGGGTGTTTTAATACTCCGGTCGAGCTACAAGGTCAAGTACGTTGTAGCCATACGTGCCTCAGTATGGCTACAACGTACATGTTCAGAAATTTACTTTATACTTCATTTTCTAATTTATTATTATAATTGACTCAAAAGGTAGCAGTGTGGAAAAATAAGGAACTGGAAATAACAAGGCCAGGAAGCATAGACGCGGAAATAACAGAAGCAACTGTTTTGAAAAATAAAACATTGAAAGTTCTGATTTCAACGGTATGTAATCTATATAAAAGTTTGCTATTATTACTCTCCAATTCTAGGTTTCTCAATTAAGTTATTTTTATTAATTTTCAGACACCTCCATATGCTTTCATCAAAAATTCCCCAGAAAAATTGGAAGGGAATGATCGCTATGAAGGTTTCACCGTTGATCTTATTGACAGACTGAGTGAAATGTTAGGATTCAATTACGAATTTGAAGTCGAGAATAACTACGGTAAGCAACGCAAGGATGGAACGTGGGAGGGAATGGCTGGGGCACTTATAGACGAGGTAATAAGTTGTTGCACTAGTATGTTATCTTTATATTCTTTGTCTAAACAAATGAAGGTCCCTGCGCGCATGATCGCTCTTTCGTCGTCTTTAAGAGAAGCTTTGGTCAAAAGTTTATAGAAGTTTAACTTCTAGAAACTTTTGTAAAAAAACAGGCCAGTGTCATAAATGTTTCTATATAAATACAGTAATTCTAAAAACGACCAAACTAAAGATCCTAACCAAGTCTTATTTAAAAAAAAAATGTTGGATTTATCTGTTGTTCTGATTTGGATTATACATTTTATAGACGGCAGATCTGGCCATTTGTGACTTCACGATGACATCACAAAGACAGTCTATAATTGACTTCTCAACGCCGTTTATGACCCTTGGAATTAGTATCTTATACAAACAGCCGAGTAAGCAACCACCAGCAATGTTTTCGTTCATGGCTGTCTTCTCTAAGGAGGTATGTCACATTTTTAATTTTTATCCACAATTGTACCTACCCGATTACGTAACGAGTATTTACTTCGAAAGTCCCTTTTTTTTTTGAAATACGATATTATGGTACTTACACGAACAGTGTCAAAGGGTCTACTAAAAATGATTAAGATCGGTAAAAATAGTGTAAATACAACCTTTTATGTCACCAATTTTTTTCAGTTATCAGTTTTAAATAAAAAGAAAATATCATTGTTTCTTATACATATGTACAAGCATCATAAACAGTAATGATTAAAAGGTACTCATCAGATTGCTTTCTAGAAATGTTAATTGTATATTTAAAATATTGAAGGAATATATTGCTTGCAGGTATGGTACTATATGATGTTGATACAATTTGTCCTGGGCGTAGTCCTAATTTTCGTAGGTCGAATCTCTAACAAGGAATGGCAGAACCCAGTGCCTTGCATAGAACAACCTGAAGAATTGACCAATCAGTTCAGTTTTGCTAACTCTGTGTGGCTCATTATTGGATCTGTCATGCAACAGGGCTCTGAAATCGCACCCATGTAAGTGTAGTACGAGTAGTTTTTAAACATTACAATGTTAATAGTACAGAGTTCTTCATTTTTTCCACTTTTGTTTTGTTATACATACATATATCTATCTTAAAATTATAATGTAATTTGCTTATAAGTTACCTTTTCGTTTAGAGTTTAAAACCAGTATTGATATAATTTTATTTCAGTGCCTTAGCACCACGGCTGATAACGAGTGTGTGGTGGTTCTTCACAATGGTTATGGTAGCTTTGTACGTAGGTACTTTAGTCGCTTTTCTTACCGTAGAGAAGAATGTGCTACCTTTCAATACGGTAGAAGAACTATACAACCACAAGTCAATTGCTTATGGACCTAAGACAGAAGGATCTACTAGACAATTTTTTGAGGTAGAAATCAATTTATTAAATATGTCGTAATAGAGGTATGAAAGTCGAATCAGTGATGTGTGAGTGAATTACCAGTCTAAGCTATCCCGTACTCATAGCGAATAAAAGTAGAATGTTTGTCTGAGCCTGTATTAAAATTAAATTTGCTTTACATTTTATAATTGATTCTAATACTCACTAGCACCTGATCTTCATTACACTTTTTGACCACCACAGTCATGCATACATGAGAAATTAAAATATGTCCAGCATGCTACGGTCACGACAACAAACAAAAATCTCATAAAAAAGTATTTAGTTTTTAGTATTTTTTTTATTTGTGTTGTTAATTATGTAGCTAAACTCATTCAAATTTATATTATTGGAATTGCTTACATTCATATAAACATAAGATCACAAAAACATTTAATGTAGCACTTATATCGATCTCGACAGAAAGGTAAGTTTAAATTGCTTTCTTTCTTTTAATATTTAAATTGCTTTGAATTATGCTATAAGAATTATATAAATCCTTTAATATTGAACTTTTATGATTATTCACTACACAGTAAAATATTATTATAGAATTAATTATAAATTAAACTAATTAAACTGTTGACACTGGATTTGAAGTACCAAACTATAAGTACAAAATACCTATTATAATGTCGATATTATTAATAAGTATTGGTTTCACACCTCTAGAGCAGAAGTGAACAATCTAAAAAGTTCGTGCTAGCCACGCCACTGTTATCATATGTTGACAAAAGGTTATGTAATTATGGATGATATACATATATCATTCTGTCACGGGCATTGTTCTTATTTGTAGATTTTAATTATAAAAAACTGTAAACATGGCACTGATTCCTCTAAATTATATTTCTAAGAACAGAGGGGATGAAAATTAATGTGCGTATGCTATATTAATCGATTTTTACAAACATAAACAGTTGCCCGTGTACTTTATCGTAGTTATTCGGGCCACTGGCACAGCTGTTTTGTAGATGCTAAGGATAATATCGTAGCTTGGCGCCGAGAGCACGCTTTTGCTTTTAGACGTGGCGGCCAAAGGGTTAAAAGTATACCTTTAATATTCTTAGGGTTAAACAGGTGTTTGCTCTTTACTACTTCTTTAGAACTGTCTTTAAATTTGTTTGTTATTGAATTTCTTATTACCTTTAAGCTTTTTGGTTATTTCAACCAACAAAATTATATCAAATATAAATGTTGTCAGTAAAATATATACAAAAAATTAGTTTCGTTACATGAACAATACTTTTTTAAATTCTCGAACAAGTTTACATATTATACACTAGAAAGTCTTTTCCCATTCCAGTAATAATAAATTATGCAAGCTGCCCTGTTTTATACCTATTTTAGTAATATGTATATTTGTTTAACATTTTTTTTTAGAATGCCACTAACGAAATTTACAAAAAAATGTATGAAAAGATGATTGCTCATAACTGGCTGGCTGAAAGTAATGATAAAGGGGTGGAAAAGTAAGTACTTTATTTTACATTTCGTTACATCTCTTTTCCATTTTTTTTTTTTAGTATAGTGTAATAAGTTATATCAACAAATCAATATCTTTTGTAGAGCTGAAAAAGAAGAATACGCATTTTTCATGGAATCCACGTCGATTGAATACGTAAAGCAAAGACATTGTGATTTACTTCAAGTTGGCGGACTGCTCGACTCTAAGAGTTATGGCATCGGAATGAAGAAAAGTATGAATATTTTTAATAGTATTGATTGTAATTTACATTTATGAAATAAATCAGGTACCGTCAACTGAAGTAAGTACATTTCTAAATATGAATCGAGATTTTTTGAACCAGCAATGAAATTATTTACTTTATATGTTAAACAAATATCTATTACAAAATGATTACATGCATGTACCCCTCATGTGGGACAGTAAGAAAAACAAAAGAATTACTAAACTTGAAACATACATACATAAATATTCACATACATTTATGTATTTATATGTCACATAAGGCCCTCTGATCCCAAACTCAGCAATATATATATATATATACACTCACAATACACTATACACTCAGGCGACAGCCAAAACCAATATTTACTATATACTATAGTACAAGTACATAGGTACAAGCTCTGCTGAGTTTGATTTTGATTAATTACAATAACAGTTTATCAGCATGTAATGCAATAAGCCTAGAATAGAGCAACATGACACACAGTCCATATTATTGAATAATTTATAAGGTAATCATTCATGTGAACTAGTATTAGTATTAGATATAACAAAATAATAATAAATCTTATATTACTAAAATATTGCTCATAGTGGATATCACACTGGCAAGGTATTCTATATTAAATTGTACAACGATGGCATATCTTTCTAAGACAAGAATATTCTGTCAACACCAGTCTTACAATTAATTTAATAACTATAAATACTTATTAGGTATTTCATATTATGTCTTCTGCATATTTAAATTTAAGTTTACGTTTACAGTATTTAAGTTTACAGTAATACGGTAAAGGTCAAAAAATAAAAATTTCTATATTCATAAAATGTTCACATGTTACAGAATCTCCATACAAGAGATTTATAGATGACGCATTACTTCAGCTAAAGGAGCACGGAGAAATTGACAAATTAAAAATCATTTGGTGGAATGAGAAACGCGGAGGGGGAAAATGTGGGGTAAGTGCGTAGGTAGCATTTTAAAGACGTAAAAGATTTACCTAAAGTTTAAAGTAGAGAAAGATTACACACTAGAAGATTACACACAATGACTACACAGCACAGTGAGGATACGAGTTATTAATTTGATCAACATTAATTATTTCCATTGTAGGAGAATCGAGACGAAGAACCGAAGCAATTGGGAATGAAGAACATGATAGGCGCATTTGTTGTCCTCGGGGCTGGCTGCGGCATCGGATTGATTATATCAATATTGGATATGTTTTGGGGAGTGTTCAAGAAATCGGTTAAATATCAGGTGATTAGTGATTTGTTTACTATGTTTTTTGGCACCCCAAGTTAAGTTTGTTCTTGAATCTTACGCTAAATATTAAATTTTAACGAAAACCACTGAGCGTTGAAAGCTCTTAATTCAAATTCAAAGCTCAAATCTTGAAAAAGCGCTTGGATTGAATTTTTATTAAAGTATGTATGTATATATTTACAAAGTTATCTTGTTTCAGACTACCTTCAAGTATGAATTAATTGAAGAGTTAAAATTCGTTATAAAATTCAGTGGTAACACGAAACCAGTTAAGCGGCAGACTAAGACTGACGATGGTAGTGAGGAGGCTTTAACAAAAGAGGATAAAGGTTCAATTAAGTCTGTCAAGTCTTCTGACTCACATCGCGGCTCAATGAATTCTTCTGTGAAACCCATTAATTCTTTAGAAAAGAAATAAGAATATGATTGCTAAAATTTCATCAACAAAATAAGAAATTAATTATAAATAATAAGTTACTCTTTTTCTGAATATTTATAAAAAGTTATTCCTTTGCTAGAATTTCTAAATAGATTTCTAGTGTTCTTGTTAACCATTCAAGCTACGCTAAACCTACCTGTGCCTGCTATTGCTTTACATTTTATCCTAATGTTAATTAGGTATATTAAATTGTTAATAAATGATTATAATAACTGTTAACACATCTTTTTTCCTTTTTCTTGATAAATACTAGGTTTGAAGGGTCTAATGATCTCCGGCCTCCATGAGCGCTGGCCTGAGGGCGTCAGACTGGGCTATCTATCGCCCTAGCAGAAGCAGGCTCGAGACGGCGGCACGACGGCCTGGTGATGGCTCTCAGTTAAATACTAGAACAACTGGAAATAGACTCATTTTGATGGCGGTGACAATAATTTACGACTAAAATAAACTTAGAATTTGAGTTGAAGTTGCTTAGAACTTTCAGTTGAGTGATCTAATAGAATACAAGGGGATTAATACCTATGGCTAGAGGAAGATAAACTTTAAAGAGTAACTTATAAAGATTAACAATAATAATTTCTATCATAGGGCATAAATTCTTAAAGAATTATAAATAACAAAGTTTGGACTGAAACTGAAAGAGAGCACTTTTAAAAATATACATACATATATGATATATATTATATGATCATTTGATATTACTGGAAATTCGTACAATTGACATTGGCTAACTTTTAGCATAATTAACACTTTAGAGGCGACGAACAAGATACTTTATATCGTATTTAAGGTTTGTATTAGTTTTAATATAAAATTGTATATATCATTATCCAGTGCGAAATGGATACCGACCTTTGCGATCACAATCTTTCACTGCGGTTCCATTAACTTAACAAATTGCGTGGACCAGCTTATAACTTTACGCATAGTTAACGTCAAACACTATAAATTACTCCAACGCAATATCTGACGTAATTTACAGTCCACAAGCGTATTTTCTTAAGGATGAATAAAGTATTAAAAATAAAAAAACAATTTTAAAACAATTATGTGAATGTGAAGGATTTACCTTTTAAACTTATAAAAAAGAACAATTTGGTGAATAACGTTATAATATATTAGGCAATTAAATTAAATTACTATTTTATAGCACGAAGAGTTATGATTCCGTAAAGGATTTACTGAATTTGAGAATTCTCAAGATCTCACGATCAAAGTAATGTATTATCCGCGGATATTCATACATGTTCTTTGCTCAGTGCAGAAAATCATGAACATCAACTTTCAGCCTTGCTGCGCTCCTGAAGAATAGCAAATGTTGTTTGTAGTAAACTCTTTGGTTCTTTCATGACAGTAAACTTCGAAACTGAAACTATATATTTCTTTGTCTATAGACAATACCTAATGCACGGGAATAGTTTACATTATGGGTACACTATTCCGCAGAGGCAGGTACCGTCAATAACTAAGAATATAACTTGATTTCCCTCTGGATTGAGTCTAGTCAAACTTATCTGCGAGTAATGCACTTCGAAACCTAATCTTCGGAATCTACAGAAACTAATTCAATTAACTGGATGCCTGTAATCGCTATATCTTTGGCCCAACAGAGTTGTCAACTGTCCCGAGTATAAGCAATGAAATCGAGAATGGGGAGCTCCTCAATCAAGTCCCTTCATTACCCTCGAACGCGCCCTCTTTACGGTAGACACGTTGTACGAAGACAGACACCGCGCATTTCTCAAACCATGTGCTAATTAACAAGTTGACGTATGAAGAATCTGCGGGACTACAGAATTTGATCCTAACTGAAATAAATTCTGCACGGAATATAGAACATTGTTTTAAGAAACCTATAGGTTTCTTTAACAAGTATTCTTTAATCACTTGAGCTTATCTAACTATATAATAATCGAATTGAAAAATGTATTTGTAAGATACTTCTATAATAGTGGTGTACAAATTAAGATTTCTCTAGGTATTTATCCATGTAAACGAATCTTTGCAGTCAATTTTAACCTACTTTTAATGGTCGTATCGACATGAAAGTTTTTTAACTGTATTTTGGATGGTAATACTATAAACTGGCATTTTGAAGGTGATCGACATCACGATGGTGCATGGAGTTTTAGAAGTATAGTGGAACTCACTAATGGTTACTAGTTAACAACTCGATTGGGGGCTCATTTGGTTTGTTTTAAGGATTAGATACCCTTACAATCTACGCCGCCACTACAGTTAGGTCAAGAGTACAACATCGGCATACTATATGGCAGTATGGGCGTGATAAAGCCCTAGAAGGCAATAAATGAAGCCACGGCATCCTAGAGCACGACGGAACTACATAACAGGCGAATATCTTCGCGGGTCGCTCCTAGAAACCTATGAATGCCTGGAATGGAAGCTACGCCTCTGATAGAAGCTAGACGGACTCATCCAGTCTGCATGTCGAACAGAGACTAAATACGGAAACAGAGCCCGATCCCAATACCACTACCAATATCAATACCTGGTACTCTAACAATAAGAATTAACAATACATATTACATTATAACAAAACAACTATAACTCTACAGAGTGTAGCAGCAAGTATAAACTATTAAAGAATAATTACGCGCTACCGTGGAAATAGAATAATGTAATAAAAATTACATGATATATAATATGTTTTAAACCTATTTTATATTAGAATGTCTTCTATGCTATATATAATCTATTAACAATTTAATTTGAAAAGGCCGTTTCACTACTTTCAATCTTTTAAATAATACTTCAACCACTAAGAACGAACGAACCACGAAATATATGCTAAAAATAAGTAGATGTGGCGTCTTTTAGATAAAAAAAGACATTGGACCAGTTAAATAACTGAGAGTTCGTCAACAAAATAGCAATTATAGAAATTTCTGAAGACTTGGTTGCCTGACCACTTTAAAATGATTTTCTACTACTTAATCTTTAACAGAAAGTTTTATACGAAAAGCTGAAAACTGACAAATGTATGTATATTTAGACTCCAGTAAAGTCTAAGATAGTTGTGTACAACTATTTATTAATAATTGTGAGCGACCTACTAATAAAAACTCAGTGCACTACTTATTTCACGTTATCAGATAATATTGAACTTGCTCTTTTCACCGCCATTGAATTAGCATTTTTATGTAATACATATATCGTTTACAAGTACTAGCCTTCAATTTCAGAGAACAAGGTCTGCTATAATGCGATAGACACAACATTGACCAAAGAATATTGAAATATACTATAAATCTCAAAAAAGTTATGGAACGTTATCAGTCTTTTCTGTTGCTTTTTAACTCAAGCGTAGAAGCAGTGATGAAAAGAAAAATGATCCAGTTTAGAATTCACATGAATTTTGAAAGAAAAATGAGATACCTCTCATGTTTCTGACGAGTTTTACATACATATATAAACTCACGTCTTTGACTTTCACTCTTCGGGGTAGACAGAACAGCAGTCCACCACCTTCCTTTATCTTTACTTATCTCAGAAAATTCCTCTGCAGTCATTCGATATCTATAACTAAATATGGTTGCATAATGATTTACAATAACTGAATTAATTTAAACAGGCAATAACTCGTTCTGAATTATGTTTTAAACGTATTTTATTGGTATTCTAAAACTGTGTGAAAAGGGTACCTTTTCTGAAATTAATTTTGAATGACGAGTGTCCCTCAGGAATCATATTTCATTGTTAATTTAAAATGGCGTGAAATTTAAACCGTATTGCTTAAGTTTAGATAAATATTGTTTTTTGCAAGCTATAGTTAGCGTATTCTAACTGTGGTACTCTTATACGAGTTTATACACACGGTTGTCCATCTGTCGGTCTGTCAGGACCCTTTTTCTTCGGATCGATCAAATACGTGTGTACGTCACTTGAAGTTGTAAAAAGTCAACGCAATCAAAATACATACATATATACTCGTATATGGTCATAGTCATAAGGATAATGGTAAATCAAAAGTATTAACTTCTCATTGGCCATAAATCATGAAATAAAGGAATATCTTTTAATTTGTTGTTTTACTACATAAAAAAAACATATTGTCTAATTTTCGAAATCTGTGCAAGAGGGATGGTTATTTTTTTCACATGCATGTCTGCATGTATAATCGTATGTACGATGTAACACCTAGAGCGTGATAAAGAATAGGTCTTTGTCACGTTGTTTAATGGATTTTGAAATGTGTAGTCTCGTTCAAATCGTCTCACTAGTGGTAGTTATACAGAGAATAAAACAACGATGAATATGTTACTTATATTTAATATTATTGGCTATCTTCGCCACTTGTGAGTGAATCGATAAAAAAATGTATTCTTAAATGTGAATTTTAAATGATTTTTGTCTTTTTGAAAACAATATTCGTAATCTAAGTCGCTTACTGATAAGTGATCTTGAGGGTTTGAAGGTCGTATCGGTCCGGAACTACGGCAGGCGACAATTTGTTCCATAAGCTGGTTGTGCGAGGCAAAAAGCTTCTGGAGAAGCGCACAGTGGTTGAGTGCCAATCGTCCAGATGATGGGGATGGATATTTTGTCGCGTAGGACGATGGCGGAAACCAGCAGCCGGTATAAGTCCGAACAATTCCTCTGAACACTCCCCATGATACAAGCGATAGAGGATGCAGAGTGAAGCTACATCTTTACGCAACGCCAAGGTGTCAAGTCAGTGCAGTCGCAAGGTGACAAAGTAAAGCATTAATAATATGTACTACGTGATAAATAACTTCGTAATTTTTGTTATTTTTTTTTTTCAAAAAAAATCCTCCAAATCGAGAGATTATTCTAATCTATTGTTTTCTATTATTATCTTCTTTTTCTATTTGACACTTCTATTTATAACGAATAGCCCACCTGGGTTTTCGGTGTATCGGACTCTGACCGACTAAAACCACTCTCTAAGGTGCAAAATAAAACAATGGTGAATACATGTAACGCTTTACGCGATATGGGAATCGGCTTTTATGATCGATTTCAATATATTATTTAATGAATTGGTCGTACTCAAGGTTGATTCGGTTTGAATTATGACAAAATCTTCCACTTTTAATGAGTAAAATTAAGATATGAAAAATATAGCTTATAACAATTTATCATAATAAGTCAGTTATATACTCTTTTTAAAGTTAATTATATAATAAGTCAGTTCTATACTCTTTTTAAAGTTAATTATACTTGTTATTAGACACGGTTCCTTACGGAACCCTAGGTGCGTGAGTCGAACCTGCGATTGTCTGTATTTTTTTTATCTGTAGTGAAAGCCCCTGCTAATGTTACATTTTGATTTTTAAATTCTTTATTTGCTATCAGAAGATTTGTCTGGACAAAATCTTGACTCAAAAGAAATCTTGACAGTCCATGTACCGTTTGCAGTATATAACAAGAACACTTGTGACAGTTAACTTATTACACACTCTGATATGACTGCTATGAGACAAAATGAAACTATTATACTTGACCTAAATGGCTTTGCAACAGCGGATGCCTTGGCTATAGTCGTTTCTATTCTACTAGCTCATTATTTTTAACCGTACGTCTAAAATACTAAAACGATGTGCTTATTTCCAATATAAGTTATTATAAAAAGGTGTGGTTAAATTTTGCTGGCGTTATATATAACCTTTACGAACTGAACTGAAATTCATAGTTTTCTTACCACAAAAAAATAGATTTTGAAAAAACTTAAAAGTACGTACAACGGGATAAAATAATCAATGTTAATACTTAAATTATTCTTGAATTTATCTTCAATGGTTTTATTTAAGTGGCAAATAACTTTGATTGTGCTGTTTGGCTTTCGTGTCAGTTTCGGTATTATTTTTTTGATGATATATATAGGTTTTATAAAGTAAGTCATGACATCTATTGAAACGACAGGGAATCATTAAGAAGGACCATTGCTTTATGCTACATAAAAGCTTTGGAATTAATTCAGCGCACGTTACTGAACCATCCTTCACTAGGAGTAGTTTCTTAGGAACTCCACATATAACTACTAGATGGCGTTAAGAGTTTCTAAGTTTAGAGAAACAATTATACAATATATATACAATGTTCTAGTAGCTCAGACTTTAAATTTTTTTCACCAACAAAATTTATTAATTTTATATCCTTTAAATAAAACTGCATATCTCAAATTTGTTCTTATTAGTAGTTTTATTTTAAAATAAAACTTTTAAACGTGTTATTACAGTAACGCTTTATAGTATATAGTTTAGAAAATAGGTATATTACGGAAAAAATTAAAAAGTTGATTATTTTCAGGAACCTTCTTTTTCTGCTTATAAAGAAAATTCCTTAAGGCGTTCATTATTCCGACTGCCGTAAAGAAGTTACTCCGGATCAAAGGTCATAAAATATGGTTTAGGATTTGATTTCGCGAATGTATAATACAATAGTGGGAATCAAATTCGTCAAAATGAAGCTTGGAGAATTGCCTACAAAAGTAATATTATTCTGCTTGCCCAGTATTCACTTCTCACTATAAATAACCCAACGTCTCAAAGAAAGGGATACTCTGTATTCTGATACGGGGTAAATGGGTGCTAAATTGTGTGTGAATTGGTTTTTAATTCGGCACTGTGTGTGTTTCAGTATACATTGACTTGGAGTAGTAGTATATTGTCCGCCGCGGATACTATACAAAATTTACCACAGGTATATAACACCGTATAATTTAACAATACTATTATTATTGATCATCGCTAAAGGGTGGCGCCGACGGTGACGTCTAGATACTTTTTTTTTATGTGTAAGCCTACCATAATGACTCCACTTTGCCTGATGCTAAGCAATAAAAATACAAATACTGGTAAAAATACACGGTGTCAGAATACGGCAAGCGGGTTTTTGAGATTTTTTGAGAGTACTGCCACTGCTTTGCTTTACTTGCGACTGAGACTGGTCTAATGACGTCACATATTTTCGAAAGTAAGTTGAGATTAAATTGATTCTTTTCGGACACCTACTGAAATGTTTACCTAGTATCAAATTATTTCTTGCCCTAAAAATGTTGTGTTTTTTGTTTAAACGGTCAGACATAAACCCTGCTTCGCCAAAATTCATAATTATTCTGACAATAATATGAACTGGTTTTTGTGTTCGGGTGCATGTACATTTAATAGGAGCTAATAGCTCTTCGTTGCTGGTTGTTTTTCGCAAACTAAAATTAGTTAATTGAAGAGAAAGTATCTGAATGATGTCGTTAACTTAGGTGTAGCTTACATAAGCCGTTGCCATTATTAGTACAAATATAACGTTTTTGTTTATATACATGTATGTGCATGTTTAGAAATATTTACATTTATCAACTTTACTTACTTTATTTACTTTATCTTATAAATTAATTCCATGATCAAGCCACAATAACCGAATATTTAAAAGCGTATAAAAAGAATATAATGGAAGCTTTAAGGATTCTTATCATAAATTTGAAAAGGCTTGTAATTAGGAAATAGCAATAAAAGTAGAAAAGGAAATTCCAATCCCTTTCAGTAATCCTGGATTACGGTCTTTTAATCTCGGGTTTTACGTTTAACCTAAAATATTTAAAATAAAAATACATGTTAAAGAGTTTTGTGGGGAACCTATATCTACTGTGAGAACAGTATTAGTAGTAGTAGAGAACAGTAGCAGTAGCGAGTAACTTAGTCTTATGTTGACTTTATTATTGGCAGCTAATAAACCCGCCATCTTTGTACACAAATTTATTTATTTTTTTAAGTATATAAAATAAAATTATTTGTCAAACCTGGCAGAGACGTAATGCCTTCCTCTTAGAAGTTTTTAGGCTTTTGATCAAGAAAGGTGGTAATATCACTTTTAAGCTGGTCTTCATTTTTTATCTGCTAAGTAGTGGGCTAGAGAACGAAATATATGATAATCTGAGGGCGTAATGTCTAGAGAGTATGGCGGGTGACGAAGGACAGCCCAGTAAAGCGAAAGTAATTTTACCGAGTCGCTTTTCATACATGTGGTCGAGCATTATCGTGCAAAAAGTATACTTTATTTTGATTTTTCGGTAATCTCACTGCTACTTTATCCAGTTGGTCACAGTAAATATTAGCCGTGATTGTAGTGTTAAATGGCAACAGCTCCCAGTTTATTCCCCACCACATACTTAGAAGAACTTTTTTACTTGTGTCAGACTTTGGCGTCGGTACTCCTGCTTCTCCAGGTCCAAGCCACTGGCGCTTACGCGAAAAATTTATGTACATAACCCACTTTTCATCCCCCATAACTACATCCCTCAACCACTCATTGGTACGATGATAACTAAGTAGTTCCATGCACACGTTAGCTCTCTTCTGAAGTTGAAACGGCGTCAACTCATGTGGCAACCAAAATCAATATTTCCAGGTCTTTTAATGCAATAGAATAGAAGCAATAAAGCAGCAGTATAAGAACACTGAAGCTGCTCTGCCAGACAACGTGAAGTGAACCTGGGATCCATTTCTATGAGTCTTTTTAACTCATCTACGTCTATTGTAGGAGGTCGTCCTGGATGAGATTCATTAGATAGGTCATAATTTCCATCCTTAAATTTTCTGAACAAATGTTTGGTCGCCTTCGCCCATCGTTACACATATATTGCGCACTGCTTCAGTCGCTTTTCGACTTAAGCGAAATTCGTAAAGTAAAAGCAGCCGAAGTTACCAGAAATATCCATAATTTACTGTAGTTTTACTATTCGATATCCAGTTGACAAGTGATCTGACATACAACTCTTGATTTATATACTATATAATATACTATACTATATAATATATACTACTCTACATTTAAATTCGACATAGTTCTAACATATAAGGTTTTAGAAACTGATCGAAGAAGGGGCGGGTTTATTAGTTGCCATCATAATATTTGCTGTTTGGCTTCCTTATAAGAAGGATATAATACAATTTTTTTTATCTTATGAATGAATAAAATTTATCGTATGCAGATACACATGGGCGGCTGAAATCGTCTCCCATCAGGTGACCCGTCCGCTCGTTTGCCGTTGCTCGTTCGTCTTTGATCTCATGGTCATGGTTTAACAGACTAAAGAAAAGATGTTCTGGATTTGACGTGGGTCACTAGCATTTTCTTCAACAACTCTGATCTAAATTCTAGTATTGATCCAACTAAACACCTGCAGCTCATGCTAAAGTAAGCGTTCAGGATCTATTATCTACATGCATACTGTATTAGGCATGTCTTTGAATTATGTGAACCCTATACGCAAGCACATGTTACACAACTATCATTCCAGAGATACTTCGATTTGACCCAATATATCAGAAATAGCCGCTTCAACGTTCATATTCCGGATAAATTCAACCCAGACGGCTTGACTGTGTACACACATATAAGTCGATCGTAACGAATTAAACATTTCCATACTGAAATACGACATGTCTTATTTTGCAGAACATCTTGTTAGCTTTCATTGATTCAGGAATTTGCATAGCTTTATAAAAGATAAAGATAAAAATGGCATACAGATGTCAAAATAATACAAACTGATAAACATTGTTTCAACTATGTGAAATAAAACGAAATCTCCTTCCTTCAGTTCACTAAGTGCTAAATATTTAGCTACACAGGCGACCTCCAACTGAATACTAAATTAAAAAAAAATGTTGTAAGTTTTTTTCACTAAAAAGTTTATGTCTGGGACAAAGTTTAATTCATAATTAAATAAGTCTCTGGAAGTGTAGATTTGTAATGATGTTCACTTGTCATGCTTATCCAAATCTTTGGACGTTTTAATTACGGAAGGATGAGTCACATGGGCAAAGAAAAATATATAGAAAAATAATTTCTTTGGGAAAGCAAATATATAGAAAATGATTGTTTATTAATAATGTAGCAAACATGTATCCTACCTTCTACAAGTTATCAGTTAGTGCGTCTTTTTAAAGTTGCCAAACAAAAAAGAGTTGTCAGTACTAATGCTAAATGTACAACTATTTATGAGCAAATACCGCATACTCTGATTTATTACTTTATACACCAATAATATTCCAATATTTTTAAATTCCTTATTAATTGTAACTCTCTGATTTATACTTCTCAACAAACTAGGAAAAATCACAAGAAAATAGAAATCAAAACTAGGATACAAATATTCATGTATAAATTCAGAACGGTTAATTCAAGTGAAAGACCCTACAGATATTGTCTTGGTTCACATACAAATGCCTCCAGACTGGTCGTTTGAACCGAAAATATCAGATGTTGAACATAAATTGTGATGGAATAAATACATACAATCTTCAAGACGTAGAAAATGTGATAAGTAAAATTCATGCACCTCTCCGAGCTATAAAGATTAAGCACTTGCCTGCTTACACCGGATATAAAAGCTCTGATTTCTAAAAAAGGTGCAGCTAAAGATTAGTACAAATCCAGGCCCACACCAGTAAATCGTGAAAAATACATTGCCGTACGAAATCTCTGCAGTAAGGTGTGTAGAAAAGCACAACGCCAATACATTCATAGCTCGGTCGAAAACAGAGACCCAAGCAGAATTTATAAATTCCTCAGAACTCTGGGTGTTGGCAAGTCACAATTACATACCATCCAAAAAAAGTTGACATCAATTTGCTAAATCAACATTTCTCTTCTTCGTTTACAATATCTTTCATAACTTCCAACACCCGGTCACCAACCGTTCTCTTTTAGCCAACTATCCGCTTGTGATGTTAAAGAGTGCATAATGGCAATACATTCAAACGCTGTTGGCAGTGACTGCGTGGTATATGATTCATCCAATTATAGACGAAATTTTACCTATTTTGTGTCATGTACTAAATCATTCTCTTTCTTGTAGCAAATTCCCCAAGTCTTGGAAAGAGGTTCAGATCATCCCTTTGCCAAAGAAACCCAATCCTAATTCCTTATCCGAGTATCGTCCTATTTCCATACTTCCTTTTTTGTCTAAAGTTCTGGAACGCCTCATACATAAACAATTAAATACATTCCTTTTATCCTCCTATATAAAATTATTTTTTTCTCTCTTCTTTCTACACCTAAACTACCCGTATGTTCTTTTGCATTTTTTTTTGTATAATTATTGTAAATTTCTGTTTCAAGGTGTACAATAAAGTATATTCTATTCTGTTCTATTCTATTCTAAGTAAAATGATATAACATGCAAAATCGGTACACAATACGTCTATATCTTCACTAATATCATAAGTGAGTAGGTAACTCCGTCTGTCTATTATTTTAATTTCTAAACTAATTTTAAACATTTGATATGGTGGTTCTTCGATCCTTGGGGAAGGACAAAGGCAAGGACAAAATTATGCATTTTGTTTATACTGCTTTCCTAGGGTGCGGTACTCAAAAACATAATAGAACCCGAACAAGATCACTTCGTGGAGTCTGACATTCTTTTTTAGAACGCTTGCTTTTTTATTTTTTCAGCAATAGTGAATAATTTGTGTATAATTCGTATTGTTAACTATAAAAATATATCGTGTTCTTAACTATAAAAATAAATACACCATGTCCATGTCCATGATGAAGTGGATATTACTGACATGTGGTCTCAACAGGACAGAGCCGCATATCACACAGTCAACGAAATGATCAAGTTAATGCAAAACAAATTTCCCGACCGCATAATTTGACGAAATTCAGGTGTTAAGTGGCCAGGCAGATCGTGTGATTTAACACCACTGGATTATTTTTTGTGAGGCTATGTTAAGGACAGAGTCTATACAGAGCCAATCGAATCGATTGCGGATTTAAAACTCAAAATCCGTGACACGATTAACGAAATAGACCCGCCATTTTGCCAAAAAGTGATTAAAATTTTGATAAAAGAATCGACATCTGCCAGCGGACTGGACATGGTGGACATTTGCCAGATATCGTTTTTCATTTATAATTGCCATACTCTTTGTGATACAATAAAGATCTGAATCGTCTTCATCTAAATTCTTTGTCTTAAAAATAAAGTTCTTTTTTCAAAAACCCTTTATGTAATAATGTAAGTACCCAGTATAATGACAAAAGAAGGAACATTTGTGAATTGCGCGTTGCTGATGCATAAACGAAATGAACCGCTAGTGTACGCATCTTCACTCTTTATTGCCTGTTTACGTAGGATCACATACGAAGATATAAAAAAGGACCGATACACTAAGAATCGTGCTATTCAATGGGACAATTAGTGGGTTTATGGGAGATGGGAGCAGCTTGATTTAGGGCAGCTTTTTCCAATTAGTGACATCACAAATTCATTTTGGCGTAACTGTAAAAGATTGTGATTGGATGATAGATATTGAACGATCATGTGATTCGATCGACACAATGGAGCCAGTATTAATATAAAACATAAATGTATCCCAATTCAAAGGCCGGCAACGCACTTGCGGCTCCCGAGGTGCAGGTGTCCATGGGCGGCAGTAGTCACTTACCATCATGTGACCCGTCTGCTCATTTTCCTCAATATAACATAAAAAAATTACGTTTAACATTGGTTCATAATCGCGTATTATACATACAAAAATAAAGTCCACTTTGAGATTTTGATAACCCTTTCTTTCTGAAGTTGATTAAAAGTGTAGACTGAAATAAGTCGCTAAATACCCTTAACGGATATTCCAATGAACATGGATGTATTGGGCTATGTAAATGTGGTCAATATAATGGAACCACGACACTGTTGACTCGTAACTTCCTATCAACAAGCAGATTAATGGGAACACCGGGATGACACGCTTTAACCGTTGTTGTTATGTAGATAGTTGCAGCCTTTGTTCTTGTGGAACAAGCAACTGTTATGTATTTTACTTATTTATTTTGAGGTCATTCATTGTGTGGAGGTTTTGTGTCTGTCTGCTCAAGTTATAATTATATAATATTTCAAAGGTTTTAAAAGCGGTCTAAACTGCTATTGTATGTATTTTCAAATATATGTTTACCTAGACTAGGTAGACATATTTACATTAAGATATAACAGCATCTATATATTTTGCATAATGCAGTCTAAAACTCCTTTTTACTACTCTTTTATTGAAGTTAATTTAATTGTCTCACAATGTTTAAATGACAATAGTTTACAGTTAAGTCCAGATTTACTCGTAATGTGAGAGACTGGTGCCTGAAGTAGGTTTGAGATACACTGGGAGTATAAAATAAGGGAGTGTAAGTATGCGTGTTTTGCCGCTTCGTAAATTGTATGTGTCCAGGGAGGATGCTATGATAAGACATTCAAATAATGGTACGATCTCTTATCAGAATCGTTAGGTTAGGCCAAAGGTTTTTGGAAGTCTTTAAGTTAAATTGTTGTCCTGAGTCTGGGTGTTCTTTGTGTATGTTGTTTCAATGTTTGTAAAGTCCCCCGCGACACAAGAATTATTCCTAGAGCAGGAGTTGTCTTTTTTAAAAAAAACTGCCTTCATTGAAGATGGCCTGGAAAGTGACAAGTACTTATTAATGAAAGAACTCCAAAATATCCGTACTACTAGCTAGCTAAAGAAAATAACGGTTAGAAGTAAGGAAGCCGTGATAAATAGATCCACCCCTCGTGAAGGAATGCAGGGGAGGTTTTTAATCGGTAGGTCGAACCTGAATATACGCAAATGTATTTTCTTAACTGTTTAAAAAAAATCACACACATACACAGGTTACCTTGGTTTAGGAGGCAGGGTTCACTACACGTACGCCTTTTTAATTAATGTTATTTGCATATTTTCATATTGCGTAAAGGTTATTTGTTTAATAAAATATATTTTTTTATTATTATTATCTTATAATAGGCATGAAAATGAATACTAGACTCGAAAAGAAGTCCTCTTATAAGACAAAGTCTTCATGTTTGGTGGACTATGACCCAATAGATGCTATAACAATAATGTTTGTCAATGTTTATATATTCAGTGTGAGACCTGCTATGGCACGTGGACGATCAGTACTTACTGAGAATTTGAGTGATTTTATTTAAGACGCCACGCCTAACGAATGGGTTGTCACTATACTAATTTGGATTTAAAGATTACGTTGATTTTGTAAGTGTCATGAGTAAATTATACGTATGTATGTATGTATGTTCATATGTACACATGCTGCAACGCCGACGACTAAGCAGCGTGCTAATAGGTCGGCTTACTATGTCCTACTTATAGTGAATGAGGAGTATTATTTACTCTTTGAATACCAACTGGATGAAATATTTAATACTGAGGCAACGTATATCTCTTCCACTATCCTCGAGGTGGCCATTAAAATGAATTATTCGAATACGTGGCTGACTTATATCTACGTTGTTCAAATGTAATGCACTAGTAGCACATCTGGTTCTTTGGTTTTGCTAGCGTTTGTTGAAGCAAATTCTATGTTTCACAACATTCATGGAATTGAATAGCAGTTTTATTTTTGTTGTGTTTAGTTTTAGTCTAGTTTAGAGGGCGCTTATTGAAATCATTTTGAGAATAAATAATATTAAAATGCAGACGTGGCGTACCGGTTTAAGTGTTCACCTCGCCACTACGCTACATTGCCTAGTGTTGTGGGTTCGATCCCCAAATGGCACAACTTTGTGTAATCCTCAAATTGTTGTTCGGAGTCTGGGTGTTCTTTGTGTCTGTTGTTTGAATGTTTGTAAAGTCCCATGCCACACAGGAATAAATCTCAGTACGGGTGTTGTTTTATTAAAAAAAATCAGTGCGTATAAATGATGTATTTAACAATTTACAAAAAATAAAATAAGCTTTGGGCTACCGGTTAAACCCGGGGACCTCAGCACGAAAAATAATAATTCAATTCAGTGTCTAAGTACATACATATGTAGTCCACTACACATAGTGTATGCAGTGCACTGCTGGACACAGACCAATCTGCTTCATAGCACCCGGTCACTCACCTTCCGTAATCAGTCGATTCCAGTTGAAACTGAAAGTTGGTTGGTTTTTTAAATATTTACCATGCAGTATCTAATATAATTGTGGCGGTCTTAACAAGCGATTAGACCATTTTGCCCATTATATGTATGTATATAGGTATGATAATCTTAGCAAATATTGTACCATATTATATTGTATAGAGTACTGTATTTTATTTTATTGTATTGTATCTTAAGGCATATAAGAAGACAAAAAATTATAGTAATAAATTTTATGAACACAATAAGTAGGTTATTACCTATTTCTCTGTAGAGAATTTTCAAAGCGATGGTTTTCAAAAAATAACTCATGTCTGTCATTCTTCTGGTTTTTATTCATTGTAGTCTTTCTCTTCCTCCCCCTATTTATTCAACTTCATCCGACATTAATGTTAAACACAATGCTGGGATAATGGATTCTCTTAGATCCTCTTTTGATTTTTGTGTTCTTTTACTTATTTTCAAGCTTGTAATGTAGGCATTTTTGAGTTGTCAAACAAATAGTTATTATGCTTACAATCCCCGTCAAGATCAATAATTCACTGAAATATTGCGGTTATATTTAACATTTAAAAGAACGTACCTAAAGCAAAAACAAAGCAATTGTTTTATGGGCATTGGCATATGCGCTTTAACTTCTTAAAAAGTTGTTCAATACATTTTAAAAAGAAAAAATAAAGGAACTTCAAAAAATCCCTACTGTTTAGGGGCTTCACTTTCTTCAAAGAAAACTCCAAAATCGAATGCCTTTTACTTGTTCAATTTACGGTGTTCAACCGTTTTAGTATTTTTACAATAAATTTTATGTTCTTTTAGCGAGCTCGTAGATTGTGTGAGTAAAGTAAAGTTATGTCAATACTTTTATAAAAATATGAAACAGATAACAAATGAACGTAGGCGTTAACACCTACATAAATAACAAAAATACTTTGGTTACGTTTTTTATAAGAATCTTAGCAACGTGGGCCCCACATTACTAGTATTTTTGTTGAACGTTACCAACTGTTGTGCTTTCGCTAATCTTAAAGTCGTAGAAAGACCACTAAAATGACAACTTAGAAATGTCTGCTTAAAAACCATGAAAATGTTACGTCATTTGACAAAGATTCGAGGCACGATATCCAAATCAAATAAAGGCATATTGGAAAGATTGCGATCACTTTTATTCCTAGCGCGATAATGGTTTGTAGAAAGGAAACTTTCCTTTACACTTTTAAATATAATTAATATACTATATATTCTAGCAATGTCTTGAGTTAACTATATATACATATATTATACATTTTAACTTTTAAATTCTAGGTAAAATGAAAAAAATCTTGCTTTTAAATTATGAAGGTCAATCACGCAAATGGGTTTGTTTATATTTTAAAATTTCCTCTCAGAAGGGAAATGGATCTTTATAGGGACTTTAAGTATCACTCGATTGTCTGTCTGTCTGAAGCGTAGAAGTATCAACTTGAAAGTAACATCAAATACGTACATATGTCTGCTATCCCTTGAAGCTGTAAAGAAAGATCAAATTACTCTGATAATATTAAACCATTTGAACCATTTGTTTAACACTCATACTTGGATATCCATATATATTTTTAATAAAAGGTTTTCTTCTAGTCCTAAAAGCAATTACATATGTATGTGGGAATAGGAACACAAATCTCATCAGTTTCTTTTTGTGTTTGCAGATACCTCACAATTTCTGTTATATTTTTTAATAATCACATCAACAAAACAAGCAGCCAATATAGTTACCTACTCACAATAGGCTGGAATAAGACTAGAACAGTCGAACAGAGTCGTATCGGTTCGGAAATACGGCAGGCAACAATTTATTCCATAAGCTGGTTGTGAGAGGCAAAAAGCTTCTGGAGAAGCGCACAGTGGTGGAGTGCCAATCGTCCAGGTGATGGGGATGAATATTTTGTCGCGTAGGACGATGGCGGAAACCTGCAGCCCTTATAAGTCCGAACAATTCCTCTGAACACTCCTCATGATACAAGCGATAGAAGTTGCAGAGTGAAGCTACATCTCCACGCAATGCCAAGGTGTCAAGTCGATCAGAAATATCTTGGCAGTCGATGATGCGAGTCGCTCTCCGTTGAATGCAGTCAAGAGTAAAATACTGTCTCGATCTGTTTAGCACACCAAGCTTCTTTGGGGGCTAATATGGCCTTACCCTCTAAGTGACCGCGAAACTGGACTTCGCTTCATATATCGACGCCAAAGATTCCGATGTTGGCTGATGCAGTTAGGGAAGTCCTCTCAAATTGAGGTAATACGACCACTGGCATCCTTTTAGCGGTGAACAGACACAAGTTTGGATCGGCTTTCGATGACGTTTATCCGAGAAATGTTAGCGCAGCCGGTGTAAAGGGCATCACTCGTGCTATCGTCCGCATAGCAATGGATGCTGCTAATCTGCAGCATGTCGTTGATATGCAGAAGAAACAGCGTGGGTGATAGCACACAGCCTTGTGGGACACCAGAATTAACAGACTTGGAGTCGGAGCATGCACCGTCAACAACGACCTTGATGCTTCTGTCTGTAAGAAAACTGGTGAGCCAATTGCACAGTTTCTCGGGAAGCTTCGCAAGGAGTGCTTTGTGCCAGACCCGATCGAAGGCCTTCGCTTATCCATTATCTTGGAGAACAAGGAGGTGATGGCTATGGGTCTGTAGTTGGACGGATCCGAGCGATCTCCTTTTTTAGGGATTGGGTGCACTAGAGCTGTCTTCCGTGAGTTCGGAACTACGTAGAGAGAGTAGGAAAGCCGATAAAGGCGCGTTAAAACCGGTGCCAACTCTGGAGCACACGTCTTCAGCACGATAGGAGAGATTCTATCGGGCCCACTCGACTTTAGAACGTCGAGGGAAAGAAGCGCTTTACGCACTGCCCTTTGTGTAAACCGAATTTCCGGCATGCGGCTCTCGCACTACGGCATGGTCGGCGGTGCGTTTCCCCGCCGTCCAGGGTCGAGTTGGATGCAAAGAGTTTTCCCAGAAGATCGGCTTTTTCTTTAGCGTCGTGGGCCAACGAATTATCTCCTATGTGCAGAGGTGGAAGGGATCGCTTACAAAAGTTCCCCTGGACAGCTTTGGCAAGAGACCAGAATGCACGAGTTCCGGAAGGGAGACTCAATAGTCTCTCGCCAATTCTGCCGATGTGAGCCGACTTCTCCCTAGCAATTACTCTTTTGAGGGACCTGGAGGCAAAGTTAAATTGTTTCTTTAATGTGCTGGTCTTTACATCCCGTGCTGTCACTGCATTATGCCCATGCTTGGTAACTTTCCAGCTTTCGGCGGGACGCCGCTTTCCAGGTTCGACCAAACCAGGGCTGGGACTTGCCCCCTGTGGGAATCAGGAAGAATGGAATGAAAAGTTCCATACGACAGAGTCGGCAACGACATTGGGATCATCCGGCGAGAAGCAAATCTGCCTCCATGGGTACGATGCAAAGAATGTTCGCATTTCATCTTAATACGCTGACCTATAGTGCCTTACGCGGTGACTGCCTGTAAGTCGAGGCCGCAGCGAGTGAACGAGTGGCACCATACTCCTAATCAGGCAATGGTCCGAAGAGCCAAGAGGGGCCTCAACGGATACTTTGTAGCCGTCAAGACGTGAGGTCAGCAGAAGATCCAACAGTGTAAATAGCCAAGCCATATGTCAAGGCGAAATCGTGAATAGATCTTCCCGCATGATAGGTTTTGCGCGAACCAAGCCATTCGGCGTGATAGGCGTTAAAGTCGCCAAGAATCACAATCTCTGCGGATGGGACCTGCTGGAGCACTGAGTCTGTAGCCATTTGGACGTGGTCGATGAGTCGGTCCGTTTCGACATCACCGCTATGGGACCTGTAGAGGCAAAAGTAGATGCGGGAATGGTCGTCGCAGTCTACACGTTGCCATAAGATGGAGAGGTCCCTACCGTCAAGGTTGCCGAGGCGGCGAGAAGTGATATCATCTGTAACGTACACGCATACACCAGCCTTAGGAACAAAGGAGTGTTCCAGTCCATACCCAGGGTAGCAGAGGTAGGATGTGTCCGCTGGAGATGATATCTGCGTCTTGGTTAAAACGAGCAAGGCCGGCTTTGCTGTCTCCAGGTGGTGGTGGACAGTGTCGAGGTTAGAATGTAAGCCGTTGAGGTTACAAAAATCCACGGTAAACGTGACAGGGGGTGCCATGGTATGCCTTCGATTTTGAGAGCGCAGTTGAGCCCCCCCAGAGTACGAGGGGCAGCCTGGTCGTCCACGCTCAGGTATTTTCCGTACTGAGGGTGGACGTCCAGGGGGGAATTCTCCAACGCTAGCGCTGGTACCCCCCTGGGGTATCCTTTTTGTTAACAGCGCTATCATAATGGGGGGGTGGGGGATTTTGGGCCCCCGGAGACCTCACTCATTTCGGGGAAATACAACGTAAGCGTTGCTTCCCAACGGTTTTCTGTGAGGCCGTGGTATCGCACCGGTCGAGCCGGCCCATTCGTGCCTAAGCATGGCTCTACCACGTAACAACTTGAGTGGACCCAGCATCGCTGCAAGACAGCTGTACATCGACTCGATTTGTTTAGCGGACTATCGGCGAAGGCGGCGTGAGCGTTGGCTGGACCTGCTCCGATGGACTTATAGACGGAAGTGCCCCCTAATGTTTATCGGTGGACGACTGAGTTCAGAGCGAGTAGCGGCAGTGGGGGGTGAGTAGCCGATGAGGTTGGTCATCCTAGCTAGAGGCATCACGTGCTAACTTTGCCATCGTGGAAGCGCTCCAACCGATCAAAGTTGAGTGGGCAGAGCGGAAGCACAGGAAAAAGACTAGAAAAAGTTAAAAAATACTTAATATTAATAAAATACATACATATCATTCAAGTCAGTAGATAATGTTGAAATTGTAGTTTATGACTGTAGAAACGTAATATTTGCTTTCTTTTGTTATTTTGTAGATATATTTATTCCTGAATTCAAAAATAAACATTTTTATACAATAAAGGAAATTTCAATTCAGTATATTCCTAAATATTTATTTAGCCTTATAACATCATCATAGTGACATGTATGCCAGAACTAGAAGTATTAAATACTGTAAAAGTTTACCTACATGTATTTATAAAATGGCTAAAACATTATATTGCTATTGAAATGAATATTTATTTTGTTACGCGAATAACGTAAGACTCGTCTAGAAACACACATACATACATCACAAGAAAAAATACTTAAAAGCTTTATATATACTCGCACATATGTGTATAATATGTAGCATTGAGCGAACTTCCAACGCTATTGGATTCGCATCTAAAAGCCCTTAGGCGTGTTTGTGTTAATTTGTGTATTTTTAGCTTTCATTTGTGCAAAAAAAATATAGAATTAGAAACAGATTCTTACGATTTAAATGAGAACAAAATAAGAATACAGATTTTTACCATTTATATATATAAGTGCAGTGAAGTCGATTATATACTTTTTAAATTTAATTATTATAGCTGTTATGATATACTTTCGTTTGCTTACGGAACCCTTGGTGGTCGAGTTAGGCTTACACGTCTTATTTTATTATTATAAGTTATTTTATACCGACGCTCACATCATTAAATGCATCGCTATCTTAATACATCTACTACAAGTTTGTTATAACTGTGACTTAAAAATTCCTGTCTAAATTGTCCCAAATTTGTTGATATGTCACAATTCTATCAGCTTCTATCGTCAGCCATACAGCACTCACGTTTTCTTCAGCAGTCGCCGTAAGAGGATGACCTTCTCGAGAATCATCAGGGAGTTTGCTTCGACTACGTTTAAACTTATTAAGGCAGTTGTAGATAGTGGCACGAAGTGGGGCTTCGTAATGAAATGCCAATGTCAATCGAAGTCTATCGTAACATTATTGTTGAGGTAAGACTGCAACGAAAGTAGTAATAAATCAATGAGCAAAAATGTTCTCTAATCAAATCCATTTCTATGCACGACATACGATACTTTTTAAATTGCCGCGAATATTTGAAATCAAATGACAAATAAATTCATTACACATCAATAGCTTCACAAAGAAGAAGGTTCTTAAAAACTTTCAGTATGACCCACGTATAACTATTTATCTATTACATGATCGTCTTGACCATTAATAGAATAAAATAATTCTTAAAATATGTTTAACAGCAAATAAAAAAAAAAAACTAAGGTTTCGCACAATGCTCAGTACAGCTGCACCGTGAGATAAAGTTTCATGTACCTCATGCAAATTAAATTACAGCATAATGTATCAAACCAAGCTCTTATTTACGTTTGCCTACGCGGAATAAATGCTGATTTTTAATTGCTGTAAAACTCAGCATGTTTTACAAATGTGGCTGTTTTGTTTACTTTTTTGTAGAATTCAAAGAAAAAGCTATTTATGCATGCCCAAGGGAGATCCAGCGAGTGTAGACGTACAAGTGTGTTATTTATTCATTAGCGCTGAGCCCGACGTACCGTTGTTGCGTTGTCTGATATAAAATCTCATATTAACTTGTCTACTTTCACTGAGTCGACAAATTCATGTAGCGTGGAAAATTGTCGTTCAGCATGATGTATGACTTTAAGACACTGCGTAGACATAAACTTTATTAACTTTACATGTACGTACGTAAGTCTACATATAATGTTAGTAATTTGTCTTAAGGTATTTTATTTATTTACACGCAACGCACGAAGCAACGCTTGCATTGCATTTCCCCAAAATTGTTGAGGTTCATTCTCAAATGCGGTCAGTGATAATACATTGTATTTTTAAAGATATTTATTAGAACATCTTAATTTCAATCAGCAAGTACAGGTACATACATAGGTCAAACACAATTTCAATAAAGAACAAAACAATAAAAAACTGCTTGTAAAAAGGTACTAAGCCACAAAAGATATCCTATTTCGGCAAGTAAAATACTACTTTATCACGTTTTTAAGTTTATTGAATTTACAAAAAAATACAAAATGAAAATGCCCAATTCTAATACACTAGATACGGTAAGGAAAAATACAAAATTACTAAATACAAAAACTTAAAATCGATTTTTGTTTTCCCAGCAAGATTATTTAACTGAGACAAAAAGGCAATGGAACTATTACAACCTTGCGTACTTAACGATCTCTTAAACACAGGCAGAGAAAGTTAGACTTGGGTCAGGCCGCTATTAATTAAACAAAAGGACGGATACCTAATACCCTCATCTTACAAACCACAGGGGTGAACTCACCGAAACTCTGAAAGGTCAACATTGAGCTCGCCATCGAACGTTATACATTATTGATATTTTTTGGATAGCATAATAACCCCAATGTGCCCGTCGAAGTAATTATGATTTGAGAAATCTAGGCCGCCTTTTTTTTTTTTTTTTTTACGTGTGGAAACCCCCACGGGCCGTCACTCCACCGGGGCTTTCAGTGGGGTGGTGTGTCGGAATTGAACCGACTAAAACCACACGGTGTGCGACACTGCGCCTAAAATAAGAGGAATCCTGGAACAACTTTGGTAGGACATCAGGATCCCTCCTAGCGCTGTGCCCGCAAACAGCGGGCACCACCTTAGGGTAACTCTTATTTCGGCGGCATCCATGCACACGTGGACGTCGCCTCCTCGCGGCTGGCCACTATAGCGGGTGGAGGGGAAAGCCCGTCCCGACCACCCGCGGCCACACTCAGGGCGGCATGAGGCGCTGGAAGTTGCGTCTTTGCCGCCCGGTTCGCCGGCGGCGAATGGGGTCCGAGTGGAGATCTTCCTCCCGGGCCCGTTCCGCCGCCTCCTTCTGCGAGATGACATCCTCGCAGAAGGATGCGACCGCGGTAAAACATCTATCACTGCCGGCCATGGAGCGTATGACGGCCGGCAATGACAGATCCTCTCCAATGACTGCAATGAGGGCCCGACGCTGCGTCACCCAGGCTGGGCAATCCATAAGCGTGTGCTGAGCCGAGTCCTCACTGCAGTTGCAGTGGTGGCAGGCGGGACTCAGTTCCCTCCTGGCAACCGAGTGCAGGTACTTGCCGAAGCAACCATGCCCGGAAAGCACCTGCGTCAGCCGGAAGGAAAGAGTCCCGTGCTGCCTCCCCGCCCACTCGAGGATGACCGGCTGGAGCGCCTCCACGGCGGCAAAGCCAGCGCGTGGAGCCTCCAGCCGGGACGACCAACGAGCCATCGTGGCTTGGCGGGCGGCTTCGCGCCACTCGCGCACCTCTTCGGGAGGGGGCCTACTGCCCCTGCCCATTCGAAACTCAGCCGTCCGCCGATATATTTCGGCGAGCACTTCCGCCTCCAAATCCCACGGGGGAGAACCAGCCAATGCGCACGCCGCCTCCGTTGACACGGTGCGGTATCCGCGTATGGCTCTAACCGCCATTACTCTCTGTGGGCGCCATAGGCGCGCCCTATTCTGGGCAGTTAGAGCCTCCGCCCACACCGGTGCACCATATAGTGCCATTGACCGGATTACCCCCATGTATAGCCGTCTTGTAGCGATGCTAGGCCCACCCAAATTGGGCAAAAGTCGCCCAAGGGCGGACGCAGCACCGACCAGCCTTGGAGCGAGCTGCCGGAAGTGCTCGTCGAAGCGCCACCTCCCGTCAAGCATCAGACCCAGATACTTCATCTGGGGCCGGATTGGTACGAGGACCGAGTTTACTTCGATCGAGGCACCGGGGGGTGGACCACGACGGGGCCCGTGAAATAAAAGGGCCTCCGTCTTATCCAGGGCCACCCGAATCTAGGCCGCCTGGTCAGACTGCTGTATAGCTTGATAACGTCTTGGTAGAGAGTCGATGTTGCGATCATTCAATTAGAAGGCTACCTGTATTATACTGAAATTTTTGTAACTTCGAAGTTTATTTGACTGTTAAGGGCAAATTTAATGTCATTTAATATAGTTACTGTTCAACAGTATATAAGCCTGCTTCTATACTCGCATGTTTTGTTTTTTTTTTATCTTAAGTTTGGTTATCTTTTTCGAGTGTGACGAGTATGTTTATCTGTCAGATGTTTCTTTGTCTTGTTGGGTTTTCATTGGAATCGGCTTAACTTTTTACTAATGGAGTATATTTATATTCTATTATTTATTTAATTCTTTATTTTACACCTTTTATACACATATATACAGAAAACATGTCATAAACAGTAAGGTATAATATTAGGCGGTCTTATCACACACGGCGATCTCTTACAGACAACCTCGGTACGTATATTTTTATAAAGTATTAGGGGTAGCCTGTGGTGTACTTATAAATAACAAATTGAGTTGATTATAATAGATACATATATACCTAATACATACATATACACACACATCTATATAATAATCACATAATTATTATTAGTATTTAGTTCTCAACAGTAATTATAGAGATAAGTAGTAGTCCTTAACTTGTTTTTTAAATAAGTGCGAGGTTTTGGCTTAACAGGCAAGTTGTTCCATAGTCTAAATTCTCTAATGATCTCAGGTCCCTGCAATGTGAGTTGTTGAGGAACTACTACTTAAGATAAGTGGGAGTATGAGGATGATACAGAATACTGTATAATAGTAAAATAATATGAACATTTCAGTGAAGGCGTATAGGAAGCCACTTGAGCTTAGAACGATACTCAGAGACGTGGTCATATTTACGTAATCCAAATATGAATCTAATGCAGACATTTTGGAGCCGCTAAAGTTTATTAAGTTGCTCTTCGGTGAGATCTAAAGAGCTGAAACTCCATAGTCCAGAATAGGAAGAAGAAGAGATTTCATGTTGGTAGGAAGGAAGTTCCGAAGATCCCGCTGCTGCAAATAGTTTGCAGCTAACTTCTCTAATTTGAAGGTCCCAGGAGAAGTTCTTGTCCAAATAGATCCCTAGATTTCTTACTTTTTCGCTGTACGGTATAACTGATCCATTACAATAAATGGCTGCTAATTGTTGGAAGTTTAGTTCTAGGACCACCCATTACAATGGTTTACGTTTTTGATGGGTTTACATTTAGCTTTTGCTTTTGAATACATTTGAAGATGACCTGCATAAAGATGGTAGGAAGAAAGTTAGTCTTTTGTGATAGAGTTGTTGAAAACTGCAAAAAGTTATGCGGGTAACACGCTGCACTAAGGTACGTCCGCAGCTGTATAGCGCCAAAAGGAGTATACTTTTTCAATACAAGCACGCTGTTTACGTCTATACAGGAAACTATGAAACCAGTCAATCACTGATAGAGATATGTTGAGAGAGCGCAATACTACTTAGCAAAACCTCAAAATCAACGGTGTTGAAAACATTGCTAAAATCTAATAAAGCAAGGACCGTAAGTTTTCCCTCATCCATGCCCAAACTGTTATCCACTGTAATATGGACTAAAGCTGTAACAGTACTATGGCCGGGACGGAAACCGAATTGGAGAGGATTAAGGTGACACTTTTTTGAAAGAAAAGAACTTAGCTGAGTGTGGATGAGACGTTCGAGGTCATTAGAAGGAAAAGGGAGAATGGATATAGGACGATAGTCTGAAAAAGAGGAAGGATTGGATTTCTTAGGGAGGGGGGGGTGATTTAAGCCTTTTTCCATGTAGATGGAAAAGCATTTATGGATACAGATAAATTAAGGATATGGCAAATCACTGTTAGGATTTCATCCAGAATATATATATACTACCTGTTTATATATTTAATTATTTTCACTTATTGTAAACATCGGTTTAGGTCTTCCCCATGGTATATCAGTCGCAGGGCTCACTCTAGACCATGAAACTTACAATTAACTTCAAATTACAATGGACAACCCTCAATGTATACTAATAGAATTACATTTCTTGGATTCATTATTGATAGCAATTTGAAAGAAAATAAAGAAAAAGTCTGCAACAAAATTAACGGCTTTTCATATGACTTTTATAAATGGTTAAAGTTACAAATAGAGATACTACATGTTCAATTGATTTTGTCTATGCAGAATCAGTGCATCGATATGGACTTTTAATCTGGGGAAATGGATTTGAATCTGGGAACAGACTTAATAAAGCCTTCATTCCACAGTAAAGATGTCGATATGTGGAATTATCACTTATGCATGCCATCACTTAATAGCTAAATGGGCTTGGGCTTCTACATTTTTTTTATAATTTTTATATTTTTGTAATGTACACCATGTAATGCAAATAAAGCATTTTGTATTTGTATTTTTATTCGTAAAGTTTCAAAAATGCAAGTGGCGTTCTGTTGTCCCTGTCTACCCCGTGGTTAGAAAGGCATGAGCTTATGTATGTCTGATGTATATATGTATGACTACTTTGTCATTAATATTGTATTACGTTTTATATTTAGTAAGTCAATTTAAGTAATAATAGTTAAAATTTATAAATAAAATTGCTTGAAGTGTAAAACCACGCTACCAAGCTGTTTAATACTTAACTTATATAAGATTGTTATTTAAAGCAGCGCCGACCTCTTTTGTTATGCTTAAACTTTTAAAACGTGCATTGCGGAACTGACGTTGCTGTTTTATATACCGTTTTCTTACAACTGCTGAGAGAGATGAATTAGCTTATTAACTTTCTGACATACTTAACAACATTTTAATACTTCAATTTTCTACTAGATAGGGTACACATCTTTAAAAATTTTAAATCTCTTTATGAGGTATGTTCCTGATCAGCGAACATTGAGAACACCTATCTTGAGACCCACATGAGTCGAGTCGAGTATGTGCACCATACAATTGTTTATCCCGTGTAGGAATCGAACCCATAGCCTCAGGCTCTGCAGTCAGGATAACTAATCTCTTGACCATCATGAGGTTATGCCGCTGTTGCGTTGATGCTGAGCACACCACTAAAATATGGAGTGCAGTGTCCGCGCCACAGCCTCCGCAGTGGTGGCACGCAGACGTTGGCTCCCGGCCTATGCGACACAGGAACTTACCGAAGCAGCCGTGTCCGGTGAGCCAGTAGGAGAGGCTGCCATGTCGCCAATCCTCCATTATGGGTCCTAGCGCCAAAATAGTGGTGTGCTCTGTGATATGTTTCATAGTGAAAAAATTATTTTTTTAAGATTTTGGAAATTGTAATTTGAACTGTCCTATTGGAAAATCTAATTCTTTTTCATTTTATTACTACCTTACAAGAGAACCACGTAGCAATTCACACAGGTACTGTGGTAAAACACTTATGTATGGATAACGTAAACGACAACTGCCGAAATCGATTTACTAAAAAGCCTCTGGCAAGCTAACAAGACAATGAAAAGTAATTACTGAGGCCTCTCGAAGAGCTCTCTGATTAAATATTGAGCTATTATCTAATGGCAGAAGATATTGTCTGAATTATTGAAAGCAATTGAAAGCCTTTTCAAACACCACTCAAGACATTACCACCGCTGTTTGTTTATATTATAGAAAAAAAAAATTAAGCTTTGTTCCGAAATGGAAATCGAAATACAAATAATACTCGTAGTTATATTGCTATTTCATTTTAAAATATGAAAAATTAAAAATATATTTATGACGTTGGTCAAATGGCTAGTGATCCTGACTGAAAAGGGAGAGGTTTCGATTGACCTCACAAGATAAAAAATAGTGTGAGTCTGGGTGTTGTTTGTTCGTTGTTTGTATGTTTGTCGAGTCTCCCGCTACACAGGGCTCATTCCTAGTGCGGAAGTTGTATTAAAATAAAAAAACATGTCAGAGAGAGAAATTGTTAATTGAAAGAACCGACTACCCCTTGTGCAAATTAAAATTGGTATTTGATGATAACAATATTCTACTAGGTGTTTTCTATTCCATTGTAAATTATAGAATACAATTTTTTTCGACATCCCTTTGATGCCAAAAAAATTATATCTCCGTAAGTCAACTAGTGGTAGGTATACCTTACCTAATAGAGAGTATTAAAGAATCACTGAGCGTAGATCAGTATCTAATCAAGTTAATATTATCAGTATATACTCTGTTAAACACTTCATAACTTTACGTGTGTCCTCATTTACAATGTAGTGAGTTATTTATTTATTTATTAACTTTCGCACAATTAGTACTTAGCTGAACTTAATGCCTGAGGCGTTCTCGGCCTTTCGACCTTATGGTGATGTAGAAAAAGAAAAAAGAAAGGATGTAGTTGCCCTGAAAATAATCGTGTGAAATAACGAACTAACATTGAGACAGAAATACACAAAATATATACATATTTATACATACATATACACTCATACACAAACACCTACACCCACATTAAGTTTTTAGAATAGGCCTGTAAGAAATGCAGGGGATGAATAAATTATTTACATTTCGAAGTAGGAACTCTTTGGGAATCTGTAGATGTGTAACGAATTCATATATCATTGATACACCCGACCATTGATACATCCTTCTTTAAGTTTGCCAAAACTATTTAAATTTGAATAAACTTAACAGGGACATAATCAATAATAAGTTATTCATTATTGATTGATTGGATTATGGATCGATATTCTTGCCGCCTGTAAATGTTAATATTTACACTACCGACAAAGAACATTTTTTAAAATTGTATAATCGTCTCTCATAATATATTACTGTAAATCAAAATAAGTGTAAAAAAAATCACACTTTAGTATTGATATATATATAAATATGGATGTTTGTAATGCACCCTTTTCTTTTAATAGCTTTTTCATATACTTTACGCCTTACGTTTAATGAAAACAAAAATATATTTTAAAAAAATGTTAAGTAAATTATAAATAAAGAGAACGCACCGCCGCCGTCAACGTACACACGCGCGCTTATGTGTAGGCGAAATTCGCTAGGAATTACCTCTATGTTATATCCGAACGATAACGATCCGAATACTATTTAATAACTTTGAAAACATTGTAGTATAATAAACCTCATCATTGTAGTATAATAATAATTGTAATATAATAAAATCTACAAATTTAATAGATCTCCAATATTTTGAGCACAGCATTTTTACTTGGATATTAAGTTTTGTATAGCGACATTGAGTTGTTAAAAAGAGCTACAAATATCCTTTATCTGAAAAGATTATGACGATGACAATTAAAAATAACATGTTTATAATACCTCCTCGCATTATTGCTATCCGCTTTATTTGTACATTTGGTATAAAAAAAAAACAGCATAAGCTTTACTTTACTTATTCCCGATAAGTGAATATTACAGGATTTTCTTGCAAAGATTCAAAATGTATGCGTTCTTAAACTACCTTTTGTTTTTCTTTAATGAAAATTTGCGTTTCTAAAGGTCGCTTAACGTTTACGAGTATAAGAAGGTTACTCGAGAGACGGTCACAAATTTGAAATGAGGTATGTGAATAGCATAACGAGGGATAATGATGGTCCGTCAGTACTACCTACATTTCAATTCTTATAAAAATATATGTATGTCATGCTTAAATAATTCACTTTGTGTAATATTAAAAAAGAATATGAGTTTTAAATATACAAACTTTATAAATAACTTAATTTCAGGAATTTGGAGAAACTAGTCTTGTGTAGTTAGTGGTTATAACTAGTTAGACATACGTACTAAGGGCTCCCCCTCTCCCGGTCACACTGAAAGTTTTTAGAAAATAAAAACGGAATGATATAAAAGCCTGATAATAATTTTTAATGCTTTTTGTGGTATCTAGTCTCCGCTCCTCGCATGCACCGATGCTTGCGATGGAACCATTGACTAAAGCAGCGAGCCCACTTTTTTTTAGGGATCACGTCTTTTTCAAACGCAGCTACGGCATCTTCAGACGAGTAGACAAATATCCCAAAGTCCGCCCGTTGTCGTCGTGGAGGAAGATCCTGCTTCTAGGACGCTGCTGTCTATCATTTTCCAAGACAACTGACATGCCAATGTGCAGTAACATCGTTCTTTTATTGTCTAGAACAGGGGTGCTCAAACGGTCGATCGCGATCGACCAGTCGATCGCGAGTGCTTTTTGAGTAAATCTTGAGAAGAAAAATTTTTTTAATAAGTAGGTAACTAAACTACAAAAATTTATTACGTAATAACACTGCTTGCGGCAAAAGGCGGCTTTATCAAAGGAACGCGCGGTACTTGTCAAAGAAAAGCCGCGTTGTTTCTAGACTAGACTGTACTAGACCATTTCGGGCGGCGCGTTTGACGGGAACATTCGAGACTTTCGTTCACGCCGATATAAATGTTGCGCCTGCAGGAATTGGAGTCATTCTGAATTGTAACTTGAAGGCGATACTACGTCGATACAAAGTTTATTATTAAATAGTGCGAAATGAGTGCAGTGAAGAAATCTAAAACGTATTATTTTAATAACGATTGGGAGGAAGAATTTTTCTTTTGTATGGTGAAGGATAAGTGCATTTGTGTTATTTGTCGTGCGTCAGTTACAATACCTAAGCGTGGTAACTTAGAGAGGCATCATAAAACGGTTCATAAAAACTATGAAAAGGATTTTCCGCCACAGAGTGAATTAAGAAAACGAAAAGTAAGTAATTTGATATCTTGTTTGAAAAAAGAACAAACCATGTTCACAAGACCAGCCAAACAATCAAAAGCTGCTACGATCGCGTCATTTAAAATATCTCATATATTGGCGAAACACAAGAAACCATTCGAAGATGGATCGGTTGTGAAGGAAGCATTTATTGAAGCGGGTGAGACTTTATTTGGAGATTTTAAAAATAAAACAGAAATCATGTCTGCTATTAGAGAACTTCAGTTATCTCGTCCGACTGTCACAAGGCGTATTGAAGTCATGAGTCAGGACATCGCAGATAAACTAAAACATGATATCATGGAATGTACATACTTTTCTTTACAATTCGACGAATCCACCGATATGACAGACACTGCCCAGCTGTGTATTTTTATTCGGATGGTATTCAATGACATGTTGGCTAAGGAAGAATTTTTGACAATCATTCCTCTGAAGGGGAAGACCCGTGGCGAAGATATATATGACGTTTTCATCAATTTTGTAAAAAACTACAAGCTACCAATATATAAATTAGTGTGCATTACAACCGATGGAGCACTAGCAATGACTGGAAACAAGAACGGTTTTGTGGCATTGTGTCGAGCTAATGAAGAATTCCCTTCATTTTTTTCATTCCATTGCATTATACATCAACAAGTTTTGTGTTCAAAAGTTTTAAACACGGAGGAAATTATGGGCATTGCAACAAAAATTGTGAATTCCATCCGTGCACGTAGCTTGCAACGGCGGCTCTTTAAGTTGCAGTTGGAAGATAGGGAGTCAGCTGAACACACTGATTTAGTTCTTCACACGGACGTCAGGTGGTTGAGTCGCGGAAAATTCCTAGAAAGGTTTCAAGAATTATTGCCCGAAATAACAGCTTTTCTAGACGAAAGAGGTGATGACACTGAGATGTTGAAAAACGAAAAATGGCTGACTGATTTGGCATTTTTGACTGACATCACAATGCACGTAAACACCATTAACTTGGAGCTTCAAGGTAAAGGAAAAACTATTATTGAGATGATTAGCGCAGTAAACGCATTCAAAAGTAAATTGCAACTTATGATAGATCAACTGAAAAGAAAGGATATGAAACATTTTCCGTCTTTGAAAGCAAGGATTCCTCAGTTGAATTATGATACGTGTCATCGGTGGTCTGACCTGGGTTTCTATGATGTAAAAAATAATCATCTACGGGAGCTATTACTTCCTTTACGTACATGTACATAGTCACCGAGTTTTCTTTTAGAACGTAATATTGAATTCTAATGTATTAATTATGTCAAAAAAGTAATTGCCATACATTTCCTATCCCTTATGTGTATTATGTAAGACCTCATCTTTAATCTTTACTAAATAACAGGTTCGTAATGAGATCACAATGACATTAGAGGGCTACTAAACTATTCATTTAAACAGATGAAACGATTCTTGCAATGAGTGTATATAAAAATCTACGAATGAATTTTGATAGATTCCCATAGTAAGTTGTAAATGAACAGCAAAAACCGACAGAAGCTCAAACCTTTTGAGGCAAAGCGTGATGCTTTCGTGTTATGTGTGTGTGCATCGCAAAATAATTTTGTCCGATTACTAGTACATAAATGAGTAGAGGGTCATAGCTTTTGCGGTCGATCACACACTACATGGACAGACTTAGTTAAATCATCTACAAAGTGTTCCCTCACGGAGTGTGTGAGAAGTCTCGCAAAAGCCACATCGAATTTATCCGACGATTCATAACTACAACCACTCCGCTGGGAATATACAAATGAGAAGAAGATTCCATGGGTCCATAGAAACAAAAGCTATAGCAATGGTAAGCTGTTCAGTTAAATATTTGAAAGAACAAAATGACAGTTAAACCTAATGTGTACTTATATAACAGTTGTGATTAAACAAAAGTCTTACTATTCAATAAGTACCGTATCATCCATCCAGCTCCCATGGAAAAAATCCCCATATACCTTTTTGGCAACAGTTGATCTATTTAAAAAATCCATTCCTATTCTTAAAAGAGTTCTTCGAGGTCCGAGGCTTACCGTGGCTCATTATTTATTCCAGTGTGTAAGGTTTTGTTGTCCTGGAGAACTCAATATCAAAACTGAGGGAAGATGATATAAAGGCTAGGATGCTTATTTGCAGCGATGTGGTAGCGTCTTACTGGATCTCCTGGTGGCCTCAATGGCTTAACACCGCAACATCTTTAAGATTTATTGTGTCCAACACTGTGGAAGATATCATCTTTGATATTTTATACGGAGTCCGAGTGCTCATTCCATATATAAGGAACTAGCTAAGTGACTGCTGGACAATTCTAGTGAGCACAAGGCTAGCCTCTTTCTTGCAGGCATCAGCATTGCCATACAACGTGGCAATGCTGCATCCTCCTGGGAGCGCTACCGGTAGGCGACGATGCGGAGGAGTTTTGTGATGAATATTTGAAAACAGTCAGTTTTTTTTTTATTACCTAATATATATATATATATATCCCGTGTACTGCATCGTGTATATATATAAATGCTAAATTTAACACTAAGCTACTTTAAATTTAAAATGTAGAAGTACAGTGACCTACATAAGTTACTTTAATGAGCTTAGTTCTATCTCTCGTAATCTATCATAAGTGGCTCTTAATATGCCTTACACTATATATACAAAAATTCGACAAACATAAATTAAAAAGGAAAACAGAATATAACAAAAAAAAAAACAGGCGCATTGCGCAAACGTAATTTTGGACCGGAGACAATGCAAACCACAGTGCACTGTTTACGAGTTAGCACGTTATTGGATATGGCCCTCTGAGATTATCTCTTGAGATTAACGGTGTGCGTCGTGTGCAGACTGGTTAAACGTGTAAAGGCAAACAGCGTGGTATATTTGTGATATTATGAATATTCATACGTATGTAATATGTTTTCGTAACCATACTTGAAACTTAAATAAATCATACATCAGAAACAAAATTTGATAGGATTGGGAACTGTACCAGCTTTATATGATTCCGAGAATGTTGGCGAGTACTCTCTGCGTCTAGTTTGATTATCAACTGACTGACTCAAATCCTTTTATTATATAAAGGGACAGATGAATAGACGGTCACCTGCTGCTAAGTGACAACCGCTGCCCTTAAGAGTCGTAAGTGCGCTGTCAGCCTTTGAGACTAATGGGGGGATGAGGCACTGGAAAGATAAAAGGGAGGATGCGGCGAGGGGATAGAGGAGATAGGGGTGAGGGAACTGAAAAGGGGAGTTGGGCCTACTGTATCCTCACTCACTCGGTAATACAATGCAAGCATTGTCTGTCTATCGGTTTGCCGCAAGGCCGTGTTATTACTTTGGTCGAGCCAGCCCATTCATGCCTAAGCGTGGTTCTGGCGTTGTTTGTGATTATGTTAAAATTGCAGCTGAATTAATTAGACCCGTTCATTTCTCGACAATCGTTTTTGTTATAAAATACTACGGTTTCTGTTGTTTCCCATAAATACACATAAAGTAAAATATTTATAAAACAAATCCGGAACATTTGAGTAAGCATCCTTTGCAAGAAACTGGATGTAAAAATTAACAAAAATAATAATGTTTGTGAGTAAGACTAAAATATACTAAGCAAAATGTAGGCATATGACTCTTCCTTCCACTTGAGCAAGAAAAGCGTAATTTTATATACATAAACTCGCGCTTATCTACCTCATTTTTTTATACTATAGGGGGAAAGACGAATAGACGGGTCACCTGATGGTAAATGACAACCGCCGCCCATGGACGCTTGCAACTCAAGAGACGTAAGTGCGCTGCCCGCCTTTGAGGATCATGATAGATGGGGGGATGCGAGGAGGGGAAAGAAGATAGGGGGGGTGAGGAGATAGGAAAGAGGAGAGGAGAGTTTCAAGCATGTTTACAAAAACATAATATGCCCCATGATCCAAGTTCATTGAGCCCGATTTAAATAGTATAATAAAAGAACAAAGAAAAGCTTTCCGAATTTGCAATCGATCGTATTATGCAAGAGTATGTTTGCCATCTTATCATCTGGTCTTAATCCTATAGAAAATATTTGAACGACAAGGACAGCCCAATATTTTTTCTGCAGTACTGCATTTACGACATGTATACTCAGTCTCGGCATAAATACTATTATAATACAATTCAAAAAAATATATTCTATTACATTTAAATTTCGAATCTGCCATTTTTATATGAATATTTGTTGTTTTCTCATTTTCACGCCAATCGAGGTTAAATATTTTTGTGATATCAAAATGGACTAGGAAGATAAAGAGAACCGAAATGCTGTAATAGCACTACACAAAGTAGGTAAGGAGCCAATTGCAGTTTTTGAAACTCTTCATCCGCTTGGTATTAGTCGACTGTTTGTGTACCGGGCTATTGACAGGCGCAATGACATCTCCTCTGTTTGTTTATGAAAAAGATCTGGCCGTTTAAGTAGTATTAGTCCGAAAAAGACTTTATCTCGGGAAATGAATATAGCACCTAGAACCATGAATCGTATTTTAAAAGATGACTTAGGACTTGCAGCCTATAAGAGACGCACTGGTTATTATTTCAGTGATAATTTAAAAAATAATTCTTAAGCGATACACAAAGGGATATTATCACAGAATTCGTTTATTTACTCTGGGTTTTTTTTTTACTATTGAGCAATTTTTTTTTTTTTGTTAACAGCTCTATCTATAAAAGCTTCCGAATAAGTCTGTAGAATATAACGTGGGCATTATCAAACTTCAGTGATGGTTTGATGGGTTGTCCTTTTTAAAGAAAAACAAGAAACATAAACAATGTATTTTGTTTTAATATGTTTTTTTATATTCTTTTATCCAATAAGGCCCAGCCCATATCAACCCCATCGTGCTTTAGGCCTTGTTTGTTGTCTTCGTGGATTGCTGCGTAATAAAATCCTAATTCAAACTTCATATTATAATGCGAATGTGAGTTTGCCTCTTATATCATAAAAAAACAGATAACTTAATAGTTACTTAGCTGAACTTCGCAACCGATTATCATGAGATTTTGCACTAAGGTTTCTCGTGGTACAGAGTAGGACATAGGCTACCTTCTATTTAGAAACCAAACTACTACTGAGGGTTAGAAAATATTATTTACACGAGATAAGAAGTGCAAAAATATATAATGTAATTAGCCTCACAGAGAGAGAATTAAGTAATTTACGCAATAAAGTGCGTATTATTAAAAATGCCTCGTTCAAAAGAAGCTTAGAAACTACAATTTTATAAGTATTTTAGTAGTTTAATTTCATAACTTAAATTAAATAAAATATTTTTTACTTAAAATTAACAAGAAATTTTGAAAAATCCTAATAAAATATATACTGATCTATATTATTGTGTTTATATATGTGTGTATTTATTGTTTAAATATATTTGTGTGTATATCTGTATTAGGCATATGTATACTTATTTATACAAGTAACTTAATTTGTTTGCAGTAAACATTTTATTAGTACACCACAGACTACCCCAATACTCTTTAACAATATCCTTATCAAGGTTGTCTGGAAGAGATCGCCGTGTGTGGTAAGACCGTCTATTGTTATACCTGACTATTTGTAACATGTTTTCTGTATGTATATATACATATGTGTAAAAAACGGTCTAAGACCTAGTGTTAAAATAAAGTGGGTTAGGCTAACCTCAAGGGTTTATTAAAAACTGTTGAAGAGTTCCACTGTTCACTTTCGTCTTCATCAGTTTTAAACCATCGCTTCCAGGCCCGATCTGTTGAACTCTTATATAAAAACTACACTACTAGAAAAAAGTATAAATATGAGTCTAAACTCGAGGGTTTTATAAGTAGCCATTGTAAAGTTCCACTATCTACTTCCTGTTTTCATCATCAGATGAGATCCGAGATGCCAAATTATTATACACATATACGAGCTATATATGTATATTAACTTTCATTTCAATACGACAGTTACATATAAATAGGTAAAAAATTACTGCTAACAACAAAACGTGACAAAAAAATTTAATTGAAAATATTAAAAGACAGTGCTGGTAAGAGATATACTTACGTTTTTAATCTTGATAATGTTTAAAAATACACAATTTCAAAGTCTAAGTTCTTATTTTTGAGTAAGAGCTTAGACTCTGAAACAGCGTTAGGGTCCGGATGTTACGCATTCAAATTGCAGGATAGATTTTGATCATTTTTTTTTTTTCTTTGAAAGATTTCCTGATCAAGTAATCGTAGCCATAGTTCATGAGAATCTGTTTAGCTTTTTCAAATATTCTTATTTTAATTGATATGTTTTTTTATAAGATGTTTTATTGTATACCAAAAACAAAAATAAAGATACAAAGATTATATCCATAAAAGGCACACAATGGGCGGCCTTATCACCAAAAGCAATATCTTCCTTTGGTAAGTATACCTAGAACTTACTGTTTATTACATGGGCGTTTCTCTGTAAACTGGGCAACTCGTCGAAGAAAGCTGTCTAGGCAACTTTTTTGCTTGTATATTTAATTAATCTTATTCAGGGAATGTATATCTACATATAATTTAATAAACGGCAGATGAACCGAAAATATTTCTTCTTCATTCTATATCTTAGCATCTTCTCTCTAGCATTTTTTTTTCGAATCATTTCAGCAACTTCAGGTGTTGGCATTTCAAATGAATTAGATACATCAGAATCTGGTGTATTTTCTCTCATGCACGAATTAGTAATGTTCACTAATACTTTTTTTTTTATCGCGATACTTGGTGCAATGTTCTTTCCACTTCTTCTTTGCTTCCCGGTGTTCTCGTGGAGTCATATTTTCCGCAAGCTTCCTAGTTCCATTTTTTTTTTCTTAAGGTATTTAAGATGTTCTTTCTCTCTAAGCTCTTCCTTTTTCTGCGGGTCATTTTTAATACGTTCATATCTCTTTCGCTCATTTTCTCTTTTCTTTTCAAAATGTTTTCCTTAGAGAGTTTTTTATTCCTTGGCGCCATACTTAAAACACACGTGTACCTAAAACAATGACAAACATAATATAATGACAGTCCCCTGGAGACGAAAACAGTCCCCTGTCTTGTGGAGGAACTCAACAGGACATGGAACTGTTGCCCAGAGGACTGTTTAGTTTGACTTCATTGACAAGCAGCACAATATGTAATTATTTCATGTTATTTTGCTGTACACAGGAAATATTGATCATTTGTAACGATATAAAGTTTCTACGGCATGAATATATTACTAAAAAAGAAATGAAAATAATCCTTACCAGAGGACTGTTGGCTGTCAGGTAACGACGTGACTACCACAGAGGGGCGCTCGTACAGCACTAAATAAAATGGCGTTCGGGCAGTAATTGCAATAACTGTGTAAACTTTAGATTGTTTGCGTTTTGTTACACGCAGCCATGGCACTGTTTTACCTTTAGAGTGCGTAGCGCGTAATTTAAAAGATAGACAGGAGGACTGTTCACAAAAGGTGGAGACAAACTTTAATTTACTTTTTTAGTATTATAAAATAATATTTATGAAAAATAAAGAGGTCTTATTGACTATGAAATAATATTGTTTGAACATTCAAACAACTTGATTGATTCCAATAATTATTATCTTAATTAATTTAATCTGAAGTGTCCATACTGCTTTAGTGACACGTCAGGGGACTGTTTTTTGAGTACTTTAAAATCAGTTTTGCTACAAGAAACTTCATTTTAATAAATATTGTACGCTGAGCAGAGGTAAATTAGGTAATTATCTTTCGATTTTATCAATGAAATAAATATGATCTGTGCTGTGTTCATATAATATTGGCCTGAGACAATGACTTGCCCAGTTTACAGAGAAACGACCACATATGTATATGTATTTTCATGGTGCTATGAATTGCTTTTAATGTTTGTACTGCAACAACAATTTTGTCCTGCAACTCAATAATAATACAGTTATCAGCACAATGCTTGAGCCTCTGCCTCGGCTCCCACACGGGACAAAAATATAAATGGTCCATAAATAGCCTACCAGAGTCTAGATGTTCTTTGTGCCCGTTGTTTGAAGATTTGTCCAAGGCACGTCACACATGAAACAAATAAGCTATTAAAGGAAACATCGAAGGAAAATTAGTATAGATTGATAATAAGAGGAAAAATTAGTGTTTTTCTATTTATTTAAGTGTGCATAGGTCAACACCTTGCCCTGGAGTTGTATCAGAGAGGCACTAATTTTTCACAGAGTGCCCCAATACCTCCGCCGCATTGTTGGGGCTTATCTGACGGATAGAGCCGTGATCTAACCGAGTCGGGCAGGATATGGAAGGCGAGAAATGTCGTGCGGTGTTCCACAGGGTTCGGTGCTGGGTCCACTCCTGTGTAACATTGGCTACGACTGGGTGCTGCGCGGTGTGCTCTTGGGAGGGGTCACAGTGACCTGTTATGCCGATGACACCCTCGTAACGGCGCGATTAAGTCACACCGTGACGCAGTGATAAAGGTCACGGCCGGGGTCGCACAAGTTGGGAGAATTCAGCGGCTGGGTCTTGAGGTGGCTTTACATAAATCGGAGGCCTTCTGTTTCCATGGGCCCCGAAAGCGGCCACCTTCGGGATCCAGCATAACTGTGGGAGGTGTTCGCATCGGCATCAACCCCTCGATGAAGTATCTAGGGCTTGTCTTCGATAGTCGATTAGACTTTGGATATCACTTTCGGAGTCTGGCCCCTAAACTCATAGGGACTGCGGCTGCTCTGTCGCGGCTGCTACCTAACTTAAGAGGGCCCGACACCTCTTGTAGGAGACTCTACATCGGAATCGTGCGGTCAATGGCCCTTTACGGGGCTCCTATATGGGCGGAAAAACTAACGACCCTCAATGCCGCTTTATTACGGCGCCCTCAGCGGGTGATGGCCGTTAGGATTAAAAGGGGGTACCACACGGTGTCCTTTGAAGCGGCGAGTCTCCTAGATGGATCTACACCATGGGACCTTGGTCCTTGCGCCGCTATATAACTGGCGCAAGGAAGCGTTGGAGAGAGGGCTGCGACCCATGCCTTGTTAAGTCGATGCACAACGGTCGCAGCTCCGCCAGGTCCTTTTGGTCAAGTGGAAAGAACGACTTGAGCGATCGAGCGCAGGGCACGCCACATTTTTTTTTTATATACTATAAGGGGACAGACGAACAGACGGGTCACCTAATGGTAAGTGACAACCACTGTCCATAGACACCCGCATCTCAAGAGTCGCAAGTGCGCTGCCCACCTTTGAGGGTGATGAGGGATGGGGGATGCAGGGAGTGGAAAGAAGAGAGGGGGGTGAAGAGAAAGGAGATGGGGGGAGAGGAAAGGGGAGAGGGGGGGGCCTCCGGAAACCTCACTCATTTCGGGGAAATGCAACGCAAGCATTACTTCACAACCGGTTTTCTGTGAGGCCGTGGTATCGCACCGGTCGAGCCGGCCCATTCGTGCCTAAGCATAGCTCTACCACTGTTAAACCGGCGGTACCACTGTTAAACCGGTAAATTGCGGCGGTAAGGCCCGTCATAGAGGATTGGCTAGAGAGGCGACATGGCAGCCTCTCCTACAGGTTGACACAGATACTCACCGGGCACTGCTGCTTCGGTAAGTATCTGTGTCGTATAGGCACAGGAAGCTGTCGCGAGGACACTGCACTTCACACTTTAGTGGAGTGCACAGCGTGGACGCACCAGCGCGTCAACCTCGCGACAGCTATTGGTTCGGGAAGGCTCTCGCTAGAGACCATGGTTCTGTCCATGGGCCAAAGCGAGAGCGCGTGGGATTCCGCCACCTTATTTTGCGAAGAGGTCATGTTGGCTAAAGAGGCAGCGGAGAGGATACGGGAGAGGGCAAGTGCTCTCCCGTCCCGCAGAACACGCTGCACATAATGATCACAAAATCGGAGAGCACAAAATGATCTCCGGTCTCCATGAGCGCTGGCCTGGGGGTAACGAGTAGGGCTGCCCTTACCATAGCAGGAGCAGGCCTGAGAGGGTGGTGCGACGTGTTCCACGCTCGCCTCCCAAACTGGAGGGGGGCTAGGCCCCTCGTATTCAATGGTGGTGGCGCCTCTTTCAAAAGAGGTGGCCAAGGTCTGCACGGTTCCTGGAAGCATCCCTCCTAAGGTATACAAAGGTCCCTTGCAATAGACCCACTTGTGACGGAACACCGTGTGGTTTTAGTCGGTTCGAGTCCGACATACCACTTCACTGTCAGCTCCGGTGAGGTGATGATGACCCGTGGGGGTTTCCAGATGAAAAAAAAAAGTGTATATTGGTGTTACATATGTATATCACATTGGTATTAGGTTGTTTGTTTGCTTAAACACATTAATGTAAAGTAGCACCAACCAAGAGTGTACAATTATTTTGACAGTTACTTGGTTTCGCATTTTTCTGTAATAAATATATAAGACATAAAATTATGTATGACCCTCATAGAGCACCAAAGAGAAGTTGTTCTGGGAATTGTGCTGCCGCTCAGTGACGGTATGAGTAGTATCTTTGTTTAGAAAACCCTTTTAGTACTGCCACATTTCTGTGTTATTGTATCGTTCAATTATGTGTAAAAAAGCGCGTCACCGATATGACACTTAGTTTATCTTGGAAATATTCAACTAAGTGTCATATTGGTTGCGTAGTAAGATCCTAAAATAGCAATGGTTTGAAGGATGTCATATGAAGGCATATTCCAAAATACAAAACAATTCATTGAGAGTATTTTTTATTCTGATACGTACGTTATGAAATACGAGAGTACAAAAGACTTCCAGAATGATGTATTTCGTTATCCTCACGTTTTATTTTACACTTACAAACTGTAACTAAAAATTGCATAAAATATTTGAAAAGGAGTGTCTTGAAGTTTCTTGCCTGTTCTTTTCCATAGGATCTACATGTTGGAACAGGCAAATAGCTTCCCGGCTGACTTAGTCTGACCGATTTCTTTTCTTGACAATTAAAAAATACCTATCATTAGCTTAATTGAAAGAAATGGTTTGATTTAGAAAGGAATCTTATGTGAGAGTAATATCCACATTGTGTACATCATATTTGTAACCTAGAAGTAAGGATCAAAGCAGTAGAGTTATAAAAGGAACGAAATCGTTGTTGAAAGCTTTAGACAGGTACGGTAGGTTTGTATGAAATTACTTAATAGACGTTTAGTATAGATAAACTATGATCATCGGTTGAGTAAAGGTCATTTTTATACGAGCAGCTCTTAAATACACATATACATATATACATATTTACTCATGCCTGTGTCCCTAAGTGGGTATTAAAGGTGTTTCATACATACAACTACATTTTATAATAGCAAGTCGAATTTGACAAGACAAAGAAATAACTCAAAGATGTCAAAGTTGCATATCGCATAAACGACCAAGTCATTCACCCGCAGCAGTAAAGCACACAAGCAAGGGATCCTTGGTTTACATTGTATAGAATTATAAAATTAAATAACGCCCTCTGCTCCGTGGTGACATACGAAAACCGCCCCCATTGGACTATTACCCTCTTAATTAAGTGTAGAATATCTATTAATTTGGGTCGTAATTTCTTAAAAGGCAACTGTGACAACCACTCGCACAAACTCTCGGACGCTTTGAAACACAGCCAACGACTCCTGTACCTTCCCACTGTCTTTGTGCTTCTTTAAGACTTGAAACTTCACTATGCAAACTTTAGACTTTGAATTCTATAACATTTGCGGTCTGAGAACGAGTTTCCAGAACAAATCGAATTGATATTTATGTATATTGTCTACCTGTGGGAACCCTGCCAATGCATAATCTGATACTCGTATACACAAGCATTACTGTATTTGTTTTGAAAGTTGATACCGGGTTGCGAGCTGTTGCGAGACCAGATGTAACAGCTGATTTAATATAGAATCCTTATGGGTTAGTCTAATAGCATTAAATAAAATAGAATATATTGGAACAAATAAAAAACGAAGTCATTGCAGCTATTTGGATACATATTTTTAGTAATACAATATACCTACATACTGTATCCATTCTCCGTTATGGTATCGTTATATGGGGCAACTCCGTGGAAATTACTAATTTGTTCAGAGGACAAAAGAAATGCATTCGAGCAATGCTTGGAGCCGATTACACTGATAGTTGTAAGCCTTTATTCACGAAGCATAGAATCCTTCCACTACCATGCTTATACATATTTGAATGTTGTATATTTGTTAAAAGATATCCAGAATTATTTAAAAATACGGAGATATGGAAAATAGTCGACCTAGACACAAAAACAGACTTATAATGCCTAAAATTAACCTAGAGCTATTCAGAAGGAACTCATATTGTATGGTCATAAAATTGTATAACCATCTACCAGATACTATGAAAATGTTACCTTTAACACAATTTCGAAGAGAGTTATATAAAGTACTTCAAAAAAATATATATTATACAATTAATGAATACTTGGAAGACAGGTTATCCTAATAATTGAATTTCTAGCCCTAAATATTCACACGAAGATTTGAATATTGATAAAATAACATATTGTATAGTAGTGGTAGTTATCTTCTTTTCGGCAGTGAATGGTTTATACGTTATTTGGTGCTGCTAGCGTCTGCTGAGCTGCCTGTAGCTGATTTTTAGTGATGTAATAGTATTGCATAACGTAATATATTTGCACAGCCACAAGTGGCAGAACATGCTGTGCTAGCCTATTTGTAAAAACATCAACTTATGTATTTTGACCGTGTTCTTGGAAATAAAGATTTATTATTATTATTATTATTATGTACCGTAAAATGTTGACAAAAAATATATTTGTGTTTAGCTATATCTGTATTTTGCTTCGTTTTATTTGTAGTAGTTATGTTTAATTTATGTGCTTAAACGACGTCGGAAGGATGTTTTATAAAGTATTATATTGTATCCATAAAATAATAATACAATAATATGCAATATAATAGTACAACGTTTACGATAGCAACGTTTAAAAACTTCAATTTGATTTCAAGTGAATAAACCATTCCTCATTCGTATGAGTAATTTCTACAGTGAAGAGGAAATTGATAAAATGGCGTGCTGGGTATATATATCTTGGTTGACTTGACTTTTATCTCTTGGATGTGAGCCAGAGTAGGATTGTCTGGTAAGTTTAGTACTCTTGAAGTGCTAGTGAGAAGTCTGACTGAAAGAATCGTTTTTCTACTCTTTAGTTAGCGATAAAAATCCGTATCTACTTTTTAAGACTTGATAATGATATCTCCCTTCAACTTCCTAAAATTAAAGACCAGTTTTACCTACCTAAGTAATTATATAGACTTATGTATATACAAAATTAAAATTTCAGTCTCATCTACCGTCTGAAATCTGAAGCCAGCAATTTAACCGACATTTAAAATTGATATTCCACTTTTTAGTAGATGCTTAAAAAATGAATGTGACAAGTTAAAGATTTAAGATTTTAACTATTAACCCGATCTGTAACCTCCATGAGAGTTCTGTATCACTCCACGTTCTGTGTCACTCAGAGTGTGAACTGTTAGCACTCTTAAAACTTCTGTTCGCTACAAATCGTGTAAGGGTTTTTTTTAAGAGGCGCACTCCTGATATAGAAATACAACTCTGTCCAAAAAATACAAAGAACGCGATTTTAGGGTCAGTGAACTGCGAAGATCTAACATGCTTATCTTTTTACGCAACTTGCCGTCCTTTCCCTTGCTTTTTCTCTGAAAATCTAATAATAAAACCCTTATAAATTCGTCACGTCTTACAGGCGTTATTTGATTTTTACTCCTAATAAACTTTATAGGTTTAGATCTCGTTTTTTTTTTTACATTGGACATGATTACCTGACGCTCCAAATTTGACTATGTTTAGTTAAAAGTTCACGTATTTGTTTGTTTCTAATTATCAATTTCCAGAATAAATTGGACTGTCATTGCATTCACTTTCTATACCATGAACTTATATTTAGAAACTAGACTTTTGTAATGGTTTTAACATATTCTTCAACATTGTTCTGGACTTTTTTTTTACTTATTTATTTAAAAACGTCAAAGAACTCAACTTTTTATTGAGCAGCGGTTACAGCTTGTCAAGTAACTAAAAAAAATCGTTAAATTCCCAGGTGTTAACACTACACCTTCACAAAAGCTTTCATGTTGCTTATTTGGAGCCAGTATCCATAACAGATATAGCTTGTGCGGTTCGTACGTTGCCGAGCTGGAAATCAATTTTTTTTTTGCTTTAACTTTAATTTTAATCATGCTTAGAATTAGCAATTCACTGGCAGCTTTTACGACGAAAGGTGTAAATCAACTACTCTACAAATCTGGTAGTTCTATGGATCCCAAAAACACTACAGACCCATTACCTATCCGCCAACAGTTTATAAATTATTTATATCCATTCTAAGAGTTAAAATAAAACAAAAAATTGCATCTCATAACAATATAATTTCATTCACTTAGAATTTATGTAATTACATCTTTTCTAAGAGTTAAAATAAAAACACATGCGTCTCATAACAATATAATCGCATTCTGTTAGAATTGGTAAGGTAGGGCATGTGGCATTATAGTCTTATCATTAACACGGCTATTAACCAAAAAGTTCACTGTAAACACACGGATTTTGCGACACATTGAATAGACTATAACAAGCCTTCGACTCTAGGCGTGAGTTGTATAACTCACGTTATGCAACTCACGCCTAGGTATAATATTGATACAACTCTATGCACTTTCTTTCTCTTATTTGAAACTATTAGACTGTAGCAATTTCCAGTTGATAAGATTATTAAAAGTAACTGAAACCTTTACTAAATTTATCAGAATGGAATTTGTTAGAGATAAATGTGCAGTCACGCATGTAAAAAGAGGCATTTGAATTCTTCACGCATGTAAAAAGATTGTGGAATCTGAAGGAATTGAACTTTCAGATTTCGACGAACAATTGACATTTGTCGGGCATGTCATCATATAATTTTGGGTTGCTCTCGGCTTGCCAATTGTAAGTACTTGCACAGATATTACCAAGGGGCCAAGATAGTCCATCAGCCACTTGCTCTTAGATATAACCTTGTGGCTGTCGACTTACGGTGTTATAGGTATGTACTCGACAGGTTCTTGAAAATAGTGCAACATTATATTGGGATCGATCGATCATCACGAACAGAACAATTGTTGCTAATAAACCTGGCGTAGTGGTAATAGAACGATGAGACCATTCCCAGCTCATTAAGGGTGAAAAAGAAAAAAAAATGAAATGGCCCACGAGCTGGTCGACATGTGGGATATGAATTCTGCAATCATTATGCCGATAGTCATATCTTGATTGCTAAGAGCCTCGAAAAACATAATTATGCAGAGGCTCACGTTACATAGTTGGGTTAAAGGCCTGATGCAGAAGGCAGTCGTTCTGATACACAGCGAGTTGTGAGGAGGTTTGTCTCTTCGTTCACCGTTAGCTTGGTTCCTGTTGGCCCGATGAGAGTTTGGCTAGATTCTGACTGTAGCAACTATGAGAAAACGATATAAGTCTTAAATTTTATGATAGACGCATTGAAGTCGGTTGTCTACTTTTAGAGTGTTTTTTTTATTGTGAATGTTTTGAAATAAAGTTCTTGAAAATAGTAGTGCAACATTATACTGCGATCGATCTATCATCACTGACAGACTATTGTTGCCAATAAACCTGACATAGTGTTGATAGATCGATTAGAGCGCCGAGCAATGATTGTTTAAATTGCCATTCCCCATGACGACAATCTCGTAATCATAAAGGCTGAAAAAGAAGGTAGGGGGAAAGTAGGAGACCAACGTAGTTGAAGAATTCGTAATAAATAAATACCACGGGATACAATAGAACATATATATGTATGTACATATTTACGAGTAAATGTGCATCAACGCGATGCTAAAATTTAATATCACCACCTATTTGAAACCTGAAAACCATTTCCTCCTTATAAACTCATTTAAAAAACTATCTTCTTGATGAACAAAAACAAAAGTAACAAACTTATTTCAAATATTACGACCCATAAACTATGTAATCACAGTATTGTATATGCTGCATGCAACTTTAACTGTATTTTACATTTAATGTCAGTATTATAAATGCTACATTAAAATATTATTCTCTGTTAAGGGCCTGAATTGGAAAATGATTAGTGATTATCACACATAAAGATAGTATGAATATAAAAGTGTATATATATTTAATTTTATGTAGTACTATACTACATAAAGTTAAATATATGAGTAATATATCTATAAGTAAATAAGTTTATATATCATTGTTCATTCTAGCAGATTTAATTTAAGGTTGTGGCTTACCATAATTTAAATAACACTGAAAATCAGTACCTTGGTGGCCTCTGTGTATAATAATAGCAGTGAATACTGAGGATCCCTCTATTCTCCAAAAAGCGGCGTAGAACCATCAGTAACTGATACTGAGGGTTCTGCATTACTGAGTAACAGACAGAACTGTGGTATGTGGACTGTATTCTGTTATAAAGAATAAGTATTATAACATAAACAACAATACATATGCAGATATAATGTATCTAAAAAATATAATGTATCTAAAAAAAGGCACCCAAGAGCATGCTTACAGAGGCTAACGCTGACAAGAACCTCCTTCAGAAGTAGAGAAATTATGAATTATGACACTACTGCAATATTTCTAAGCTAAAGCTGAAACTTCACTTAATCTAAAAGATATAACAGAACAAAGAAATGAAAAATTTACTGACAATCAAAACTTTAATTGCTGAATGGGACCAAAAATCACTTCATTCAAGACATTGCCAAGATTTATGCCATCAAAATGTCAACATAGTGGCGTCGAAATTATGGTGGTTAACTCGCGTTTCATAATCGTCGTACAAGAAATATTTCATTAAAAATATGTAAGCAATGCTATAGCCCACGGAAAACTATTCAACATATAGCAGGTGCATGCAAATATATTTTTCAAACTGATTTTAAACATAGACACAAATAAGTAGTAAAAGTAATACACCAAAAACTTGCACATCAATATAAACTCACTTTTTCACACCGTATTATAAGTACAGCCCACAAACACCTACCCCAAACTATAACCATTCACTAAAATAGAACTAGCATTACTTTAATCAATAAAACCAACAATACAGTATAGCTAATACAGACAAGTAGATTGTCTGTATTAGCTATACTGTATTGTTGGTTTTGTATCTGTGTATTTAGTGCTATATTTTTCAAGCTGTTATTGTCTGTATAGACAATAACAGCTTAAAAAAATAGCAATAAATACACAGAACATAAAAAAATAAATATCTTCTATTTATAATTTACAGAAGGTAACAATAGTACCTATAGATCGTTATCTCAGCAACGGGAGTTATACCGAAATAATTCGACCAATCACTGAATACTTTGAACCTGTTTACAAAAACCAGTCAGCTATTATAAAAGGGCGGTAATACATAACACGTAAATGGGGCCATCAAATCTACCAGAAATTGCTTATAAACAAGTGAGATACAAAAATCTATGTACGTATCACATATGGTATATATAGATTTATGGTGCAAATATAAGGTCTGGAATCTAAATGGAAATATAATATATAAATAGAAATATCAGTGACAGGACCTCTGCCCTCTATTTACTGCCGAATAATCGTTTAAACATCAAAAGTACTACAAGCCACTGAGACATAAACTTTGTATCATCCGAGTTACATTAATACAGAACACCGCTTACTAACTGCTACTAGAAATGACGACATAAACGTCTTAATCGCTAAGTTTTATTTACTGTTCTGTACGCGTGGTAACTGCACTAATACTGTGTAATGCGTCTGATCAAACTTTAAAACAATTGTTCGTTGTAAATGATTTAAGTGTTGTTGTATAACTTTAAAGCAACAATAAAAAATGCTTATTAAAATTCAACAATAAAATTTAACGATTGTTTTAAGAAAAAGCTATATGACTGATATGACTCACCTTAGGATTGTAGACCCCAACGATGACAACAGCCGAGAATAAATCTCAACGAACTACCGTTTACAGGGAATACAAACTAAACACACTACGCACTGAGAGATACTTACTAGACGTGGCAGGTACTCCAAAGCCTTCGTTTGCAATGTTCCACTGGCTTCATGAAATAATAATGAGGCATATCATCACCAAATGAGGAGTTGTTTGTTGCGCTGTCTGCTTTGCTTTTATACCATTCAATCCCCACTCTTCGTTATTAACCAACGAATCGTATGAAATTGTAACATAACTCCAAAGGTTCGTGCAGTATTGGAGTTTTTCAGATTTATTTATCAGAATACTGACTCTAATTCTGCTTTTAATCTGTATTGTCAAAGGGTGAAATAATCGCGGTGTGAATAATGAAAAGACAATTTGCGCTGACGATGCGAATCCTCGTCATAAGTTCAACGGACGACGGGATGCCTGCAGATTGAGACACTGACTCTGGCGTCCATCGTACTTCTCGTCACATAATTTATATCCAGGTTTTTAATAAAGATTCTTGATCTATATTTGTATCATGTAAAGGCAACTTACCCTGCCTATAATTATAATAAATTATGACGAACTAATGTCTTATAACTAATTGAGAATTTAACCTCATACAGAACCGTAAAGGTTCTTATTACCTTTTTTAAATACAAGTAAAACAATCCTTGCCAATCTCGTGAGAGTATAATAATATTTATAATACAAAAGGTTAACAATATATGTGCCTATATAAAAAATTAGAATCAGTAAATAGTCTATATGGATGGGTGAGTTCAGGCAGGGTGTAGGCACGCAGGCGCGATGAGGCTTCTGCGCTCGCCCGCGGTTCAGCTCGACAACGCCACCCGCGCGGGCGGACGCCGCACGCTCATCGGTCCACACAACTCGATTATACTTGTATTCATAAATCGATATTTATTTGATAGCGAAACCAAAAAACGTGCCAAATACTATGCTCAAATATTAACAATTAATTAAAATATCGTTCTATAAAAAATTCATGAATGAAAGCGAAAGATCGTATTCTGTGCGCGGTGTTAGTGAATGGTCAGTGTGTATTTGTGTTAAAGTAAATTAATTGGTGGCGATGTACATACAACGCGTTTAAAACGTGACTCTCTGTGTGTGAGACACTGTACAGCTTAACAGGTATGTTCATGTCATGTCACAGTATATTTTGAGTTGAAATTTGTTGACAGCGTTAAACAATAATTATTATTAATAATTATTATTAACATAAATATAATCAATAATTTATTTGAGTACAACAGCGAAGCATTACGAAGATTAATGCAACATTTGTTCACAAACACATTTATGTATATGTCACAAAACACTTATAAATGATTTTGTTAATCAATCATAAAATCTTTTTGATTACATGTGCACTTTACAACAAGACAAATCTTATCGAATACCAAATTTAAAAGCAAAGGCACCATATTTGTATACATATTTAATACAGATCAAGCATCAAATATTTTTATTACATGTTACATGCCCGTTTCGAATACACAAATCAACAATATTTTTATCTATTTTTTTTTAACACTTTTAAAATACATATAATTATATATACATATAATAAAGATTTTATATCGTTGACATGAGTTTCTAGCTACATATATTTTTACTACTATATTCCCTTTGTCTCTGTATTCTTTTGTTAGTTTAGTGTCATTTCCTTTACCTTTAGACTGAGACTATCCTTATAACAAAAGTTCTGGGTACTTTCATAAGAGGCTTACATCTCGAATGTATTACAAAGAGGACATTTTTATTTGTTTGTTTCCCAGAAGTTCTGCAAAACAAAAAAATCTTTCTTGACAATGCGATATCTCTTCCCTCAAAAGAGGCAGAAGTAAGTGTATCGAGTTCTCGTTCGAGGCAAATGCGGAATCTGAAAATGAGTCATTTAAAGAATACTAGAGATCTGAGACAGCAAAAAGCTGGAACTAGTTGCAGTCGACGATACTTCAGCAAAGCGTTTTCGAAAAACTTATTACCTTCACGGTTACCCCTTATGTTCAGTAAAGTAAGTCAATAAAGGCTTCCAAATTTGTTTGAGCTCAAAATATCTTGAATATGGTATTTAGATATTACAATATAGTAGTTTCGATACACATTTGGACCATCAGATTCTGTGGTTTTGCTGCTTACTTACGAAAATTTCTTTTTTTAGTATGAACTACGTAATAAATAGCTAGCACAAAAAAATGCTTTTTTGAAACCCGAAGTTTTAAAAACAGCAATAATTAATAATATGTTATCAAAATCAAGAGATCGTCTGGCGATCGCATTACAGCGCTCAATTATTTTATTGACCAATATAGCTTGCTCTATCATTATAGAGTTTGCAAGCCATTTGTATCAAGCTACTCTTGTCCAATATACATATTGACCTGTTTTTACGTAATGATCATTATTTAACAAATTTTGCTTAAAAAATCTGCTCTAGTCACTCCTTCCATGTAAATATAATCTTAATCTCTTAAATATTTCAAACGTCAGTGATTGCCAATTTTTTTTTAATAATCAAAGAACTCCCTATCCTCTATTAACTACCCTATAAAAATGAAACCTAGCTAAATAGATTTATCGCCCCCGAAACCCCATGCATACTAAATTCAATGCTTTTCTAAGATTCAGATTATGTATGTTTATACATACATACATATATAATCTGAATATCATAAATGAGTACTTTTTCTAGTAGCGTAGGCATGTTTCTTAATCAATCCTATATGTTGACAGAATCTAGCGATGATATGAGGCAAAATGTGTAGCTATTGTTATACGTAGGCCACACTGAAACTTTTGCGTAACTTATTAATTAAACAAGTTATAAATATATAAATATATTCATTGTTTTTCAAAGTGTTCTCCTTCACATTTTAAACATTTTTCCATACGTTTGAACCATTGTTCAAAACAATATGACCATTGGTCTGGTGGCATGTTTTCAATGGGCTGATTGAACGCCATCTCTACCTCTTAGGAGCCTAAAAGTGAAGCCTCTCATCTAATCTTTCATTTTAGGAAAAACAAAGAAATCATTGGGTGCGAGGTGCGGAATTTGTGCTGAATGGGTCACGAGCTCTACTTTTTCAGGGGCCAATAATGTTTTTGTTTTATTGGCGGTGTGCGAAGAAGCATTGTCGTAATGCAAGAAGATGCGGTCTTGCGGCTTCTTGGTCCTCATTTTCGTACTTTTTCAAGAACAGCGGGTAAACAAATGGTCTGCATTAACACTTCTTTGATCTTCAAGTGGGACTGTGTCAACGGGACCCGTGCGCGAAATAGAAAATGTGCACTCATTTTTTTATGACGTTCCTCGCCTAAGAAAATGTGCAATCATTTTTTTATGACGACCGACAAAATAAAGCAGGCGAGGAATCTGCCTTCTTTATTTTGTCGGTCTCTTCTCGCTTTCAAATACCCATTCACAAGATTGTTGTTTTTTCTCTGGTTCAAAACAATAAATCCAAGTTTCATTTTCTGTGATGATGTCATGAACAGCATTATCGCTCTAAAATCTTTTCGCGTTACTTCCATTTTCACTGCGGATGACGAAATTCATAGTTCGATAAAAAACAAGTGACAGATGATATGCCGCCTACTTTTCTTTATTTGTCAAGGACTCGTGTGTAAAAATATAAATCATTCGAAATTCAAACAGTTCTGAGAAACCAGCAGTGCAAAACTTTCAGTGTGCCCCATGTATAACGAGGCTGAAGGAAGAAAACAACTATCTACTACTATCCTTTACTACTCTAATATCCTTTGTGTTGTCTATTAAACTTGAGTATGTAATGACTAGAGAATGGTGTACATGTACGTGTACACTTGTACATGGCAACAAACTTATTTATTTATCTGGTTTGGCAACATTAATGTCAAACCTCGCGTATAAAATACATTGATAGACGGTATTTATCGATATCGATATCGATATTACCTTAACACCTCGTAATCGTTTTTAAGTAACTGAACATTTTTTTTTTTTATATTATAGGGGGAGAGATGAACAGACGCGCGGTCGCTTGATGGCAAGTGACAACTTCCGTCCATGGACACCTGTAATTCGAGAGTCATAAGTGTGTTGCCTGCCTTTGAGGGTGATGGAAAAGGGGGACTAGGGCCTCCGGAAACCTCACTAATTTCGGGCAAGTGTTCTTCACGCTTTACAACCGGTTTTCTGTGAGGCCGTGGTTTGGTTTACAGTTTTCTGTGTGGCCACCTTTTGAGCCGGCCCATTCGTGACTAAGCATGGCTCTACTACGTGTTAATTGTTACGCTATAACCTTAGATACTACATATACTAAATTACATTTTTGTGGCATACGTACCTAGTATTAGTTTTAATCAGAAATTGCTGCGTGGTGTCCTAAAGGCTGACGGAAAATTATTACTATTTTTGAACGATCTTTGAGTCTCCGCCTTTAGCCAACCATGAATTATTTACAATAGCTGTAAACAGGATTCAACAAAGAGACATAAAATAAATAAAAATTGTTGCTCTGAATAATATTCTTGTTGATTTTCATTCTGTCAATTAATGAATCAGCCATTGCCGATTACTTTAGTTACGTTTATATAAACATCAACAAAAAATATTTACTACACAGATTTTTATATTATACTAGCTTTTCTTGCAGCTTCGCCTGAATTTTTCGGTTAATTAATGGTTTATATTTCAATTTATTTTGCCTATAAACATGTCATGTGTTAAAGCGTATACGACAAAAAAATAATAATTCAAATTGGTCATGCCGTTATTGGGTTTTCGTGAGACCAATGAACTGCATTTTCTTTTTATATACAAGAAGAAGAAGAATAGAAGATTATGATCAATCAAACATGCCCAAAGTGGATAGGTGCTTCAGTGTAGTTTAGAAAAAACACACGATTGAATGCTAACATAATGATGTAGATGGTTACCGCTGCTGAAAGAACGGATGACTCGATGTGGTAGCAGGTCTGCTCCCTTTTATTAACAACCTGACGTAATTATTCTCGACATATACAATATCTGAGAAATGAAGGAGCTCCAATCTTTCCCCTTCCCGCATCGTTCTGCGACCCGTCTGTTCGTCTCTCCCCCTATATTATAAAACATTGTTAGGCCTAAAAATTTTGCAATTTTAGTATTATTATAGTTGATTTCCAAATCTTTAAATGTTAGTATTCCGTGAGTAAATTTTAATAGTTTACTTCTATTCATATTTATCTTTAAATAATTATTATCTAGCCAGTTTATGATATTGAATAATGTAGTGGGTGTTAGGTCAGCTTTGTATTAATTTTATTTTTGCATTCTACAGCAACTAATAGGATGACTGCCCACTTTAGATAAATCGTTTATATATAAAATTAATAACACTTGGCCATAGACACTACCTTGTCCGATACCATTTTACTATTCGCATGAGAGCTGTGTATGTTTCTTTTCTTTTATTATATAATTGTTTGTGATCTGTCAGATGCTATTCTATAAGGGTTAAAATATTTCCCCATTTACCATAATGATCAAGTTTAGCAAGTAAGATTTTATAATCCACATAGACGAACGCTTGATTCAAGATAGCGCAGATTGGTGCCTTAATATCTAGTTTTGTCATTATAATATATAAAAAATGGTAAATCGCTCTATTTACGCTCTTCTTCTGCCTAAACCCTTTTTATTTTGACCTTCTTCAATTAGAAGATTGTGTTGAATAAAGTTGTTTATGGATGAATGTTTCGAAAACATTCGAAAGAACTGGTTTGAGTTTAAAGTCTCTGTAAAATTCATTAGTTCTCTATTTTCCTTTTTTGAAGAGTGGTTTACTACAGATTTTTTTAGTGCATCAAGATAGATACTCCACTCCTTGGTTCTAAATCCAGTGAAATCCGAGTTCATGATAATGGGTAGTAAAAGATAAATCCAGAGCATGTTGACCCATCAATTGCCATAAACAGGAAACCAATTGCAAAGTATAACTACGACCCATAATTTTGGGACTGGTGATGAAGTTAGAGTTGTGTTTTGAAGCACACGTAAATAATGAAGTCAGAAATGGCTTATTATATAACATCCGTGACTATATTCGTGTACCTACATTCCTGTATCCGTGACTATGTTCGTTTTATCTAGATTTATTTATTGTGCCCCGGTGTGATAACCGTGCTTACTAGCTAGAAAAAAGAATCTATTACAAAGAGTTCAAAATGCATTTGCCCGTTACTGCTTTAAATTTCCTTCGCGTCATCATATAACACCTTACATAAATGACAACAATGTTTTGCAATTAGAATCCAGAAGAAAGCTACATCTGACCATCTTAGTGTATGGAGTTGTTAGTAAATATACCCTACATATAAATGTGGACAAGGCAATTTCTCACACTCCAGTAGACTTTCAGCTAGGGCATTGACTATTCCAGGACACAGGACATCTGTAGCAACACGATTCTGAAATACCTATTAGGGACCAGGAAAACAATCAAGGGATAAAAAAGTAACAAAACTTATCTCAAATGTAACGGTCTCTTAAAAATGTAATCCCATGTAACTTTCAATGTATTTTAAATATAATTAAATATTAATGTAAAATAAATGTTATATTTAATTGTTATTGTCTTATATAGAATTATAATATGTTGTTCTAAATAGTAGTTGATGGTATAGCCGCCATTACTTTAAAAGCAATTCACATATGGACTTACCATTATTTACAGATTCGTGTATGCCCTTGACTATTTTATATTGACTTTATTTTTAAACTAATGAAAATGTTGCCTCTGGGTTGACGAGGGTGTACGGTTTGTTTGTGGCAAGAACAAGGGCTTTTCTTCCTTATATAACATGCGTAACAGACCAGCAATTACACGACATACACAGTGAACAGTAGAAAAGAGATAGCTTGGTGGTCGCTAGTTTTGTATCTTTTGATTTATTCGTTGACAGTTCGTATAAAACTTAAACTGTCATTGTACAGGTTTTTCGTATCTAGCTTCGTCTTCGTATGTTCCTACTATATAAATATCAGATACTTACCGCCTGCGAAACTTTCTTGAAAATGGGTACGAAGTATTCTTTTCTCTTATAGATTTGTTAATACTTTTATTTATAGTAATACACCAGGTCACCCATTTTGAAAGGCACATTTTTTCATGTTTGTTACTGTTAGTGTTTTTTTTTTTTTTTTTGTATATTATAGGGTATAAATGACAACCGTCGTCCATGGACTCGAGAGTTGTAAGTGCGCTGCCCGCCTTTGAATGTGATGAGGGATAAGGGGAGGGGAAAGTAGAGGGGGGTGAGGAACTGGGAAAAGGGGAGTGGCAAGGGTGAGGAAAAAAGTGAGAGGGGGAGTTGAGCCTTCAGAAACCTCACTAATTTCGGTTGTGACACTGGTCGAGACGGCGCATTCGTGCCTAAGCATGGCTCTACCACTGTAAAAGTAGTATTTTACTAGTAATATGCATATTTTTCATGTATATTTATTTAAAATCTCTTAATACATAAATATAATAATTTGTAAGTTTGGCGTACGAGACGTTGGTGTACGAGAATTTTCCCGCTTAATGACATCTAAGTTACATAACATTTAACGGCTTTCTTACTAGTTCAATGTATTTTTTTTTAAATATATTTATGTTATGTCAGTGTTAATACAATACCATTTTAAAATAATATGAAACAAGATTCTGTTTAGAGTTTGCTAATTCCATTTGATGTTAGGCTAGATATTTGCCTGTCGAGCCCAAGTAACTTCATTTTGTAATTTCATAGTGCCATCGCTTACTAGCTGAAAATAGAAACATCGATAAGCTATTGTAGCTATGTTCTAAATCACATTTAAAGTCAATACCTGCCTCAGAAATGTTGTAGCGTATTTTCGTCAGCAACTTTGCTCTTGTATAAACTCCAAGATAATACTATACCAATTTCCCTGTTAATACTCATTAACGTAATAATAAATAAAATTATATTAATTGGAATATATGAAATGGATAATTTACAGTTCGTTTAATTAGAGCATATACAAAGTTTTGTAATAACCATTTCACTTTAGGGAGAGACGTGACTCCAGTAACATAATCAAGTTTAACAACTGCACGGCCTTTGTATGTTTCTACATACCCTCTAAATACTTTTTGGGTAGTCATACAAGCGCTTTTATTGTTATATTAATTCCCATACACCGTGTAAGTTTTAAGTTTAACAATTCTTGCTTCGTGAACCTTTTTCATTTTTTTTGGACTGGCCTGTCGGTCTAGGTGTAAGTAATTCTGACTGCTGACCACATATTTGTCAAAAATAACATGTATATGAAGAAAAAAGTTATGAGAAGAAAATATAGAGAAATAAAAATAAATTTGTAATGTGAAACACATTTTACATGAGACATGACGTCTCAAACGTCTTCGTACTTGAGAGACTACGCATGTACTTGCAGAATAGCCTAGTTGTTGTTCCTCCATCACAAATAGAAAGTACAGTATACTTAGAGGTCCTACAATTTAACCTTGCTGAGGGAGCAGAGAACAGTACAGCTTTATCTCTCAATACCCAGTATGATGACAAAATAAGGAACACTATTGGGAAGTATCGGCAATATATCGGCAATAATAAACATGAGTTAGGATAATAGACATTGATTAGCGCATTTGCCGACGCATAAACAAAATAAGCTAGATACGCTAGTGTGTGCCCTGCACCCTTTATTGCGTGTTTATTTAGAGAAAATTAAAGACGTCAATGATGCTCAATCAATTCTACATTTGGCCGCCATTGTAGTATCTCGAATGTGTAGCAGTGTAGTAAGTGACACACAAACACTGGCTGATACTTGTTTATTTTCCTACCCATTCCTATGTCCTAGTATGTTTGTTTTTTATTGTTATATTTTTGTATATTATTGTTTATTACACAATTTAGTTAAAATTACTCAAACAACGTTTATATGTTCCTCTAGGTTGGATTTCTAATTATTTTTAAATGATGTCTGTGTGTCTTGTTATGTCAGGTAAGACATTATTGTACTAAAAAAACAACAAAGGACCTTGTAGTTATACAAGGTTCTGATGGCACTCTAAATTTATTAAGGCAATCAGTAGATTTCTGCAATACAACGTGTCTGCCTTTAAGAGTATCTCGATGCATTATAATCGATCCCGAAGATAGCTTTTGATCAAATCTAGTGTTAGTACCATGTAGGCTCTATTACCATTAACATAGTTGTCTAATTTGTGTAGTAGTAATTCGTCGTTTACAAAATCAAACGCTTACATCATGTCTGGTAGGATAGTCACAGCTTGTTTTTTTTTATTGAGACTACACCTTCCTCACCTCGCCATTGGTTGAATCTTCTCAACCAATTTTTATTCAATTTCCCTTTTGGATACGTTCTCTAATTCCAATCCATGACATGGAGGTTTTCAATTTTCATATAGGCTACACATTCCACTACAAGTGACATTTCGGTATAGAACCCTTTAATCTTTGTACCTCTTTAAGATGTTGTAGCAAGCTTTTACTCGTCTTTCTTTTCGTTAAGTATATTCATTCAGTAATCTCTTTTCTAATTATTTTTAATTAAGAGCATATGAGTTATAATAGTTTTCTTAATTGCGTCGAATACTTACTAATAACGCAACTTGTACCGAGATGAATGTACTTTCACAGTACGTGGCTTTTAATTTATTGTTATTGACTCCTCTAAACGGGCACGGGTTTATTCTTGAGATAAAATTTAAAGAACAAAAGTGGTGACACAAAATACGTAAAGTGCCTTTATTTTCAGTTTATTTTTAGTCTAACCAATGATACTAACAAAATGTGATAGTTTTTCTAAAAAATGTAAAAAATTACATACTCTTTAAACTGTGTTAATGAAGTAAGTAATGCAAGTACTTACTCCACTGATTCCAGAACACATAGTTCGCGTTTTCATATTATAACCTGATAATAATATTTCTGCTCAAAAAGTATTTCGCAAATCCCTAAAATGTTTTATTTATTTACTTATTTTTTTTTCTAACCTCTAGCTTTTGCGTAGGAAATCTATTTAGCTAAACCTCAAGAACTCTATTGGGAAATTAGGTTCAAAATATGTTACAATAAGAAAAACGTTGAGGTGAAAGGGTATATAAAGCAGTGAATTATATAACCAGTTTGGTTCAAACGATACAAGACAAAAACATGATTGTACGTTTATAGAGATATTTTGTTCAACCCGACCTGGATTGCCAGAAAACCTCCTTGATGCACCCGAGACGCAGGAAGTAGTAACGCCTCTTGTTACTTTTTCCGGTTATTTTTTCTTCATTGCTCTATTAGCCATCTTTGGACTCTCTGCCCATTAGATAGTATACACATTTGTGATAATAGTTAATTAATCACACATTGCTATAGCGCGGTCGTTTACAGAAGTAAGTAAGAAGTAAGTTGATTTTAGTACTAAGTCCGGTTTTTTATTAGACAATACTGATAATATTATGTTATAGCTACAAGATTTTTGAAAAGAAGACAAATACATTTTGCGAAGTCTGCACTTAAAAAAAAATTGCGTAACCCGTGAACCACACTAGGAAGTTAGGAGTTTGTATTGCCAGCAGAGAAATTATGGCGACGGAATAATTATATTTATATGTAAGAATGATGTAGTGACCTTCCCATTTAATAAAACATCTTCTTCATATGTTACGATAGGTATCACTAAGGTTATTTTTGATTAGGTTTTAGCTGAAGCTGCTACCCTACAGGTTATCTACACCACTAGTATACTTTTGTATATATCTGCTAGGAAGTTCTATTAGTAAAATCCATAATCTGTAATAAAAGAAGCAACATATATTTGTAGGTGCACATGATTTGTATTGAGCCACAAGGGCCATAAGCCATAAATATATAACATATGTTTTAGATCAATGAAAATAATCACAAAACCGTTTTTCTCTGTTACAGAATGAGGGGGGCAAAAGCGGTATTTCTGATACTATATTTTGGTCATCTATCGGCTCTGCCAGACACAATACGAATTGGTAAGCATTTATCTTTACCCCGTTAGAAGAAACAAGCACTGATCCCAGCCAGTTCGTTATAAATAAATGTGAATATTAAATAATGGGTTAGCTATAGTTAAATTGTTATATTCTCAAGAGAAACTATTTAAATAACCATGATTCTGATAAAAAAATGTACTATTCTTAATTAATAAATAAATATAATATGATTATAGTATTTCTCGAGAGATTGGTTCTAAAAACCAGTCACACGTTAATTACAAACACATTACAATTTGTATATCAAAAGTAGGGAAGAAAATGGAGTAGAATGGGCAATTAGTTGCAGGAGTAACAATTTTGGAAAAGATAGAAATATACATAACTTGTAATGAAAAAAATGGGATATAAATGACATTTTACATGTTAAATTGCTGGAGATTGGGCCATACGACGAGAAGGTGTCCCAGTTCAAAAAAAGTATGCCCGGCATACGACAAAATCACTCTAACTGCAAGCTTAAGGTACTGAATTGTGTAAACTGCGAAGGAAGTCATATATCCTTGACAAAGTTCTGTCCAATTTACTTAAAAGAAAAAAGAGATTGCGTGATGTCTTGGCGTAGTATGTAAACTGCACTGTCAGCAGCACAAAGCTTCGTCAATTTACGCCCCTGAAAATAATGACCAACCAAAACTCAGTCCAAGTTGAGAACGTTGTTTAGGAGAATTTTTAGTCACCAATAGAGGATGCACGCAATAGAGGATCAGGAAATAATAAAAGTTTGTTCAGAATGGTTAGTTGTTACTGTTTCGATCGATAATATCGGTTTGGTGCAGTTTTGTTACTGACTATTTGTCAAATAATAATAATAATTATACAGGTTTATTTCTCACCACATTAAAGATTGGTACACGAGAAATTTTCAGAGTGAACATAATCCAATTCAATACGCAGAGTATAGACCTAAGTTAATCGAAGTTGAAAATATTAAACACCACAAACGGCTCACGGAACCACGCAGTCAGTTAAAAAGAAATAATGTCACCATTCACCGCAAAGATAACAGTTACATGTAACGGTGGAGTTGCAATCCTCACGCAGTCAATAGAGGCATAAGAGAGGTTTTGCGAAGGCCTAACTCACCCTCCTCTTTCTCCTCACCTCATCCCCCCTCTCCTTATCTCATCTCATCATTGTTTGTATGAAAAATTAACTTTAAAAATCCGATTGGCAGTCACGATCCCAAGTGCCCACTGGACCGACATCTTGTGAGAAACTATGACCAAATGTGAGGATCTGAGGAAAGAATACCTTGATCATTGATAAAAGATACTAGGTTTGACGTTTCGTTTCGGCCGTTGGTTTCACAGTGCCGATATAAGCAGACAAGGGATCATTTGACGCATTCCTTTCAATATGTTTGTTTGTTTTAAGCTACAAAGTGCCACCACTTAACTGTATGGATTGTGATGCTCTTGAGTATGTAATGTACTATTGCATGTAATGGTTGAATATATCCGTAATGAAGTCGAAAGAGACATTCTAAAGAATCGACACAACATTGATGTGATGTACGCGGATTAGGTGTATATAGGAGTAATAGCCTTGCAATACCTTCGAGTAGTGAAGCAAGAATACTATATAAATTTGATAATGTAGGTACGAAGCATGGATTATAAGGTATACATAGAATTAAAAATTTTAGATATATGAGGGCAAATTTTTTTACTTTATGAGCAAACCCTTCCTGACCTGATAGATTTAAATCCAGCGTTACACAAGTTTGGGGTTTTCGGGGCTTGCGTCACATGACGGATGGTGCGTCACCCGCAGAAAAGGCGCGTAATATGTGTGCGCACCTACTCCACACGCTTACCTACTACTGAAAATCAGCGCTGTTCTGTGTGCCGCAATTCCTTTGCCGGTGCCATTCAGCATAATTACTGAGCGTTGACCAATTTCAGTAAGTGATGTGCATGTGCCAGGAATATTATGTTGCTTTCCTATAATTATTTTAATTCGATTTCTGTATAATATCACTTCCGAAATAAATGCGTTTTCTTTCTTTCATGTTTCTTTCTTTCTTCTTTTTTTTCTTTCCAAATTAAATAATGAAAACAACACATTATGCTTTAAAATAAGATAAAAGCTTGACACAAAAATTAATTCTTTTCATTTAATTTTAAAAAAGACAACTACAGCTGCAAGAATTATTCCTGTGTTCTATGTGTGTTTGTAAAGTACCATTTTAGAAACATTGATGCTACAGAAACAAAAAACAGGCAAACTCGGGACAACTATTTATGGATCACACAAATTCTTGTCCCGTTTTGGAATCAAACCCACGACTCTCTGGTTCAGTTGTCTGGGTTACTAACTACTAGACCAACAGGCCAGTCATTTATTATTTGCTAAAAGATTTATACAACTCATGAGGTCACACTTCATCATGACTCTTTCACAAATATCTATGCAAATAGTGATTAGGCTACAGAAATTCGATATCATCGTTTTAATTATATCGAATAAATTAAAGCTTCAACTTATCTTGGATTTATGTTGAGAAGGGTTCGATTTCAATAATCTGTGTTAAATTAATGATCTGGATATAATTGGTCTCTTATAACCAAATCGCCTCTAATAGCTCTCAATATTCAAATTATATATATTCTATTATGATAATAGAGTTTGTTTTATCGGAAATTTTGTTGATAGAATTAATTTTGCCGGGTCTTTAAAATGGTAACAACGAACTATTTAAAGACACATCACGGAAGTATACTTTATCGAATAAAAAAGAATTTTGAAAATGATACAATGGCAGACACAATACACCTTTCTTCTCTTTTTTTGAAATAGGTTAAAAAGAACGGGACATTGCAACTCCTATGAACATTGTAAGTGACCTAAGTATTGTCGTACATATATTCGTACTAAAACAGTACAGTAGTTACCATATATATGTATATTTAAATAGGCCTAATAGGTAAGGGAGAATGGCTTCTGCATCAATAGGTTGTATATATCTTTATTAGTTAAGAATCCTTTTGTTTTAATATTCTGTGGGCTAGTAGGAGTCAAAGAGTTGAGGATATTGTACTAATATAATAAGAGCAAAGTTTTCTTTATTCTAACATGTTGTAATAAAGACTTATCCGATTCTCATGAAACAATTGACGTTCATTATCCTATGTCTCTTCAAATTGTCGTTACGTCACCGAGAGATCTCGGTTGTACAAAAAAAAGGGTTGTGTTTATATAAGTTTTCAGTCCTGTGAATCGAGTTTCATAGATAAACATTGTTTGTTATTTATAAAGGCATTATAATTAAGTTTTGTATTGATATACTAATGACGTTATACACTCAATTAAAATACAAATAATAAATAAATTAACTTATTAATTCTGGTACAATTTGCTCAAACATCTATATAAACAGAATAGGGACCTAGGTTCGTTTTGCGGGTAAAATATATTACTATTGTAATTAACAAAAAAACGTAAACCATGCTTGAAAGTTTTCACTATTAACAAAATTAAATAATGTACTTGATTAATAATATGTTATTGAACTGGGAAGCGCCTATATTTATCAGGTCAGGATAAGATGACCCGCAATTACCTGAACTCGACCAAATATGTTACAAGCATTCTTATACTACCTTTAATACATGTCTCGACGATGAGAAATGCACATTGTTTTTAAGAGAAACTGTAGGAAACAAAATTACCTTTTTTATAACTTATTTATTTTTGAACATCTTAGGTGGTCTATTCCACCCAGAGGATGACAAACAGGAAGTCGCCTTCCGATACGCGGTGGAGCGTGTGAATGCAGACCGGGCAGTGCTTCCAAGAGCGAAGCTACTCGCACAAGTGGAGACGATATCACCGCAAGACAGCTTCCATGCATCAAAACGAGGTTAGTAACAAACCGCATACTCATTTAGAAACCACATTAAACAACTCGCATGTAATTAATTCTATAATTTATTAGATTGTTACAGTTTGATTTTTTTGAGTTGAATATAAAAAGAATTCAATATAGATAAATTTTACTACATATGTATCAGTTTAGCTAATCATTTAGGTTTCTTAGTAAGGCTTGTATTATAAGTGCAAGTTTGTTTGTAAGTTTAATTTGCTATATTATAACCATGGGACAGTGGGACACACTAAATATTTTTTGGGCTGTCAAGGCGTTCTATAGCTCAACCAAATGCCAATTTTATCAATTCAATTTTTTGGGAACAGGGATTTATAAACATTTACTTACCCTTACTACTACCCCCGTAGTAAATATTAGAAAAACATAGTTAATATCGCGTATTCACTGAACGTGACAGCTTCTATTCCAATTTAGACATTTATAAAATATAATTAGCTGCGAATTTGCAATTTACTTTAAATGTTGTTTATTATATTTCTGTTTATTAACATGAAAATATTGTATAGCACAGATACTCATGGGATATTTACCAAAAAATATCCGTGCAACGAAAAGTAATTAAATACAAATATTTTACTTGCTTCGCCCTCGAGAATTTTTGTTATTAAATTGTGTTCCTTCGATGCGAAAAAACTTATATAAATATTTGCCACTACATAAAATTTAAAAAATCACTTGGGATGCTGAGTGGGTAATATATGTAATTTATAAGATATTTGAAAAAAAAAATTGTAGTGAACAGTATTTTTGATATTACCTTAGGCCGTCCACACCTTTACATAAACTTAATTAATGAAATTACACAGAATGGGCTATCCAATCGCCTCGATTGCAAATACCCGAACAAGCCACAATCTTTCCGCCATAGTATATAACCCAAGTTCCATATCCTTTTATAAGAGATGAATTGAAACCATTTATAATACTTGACAGAAGTAGTGTAAACGACTACTACGTTGTTTTTGGTAGAGATATGAATCAATATGTCCTACATATATGTATATTGGACAATCTACAACAGGCTATCTGTATAGATATCATTGGGTATTTATACAAGAGAGTGTTTGAGTCATTACTTCTATTCTTGGGTTCCTTTACAGATGTCTGAAATAAAAAAAAAATACTGAGTGAGCGGGCGGACAACAACCTTTTCGTTTTGCAGTCATACTGCTATCTGTTAGACTTGTTTTTAGATTCCATGCGTTCTTAACACATGAGTTGCTGCTTGTTGATCTATATCAAGAGCCGCTAACTTATGTAATACAGGTCATTTTATGCTTCTTCGTAGTCACTCTTCGCAGAGTGGTCGGGGTTGTATCTTCACGGATGGTGGCAAACTTGCCAATCCTTCGATCTATTCCTCTCGTGTTTTAGCTCTTCGTGGGCATTCGTAGAGAGAACCAGTAAGTGCAGTTTGTGTCATATTTCATAATTGGTGACCAAAGAAAGTGAGAATACGGCACGCAAGAAATTCATTGCATTACTTCTTGGAAGATTAAAACGTTGGTTCGGAATGTGTCCATTTTATACCCGGCATTCTTCTCTAGCACTTTCACTTTTGGTTGTGTCTCACCAGCACAACCAAAACACTGGCACCCCTCCTCTCATCATCCCCCCCCCTATCAAACTCAAAGGCGGGCAACGCTCTTACAACACTTGAGTTGCAGGTGTCTATGGGTGGCGGTTGTTTACTTACTTACCATTAGGTGTCCGTCCCGTCTGTTTGTCTGTCCTCCCTTATCATAAAGCACAAAATAACGTCATTCTTAAAGTAAAGCTAAATTAATGGTATGTTGTAAGTTATTATGACTTGTATGTATGTACACAACATTCTCTACTAGTTGAATGTAGTAATTACAATAAAATCAATAGAGTACTCAATATTTACTCAATGCCAAAATTACAATGTAAGTCTGCGGTTGGAGACCGGTTGCAAAAACTAGATTACACGTCTACTCCAATGCTACTATCATCCATCTAAGATAGCCAATCGCATACATACACACACACACACTAACTCGCGCACATATACACACACTCATCCATAGACACACATATACATATATGTAGTCTTCATTTTTATTATTAGTTATACTGCATGTGTTTAAACCATTTATCTCAGAATTTACATGAAACAAATGAATTAATCTATGTATTTAAAATATTTAATTTAATGTTCTTATTGTAAAATGAGATGGACCTGGTGAATTGTAACACTGTTCCGTATAATCTCGATATAATCGTTTTTATTTGTGAGGAGCAATAAATGATGTATATATTATTATTTATTGAGGTGTCAACGCTTACATGTGGTGTTATATTAATACTGAAAGCACTAAAAAGTACTTACTAGCATTCAGTTTTGGATGTAATAGTGAGCCAATTGAAATTCTACTAAATAGTCTTTTTGAATCAATCTCAGAACGACATAATAAAAACGTAGACCTCCCAAGTGACGGTAATGGATAACCAGTAGCTACTGAAATAGAGGCTCACATGTATAAACACGACTACATTATTGTATAAAATTGGAAAAAAATAAAAACTTATGATCAAGTTTATGTAAACAAGCGTAGCGTTGCGTCGGGAATGCTGTCATGTAGGAATGTTAGAAAAATACTCATGAGAGTATCTCACTAAATTGCGAAGCCTCCTTTACATTAAATTGTGAAAGGACATTGGGACTCGGTTCGATCGGTTCTAATCTACTCGATTATACAATCATAAACAGATATTAATTTTTTATCACCTTGCAGGTGAAGAAATCTTATGAGAAATATATGACTCGCATGGATATTGATGGAAAGTGTAGGCAATATAATTGTGACAGCTGCTTTGTGAATTTAATTAGAGTGTACTATTGAGTGTGTTGTGTAAGTGTTCTTTTGCTACTTAAAATTATATTTATTGAGCTAAACCTTTATATGTCACCAACTCGTTTAAAAAGGTATCCTATGTTACCTTATTGTGCCCTTTTAAAAATATAAATTATAATATCATCAAAAGTTAGTGCGTGATGCTACCTTCTTACTCTTCGGTCATGTCCAATACATGCGATGCGATCACTGTACCCACATTATGCACTTTTCCCTCTATTTATAAGATTTTATATTAGATCACTGATCTACAATTATATTAAAAGTGTAAATGTAACAAATTTAGCATGGTAATCATTCAAAAGATCAGAAGAATTATATTCTATTTTTGCTTTGTGACACATTGGAAGCGAAATTTTGCGATCTAAAAAATAATCTGTGAAAATAATATATACTGTAAAGAGAAAAACACTTTAATATTCAAAAGAAATGTCTATAGAAAAATTAGATGAAATGAAGCTAAGTAAGTGTTTTTTTGATTAATGCTTTGTGTTAGGGATCCTTAATGTGTATAAAAAGCGAACCAAATACATTGCTTTGAATGTTTTATAACATTTCATTACTACTCTGCTCTTTAGTAATATGTACCTGTTATAGTTTGTACGAATTTTCTCATCATAACCGGGGTGAGCTAATAGAAATTTAACCGCACTAAAGACTTAGACGACTTGTATTTAATAAATCACACGCAGAAGGAAGATGAAGCTTTGTTTTGTAATACGGGAACACTATTACATAACTAACAACATGAATACTTGTGTAATTGCTAATTTGGAATAATTTTCCCTAACCAAAATTCAGACATTAAGCCGGCACTTAACAAAAGTGATCCTGATGCTCGAGTTATAACGTTTTGTGTTTCATTAATAATAATAAATATAAATTAGTATATTTACTGTGTATTATTACTGTACAGTATTCAATGCTATCAATATTTTTAAGAATCGTAAGCAAAAATATGTATAACTTTTCTAACGTTAGTTATTGATCGTTTTCTTTTTTTTGGTCACAGTATGTCATCTTCTTAGAAGTGGTGTAGCAGCCATCTTTGGTCCCCAATCAGCGCCTGCCGCAGCCCACGTCCAGTCCATTTGCGACACAATGGAACTGCCACATTTAGAAACCAGATGGGACTATCGCACTCGACGAGAATCCTGCCTTGTCAACCTTTATCCACATCCCGCCGCGCTCAGCCGGGTAAGTGCTTATATTGTCAATGTAAAACCAATCTGATTGGGACTCGGGATTAATGGGGCGGAAACCAATAGTCTATTAAAGCGGCATTAAACAATCGAATGACCCTTTTAACATTTAATGAATAAGTCAAGATTTGTGTAAATAGGAGTTTATTTAATTGGTTTAGTGGTTAAAACGCAATGTCAGTAAAATTATTATCTACATTTGTGTGTGTGTCATCGAAATTACGGTTGAATGTTATCAGCCTTATAACAAAAAAAAAAAACATTAAAATTGGTTTATAAAGTAAAAAACCTCGGTCTATAAAGTCCAGGTTTAACTTCAGAACCGTGGTTAAATATACCAGTATTACAAAACTTAAATAAACCGTGGACTTCATAGTACCGTGATTTGAATCATGCCTTGTATTACAATCACATCATCATCATCATCATCATCATCAGCCTATCCGGACATAGGCCTCTCCCATTGCACGCCACTTCGATCTATTTTCGGCTTCTCGCATCCAGCTCCTGCCAGCCATCTTGCGCAAATCGTCACTCCACCTGGCCTGTCGGCGTCCTACGCTACATTTGCCGAGACGCGGTCTCCACTCAAGAACTCGTTTTCCCCAACGGTCGTCGGTTCTGCGGCTAATACGGCCAACCCATTGCCACTTCAGCCTGCTGATCCGGTGGGCTATGTCGATTACTCTGGTTTTCTGCCGGATCACCTCATTCCTGATGCGATCAATTAAAGAAACACCGAGCATAGCCCTTTCCATAGCACGCTGAGCAACTTTAAGCTTGTGGACCAGCCGTACCGTAAGTGTCCACGTTTCGGCTCCGTATGTCATGACGGGTAGGACACACTCATTGAAGACTTTCGTCTTAAGGCACTGTGGGATCGACGATGAGAAGACTCGGCGTAGCTTCCCAAAGGCTGCCTAACCTAGCTGAATTCTTCTGTTCACCTCGTCCTCAAAGTTGTTTCTACCTAACTGCAATGTCTGCCCGAGGTATACATATTTTTGAACAACTTCCAGAACGGCCCCGTGTACCGCAATCGGTTCCGGTAGTACATGCTTATTGAACATGATCTAGGTTTTATCCAAGTTCATCCGTAGGCCGATGCGTACAGAAGAGTCAGCTAGGTCATTCAGCATCTGCTGTAGGTCTTGCAGCGTCTCTGCCATGATGACGATATCGTCTGCAAATCGCAAATGAGAAATGTATTCGCCGTTGATGTTGATGCCACGCCCTTTCCAGTGAAGCGTCTTGAACATGTCCTCCATTGCATTTGTGAACAATTTCGGGGAGATAACATCCCCTTGTCTCACTCCTCGATGCAATGGTATTGGCCTTGTTTGCTGGCTCTGTACTTGGACGGACATGGTGGCGGCTTCGTAGAGACATCTCATCACTTGGATATATCGCCAATCTACTTGGCAACGCTGTAGGGACTCCATAACAGCCCAGATCTCGATCGAGTCAAAGGCCTTCTCATAGTCCACGAATGCTAGACACAGGGGCTGATTATATTCTTCGGTCTTCTGTATAATCTGCCGCACTGTGTGGATGTGGTCTATGGTGCCATATCCTCTCCGAAATCCAGCCTGCTCCGGTGGTTGGAATTCGTCGAGTGTTCGCGCAAGACGGTTCGTGATGATTCTTGAAAACAGCTTGTAGACGTGGCTTAGAAGGAAAATTGGTCGATAGTTTTTCAACATTGTCTTGTCACCCTTTTTGAAGAACAAGACGACCACACTCCTACTCTACGCCTCCGGAGTTCTTCCTTCAAACAGGACAGCGTTGAAGAGCTTTTGGAGCTCCCTTATTACAGGTTTACCTCCAGCCTTTAGCAGCTCTGATGTAACGCTATCCTCTCCAGGGGCTTTTCCATTTTCCAGCTGTCTAAGAGCCATCTCAATTTCGTCGGTACTGACTTCTGGCAGGTCTTCGGTGAAGTGGCGTGTTAATGCGGCTCTGGGGTCCTCATTTACGGGATCCGGTCGAGATGTATGCGAAGCGTATAACCGGCCATAGAAGCTTTCTACTTCCGAAAGGACTGCCGGCTTCGAAGCAACGACTTCTCCGGTTGCTGCAGTCAACTTCGTCAGGTGGCTTCTTCCAAGAGATTGTACGAATAGAGTTGGTCGGTTTTGGACTTCATCAAACGAACACGTTCAGCCTTAAAGTCGATATTTAGAGAGCCTCGGTCAAGTCGGTGGTCACTACCGGTATTAAACCTATTGATCACTGAGACATCTCTGAATATGTGCTTCCTGTCCGACATGATGAAGTCGATCTCATTTTTGGTCATAGCGTCGGGACTTTGGCACGTCCACTTTCTCTGGGGCTGTTTCTTGAAAAATGAATTCATCAAGAAGAGCCCCTCCCGTTCGAGGAAGTTAACGAGCATTTGCCCCCTATGATTCGTGCTTCCAAATCCATGGGATCCTACTACCGATTAGCTACAATTCTGTACTCCCACTTTAGCGTTGAAGTCACCCATAACAACGTTGTAGTGGGTCTTAGTGGTATCACAATCACAGATTAACACAAATACCGGTAATTCCTCGTAACATCATTCATTATCATCATCATTCGATCGCTACCTTCTGTATGTTTCACAACCAAGTTTTCCTTTAAATATTATAGATTAAAATGGTTTAGGAATGATAAAAGTATAGTAAATTTAAATATTTCACAAAACCGCATTTATATTACAACAATTTTTAATGGGAATTATATTACGATAGTATATGTTTAGCTGAAAATAGTCTATGAGCGTAAAACGGACCGAAGCTTTTGCGGGTTTTTACAAAATAACAATAAACAAAACTATTGCAAGTTAATCAACTTTGGAATATACTAATAATTGAAGTATTGTAGTTATAAGTTTAACTGCGACCGAGAAGTCGCCATTAGCGAGATTTGTTTTGAAATACTATTCGAAGTTCGTATATTGTGTATATAATATAATGGATTAACAATATAAAAAAAGATCTAAAATTTTAATATTATTTTATAATATGTAAATAATTTTACAAATATTTGACATACATAAATGTATACTAATCATTTTATCATTTGCGATGTGTCGAAAATTTAAATTTAAACCTGGTATTTCAGTTAGACCGTGTTTTGTAATAAGGATGTATAAACTAATAATACCAATATCCAAATAAAGATATTTTTTCACATATCAATCGTATTCTCACTAACCCGTCCAACTGAGCTATATACTTGTATTAGGTCTAGTCTAAGCCGGTAGTGTTTTGGATATAATTTAAATCAATATTGCCCCTTTTGCAATATGCTACCGCTGCAACGTACTACCTTCTTTATTACCGTATACTGTAACAATAGGCTACATATACTCGTACGGCAGCTGTTAGAATAAAGAATATATAATATAGAATATAATAAAGGAAATAAAATATATAAAAATATATTTTCTTGAATAAATACAAAACACTACTTTCATAGTTTACGGAGCCAAAAACCTACGATTTAGTTTTTTGATATGAACACGTTATCCTTCACATTTTTTTTTTGTCAATTTTGCAATTTTAGCTAAAAAAGGGAAAAAGGGACAGAAAGGCGTAACATAAGCGTTACGCCTTTCTGTCTCATAAAAGTAAGTAGAGTTTCACATCGCAAATGATAAGTCTATCAAAAATATATATATCAATATCACACTATACCCAATTTTACCAGTAATTAGCTGACTTGGCTGTTTTTTAAATTTATTTTACTGGACTACACTCGCTTCCTTTAATAAAACTTTTTAACAACAAAAAATAGACACAGTTAAAATCTATTACAATTAACATGAGTTTATAATAATCTAAATATTGTTTAACTTCTGATATATCTTATATCTTTAAATGAGACATTCTTGTATATACGAGTATATGTATATGTATATATAATCTGAATCTCGGAAACGGCTCCAACGATATTCATGAAATTTTGTATTTGTATTCGGGGCCGATAAATCGATCTAGCTAGGTTTAGAAAACGTCGTTTTATCCGTGTTTTCAGGCAATGAAAGACTGCTACAATATCATTAGAATACGAAGGTAAATTTCGCCACCGTCTACAAGGTTGTAATAGGTCAGGTGGGATATAGGGCGGTCTCGTAACCAGACTACCCCGATTCGAGTCCTGATGATTATTTTATTTTACTTTTTTTTTCGTTTGTTCGGTCATTCAGGTACTATGATCTTTAAATAGGCATCTGTTACTTTTACTGTTCTGAACTGTTTTCAACCTAGTTAATTATAAGCCAAACACACACAAAATGGATGATTTGCATATTAGGTGGGTAATTATTAAATTAAAATTTGGTATTAGATAATTCAGATATAAGCTTATTATGTGTTTAGGCATTTGATGCGTGGTTGTAGTGAGTAAATTAATTGTTAATTACTTAAAAGCTTGGCCTTAAATGTTCAAATCCTAATTTTAGTACGTATTTTTATGGTAAGCATTTTCTTAATGTTACCGACGACCTCCGAAAGTGACCCTGGAGAACCAAGGTACTTAGGCTGGTATTCTGAACTACATTCTTGACGCACACCTACCCGGCTGTTCGTGCAGGTCGGACAAGATCTGCCCTACATGTTGATCTTAACATACTTATTTAATTGTTGTATTAGGTTTATAATATTTTATTTTAAGGTCTTATCTGGAATGCTGATATCATTTTTTTGCTCGAGGTGGGCGTTAATCTGTATATACCATTAATAAAATAAATTGTAACAGGTCTGTACATTTTAGAAATTAAAGAAATAATAATATATTGGTCTAGTTCCATAATTTATTATTAGTGCAACTGAAGCCAAAACAACAATTTTAATTTTTTTTTGTCTTTCCGTCTGTATGTTTGTACACGCAACACGCAAAAATTACTGCATGGAATTGAGTGCAGTTTTAACAGCTGTATAGCTAGCGATCTTAATATAAACATAGACTCCATTTTACTGCTGGAATTGATTCTAAAGTCAACTTGTACTCGACAGTAATCAACTATTAAAACCTTGTGTCGAACAGGTATCAATGTGGTTATTAACGAACATACTTAATGTTTAATATGTTTTTCTTGTGCAAAATAAATATCAGATGTCTGTTCGTCTGTCCCCCTATAATAAAAAAAAAGAAAAAGCAATCAGTAGTAGTATAGTATCAGTACGTAGTAGTATGTATATATGTGTATACTCGTATATATACATATATATTACTAAAATGAACGCGACATTTGATTTCGAGACACTTCTGGAAAAGAATAAACTTCTTCGGTGCGGAATCTTTATTTTAAAACCCATCTAAATATAGTTGAACATATATTTATTAGTGTGACCGATATCGTAAAAATATCAACGTAGTAAGTACCTTAACTACTTGCGTGGAAACCAAAACATAACATCATCATAATAAATACTGTTCAAATCAAATATCGTGAGTAGCAATATCTATACTACACAGTCAACTAACACAATACTATTTTATTTATAAACTGTCAATTACTAATAAACTATTCCTATTGATTTTGAATTTGTTTGTTTGATTATTTTTTTCAGCATAACATATACATAGGTATGTATATTTAAGGTGATGTATAAAACTAAATTATTACAATTAATTTACGCTCTAATAACTTTTTTAAACAATAAGAAGACAAAATACACAATACTATGACAATATGATAGTCCTTACCGCTGTAATCTGAACCCACCGTAGACTGCAGCTCTGTCAACTATTGATTGAAATGTCAGGGTATGCGGTGTACTTAATTTAGCTCTAAACTTTAGGTCTGCGTATCGACAAAGGTGACCGCAAACATCGTTTGGTGGCTGTTAGATAGAGCGAGTGACAACTAGGTAATGCTTTTTTTAACCAATGACAAATCATCTACTATGAGAACCGTATTTTTACCAAAATACGCAGCATTACATTCTTCTACTACTTCTACCTTCATGAAGTTTTTAATAACAATTTGTTTAAGGTAATCGTTACATTATTTTATATGTAATTTAATAAAAAAACGACAATACAGTTTTTATATTATATTGAGACTAATAACCCTGAGATAAATGAATGGGAGGTTTAGATAATTATTATTTTGTAGTATTTTTACGCTTTTTTAAACCGATTTTGACTCATAATTTTCGTTCATTCTTATAATTTTCCTAAATTTATTTAGCGCTCATTATATGTATTATCTATTTATATGTTATAATATACATTATATGTATTATTTTACTATATCCTGTATATTTTTACAGCGTACTTCCTTGATGACAATATTTTTCATGAGAGCAATCCATCTTTTCTTTAGTCATCCTTAACTCTTGTTCGAATCTCTCTTCGTAACATTTAGCCCTTCCTCTCTTACCTTCTTATATATCAAAAGTTGAGCAATACATTCGCGGCATAGACTGCGATAATTTATTGCTAAATTTTTCATCCCATTTTCCTCTTTTCGAACTGAGTTTTACTAGTGACATATAATGCTTAAATATTATTTTCGAGAGGCTACAAATCCTAATTGCTTCAGCTGTATGCTTTATCAAAAAATAGATGTAAAAAGAGACATATAAGTAGAAAGTTAGTTTTATTTGCAATGTTGTAATACTTCAGTCTCAGTCATTATAAATTCTGAGTTTTTAAAGAAAAATGTGCTTCTAAAAATGGTATTTTTTTTCAATATATATAAAATATAACAAACACAAAATGGTTAAAAATGATTTTAAAATGAATAGTGTTTCTTAAATTAGACATTGTATCCAGAAGGCCTTTACTCGTCACGTTTCTTACAACAATTAGTCTTCAAATAATTTAGTTCGTTGAAGTATCTGTCAGAGGAAAGTTTGTTAATTAATTATCTTAATTGCGAGAAGTGGTTTCAGTATGCGGAACTCAGTGGGCTTTATTGTACGAAGTGTAGTCATGGAAAACGTTTTCCTTGTCGGAGAGGATACAATTCCTCCCAGAAGGATGACTTTTAGTAATTCGAAAAACCGAGAAACTATTTAATCTCGCTATTACTGTGTTTTGTTAAGATTGAATAGGCACGGAAACAACACATCTATCCATGTCTTAAGTGTTAAACAGTTAAAGTTTAATAAGTATTCTGGGAAGGAGTATCGCACAGTTTCCGCATCTACCTAACATCACATGACATGACTATTATTGAGTTCTAATTCCTCCTGTTTCTTTGTAAAAATACCCATGATTTATTTGTTGTACATTTAAGATGTTAGGAAGTGTTCAGGTTGGGGTAAATTTGATCCATACCATACTTTGATTTGTTATTGTTCTTAGAGAATCCAATATGAAGATCATAAAGAAAAAAAAACATACAATTAAAGCTCTTTTCTCATCAGATAGTTTACATATATAATGTCTTTTATAACCTGTATCATACAATACAGTTTTACACTCATTACAGTTAGGTATAATACGCTCTTTACTAGTAGTTGACTAGTTGAGTAGGTAAATAATTTTTACTTCTAAATCTGATACAAATAAAATCTGAAAAAAATATTTATAAATTTGGTTTAAAAGTACTTGTCTTCTTTTGCGTCATTAAAGCGTCAATTCCCTTTTGTGTACTATTGAAGATCGGTGGAGTAGGTGAAGCATTTCACTTGAACGAACAAACAATCTTAATTTTGCATATATAAGCATCGCATATATATAAGCAATAACATGTCAAACCACAAAAAAAAAAAAAGCGTTTGCTTTACCATCTGGTTGGTATATTTTTGTTGGTACTCAATAATATTTTAACTATTTTAAACACTAATTTTATAGAACATTTTGTTTTTTATATTCGTGTTAGGTCGGGGAAAAACTTTCTTCGCATTTCATATACAAATTCAAGATTTTTTTTTTTTGAAAGTTTAAGTAGTGTGACATAATCCCGTCAGTTTAAAAATGTTAGGATTATTGAAAAAAAAAAATTAAGATGTACTTTTGACAGTCCTCTCTTGATGTTAACCTAACACTACCCAAAGAGTTCTGAAAAAACCGAAACAGATGAAAATCTGACTGTGCAAGATCGATAAAGAGATAATAGAAAAAGATAAGAGAATAGAAGACTATATGGTGGATGTTTTAACACTTCCCAATTAAGTTTTCTCAATTTTTGCTAAATGGCCAAAGATCAGTATGGTCTGTTTTATCTGTATCATGATGTAAACCTCTCCTTTTCTGTTGATCAATTCCAGGCCTTTTTTTCAATTCCTTACTTGAATCTAATTAGTTATTGGTAGTAGAGATCCGACTCGATGGTTTTGCCTGGTGGTAGATGCATATCCATTCCCACCACACACTCAGCATCACCTTGTTGCATGTAATCTGAGTTTCACTACAGTCTGTAGAGCTTGACTACCCCTTGAACATGATCTTTTTCGCACGTTCTTGCAGCGATTCACTTTTCATCACCAGTGATCAATCCATTAAAAAATGGATCAGTTTCATTATGTTTCATTAGAAAATCGCAAATGAATACACGATTCATTAGGTTTTTTTCAGTGGCACCCAAATATCAAGTTTTGTGTAGCCAGACTTTTGCAAAAAGATCAAAACCTTTTTGTGATCAATCCTTACTTCTTCGGCTATATCGTAACTACTATGCCGATCTTGCTCAAGTTTTTCAAAAATGGCAACGACTTTATCCGTATGTGCGACCGAGCTAGCTGCATTTTTGCTATCAAAATTCCTGGACTGAAAACGCTTGAATCAACTGTGTGCTACTCTTACTGACAATTCAATGGTCCATGAATGTTTTTCGCGGCTTGAGTCACATTATTCTCTTTTTTGTAATAAAACTTCATAATGTATAGAATTAATTCGTTAGATTCACTCATTTTGGCGGACAGAACAACAATTGAAAAATGGAGGGAAAGCGTTTTTACTGTATTTTTTTTTTTTCTAATACCCTATATTTTATCATCATCATCAGCCTATCGCCGTCCAGTGATATTGATATTAAAACCACCCTGATACAAACAGTACAACCACAGAGTTTTCTTCAATTTTATACATTTAAAATGCGAATAGACTTTGTCGCCGAAATTCGTAATAATATTTTACGTTTCTTGACTCACACTTCAAAAATACCTAGATTCACGACACAATGGTATGAAAACAATTCATTGTTTCATGGTTGTTTAAAATATGCAGTTTCTGTATACGAAATTCAAAGTAAACTATTTACTGACAATAACGTAATCAATAACAAAGTGTAACACTACTAAAAATAAGAAATTATAAAAAAAAAACAGAATGTCAATTATAATTGTTATTATAGTGTCATGATCTATTATATTTATTTAAAAAAATGGTAAATAGTTTTTTTTAATGACTTTTTTGCATAAACAGAAATTTCATATATCACCTTCACTAGTTTTTTTAAGTTTTATATGCGTGAAAAATATAAAGTTAGTATATAAGGAAAATAATAAAATATAAGACTTTGATGTGGAATAGACACTTTATTATTTCACTTTAATTTCAGATGTCCTCATCCGAAAATCGTCTTAAACATTTAAGAATTCCGGTTCATACTTTTAAAAAAAATATATAACTGTAATAAGTAGGAAGAGGAACTCTAAAATTGGATTCAAGTATAGTAAAAATCGCCGAAGAAAGCCTAAAACCTAGTGTTACAGATCTAATTCTCCGATCACATACGGACGGGTGGACGAAATCGCAGTATTGAAACGGACTGCTACTTTTATGCTTACTTTTAGGTAGTAATATTTTTGCAATTCATATTCTCAACATTAAATAAGTCTGTCTAAGCAAATATATTTAGTATACAATATAAAAAAGTAAACAATAGATTTACATCATCTTAGCCCTTCTAAAATTGTAGTGCATGATGCTACAGCATCATGCACTACAATTCCACTCTCTCGTTCGTCATTTTACTTCTCACTCACTTTATAGCCTCTTTCTACTTTTTTGTATCCATTTTTTATGTCCATACTATTATAGTCTGTTGCTCTTCAACTTTCTCCCATTGGTACAACTCTTAGGCAGTAGGCAATTCCTTCCTAGTTACGCTGCAGATATACCTATGCAGGCGTCTTTCATCCGTTCTCTTTTTTGGCCACCATTCGTTTCCATACAGATCTGGTGATCGACTGAGAGATCTGTCCTTTCAGTTTAACAGGAAACCCGGGATCATATATAGCTCTTGATACCTGTCTTCATTCATGCACTCTGTATTAATTCGATTCAGTACACTTATTTCTATTGCAATGGCAACGAGAAACTTGAACTCGGAGCAAACTAGTATTGTTGTTTCATCAAGCCAAATGATTTCAGGACCGAAGAGACAGCCTTGTTCTTCGCGCTCATTCTCACTTAAGGACACAATAAAACTTGCAAACAGCATGCAAAGCAAACCATTTTTCTTCTTTCAAAAGAATAGATGTACTTCAGCGGTTTAAGCGAGTGTTTTAGGTTAAAAATATTGTTAATATGCATTGTAATAAAAAACCTGTATGTGTATGTAAAATGACCTAATAAAAATAAATTATTATCCAAAAAAAGTCCCCCTGTCCTTCCGGGGCATACCTATAACCGTCATCCGGCCCCTTTTGGGAATTGAATGGGAAAATTTTAGAGCATATTGATAAAAAAGGTGGATAAATAGGGAACGAAGGGGCTATAGATTATATAGAGGGAATGGCGAGTAGTGCTAATAATATTATTACTTAGAATAGTAATTACCATAAACATCATTTTAGAATAATGCATTGCATTGTCCTCACATATCTTATTTTATTTTATGTGCAGTTATGAAGTGAAATAATGAAAATTAAAATATTTGAAAAAGAGTGTTCTTGGAGTTTCTTGCTTGTTCTTCTCCATACGATCTACGTATTGGAACAAGCAACTAGCTTCATGGCTGACTTAGTCTGATCGACTTCCTGTCTTGACAATTCAAAAATAAAAATGATTGGTTCAGTTGAAATAAACGATTTAGATTTTGAAGCATTATCTGAAGCAAGTCAGAGCCGGATACCTATAACTGGAACTGGATGGTGCCGGGAAGTCCGAGCCCTCTAACTAGTGGTTAAAAAATTAATAAATATTAATAACAATTAATACATCAGTTTTTATTTTCAAAAAACACGAATAATCGGAAAACTAACTTATTAGTTATTAATTTTAGGCAAATTTATGAAGTAATACACATTCATTTCTCTGATATTTTAATAATTAAATCATTTATTTTCTCACCAAAACCGAAATAAAATACCAATATTACCAAAATCATGACCAATATTTAGGTTATTCACCCACAAAGTAATTAAAAATGGCTACAAATTTCCAAACGTATTTTTCTTAAATGATGTATAATTGGATTTGTTATTATAATGTGTTAGCTATATATATGCAGATTCATAAAAAAAATCTACACTAGCTTTGTGCATTGAAGAGTACAAAAATGTCTATCAATTCATCTACATATCATATTTGCAAATTAAGTTTCCAGTAAAGTAAACTTTTTAATAATTGTATTATAAACTTTATTTTTTATGGTATGTTTCTAAAAAAAGGAACTTCATACCAGTGAAAGTTTAATGGGATAAAACTGTTGCCGAATTCTGAATGAATCTCAGTCGCTTTTAATAGGTACGGGAAGCTTTTAGGCACGCAGCCTGAATTTTTATGTAAATGTTAGTTGTTCAGTTCGCAACTAAAAGTGTACTTAGTTTCTTTCAGAGCAAGAAATTTACATCCCTATTTTATTATCTTCAGTGTCTTTCACCTATAGTTGTAACATGGTATCTATCTCTCTCTCGATCGGTTTCTCTAACTTGGTTAAGTTAAATATTGTCTATTTACTATAGGTGTATAAAATAATAGGTTCTATAAAAACTTATAAGACATTACATTTGGATACGTCAGTTAACTTTTACTCTTTGGTAAGTCTTTATATATATATATATATATATATATATATATATATATATATATAGTTTATATTAAAAGAAAAAAGACAACTCCCCCACTAGGATTAATTCCTGAGTCGCGGGGAGAGTCTGAAAACCGCTATTAGCAAATCTTTGCCTTATTAAAGAACCAAATCGTTACTTAACATGAATGATACTCTATTTAAAGTAGTAGTAATTAGTAAAAGTTTTTAAAGTAATAAGTAAAATCGCATTATCTGTATAGGAACGGTTGTTATGTCCCGCGACCTCAAAAGGGGGATCCTCCAACCAGACGAGGTGATCGTGCCTGACGGACCGCAACCCAACGGTTGATGTGGGGAAGTTGTGTATGTATATACTAATCTGCGTGAAATCTAAAAAAAAATAAACAATAAAAATAAAGACTAAAACGATACGGATATTATGCGTACATGTGTGCCGTGTCCACCGGTCAGCAGTAAAATTAAATCGTCTAGTGACCCGGAAGATTAAACAGCCTATGCTGTTTCGCCCTGAGATATTGCGTGCCCAGAAACTCAAACAATTGAACATATCATTTTAAATTAATGAAGGTTGAAACCTGCTTGCTTTTCGTAGCCTATAATTATATAGATTTAGAAACGTTTTATGTTAAGGTATTAGCGAGGATAAAAGACCAAATTATACAGCGAGGTATATAACAGGACAAAATATAACTTTTTTAAATTACATTATTTAGTTATTTGCTCTATATTAAAGTCATGGACTAGGAAGGTTGTCAACCTATAGTAAGCTGGGATAGTAGAACATAATGTAAATAGTATTTTGAGGTTAAGTGCGAGTGAAAGTGTTAATACATCTTCATGTATTATTATTATAATATAATATATTAAGATTCCTTATTTTTGTTGTAGAAGTACCATAAACAAAAATAAGAAATCTTCACTAACGTGACTGGAAAATGATGCAAGTTATAATCGTACAAAGAAAATATAATTGTCTTAAAAACTAATACACAGACACATTTAGAAAATTTTATTGACATACTCGTATTACGAAACAAATTAAATAAATTGAAAAAAAAAGCGATTTTTATTTGTTATAACTTGATTAAACATATTTTATAAGTGATTTTTCCTTTTTTTCTTACTCTTAGGCCTACGTGGATTTAGTAAGAGCCTGGGGCTGGAAATCATTTACCATTGTCTATGAAAATAGCGATGGTTTGGTTCGCCTTCAAGAGCTTCTCAAAGCACACGGGCCTTCAGAATTGCCTGTTGCGGTGAGACAACTGCCAGATTCTCATGATTACAGGTGAGTGACTTTGAAACTATGACATTTTTCAACATACGCGTTAAAATAACATTACTAAAATCCATTTTACTTTGCAGACCTCTTTTGAAGCAAATAAAGAACTCGGCCGAGTCTCACATTGTACTGGACTGTGCCACAGAAAGGATTAGGGATGTGCTTCAGCAAGCGCAACAAATTGGAATGATGTCAGATTACCACAGTTATCTCATAACATCTTTGGTAAGACTACTCATAAACATACAGATAAATCAAATAGAATCTTTTTTAAACCTACTATTTAAAATATGTCCCGCACTAGTGGAAAATATATTATAATTCTGCTCTGGACTTTACAATATATTTTTGATGATAAGATAGGTTTTAAAACTATTTTAAATATAACAAAATGCAAGAGAGTAGCAAGGAGATTCTCAAAAAGGTGCAAATGAAAAGTAGCCGAAATGGAACTTCACCTAAACTTATTGTAAAGTTTGTCTTAATACTAATTCATTTTGTTATTCAGTTGACTATAGAACGCAAATATATGTATATTGCATTAATTAGTTCGCTATAAATACAAAATTCGTCTGTTTTATTTTTCTATTTCTGCAGGATCTTCACAGCGTAGACTTGGAGGAGTTCAAATACGGTGGCACAAATATTACATCATTGAGATTACTCGACCCCGAGCGTGCCGATGTACAAAGAGTCGTACGGGATTGGGTTTATGACGAAGCGAGAAAGGGACGTAAACTACAACTGGGGCACACCGCTGCGAAGGTAATTACCTTCTTTAATAGAGGTCAGCGATAAATCTATTACTATTGCATATACGTTATATCAAAATTTATTTTTTGTTTACAGGAGAACATGACCTTTATAAAGGTAAGTTTCTTTGATCTTGTGTATTTAGTTGTAAATACTTATAAGCAATTATTTGACTACAAAATTTGAAAATATTTTGTAATTGTAATAAAGATTTAATATTCTATAATTATGTTAAAGTTCTAAGTATCCATTGTCTTGAACAATAATTATAATAATAATTATATCCCTAATCCACGGTTTTGCAGAAAATGGTCGATTTCGATTTATTTCACAGCTAAATAAATAATATTAGCTTCTTTGAAGCTTAAGTGATTTCAATAATGTCCATAATGCTTATTAAGTACTCGCAGATCCCTCCAGTAATGATATGTTCATTTTGTAATAATTAAAAAATATTTATTTCATGGTATATGAGTTACAACCATGACTTTGTACACAATTTATGTTATTGTGACGGCTTAACACGATTTATAAGAATAGATTTTGCCATACTGTGGTAATTAAACTTTTGATGAAATAAATACAAAACTGTATTGTGTTTCTTTTTGTTGTTCTTTTTTTGAAGTTTGTTGTCAAAAAAGTACATTATTTCTTCTACTTTTGTGCCCAACAATCTAAAATAATATTTTTTTATATAATATAATTCTGCAAGTATGTGATGTATATTAACAGACTGAAACAGCTTTGATGTACGACGCAGTTCACTTGTTCGCAAAGGCGTTACATGATCTTGATACGTCACAACAAATAGACGTCAGGCCTCTGTCTTGCGAAGCGGAGGACACTTGGCCTCATGGCTACAGCCTCATCAATTATATGAAAATCGTAAGTATGATATGTAACTGTATAACACATACAGCTAATATTGAATAGCACTTGACAATATTAAAAAAAAAACAAGTTACCAAATTAAAATTCAACTACCCTGCAAAGAAAAAATATTTTTTACCTTTAGCCAATGCCACTGTGTATGATCTAAGGATTCTAAAGATACTACATGCATTTGAATCTGTTTAAGAATTTAGATGTTATTGTGGACCAAAAAAAAATAAAAACATTACATAATATGCATATTTCTTTTATAAATTTACTTTGAAAAAATCAACTTCACATTTTATTACTTAAAATTATAAGAATAAGGTCTATATCTGCTTATTTTTTCTCATTCTCTTTTGTAGAAGGGGTCTCTCATGAATGAACATTTTTCATTTCATCAACGGAATGTATTTATAAGTCCCTGCCAACAAATCATGTACATATTATTGTGTATGTATTTATATGTTACATACTCGTTTACTATTTGCTTTGTACGTAGTAGAATAAGATAAAATTAAATAACCTTTCATTGTGCCAAAACCATAATAACAATAACGTTTGTATATTATGTTGAATTTCATTTTTGTTTTCTTTATTTTAATTTTATTTTGTATAAATAAATGGTTTTTATTTCTTTTTTTTTCTTAAAAACTAAACTTAAAACCTGAATCCAAAAAAAAACTTTGTACAATTGTCTGTCTTTTCAGTCAGAATCTTTATATAAGATTCTATATTTGTAAATAATATTTAGGTACTAAGAAATTACAGTCCATAAAAACTCGAAAACAAAATGTGTCACTTCCGAATTCACTAATTCAATCAATTCACTAATTCTCATGAGGGAGAACAAAAACAATCATTTGAAGAAAAAAAATCACTTTAAGATTCCATCAGATTCCAAGTGAACTATAGGAAACCCAGTATGAAAATCATATTTTTACCTCCTGAAATGGGGTCTCAAAAACCTTTAAGACTTTAAATTTCTATTAAAAACTAGAACTATAATAATAACGGAGAACCAGACCAGTAAAATGAACTACACCCTTTACTAAGGCACGTAAACATGTAGCACAGCAACATCGAGCATGGCATATTAATATCATTTCTATAAAAAGTGGTAGAGCCATGCTTAGGCATGCTTTTGGCGAGGATCTTCCAAAACTGACCACGCTGGTCGAACTGCCCACGCATTTGCTCTCACGCATGACCTTACCCATTTGGTACTCCAGCCCACATGGATACCGGACATATCGGGTCAAGCGCCCTCTTTGCTGGACCTACTGCTGACGAATCACCCAGCGCAGAACTGCGTATCGGGTCTCGCCCCTCTGGGATCCTCCGACCACTGCCTGGTGTCCACCTCGGTGCCTCTTGTTACCCCTCCACGACCTGTGGTAACAAGGCAGCGATTATGGCACTACTCGTCAGCAGACTGGGATGGAATGCGGGATCATTTTGCATCCATCCCGTGGGCTCAACGGTGCTTTAAAGATAGGGATCTGTCGCGAGTATTATATCCCGTACAGTGAAGTCGCCAGCACGAAGACCCGTCCCTGGTTCAAGCACGAGTGCACCCATGCTGTCGCTAAAAAGTCAGACATTGATAGCCTAAAAGCAGCACTTAACAAAGCCACTAGGGAATGCAAGAGGGCTTACATCAGAGCAGATGCAGCGCATTGCACGGTTTGGTCAAGAACTCGTCGCATACCCCAACCCTACCGGGTAGCCGTAAGTTTTGGCGATTGGCCAAAGCCGCGCAGTCCAACTACTGCCAACCTTTGCTGCCGCCGTTGAACTACCCTGATGGATCACTGGCTCACGAGCCGCAATAGAAAGTGAAACTATTAACTGACCTCTTTGCGGCTAACTTCCGAATCGATGTCCGGAAAGCCAGTGGACCCGATGGTATTCCAGCGGTAGTTCTTAAGAACTGTGCATTCGCATTTCGCATTCACCGGTTCTATTCCTCAGGAATTGTTCCTGAGGCCTGGAGAGAGGCGAATGTTCAACCCATTCCCAAAAAAGGCGACCGCTCCGATCCAGCTAATTACCGACCTATAGCCGTCACCTCCATACTCTGTAAAGTGCTCGAGCGGATCATCAACACACAACTGATCCGCTACCTAGAAGATCACTCTTTGTTAAATGATCGGCAATATGGTTTTAGGCCGAACCGATCGACGGGTGATCTTCTAGCGTACGTGACGCACCTTCGGGGTGAGGCTATGGATAGGCATGCGGAGTCCTTGGCTATCAGCCTCGACATTGCCAAGGCCTTCGATAGGGCCTAGCACCGCTCGCTTCTCTCCAAACTTCCTGCATTTGGTCTGCCACCTAAACTCTGCAACTGGGTTGCTGCCTTCCTCCATAAGCGCCGCATTAGGGTTCTCTGCGACGGAGCGGCCTCAGACTTCCAGGAGGTAAGCGCTGGTATATCTCAGGGCTCCGTCCTATCGCCTACGCTGTTCCTTCTGCATATCAATGACATGTTGGCCCTTGGCAACATACATTGTTATGCAGACGACAGCACAGTGCACGGGCGATATTTCGGACATCCTACTGCCAAGCTGGCAGATGTTGAGGGAAAACGACAGGAGCTTGTCGCTGAGCTCGACCGGGTCTTGAGCCGCAATTCTCAATGGGGTTGTGAGAATCTGGTCGAGTTCAGCGCCAAGAAAACATAAGCGTGCGCGTTTTCAAACAAAAAGTCTCCATTCCCTCTCCTTCCTACTCTTCAGAATGCTCAACTTCCACAGCAGGATAGGCTTAGTATCCTGGGTATGGATATTTGCAGGGATCTCAATCCGTGCTATTACATCGAGAGCGTCACTAAGGCGGCCTCGCGAAAGCTCGGCGTATTGAACAAGGCAAGACGGTTCGTCTCGCCCGAGAAACTGTGTCTTTTATACAAGACCCAGATTCGCTTCTGCGTGTAATACTGCTCTCATCTCTGGGACGGCTATGCGCAGTATTTGTTTGACGTTCTCGATCGGTTGCAGCGGCGTGCAATCCGCATTATCGACTGTCCTGAGGCCACCCAGTCACTTGAGCCTCTGCAGTTGCGAAGAGATGTTACCTCTATGGCAGTCCTATATCGCCTACATCACGGGGAGTGTTCAAACGAGCTCTTCCAATTGGTCCCACCTTTTTCCTTCCTCTACAGGACTACACGTGCTGGCCTGAGGAGTCACCGTTTGAGCGTCGAAAATATACGTACCCGAACGAAACGGTTTGGCTCTTCTTTCCTGTGCCGATCGGTGAAAGCCTGGAATTCCCTACCAGCGAACATGTTTCCTTCCCACTTTGATCCCGGGTCTTTTAAGCAGGGCGTGAAAAAGCATCTCACCAGGCCGCCATATTGTGTGTCACCATGCTGCATTGACTAGACATGCAATGAGGATGGTGACCACCACACTTTGACTCCACTTATTGTTTACCATCAGGCAAAGTGGAGTCACTATGGAAGGCTAATATATAAAAAAAAAAGGCACGAATGGGTCGGCTTGACCGGTGCGATACCACGGCCTCATAGAAAACCGGTTGTGAAGTAACACTTCTGTTGCATTTCCCCGAAATGAGTGAGGTTTCCGGAGGCCTAACTCCCCTCTCCCCCCATCACCCCTGCCTACCTCCTATTTCCTATCTCCTCATCCCCAATCTTCTTTCCCACCCCGCATCCCCTCATCGTTGAGTTGCAGGTGTCCATGGACTGCGGTTGTCACTTCTGTCGGCAAGTCCTGTCAATGGTGGCGTATGGTGGGTCTTTGATACTGTTCAGGTGGACGCAGGCTGGCGCGTGCATCAGGCTAGTGAAATAGTGCCGTTGATCGGGGTGGGTCATCTCCGTCCTAATACCTCCAATGTCATATGATATATGTATATCTTATGTGTTATAAATTTGTAACTTAACAGAGAAACTGGCTCATATAATACACATAATTTAAGTACTGTTCTATGAGAAATTATAGATATTCACGCTCAATTACTCATTGTATATGTACGAGTAACGGTATTCTAGAAATGAAATAGTACCACGTACTAGGTCTTACTAATTTTACCAGAAATTTAACAGCTCATATTGTTGTTGTTTTGATTGTTTTATTGAATCCGTCAGCATCAAACAAAATTCATCTAACTCTATTAATCATTTATTTTTGATAACATCCCCTTTTTACCGTTTCACATCAATATCTCCCTCATCGGCTTTTTTTGAGTATTGACCACTATTATTGTTTTACTCTATTCTACTTTTCTAAGTCTAATAAATAAATAAATTATTTATACCAATTTAAAAAATAAAATGCCAAATATAGTTTCGTAAAATTTGGGTAACTCGACGTTTATGAAGATATTCAGAAACTTAAAACTTTAAAACAATGTTACAAATATACAAATTACATAAAAACAGTGAAGTCTAAAATTTGACGTCACTATTTAGTGTACATACATATAGTCTTGACCTGTCATGGTACGAAAGTTAGCTCTAGATGTACTGGAAAATGAAGTAAACCTAACTCGAAACTAAATTAGCAGGTGATCTCTAGTTTACATATACTATGTAATTATTTGTTTGTGCGTTAACTTTAAAATAATAGCTTTAGTAATTTTAAACAACTTTAAAATCCTAAACATCGACAACATACGAGTGAATACCGTTGTAATCTTTGAACCTTAATAATTTAATGAACAGGTTGAAATGAAAGGCTTAACGGGGGTCATAAAGTTTGACCATCAGGGATTCAGAAGCGATTTCACCTTGGATATAATTGAATTAACACGGGATGGATTACAAAAAGCTGGCACTTGGAACTCCTCAGAGGGCGTCAACTACACTAGATCGTATGGCGAGAATCAAAAACAAATCGTAGAAATACTTCAGAACAAAACTGTAATCGTCACAACCATTTTGGTAAGTAGTAAAGGACGCACAAGATATACACATGTATGTTGATAATAACTCAACGGAGAATTTTTACTGCTCCCTTAAGTTCTATAAAAAGTAAATTAGCTTATCGCTCATATACACGAGTATAAATATACTATCTCTGAAGAAGCCTCGCACACAGTAGATATACATTCTTAGGTATAAGTCTCACTCGCTTTTCATGTCACGGCATTTAAATATAAAGCTCAGTAAAAATATTAAGTAGAACATACTCAAGCCAGTATTTAAGTAATAAATACTTTAGGTAGAAAAATAGCGATGACTGTTTACGTATTCATCAACTCTATTCACAGATATAGCAATTCTTTTTTAAACATTTACATATGTAAATCTGTTTTCTAATTCCCTAGAGTGCGCCCTATTGTATGAGGAGAGAGGCCAGTGAAAAGTTAACAGGCAACGCACAATTCGAGGGCTACGCCATTGATCTCATTTTCGAGATATCTAAAATTCTGGGCTTCAATTATACTTTCAAGCTGGCGCCTGACGGTCGATACGGGTCCTACAACCGTGAGACTAAAGAGTGGGACGGAATGATAAGGGAATTGTTAGAACAACGAGCCGATCTCGCCATCGCTGATCTCACCATTACGTACGACAGGTAACTGTGAAAATAAACCTATCTAATACCTAAACCTAAACTAAACTAAACCTGCAAAATGGATTGAAAATTCCTCTTCGGTTATCTAGATCTATTATAGAAAATGGATAAATGAAATCTGTTAAGTAAAATAATTATTGCAGAGTGCTCGTATTGTTAGTTTCTCATTATAAAATTTCGGAGGGTTACCTTTTGTAAACCCGTATTGTAATAACTTTATTCGTGGTGTTATTTTTGTTTACGCAGGGAGCAAGTGGTCGACTTTACAATGCCGTTCATGAATCTCGGTATCTCGGTGCTGTACCGCAAGCCCATTAAGCAGCCCCCGAACTTGTTCTCCTTTCTATCGCCTCTGTCCCTCGACGTATGGATTTATATGGCAACCGCATATCTTGGTGTTTCAGTACTCCTTTTTATTTTGGCAAGGTATGTAAATAAAAACAAAATATTTTTTAAACATTATATTCCTCTTTCGCCAGTTGTGTTTCATCTTAAAGTGTTTGATAATAATATATATTGAATCCGATTTTTTAATACTTGTGAGAGCTTTTAGACTGCTCAGTAATACTTTTTCAGGTTTTTTTTTTTTAAATTGTACCTAATAAATTTAAGTGTTTAAAGAGATATTTACCGAAATTTGGTAGGTTTACTCCATACGAATGGCATCAGACGCACTCACCTGAAGGCGAGAAAATGGAAAACATATTTTCTCTGGCAAACTGTTTGTGGTTTGCAATCGGATCTCTGATGCAACAAAGCTGTGACTTTTTGCCCAAGTAAGAAAATACAGGAGACTCCGTATCGTAATAATTTATTGGGTTAAAACTGCAGATAGCAGTTTTGAGCTAGAAGTGAAATTGAAACTATTTTAACAATTAAACAGTTTATATTTCATTTCTGGTTATATTATAGTGAACTCAGCGAAGTCCACGAGAAGAACATTGATGTGATATGAAAGCATCAGCCAATTTACTCGTTAGTCGATTTCAAGGTTTGGAAGGTTATTTAAGTTAATTATTTCAGATCATTTTAGATCTGGTAGATCTACCAAAGTTGCAACATTTTTATGGTTAACATAAAAAAGTAAACAAAATGAGCTCTATGATAATATATGAAGTGCAAACAGCTTAAGAATGTTTTTCATATTATTCATATTTATAATATAGCTAATTCTGCACTGAAGCCTACAAATATACATTTCACCAAGAATTATATTCAATACATTCAAGAGTAAAAATTTAAAAACTTTACAGGATATTCATTTTACGCATGGTTAAATGGTACCCGTAGGCCCAAAAAATTGTACGGTGTCTTGTTAATAAAGAAGACATTTTAACACAAATATTAAAAACTAAAACGATTTAGTTCGTAACATTATTTTTTGAAATCTATATTTTTTGACATTAAAACCTTCCTAGTTTTGAGGTCCGCTAGAGTTGTTTGGCAAACTGTAAACAAGTATAATGTAAATGAATGATAGGCAGTATTTGGGCACAGGTTCAGCCCGTACGAGTGGGACAGCCCAAGGAACTGTCTAGACGAGCCGCCGGTGCTGGAGAATCAGTTCACTCTGTTGAACTCGCTGTGGTTCACTATCGGATCCTTGATGCAGCAAGGTTCGGATATCGCGCCGAAGTAAGTCCCTATTCCACCCCTCTGAGGGTTACAATTCCTCAAAACCAACAATACTTCAGACCTCATCATTGACGATTAGTAGCCAAATTAATTAGAGACGACAAACATAATCACCAAAGTGAGGTCGCCAGTTAATGAAATCAGAATGGGTAAAATTGACTCGATAAATAATCTTGCTGTAATTACAAAACGGAATTGTAGCCTTCAGTTGCTGAGCTTGGATGAAGAACTTCCTTTTACTAATTAGATTCAAAGCGACCACAGCCCTTTGTGAATTTCAAGCATCGGTAGTCGCCTAGAGCGACTATTTTAAATAGAGATGTGTCGGCAATGTCGGCCAACCTTGGTTTCCATTTCACCGCATTAAGCTAAATACCCACACTTTATTTAGTAGTTCAATAAACAGCTAGTCTGAATGTCGCATTTAACCATGCACCCGATTTGTGCTTGTGCAGTATCTACAGCTTGCTGCATCAAAGTTTCTTAGATTACATTAGATATTGATCTCACATGCACGCTGTTGTCATTAATACTTACTAATGTCATGTGATATTAATATCTACTGTATTATATTTATAAGAAATATACACCTTAACTTTATTAGAAAATAGCAGTGATTGCGTGGCAATAGGTGACGCTTCTCGATAGAAGTCAAATTTTGATCACAAAGATAGATTTTTGACAAATACCTGAAAATCATTATTTATTATTCTATTCAATTAAATTACGAAAATATGAAAACTTATTCTTATTGTGTTCTTACCAAGTCTTAATGTTATATAAATAACAATCATTATAAATCAAAAAAGTTTTAATAAAGTTAGCTTTTAAACAACTTGTTTGTAAACTGTTAATAATGAATACGTATCTACTGATCATATACAACATTTAGCACTTTTAGACGCACAGTTGAACTCATGCATAAAAACTGCTGCACATGATAGTTTTAATGTTAATAAAGCTGCCAATATTTATATATTTTTACTCGCATACTGTATATTAGCGAAATGCACTTGGAAATGCAATGCGCATATATAACTAGACTTCAGATTTGATGATGATACGTGACCCAAATTTGTTAGATATTAGTTCTTATTTTTTTAGAAGTTGTTATTAATACCGTTCTATTTATGCCAGAGCGGTATCAACTCGTATGGTTGCTGGTATGTGGTGGTTCTTCACTTTAATTATGATATCATCATACACTGCCAACTTGGCTGCTTTCCTCACTGTTGAACGAATGGATTCCCCCATTGAGAGTGCTGAAGATCTCGCCAAGCAGACCAAAATCAAATATGGGGCATTGAAGGGTGGATCTACAGCTGCTTTTTTTAGGGTGAGTACGTTTTGTTTCTTATTTACAAGTTATTATTAGTATGTAAAGTAATTATTACTGGAAACAAGTGAAGACATATTTAAAGATGAACAACGTAACGTAGTCATAAATAAATTTACTGCCAAAAACGACTCTATACCTATTTATTCTGGTTTTTAAGAGTATAAAATATTTTAAGGTAAGCAGCATGCAATAAAATGAACCATATACATATGTATATTGATATGAGCCCGCTCAATACGTTAACGTAAATAAAGATTCACAACGATGAACTTTGAAAAATATATTAACATAATGTATTGGCATTCATACTGTTACATAAAGCACCTACCTAACTTTTAGATACACAACTACAAACCTCAAGGTCTGTTAATATTTATTTAAATGTTTATGGTTTATGTAATTAATTTTCTTTCTTATCCTTTTTATATGAGCGAATGAAATAATTCTTCCGGGTAATGTGTTTATTTTACTATAGTGATCAACATACATCAATAATACTTTTTTCACATTGCCGCTGTAATGAGGTATTATTTTAGAACGTACTTAAACAGCGAGACTTGCTTTTTTATGAAAGTTGTAACGATGATATAAGCGTCTCATGTGATAACCTGCGTAAATACAGAGAAACATTGAAATCTACACGAAATCGGTTCCGCTACAAACAATGTTAACATCGTAACAGTAACAGTCAGATGTTATCTATCTATTGATGGATTAATTAAGCTAAAATATACTGTTCTAGTCAGTAAAACAAGGTTCAGTGTCAGATGACGTAAAACGGGGTAAAGTGTTAAGACAATTACTTTTGTCTATTCAAATTAAAAATAATACGCCTGTGTAGACTCCTGCCGGTAACTTTTAACTCAAATTTCTCTAAATTGATTCTAAAGCTGCTCGTTAATTTATGATATACCTAAATGCCATACACTCCGTTATTCTCGTAGACGAGGAAGGATAAAGCGCTGATTTATTGATGAGATACAACAAAAAATCTGAGTGCAGTGAATTTTTAAATCACGAACTCAATGACATCAGTAAGTATATAGACTGTGAAATACTATCCTTACTGATATTATAAAGAAAAAAGTGATTTGTTTGTTTATTACGCTTATAAATGTTAATCATGAATTTCCTAGGGATGACTAGATATGTAGATAGATAAAAACACTTACACCAGCGGAGCTGTTTGCGGAAGCTAGTCAGGAAATAGTTTATAGTTTATGGTAATCTGTTTTCCTATGAAAGGGAGTTTTCCGTTACTAAAAATATAAGTTATAAAATATACGAGATAATTTAACTTTCAAATGTTTATCATCTCGACTACTCATCTAGGAAATACAGGTGATGTGATATACATATATTATTTACTAAGTGTTTTATAACAGCTATAAAAATGTGTGTTCTCATAGAATAAACACGCGTAACATAGACTTACCTTATGAGTCCGATGTTTGGCAACGAGGACCTCATAAATACGAAACGTTTCTGAATATTGCCGTTAAGGGGTGATTGCGGAGATTAAGGAGACGTAATGTTTTGCAACAATAATGTCGAAGTTTTGACATACTGTCTTTCAAACACTCGCTTAATATAACAATCCTTAATTTACATTGTCTTTTTACTGTTGCATCTGTATGTATTATGAATATTAAGTATGTACATAAATACAAGTTTTTGTAAACGGCATCTATACGAGTATATAATACATATGTGTAACGGCACAATAAATGTATTATAAGGTGTTTTACTAATCAATATAGTGTACGGCTGATAGCAACTAGCCCCCTATTACGTTAGTGGGACAAATTCAAACTGGCAAAATGTGTTTAATACACCTCTGCCTACCACTTATGCGGATATAGGCGTAATTGTATGTATGTATGTTTATTATTTATTTTGTATTTATATTTATTGGTCGTTAAGAGTATACTTATCTATGTGGTTAAAACTATGACAAATATAAAAATAATTAATTTGAAGCTGAGCGAGCATATTCATTCATTATGTACATATATTACATACATTTGACTGCACGGATGGCGTAGCGGTTTAAGTGGTCACCTCACTACTACGCTGCCGCGCCGAGTGTTGTGGGTTCGATCCCCGCACGGGACAACACTTTGTGTAATCTTCAAATTGTTGTTCTGAGTCTGGGTGTTCTTTGTGTCCGTTTCTTAAATGTTTGTAAAGTCCCCCGCGACACAGGAATTAATCCTAGTGCGGGAGTTGTCTTTTTAAAAAAAAAAAAAAAAAATATCTTTTGGTATATTCGGTATTACGAGTATTACGAGTATACATGGGGCACACTGAAAGTTTTGCATTCCTGGTTTCCCAGACCTGTTTGAATTTGGAATGATTTATTTTTTTACAGACGAGTCCTTGACAAATATAAAAAAAAATATGCGGGAAATCATCTGTCATTCGCATTGAAAATAGAATTAACGCGAAAAGATTTTAGAGCGATGATTTTTTATGATTTTAAAAGTGCTCTTTCGTGAAATTCGTGAAGGACGGCCGGTCAGTGAAAAAAATGTGGTTACTGTAAAGACGCTAATTGAAGAAAACAGACGCATCACCTATGAGACGATTCGGGGACATTTGGGGATTGGGTCCAATTCAAAAAATTCTACATGTAGAATTAAAAGTTAGAAAACTTTGTCGTCATTGGATTTCCCATGAACCAACTTCAGAACAAAAACAGGCTCATGTGGATTGATGCAATAAGATGTAACTTAGGTACGACCATGAACATTCTAATGCTGTTTACGATATCATCACAGGAGACAAAACTTGGATTCATTGTTTTGAACCAGAGAAATAACAACAATCTTGTGAATGGGTGTTTTTAATAGCGAGAACAATGATCATATTGTTTTGAAAAATGACCAATGGTCATATTGTTTTGAAAAATGGTTCAAACGTATGGAAAAATGTTCAAAATGTAAAGGAGAATACTTCAAAAACCAATGAATATATTTATATAATATATTTAATAAGTTACGCAAAACTTTCAGTGCAGCCTACGTATATAGTTTTGCTGCAAATCATTATTATGTACAACATCATTTAATTTTGTTTCGAACGCGTTACGTTTAGAAACGTACGGTTATTCTTTTTTGTTTCTATAATTCCTGATTTCCGAAATATTTATAGTGTCTAACAAGTCTGTGGTTTATTCTCACATGAACATGAAAAATAATTTGCTGTTCTGAAGATAAACAAAAGTATATATGATTTAATGAAACCGCGTTCATATAAATATAGCTTTTTATAAAATTGGTCCTTACATTTGTTAGGATGTTCCCCAAAGTTTAACGACCAGAATACATACCCTACCTACGGCGAACCTACCCACGCTGAGCTCCGTCCGTACTGCCAAATTAGTTAATAATTTCAGTGCACAAATAATATAATAAAATGTAATTTACATCATAATCAATTAGAATGTTCGTTTTAATATACTTAAAATCTTGATCGCTTTTAATGAAAAAAATAATGGTTACTTCAATACCAAAAGAAAAATTGTAATTTTAAACTTTATTGTTTATAAAGGACTCGAACTTTTCTACCTACCAACGCATGTGGTCATTCATGGAATCAGCTAGACCGTCAGTTTTCGCAACAAGCAACAAGGAGGGTGAAGAAAGAGTAGTTCGAGGAAAAGGCGCTTATGCTTACCTCATGGAGTCAACTACAATTGAATATGTTATAGAAAGGAATTGCGACCTTACTCAAGTCGGAGGAATGCTTGATTCGAAAGGATACGGAATTGCCATGCCACCTAGTAAGTTCTTTTTTAATCGCTCACTGAACTAGTCTGATAATTAACAATTAAAACATAATTGAATTTGGTGTATTACACCTGTTACACAACTACATAACTGAAATTAAAAATATTATAAAAATAAATTTATTGGAATAATAATCATTAAATACCCCCATTATTTCTTTCAATATAAAATTATATGCTCTTTTATAGGATATGACAACAAAGTTCCCTGTATTTGAACACTTTGTATTAATATGGAATAAAAAATAGTTATGATGGCATCAGTAAATGTACTCACTCATATAATGGAATTGGTCGTCATCTACAAAATACGAAATATTTAACAGTGGTAGACCCATGCTTATGAACGAATGGGCCTCACAGAGAAAGTCGGTTGTGAGGCAGCGGTTGCCATCACTTTTCCCAAGAGTTGCCTACCATTACATAAAACGTACAATAGATATATCATATTTATCTTGGTAATTATGAGGCTAACTCAAGTCGCCACATAATCAAAGCTTATTTTCGCAATCTTATTTACAATTCAGGAAATGATTTCCCTTACGCCACAAAATCCTACTTTTTGCCCTAACACAAGACTCACTGCTGCGTGTCTGACTGTGTAATAAAACTTTTCCAATAACCAGTATAATAAATCAGACAATATCAAACAACGAATTTTAATTAAAATAGCAAACTCTTCTTAGTGGTACTTCTCCATACTCATAAAAATTACTCTACAGCGAACAATACTAAAATTATTTGTGGAAAATGAGAAAACTTTTACTCAATACCATCAAAATTATACCTGAGTTTATTTCAATATACAATTTCGTGGTAGCGCTGATATGCGAAAAAGTATTTTATGAGTGTATTGTTGCTTGAATTGTTTTGTAGACTCTCCGTACCGAACGGCTATAAGCGGAGCAGTTCTGAAACTACAAGAGGAGGGAAAATTGCACATTCTGAAAACGAAATGGTGGAAAGAGAAGCGCGGTGGAGGGTCTTGTAGGGTAAGTAAATGGTAAACGACATCGTTAGCTAACCGTAGCGTTAATACCAACCTTTTTTGATGACAAGTTCATTATCTTTCTCACTATGTTTCACTTTCCAATCTCTTTTCTTCTCCTATTTTTATACAGTTGAGGGACAATAAGATACTACGTGCTACGGTTATACGTTTTAAGGAGTTTCTAAATTCGTAAGATTTTTCGTGTACATGTCAATTAATTGAACATATTTTAATGTTTTTTTAAATTGGCCAAAATCAATGGTGATCCTATTCATAGACAATGTAGGAGTTTATTGAATGAAGGTATTAAGAAATCAGCTTATTTAAATAAACAATAATTTTGCTAATATTATTCAGTTCAACTTAATAATTAATTACCTTATTCACGCTTTCTATTAAGGTAAAGGTTTACTATGCTAAATTATTTAGTCAATGTCAGACAGAGTCAGAGTTTCGTTTTATTCTGTCTTTTTCTCTCTTTCAATAAATAAAACCTTTATAATCAAATTAATCACAACGTCGTGTATTCAAACGATGCCCGCAATTTTAATTACCAATGGCAAAATAGTGTCGTCAAAGAAAAGATTTAATTCAAAATTTCAATAAATGCAGTCCACACATTTTCCCTAATAAAAATATTAAAGTCATTTGAAAGGGTAAACTCAAGGTCCCGTATTTATTCAGAACTATAGGCATGCGTTTATCCAGAATATTAGTGTTTTTTTATTTAATTCAAATATTATTATATATTACAACAATTATTTTACTCCAACTGAGGTGTAGTAACTAGGATTTGCATAATCCAAAGAAGCCCTATCTTAAATTATTTATAATACTTTTATGATAGGCTATACAATAAAGTATATTTTAATAATACAGGATGAAACTTCAAAGTCGTCGTCGACGGCGAACGAGTTGGGACTTGCTAACGTGGGCGGCGTGTTTGTCGTACTAATGGGAGGTATGGGAGTTGCGTGCGTTATCGCTGTATGTGAATTCGTATGGAAATCCCGCAAAGTTGCTGTCGATGAACGAGTAAGTCATTGAAATCATTAAATCAACATTTCGAATATCAATTATTAAATACACCTCTGCCCACCTATTCAGGGATGCAGAGGTGAGCGTATGCATGAATGTCAATTTTAAGTTCATCATACGAACATCACTTGTGACAAATTTTATGAAAATTATAGATTCCTACTACTTTTACTCATATTATTTAATTTTTTTAAATATTTTAATTGATTTGGTTAAGTTAAAAAAATTGATAATATTCTTTTGTGCACCACGTTGCCATAAAAATCTTATATTTACATTTTTGTGTATTTTTACTTACTATTGTTTTTTTCTAGGTTTATTTTTAAATTAAAGTATTTTTGGCGACATTGTTTTCCAGTAAGTTTTGTTTTTGTACTTTTCTTTAAGTAGTGGTATAGCTATATAGTATATATATATATATATATATAGATTTAGTTTAACGCCCTTGCAGGCCTGGTAAAATATTATTGTTAATATTTAACATAGTTACTTCAGTGATCTTGTTTGTTTTTTCGTTTGGAAACCCGTAGGTTAACACCGCACAGGAACTAATAGTGAGTTGGTATTGCGGAATCTATCCATCTAAAACCATACCGACTCAGGCCCGCTTCTGCTGCAGACAACTCCTCCGATACCCCCAGGATCCCTTCCCCTCATGGATCTCCAAACTCCATGAGCGCTGGTTTCATGGAGTTCGGAGATTGTACGATGCTCTCCGGCGCCTGATGCGTCGGGAAAGTACTCGTTCTCCCCCGTACCCCATTAGTCCCTTCTTTAGCTAAATGCACCAATAACCTCCTCGCAAAATGAAGCAATGGAATCCCACGCACTCTTGCTTCGGACCATGGACAAAACCATTGTCTCCAGCGAGAGGCTACCTACACCGCTAGAGTGTGGAGTATCCTCACGGCAGCTCCCGCAGTGGTGGCGAACAGGCGTTGGCTCTCGGTCTATACGACACAGGTATTTGCGAGGCAGCCATTGCTGGTCAGTACCTGTGTGAGACCGACTCTCCATCCAATCCTCCATGATAGGCCTAACCGCCATAATTGTAGCGTGTCCGATCTGACCGATCGATTATCGATATTACGATTATACATGTGCTTTCATTTAGAACAGTTTCACTTTATTAATGTTAATTTGTATTCTTTCTAATTATATTGACATACAGTATGTCTACGTATTTAAATTACAAGTATCTTTCTATCTGAAAGGCGGTTTGCAATCTACTTCCTTCTTTAATCCCCGTTCAGTGCAAATATATTAAAACAATTATAATATAAAAGCTAATTTAAATTGAATGTATTTATATTAAACGCTTTCACCATCGTCTGGATCGCAGAAAGAGGAGGTAAGGAATTTTCCTACACTAAAATACTACAAAAATTCGTGTGATTCATTGTGTCAATCAACTTACGACTTTTCAACAACGTTCAGCATTCTTACTTTTGTTATCTCAAATTTAATTATTCAATTTAATCACATTTCTAAAATCAACATTTCTTCAAATCAATATTTCTTAAATTACATGAATAAAAGTCAATAACAATAACATGTTAAAAAGTGTGGTAGATTAGTATTCATACGTTAGTTATCGAGAGGGACCTCAAGATGGAAAGCCTGGACGCACACATACGCCGCCTCACAGATACACTGTTCGAGCGAAGCGACGCCTCGTCCTGGGAACATATCCGGGGCCTAGTGCCATTTCACGCTCGATCACCGGACCCAAATAGATTCCCGCGCGACCTAATTGCGGAAAGCGAAGATACCGTATAAGACGGCGGTCCCCTCCCCGGGTACAACCGCAACCCCAAAAAGCCTCCTTAGGTTCCGCTCCGTCGTAAAGGAAACCTCCGGGCGACGTATGTAGTTACGAATATTCATAGACGAGTATTCATATGTATGGACACCATTTATATTTAAAAATATTTGCTATATATCAAGGATAGGAACAACGAAGTTATCATTTACAAAGTTATTTTTATACATAAACAAACTCTTAATAAATTTAGGAGGTTCTGATCGAATTCGTTCAATCGATCGTTTTGATCTTTCAGTTTCATCTACGTTCTAATTCTATTTGCAGAAAGAAATATGTTTAGTTTAAATTAACAATACTTCTTACTTCGTAACTAACATAAATTACATAATGGTCCATGAAGTCCTATAACGGTTGTGATTTACCAGAGCTTAATAATATTCATGGTTAAAGTCAGCCAATCATGAGTAAGGTTCTCTGGAGGTCTATAAATATTAAAACTATGTCCTCGCATCAGCCTCAGAAGGATAAACAGAAAATAAAGAAATATTTTATAAATGTCATGTATTGCTGTGATACAACTTTCTGTAATACAATGATTTGATAAATCAGGCATCGTTGTGTTCGGAGATGGCTTCCGAGCTACGGTCAGCGCTGAAGTGTCCCGGCGGGGGCGGCGTCGGCACCGGCGGTGGGCCAGGCGGTACTCGTGATGGCGCCGGGTCTCCATACCTGCACTACGGGTTCAGCACCAAAAGCCAGCTCCACTAGCGGCCGGACCCCGCCTCGCCACCCAGTAACGTGTAGGAGGGTGCCGGGCGGATGCTCTTATATAACCCAAAACCCAACCGGTGTGCTGGTTTCCGGTAACTGTAAATGTTCAAACTAGCAAAGGATCCTTTGTCGAATCGAATGGTAGCGTAGATGTTTACGATATATTATTGTAAATAAATTCATATCTTACTTGTATAGAGTAAGTGCTGTTGTATTGTAAGCGTGCCAATGTCATGATTGCTGAAGTGATTGGCAGGTTTATTTATAAATGATAAATAATTTGTAGGAGTTTCTATTGCCAAACAATTGTGTGCCAAAAGTAACGATTTATTATAAATACCTACCTTTTTTGATAGTATGTATGTTTACGTATATTTAAAGACAAAAAGAACTATAATAGTGTCCCCTGACACGCATAAAATAAAAGTTGGACTTGTATGACTACGAATGTTACTGATACACAAAAGAATTGCTACAATTATAGTATTAAATCACAGTAGATGCAAAAGAGAAAGAAAACTTGAAGCTCTTTTCAAAGATACATTTGTACAGAGAGGGTCATCTTAATTTCAATCGATTTCTCGAACGCTCTTTATATGGAGTTGGAACTTTTTCAGTTCTATTCACATTATAGGCCAATTCGATTTTTTACATTGTACACTGTTAAATTGACGAACTTGATATATATGTACCTATTTTACATACTTAGTAGCTTTATCGATGTTTAATACTATAAATCAATTAGGTCACATTTCATTAAATACATACATTTAAGGTGTTAATAAATTTCAAGTTAAAATAATCTGTAAATAGACATATAAACTAAAGCTACAGCCAAAGTAGGACTACTAGAAAACATGATAAAAATAAATAAATAATATTTCTTAGTTGTTTTTTGCTAACAAGATTAACAAGAGATATGTTAGAGAATATGGAATTTAATACGAAAATTGGTATACTGTACTATTAACTGATTTGTTATAATATTTATAAATATTTTAAATCCTATCCAGTTGTTAAGTCAAAGGATATTTGTAATGTAATAATAACTATTACACATTATTGCTCTTTATGTAAAACTTTGTAAATGAGACCGAACGTTTCTAAGACAGCTCAATATGTGCCAATATTCGAGATTCCCAGTCTGTATTATATTTTGTAAGTTTACATTACCGAGTTTAAGTAAATAAATCATTTTATTTACATTAATGTTTTATTAAATATGGTAAACCAGGGCTGGCTACAGATTTTAGCTAAGAAAACAGCGCAAACTCTAATTACTGTTGGTATGAAAAACTGTACGAATAAAATGTCAGAAATACATACATATAAACAGCTGTCTTCTCATACTGAACCGTTACACTGAAAGTCAAAACGATAAAATTTTTGGCCTATTAAAGTACTAGTAAGCGCTAGCCCTTATTCTGTTCAACATCATCCCATCTCATTTTTAAGTCTTACTCGAAGTAGGAATGTGAATGTTACATATGTGTTTCGTTTATTTCGGCCTGTGTGACTTTTGTACGATACAGGTAGTAAAAAACATACAATGTTCTGGATGGTAGGTAAGTAATTACGGACAGAACTGACTATAGAGTTAGTTAACCAACAAAACACTAAAGTTATTAAATTACCTATCTCTTAAGTTATAAATATGTATATCTACTAATAATTATATTTCAAATGATGAATGCTATTTATTTATCTTTAAATTATCCGTAGCGTTAGGAATGGGTTCACGTCGGAAGCTTATTAGGTGAATATTATATTATTGTTTTACTTTTCTAGTGAAACAGGTTTGAAGATCATAATATTAAAATTAGTTGGTGCGCTACCGGCCTTTTAGGTAGGAGTAAGCTCTTTTCTTGAAGATTTGAAGGTCATGTCGGTCCGGAAATACCGCAGGTGACAATTTGTTCCTCCAATTTGTCGCGTAGGACGACGGCGGAAACCTGCGACGGGTATAAGACCAAACAATTCCTCCGAACATTCCCCACGATACAAGGGACAGTAAATGCAGAGTGAAGCTACATCTCTACGAAACGCCAAGGTGTCAAGCCGATTAGAAATGTATTGGCAGTCGATGATGCGAATCGCTCTCCGGTGAATGCGGTCAAGAGGGAGAAGCTGGTACTGGGATGCGCCTGCATAGAGATGAAAACAATATTCCATGTGCAGCCGAACCTGCGCCTTATAAAGTTACAGGCGGTGGGCCGGAGTTTAATATTGTCTCGAACTGTTTAGCACACCAAGGTTCTTCGAGGCTAATTTGGCCTTACCCTCTATGTAACCGCGAAATTGGACTTCGCTTGAAATATCGATGCCAAGGATTCCGATGTTGGCTGATGCAGTTAGGAAAGTGCTCCCAAAGCGAGGTGATACAACCAATGATGAACGTGCAAAACATGTGTGTTCTATTTTATACAAAAGTTTGGATCGGCTCTCAATGACGTTTACCCGAGAAATGTTAGCGCGGCCGGTGTCAATAGCATCACTCGTGCTATCGTCCACATGGCAATGGATGCTGCTAATCTGCAGCATGTCATTGATATGCAGAAGAAGCAGCGTTGATGATAGCGCACAGCCTTGTGTGACACCAGAATTGACAGACTTGGAATCGGAGCATTTCAATCAACAACGACTTTGATACTGTCAGAAAACTGGTGAGCCAGTTGCACAGTTTCTCGGGAAGCTCATAGGTAGGAAGCTTCGCAAGAAGCGCTACATGCCAGACCCGATCAAAGACCTTTGCTACGTCCAAACTAACGGCCAACGGTGAAACAAGTAAACGAGAAGATCATCAGTATTAGTATTTACCGATACTGATTATTGAGGAACTGGTGGTCTTTTAAGAACCGAAGGAGCTGGCAATTAAAGTGGATTCCATTATCTTGGCAAACAAGGAGGTGACGGCTATGGATCTGTAGTAGGACTGGTCCGAGTGATCTCCTTTTTTAGGAATTGGGTGCACTAAAGCTGTCTTCCATGAGTACAGGACTACGCCTAGAGAGTAGGAAATCCGATAAAGACGCGTTAAAACCGGTGCCAACTCTGGAGCACATGTCTTAAAAGGTGGAAACAATTTTCGTTTCACTTTTACGTTCACGTTAATTTTTTATTTTTTCATCAGCACTAGCAGTTTGCTGGCTGCATAGACACTCCCGTCTGTATCTTGTAAGGGGTAGGCAGAATTGTATAAAACACCTACATTTTTAAGCCTCTTGCCGTCAATCGGGCACTTTATGACTGTCTACATACTATCTGATACATAACAGTCCGATTTCTTAGTTGCCTTTTACAACACCCACATAAAGATTTTGGTGGTTTAATTCTATTTCGCTGAGAACGACACGGCAAGGCACATTGCGGCATTAAGTCCTGAAAATGAAAATACGAATAATTTACATTCATTCCGTTTCAACATAAAATACTGATTAATGTTAGAGGCGAGTTTATAAAACCAGGCATGAACAATATAGATAACACATACAGGTAAATGAGATGTGTGGGAAACCTTTATAACTTTTATACGAGGTAGCCATACACAGTTATGTTTGTTCGTAATTTATACGGGGCTCCCTATCCCTATCGTAAACTATAACACCTATCAAATATTGTTTTGTCGCCAGCCTAGTGCCTTTTTATATTTCATTGCACACAAAAATACTGTTATATTTATTGTTGCTGTACTTACTATATATATTTGTAATACTTGTTGTAAACTTAAGATAAGCTTTTTTTTATTATCACTTGACACATTTTACGTTAAATGCGATTCTACACGAAACAAATATTGTAGGTGAGTATTTTTTCTATTATTTTTTATTGTTTACATAATTGTTAACAAGTGCTTTTACATGACTTTAAAAACACAAACAGTTTTGTAGTATTTCTATGTAAGGGAAAAGGTTACATCGAAACTACAAGACCATTTGAGCAGGTCTCATACAAAACATTTGAATAGAGACATTCGGATTACGAAGTCTTGTGCTTTTATTAGTTAGCTTTAATTTAAATTAAATTTACAAAATTACCTTAGAAAGTATAACATCTTGATCAGGTTAATAATTAAGATAATAGTATAAATAGAGATATGGACAATTGTATATAATCAAAAAGACAAAGAACAACTTGCTTAATATGGTATCATTGCCTTTTACTCGAAGCCTTAAATCCTAACGAGACCCTCTTGAAATTTTGTTGAATTTCTTTAGCTTTGATCTTTATGTCTTTCTCCATCTTTGCAAAGAGAAAAGAATTCTAAGAAGTTACTATGAATTATCACGTTATCATTATAAATACCTTTGGATATGCTGGGACACACATCACATACATAAGTAATGCTGGTAGTACTTGTTTACTTCTTTTGTCAATATAAAATATATTGTCTGCTATCATTCAATTCAGAAAAGTTTGTCTTACAAAAATACTGTGCCTGATGACAAGTTGTTCAATCTCATACAAATGACAAAGTCTAACTTCGTTACAAAAAGTCGTATTAAGTTGAGAGAAGAAAGTTTTCCGAAAGATCTCTATTTTTTTTACATAATAGGCCATTTGTCAGCGCTGAACAGCAAAGATTTCGCAATTTTCTTTGACGGCTGTTTTATTACATATACCACAGAAGTAATGCAGTCATTTATGCCCTCAAAGCTGCTATGAAAAATTGTGTAACAATCCGTGCTACTCCAATAAGCCCTTGGCGTTCAATGAGCTAAGTTATAATTCGGTAAAATCCACTTTACATAGATCTCACATGCGTACATGATATGATAGGTAGAACGAAAAAGTTTTATATACCATATTTTTTATATTATGATTTTGACTTTTATTCGTGCAAGGACCAATACCATGAATGGAAGAAGTTAAGAAATAGTTCATGCGCTGAATACGTGACAGCTTTCTTAGTTTTTGTTTGTCAAGTCGTGGGTAATCCGATTATTTATATGTTAATACTTTGTCAATATGGTGATGCAATAACACACGAAAAGAAATTATTTATAGTATTATTTTTCTGTTCACTGTAATCTACAACTTTTCAGGAGTATTTTTCAATACATGTTCTGGAATTTGCAAATTATTCAATAATGATAATTGCTATAATTTAAGTGCAAACTAGTAAACGTCACGGTTATTATACCAATACTGAACATCAACTTTGAGAAAATAGTCACAAGTATCAAGTACCAAATGCTTGTTTACGAATCGCTTGACAACAAATAACAGATTTATTCACCAATATGGCGGACAGCAAGCTTTAGTTTTTTTTAAACTAAAGTTTTGAGTTGTTAGTCTCAAATAATATAAATATATATTTTTTTTGGTTTCGCTTAACAATAATATACATTAAAAGACTTTCTTTATAAAAGTGTCAAGCAGACTATTCTTGCAGTTCTTACTATCTTTACAATGTTGTATTGTCAGCAATACGCTAGTATTAACTCCACGAATTATGCATGCCTTTTTAACTTAATGTCATAAATTATCTTCCATTTGTAAGTTGTTTTCAAACTTAGCTAATATGTATATTTCCAAAAAACATACCAACAACTCGTTATATAAAACTATAGGGATAATATGTACTCAAAATCCTTTTCTATACCCCTGACTACAAGCACGCAAAAGTTCTTGACGATCTGTGAAGTTATTAAGGAGTGAAAGTGTAACAAACAAACACCCTTTCACTTTTTTAAATATGTAATCTCACTATGGTTTTACTGTTAGGTTAGATCAAGTTATGTTTCCAATTACATTTAGAGGTCTAAATTATGTCACGTATATTAAACTCATAAAATGTTATGTAATATTTAATTTTGTCCTTATTTCTATCAAGTCATTTTATTACAGGACCACCTAATAATATACGTAATAACACACTAAAGATTTAATTATCTTAAATAAAATACATAATTTCATACGTCTGTGTTTAAACGTGAGTACAACAACCGAAAGAGCCGAAAGTGTAACATAGGTAAATTAACATGGTCCCGGGGGGCTGCAACAATTCAACGTTAATTAGCCAAAACAAAATGGCGTGTCGTTTTAGCGCGGGCGGTTTGAGCGTGCATGCCTCGGATAACTTGTATATTTAACGCTGTTTACTCTACACATAGGTAACGAGTATCTCGTGCTTATTATTAACAATATACATACATATTTATGTATATCTAAGCCTTGTCAGAGATATTAACATTTTGTGTTCACGCCTGTCAACACGTGGACATCATAACACACATAAATAATTTTACAAACAGAAATTATGACCGACATAATTTATATTATGCTCTAAACTCAAAGATACGTACAGAGCGTTCATGTTTCTCTTGTTTACTTGCTGTGTCCCTAAAATTCATCGCCTTCTTTTTACTTGATATTGTTGAAATTATATTACAATAAAGGATATGATTTCGGCTAAGTAATTTAAATTGATAACTCCTATCTATACATTTTGTGGGTAATAAATAACAAAACCAATGGTAAAAAATAAAATACGGAAACTACTAAAAAAAAAATATGATTTTGAAAGCATTATAATTTTCATTATTATTAAATAAAAAAAATGGAGTTTTAATGAATATTTTTTATCAATCAAAAGTTGGAGTTAGCTTTTTCTCTTTTGTGATGTTTTTAAGTGTTGTGGGGAGTTACCAGATTTTTTATTAACGAATTTACATTCAAAATTTAATTTAATAAAATTATTTAGTATTCACTAGCTTATTCCCGCTGTCCCACACACGTAAGTCAGGGAACAGTACTTCTTTTCTTGATGAAAATTACCTATGTCAAACCCGATTAGGATTACAGAAATTGACATAGGTAAATTGGATGCGAAATTTCATTACTATAGGTTTTGTCATTAAAGCGTTAATAAGCGCTAAGCATATCGGCATTTTAAAAGCATTGGTGAGATGACGTGGCAAAAAAATGAGATATAAAAAACTCAGTCGCTTCCAAATTACAATTTCAAACGAAACCATTGAGTACGGGTTTTCCAGTTTCCGGTTAGCAGGCAAATAGAAAAAAGGTATTTAGGACGGAACCCCAAGCGCTGATAATAACACGACGACTGGCTGTGACTGTTGTTCACGCTTCGTAGCATCTGCTACGAGTGGTACGAAATCTATATCTTATAGGTTATGCTGTCATATCCTCCATATTGCTCTTATGCTTTGATAGGCTTTCGTTGGTTTGGATTTAAAGTCTAATCTAGCATCAGAAATGCATAATTTACTACATTATCGATAGCGTTTAGTATCTTTGTGGGTTTGAACTAGCATTACATTTATTATTATTATTAAACTAATAAGAAGGATGTTATAGTACAGCGTTTTGTTATTATTATTATTTACTTCCATAATAATATTGTCTTCGTGACACATGCTCACTCGTGCTTTGTAGTAACTGTGATGTGAACAGACATACAACTAATAATCACGTACGGAAGTGAGAACGTGTGGGGGCGCGGGCCGAAGGGTCCTGGTCTGACAGAAAGCGAGGAGAGGTTAAACTTATTTGATGATGCAAACGTGCACTGTGCCCAATTTTGCTTTGGCATTTCCAAATCTCAGTCTCGTCGATAAATCGTAAATCTATCCCACGTACGGAACTTGAAAGCACGTTGAACGTAGATTTAACACACGAACTGCAGACATTTGGTCGCGTCAGCGATATACTGACCTAAGCGAAACCATTTGGGAGGTTTTAGTGGCCTTTTGAAAACTGTAAAATTTTTGTTGTATGTACCTGGAATGCTATTTAGTTTTGTTTTTAGTATTTTGGTTGTTGTTGGTCACCAACAAATTACGACCCTTAATCGGAGAGAAGGAGATCTCCCCTCATCATCCTCAAAAGCGGGCAGCGCACTTATGACTCTTGAGTTCGCAGTTGCCATATATCATAAAAAACACTACATATCTTTATTGTTAATAGTAGGTATGGTATACATATTTATTAAACAATGTGTTTCATGTGTAACTATGTGTATCATCCCCGAAATATACACGTAAGTAAAACCGTATATTATAAATTATAATAATAGTACCTTCATCGTGACATCAATCACAAAAAAATTATAATATTATTGATACCAAATAAAGAAAAAAAACGAAAATCATTATTAATGCGTCAAATAAATACTTGAACACGAGATAAATAACATTAGATATTAGATAAGTTATCAATGAGGAAGGTATTATTTAAGGAAGAGAGTCAGGTTACTCTTCACGCAACAAAATACAGCACTTTTGTTGTAACTTATGTTGTTGATATATATATATATATACTTCATACCAAGATAACGATGGAAAATACAATTTTCACTTCCAAAATATTCCGTATAAAAGTTTATAATTCATACATTTTATTTATCGTCGTTGTGCTCTAGTTATTTGTTTCTTACTTAAATGTAAGTGGTCAAGTTAACTCTAAAATTAATGTTTATGAGTATCGTTCGGTTCTTTTGATAACTGGTTTATGTCATACTCGGCACTAACGATTTTATTTTGACTTATGATGTATATGTATATGTAATGTATATGTAATGTATATGTAATGTATATGTAATGTATATGTAATGTATAAATAATATTTTTCACAGTACTGATTTCAAATTCTTAGATTTTGGATGTGTTATTTTGGATTGATCGCTACACACTCGTCAAAGTGTGCTGAGACCGTTTTTAAAGACCTTTTCTTCGCACTGTTGTGGACAAGAATAAGAGATGAGGTGAATTGGTAAATGATTTCCTACACCTGTCATTTTACGACAAATTTGTAGCACTGTAAATAAATTAATTCAAACTAAGTGAATTTAATTATTTAAAGTAGACCATGATTTTTAGACTACCTTTAAAGTAAGTAAGGAACTTTAAGTTTATCTCCTAGTTCATAATACAAGAATCGTTTTTTTTTATGCGATATACAAACGAGGAGACGGGTCACCTGGTGGTAAGTGACTTCCGCCGCCCATGGACACCCACAACTCAATAGTCACAAGTGCGTTACCGGCCTTTTAGGTAGAAGTACGCTGTTTTCTTGAAGGTTTGAAGGTCGTATCGGTCGGTAAGTAAGTAAATAAAAGCAACTACTATAAATTGGTTGAAATGCCAAGCACTATCGCAAATGGTTAGTGATATAAATGTTATTGTCACCGAGTCTGTATATACTTACGTTAGAGACATCTAGAGATCGCAATTTATGGACATTCGACCGAAGAATTGTCGCCATTGATGCGTTTTATTGCCTCGAGAGGACTATAAAAGCTTGCTGTGTTCTAATTCGTGAATTCTGTTAGAAAACAGGTACATTTAACCGAACATTATACAATAGATAATTAAACTAAACATCTATGTGTTTGTATTGTGTATTAGCCATTTATTTGACACAAACAATAGCTTTCTTATCTCTCTGAACACCACAATAAGTGGTACTGTTTTGGCCATAACTTTAAAACCTTACTTATCCTATTTTAAAATAAGCCATATAGACGAATTTATATAAAAATCTATTCATCGAAATGCATTTAAGATAGTCACCTAGTTAGTACCTAGGTAATTGTCCTCAGTTCGTTCGGCGGTCGTGGCGGCATTTGGCCCGGCGTTCGAGAGTGGCGGAGGAGTTGACTATAACTTTTCATCGCAAGTTTAGTTCCCTTTAATTAAAAATATTTGTATGTATGAATTAGATATTTCAATATTTATTCGAGTTCTAGAACATCTCAGTCTAAGACGAAGAGCTTACACTCAAACATTCATTGATAATTACAAAACAATTCTTATTTTTTTTATTTATAAGAAGCTCTAATATTGAAAACAGCCAAAACAAAGAGAAGACACTAATCTGTTTATATTTTACACGTAACGTATTTGTTAGTATTATATTTACACGAGGTAGGCTAATGGCGACTAGCATTTAGCATGAATGGGAGCACCGTAATCGCCATCCGTTGGGTCAGTCTAAACAAAAATTGTTGCCAAAAGACCTTCGTTTTAATTAAACTACCGCTTGATGAATGCTGAAACAAACAATTTTAATGACACCAGCCAACATTTAAAGATTTTAGTTACTGCTCCTATATTCCGGTTATAATTTACTGGGATTTTGTTGATCTTCATTAATTTGATAAAATTACCCAAGATATTTTCCCTTAGGGCCTTTCCTTAGAAGGCGGAAACTAAATTTTTGTACAGTTACTTTTTCGTATATCCGTCTTTTGTACCAACATTTTTCGATGGAAGGCCAAAAACAAAAACATGATGATAAATATAACCTTTACATTTTTGTATTATAAACTCCCAATACGGGATCCCTGTCCAACTAGCTAACCCAATATGAAAGAATATGTTTTCAATGATTTACAACAAAGTAAATATCTCATGTTGTTTATGAAGTAATTTATATCAATAGGAAAGATCAAAATCCTTTCTCGTGGTTGCTTATGCTGTTTATGCCTTGAAATGTAATTATTAAATATTTACAATTCATTTATATTATTAAACCACACATTAAATTTAATTACTTTGAGTGTTAAGTTCAATTCGGACACTGAAAATCAAGATAACATGACATTCCAATTTTAAAGGGCTCTAATACAAAGTGTACAAAAGTACATACAAAGTGCTTTTGAAGTACGCACAGCTAAGAAAATAATTAAGGATCTAATAAATGTAAGTTATGATAGATACTAAATTGCCTTGAAACTTTTTTTTTGCACTGAGCACTACTTATTTCTAGTGCTTTAACATCAATCACTCTTTTACTTAATGAAAATTACTGTATTATATAAAGCGTCTTTCATGCAATATATTACTTGCCATCAAGACGTGTCTACCGAGGGCTACAACTGTACTTCAGCGTCCCTGCGCCGCCATAATATTAAATGTTTACACTCACTGTACACCCTTGTATGTAAATACCGACTAGTGGGTATATTCCATGCTTTTATTAGCCTAACTTACAACTATTGTAACACATTTTGTAGGTCATTATTCATTTAAATTTATTTCTAAAAGTACACATAGATCGCAGTGTATATTATCCGGATAATAATACAATAAAATCGTCAAGTTATTATAAAAATATTAAATAATTAGAATAGTTATTACATATGCGAAAATGTAAAAGTTACTATAAGTTGTTATGAAGTCTGTTCAGAAAGATATGCCAGTAATGGCACCCCAGAGGTGAAAGGTAGCAAGAAGAATTCAATTCCTTTTAAGCTCTCTTCGCAGATAAACATCCTTGGTGAAAAGAGGCTCATAAAGAGCATGATAAATATCTGTATAAGTAATGTTAGCAATTTCAAATGCTAAAACGCAGGTATGTCGTCGAGGCACACACATGCAGTAACACCTGTTGCCCCTGTTTTAAAAATATTAGGAATTAAAAGAATAACATCGATACTGATTGAATATAATTAAATCCTAACAGCCCCACGCTATTACGAAAGCAATAATGGTAGGTATCGAAATTCTTAAGAAAATGATCACCCCTTCCGTTAAACTCCGTTTTCTTTACATAATTCTTTTACGCAAATTGTGCGCTAGAATCATCAAAACTTTTTTTACGATAAATTACGTCACTAGAGTTGTAATTGAAAATTCTTTCTTTTGTAAGTTCTCATTTTTATCTCGGGATACATAAAAATCCACTCCTTATGTGTGCCATTAGTTTTATGTTGATACACCGTTTATTTACAACACATTCATGCCAATTAAAGACAAGGTACCACATACAATACTTTTTCTTGATTAAAAAAATAATAATTAGTAAATTATATTTAAGTGATACACATCACTTAAATATAATGTTCTACCTACGTTTGCGGCCCAGGTTGTAGCTGTAATATGTGATGTAGCTGTTAAATATCTTTAACATATTAATCATAATTCAATAATAACGAAGTGCTTTGTATAGAGTTGTTTGGCCTTTTTATCTAGTGGTTAGCGATCCTGACTGTGGGTTCGATTCCCACCCAGTCAATTATTTGTGTAATGAGCACAATCATTTGTTCTGTGTGTAATTTATCTATAATATATGTATATGTATTTATAAATATATAAGTATCAGCAGTCTGGTTACCATAGTACAAGCTCTACTTAGTTTGGCATTAGACGGCCGTGTGTGAGATGTATGGAGTATTTATTTATTTATTGTTTATTTAAATGTATTGTGTTGAATAAATAGTAGGTACTTATATGGTGTTTGGTAACGATTTACTAAAGGTCCAATATTGTCACATCTTCACGCTCGAGGGTAGAAAATAAATACGAAGCCAGTAATTGCTTCTAAAATGTATCATTTGAACACATCACACAAAAGGTACTTTGATGGAATTTACTATTTTGAAAGTAGCTATTAAGTATGTAATTAAAAAAAAATATATTTTATATTGGGCCAGCTGGTGTTCTTATCCTACTAGCCTTTCCAGTCACGAGAGGTTAAGGACATTCGAACTCACGACTCTGGCTTCTGCAGGCTACTCCGTCTCAGTCCCGTTTTCTCCTCCGAGACTTGCTGGTACATTTTCAAAGAAGTCAGGCAGCTGAACATATAAGAAACTAATAAGGACTTACTTGCAATGTACACATTTCACAGACATCAAATAAATTTTGGGACGCGTGTAGGAAGATGATGATGAAACTTGAGCGTTTATGGGACTATACTATTTATTTAGTTTAGTGCAGCTCAGAGGCAAAACAAAATACATTATCGGCATAACACTAGCGATATCTAATCGTCATAAATAACAGCATTATAAAATATGCAGTGGTTTCTTCTTTACTGTAATGTACTTGAACAATGCTGACTAAGATCGATTCCACCCTATAAATAACTTTTATAAAGTATAAAAGAATATATTAAAACGAGAAACCGAATCTATAATTCTAAATTTGAACCTTTCATACCAATACACTATATAGCACCTATCGAGAGCTTTTACAGGAAATAGAGACACCGAAGTGTGTCAAAGAACCCGCATGCGAGTGCAAAAAAGGCAGACAAATTTGTACGAATAGCGTCGAGTTGAAGGTTCAGGCTCGAGATTGATGAGACATGGAAAACACCACGAGGAAAGCAATCTATTTACAAACTAGTTTAGAAATGTGATATCGTAGTTCAGATATTGTTACCGACCAATAAACTATACAATACTGCCGATTGAGAATTGTAAAGACACGTTAATACATATTTTGTTCGTTTCACTAAAACATATCTAAAATAAAAAAGGAAATTGTAGCTCCTAAAATTGTGGTCGTGTTTGTTTCTGTAATTATCTGGACATCCTGTTTAGAAATGTCTGTTTGATTACGCTTAACAGATTTGTTTTAAGAGTTAAATTGAACTTGGCCTAAAATTATGAAGGATTTTTTCCTAAGAAAACATTGCAGAACGGTTTAAAGAATAGAATCTAAAATTAATCTTAATTTCATTTTAATTTTAGGCGCTGTGCTAATACAGATCTATAAATCTACAATTAAAGTAAACAGTCACAACTATAGATGATAATAGAAGAAATAGTCGTATGACTATGTCAATGATTGATGAAAACTCCCCATTTCATCTGCATAAGCAATACCTCTTTCTTTCCTCCTTTTCCTGTGCATACGATCCAAATTTTCCCATCCGAATCCCAAAAGTCGTCCGGGTAGGATGACGGCATGAAGCTTGCCTTCTATTACGTAAATGGGACTAAATTATAATTGGCAAAATGTTGTCGTTGAATATGTCTCTGCTTACCCCGTAGGGATACAGGCTTGAGTGTAAGTATGAATGTAAAATTTAAATATCTGTTTTTTTTTTGTAAGACGTACTTACTTTATTATTAAAAAAATCAAATATCTTGGAACAAGTATCGGGAATATGATATAATTCATGATTAAGTTTTGTATCATCATCATTAATATCAACATCATTCAGCCTATCGCAGTCCACTGCTGAACATAAGCCTCTCCTAACGTAAGTTTGGGGGTAATGACTTTATATTGAAATCAAGTAATGTTCAAAGTGATATAATATCTTGCTTAATTTTGAAAGAAGGTAAAGGTTACTGAGCCTCTTATTCTGAAAATGTATGCTTTATAGGGTAAATTGAGAACTAAAGATTGTACGTAATTTCCTTCACTTTTTTTTCACCTGATGGTAAGTGACTAAAGCTGCCCATGGACACCAACTCAAGACTCACAATTGCGTAAAATTAAAACAATGATAGACTATAAGATATAATTTGGAACCTTGAGCTCATTCAAAAATAAGAAGGTTCATAGATATACGTTATTAAAGAAACCTTGTTCAAAATTGGATGATTCTTTTTTTTTATTTTTTTATACTATAGGGCGACAGACGAACAGACGGGTCACCTGATGGCAAGTGACACCGCCGTCCATGGACACTTGCAACTCAAGAGTCGCAAGTGCGCTGCCAACCTTTGAAGGTGATGAGGGATGGGGGATGCAGGGACCGGAAAGAAGAGAGGAGGGATGATTAGATGGGAAAGAGGAGAAAGGAGATGAGGGGACAGAAAAGGGGGGAGGGGGAATTGGGCCTCCGGAAACCTCACTCAATTCGGGGAAATGCAACGCAAGCGTTACTTCACAACCGGTTTTTTGTGAGGCCGTGGTATCGCACCGGTCGAGCCGGCCCATTCGTGTCTAAGCATGGCTCTACCACTGAAAAATTCTAAGCCCAGTATTTTATTTTCTTTAGAAGTCTGCTAGAGGAAAGCATTGCGACGTTACGATTTTAAAGCCGCTAACCGCTAACTAGCATTAACGTTTCCAATTCGAAGCGTATGTCTTTTTAAGTATATAATAAAAGTAAACAAATGTAAATGAATTGTTAAATTGATACCACATAATTTTTTACATATTGTTGCGCCATCGAGAAAAATAGTCTGGGACAATCTACAAGACGCGAGAACAGAGGATAACGCCATCTAGTGTCGGATAGCGCGCAACTGTGGACATTATGACGCTAGATGGCGCTACAAGTAGCTCTAGAATAATCTATTTAGTATAGAGCCCTCGATCGAATATTATCGTACATTCTAGTTATCTCGACAGCAATATAAAAGCGGATCGTGTTAGCCGTACGGGCAGTATTGATTCAAGATACAGCGAATAAACATCGAAGCGATCTTCTAGTGCGACTAACGAGTGATATAATGATTTGTAATTGTAAAGAGTGGTATTAATAAATATTATGTTGTTTTTTTGGTAATCAATCGACTACTTTAAATTATTAAATAACCAGCTCGTAACAATATGTATCTGATATTGATGGATCAAAGGAATCAAGTTTATCATTTAGATGAAGTCCCCGTGAATCGAAGGCCTTGACTGCCTTGTTACCTTTCATCGCAAAAAGTTTGTGTCAACGAGGGATACCTGAATTAATTGTCGATATCAACATTCACGGAAGCGAAGCCGCGAGCAAAAGATACTGTTTATATGTATATATTTATTGTAGTTTGACATTTACTTTACTTATCCATATATCCCTATTGCCTTTCGAAAATAAAGACAAATGTTAAGCCACACACATATATAACTGTTAGAATTTTTAATTTATCCCTAAACAATTTTGTTTTGTAATAGAGGCTAGACAAGAGACGAAAGAGATACGAAACGCTATGTTAAAATTTATAAAATTTCAATAAAACATTAGCTTGAACATAAATTTTCTTCAACGTCAACCACGTAACTCGCTAAAGTAAGAATTATGTCATGAATGTAAGGACTTATATGTTCATAACTCATGTTATAATATTCATTCATTCTACTTTACAAATTTACGCCTTGAATGCTTTTTGCATGTACATTTTTTAGTTTTAGATACGCTTCGAACGCTTCCTGCATTCAATTAAAAACTACCATCCAGGCAGTCCGTCTGCTGTATTATGTTTCTGTACAGAATAAAAGATCTAATGAATAACGTATCATTTTTTTTTTTTTTTTTTTTATTATACTAGCACCTCCAATGTTTATAATTTGGAGTCTTTCCTATTCTACAACAGTCATACTAGTTCTCGCTTGTATGCCTCTCGCACTGCCATTCCGCATTCCTGTTCTTTCTTGCATACGACCTCTCATGCTGCTACAGGTGGGATGCCTGCTATTCTACTTTTTACTATTACTTTTATTGTTTCTTACACGGGTAAATAAATTTAGACAGGTTTTTAATTTACATTATGGGTAGTTCATACATTAATTAATATTAATTCTAGTTTTAATTATACATTATTAAGGGAGGGAGTTATTGCTATTGTTTTTACATTTGTTTATCTTACGTTATTTTACATTTTTCTATTTCTAGTTATTCTAATTTTTTACATTTTCTTACCATACTAGTTATTACATATTTTTAAAGAACTATTTAATTATGATTTACAATAATAATTCTATATTATTTTGTAATCATACAATTTACTCTACTTTATTACGTTTGTTAACTCTAATTATTATTTTAGTACAGTATTCTAAGAATCTGTTCCTATATTTGCTATCCATTATCTGACTTAGATTTTCCTTTGTAACTTTTATTCGTATTGTCTGTTCCAGGTTATATCTCAGGCTATCAAAAGTGGGACATTCAGTTATCAGATGGGGGACCGTTTCCTCCATAGCCCGATCGCAAAAGCACGATGGGCTCTCCTTACACTTGAATCGAGTCAAGTATCCGGAGAACCCACCGTGCCCTGTTAGTAATTGCGTGGTGTGCATGATGGCTTCGAATTTCGCCGTGATTCTATACGCATCCACCGCGTTCGGAAAGAAGAGCTTCGTTGTCGAGGCGGTTTCGCCAGACACGTATCGGCGGTTCCATTCCTCAAGCGAATCCATACGGATTGTACGCTTGGCGAATGAAACCGGACAGCGGTCATAGTCCGGCACTCGCCTCAAACCCAAGGCCGCCTCCTTCGCCAGCCGATCAGCTCTCTCATTCCACTCCATCCCCGCGTGTGCCTTTACCCAGAATAAATTAACAGATTTATTCTGTTGAAAACAGGTTCTTATGTTTCTTCTCGTTTCTGACGCTAGGGGATGGAGACAATTGGGATTTCCGACCGTCTGGAGGGCAGCGGTTGAGTCACCCTTGACGCTTTGCATATGGCCAGGAGTTCCGCCTGGTAGACGGTACAGTATGATGGCAGACTAAGCTTGAGGGACTTGGTTTCGGCTCCATTATTCCAAAGTGATAATGCAGCCCCCACCCGTCCCTCAATCTTACTGCCATCCGTGAATATTTGAACTTCAAAGTTTACCGTTTCGTTTAACTGCTCCTGCGTCTCCAGCCTTACAAACTCCAGGCTCATATGTTCTGCGGGGTGCGGGTTTTCCAAGGCTGAAGCCATTCGCTCGATCTCTCTCCCCCTCAGGTCCGGCAGTGGATCCCCCCTCCTGGCCCTATACAGCGTAGCTGTTTCGCGTACGCGAAGGTCAAGAGGGAGTATCCTCGCCAGTACCAGTGCTGAGTGGAGAGAGACCGTGCGATAGGCTTTGCAGATTTTTTGGGCGAAGCCACGCTACAGGAAATTTAATTTCCTTTTGATCCCCAGTTTCTCCACCGCGGGCGCCCACACGCTGGCTGCGTACAGAACCATCGGTTCCATCGCCGCCGTGTAAATGGTGTGTATAATTTCCGGGTGAAGGCCCCAACTCGCCCTTGCCGCCCTGATGAGCTGTTGGTAGATGCTGGTCACCCTTTTGCATACGCCTGCTAAATGTGCGTTAAATGTTAGGCCACTATCAATGATGAGACCCAGAATTTTGATCTCTTTTGACATGCCAATGTCCGTATCATTTTAGACAAGTTGATTTCAACATTAAATGAATTATAGAAAGTAAGCGAAGTAAATAATTATAAGAATGTAAAATGATATAAAGGGCTTGTAAAATTAAATCGATTTTATTGCTGATGCATTTCTATTTGCTAACGGCTGCCAAACGATTATTTAGAGAAGTTATGTATGTGTCAAGATTTCAATAAATTCAAATATTAATAAAACTTAGCAATAAAAGCTGAGCTTGAAATACAATTCGTAACACGTTACTGCTCACTAGCTAAATTTTAATTTTTAGGATTATGTTATAACATGCTGCAATGCTCTTACAGATATTTAGTTTCACCTGCACATATACAAATATAATAAATCTGAAGGGTCCTTTTGTTGTGCACTGGAACTGTACAAATGACGAGTATAGCTTTTTATGCAGGAATATTTTGTGTTACATTTAATATTTTTTTTTTATGCGATAGGGGGCAAACGAGCAGACGGGTCACCTGATGGTAAGTGACTACCGCCGCCCATGGACACCCGCAACTCAAGAGTCACAAGTGCGTTGCCGGCCTTTTAGGTAGAGGTACGCTCTCTTCTTGAAGGTTTGAAGGTCGTATCGGTTCGGAAATACGGCAGGCGACAATTTGTTCCATAAGCTGGTTGTGCGAGGCAAAAAGCTTCTGGAGAAGCGCACAGTGGTGGAGTGCCAATCGTCCAGGTGATGGGGATGGATATTTTGTCGCGTAGGACGATGGCGGAAACCAGCAGCCGGTCCGGTCGGGTAAGTCCGAACAATTCCTCTGAACACTCCCCATGATACAAGCGATAGAGGATGCAGAGTGAAGCTACATCTCTATGCAACGCCAAGGTGTCAATTCGATCAGAAATATCTTGGCAGTCGATGATGCGAGTCGCTCTCCGTTGAATGCGGTCAAGAGGCAGAAGTTGGTACTGGGGTGCACCTGCATAGAGATGAGAACAGTATTCCATGTGCGGCCGAACCTGCGCCTTATAAAGTTGCAGGCGGTGGGCCGGAGTAAAATACTGTCTCGATCTGTTTAGCACACCAAGCTTCTTCGAGGCTAATATGGCCTTACTCTCTAAGTGACCGCGAAACTGGACTTCGCTTGATATATCGACGCCAAGGATTCCGATACTGTCTGATGCAGTTAGGGAAGTGCTCTCAAATTGAGGTGATACGACCAATGGCATCTTTTTAGCGGTGAACGCGCAAACCTGTGTCTTCGTGGGGTTAAATTGGACTAGGTTAAGTCGACCCCAATCTGAAACTTTTGATAAAGAAGTTTCGATTTCAGACACAAGTTTGGATCGGCTTTCGATGACGTTTACCCGAGAAATGTTAGCGCGGCCAGTGTAAAGGGCATCACTCGTGCTATCGTCTGCATAGCAATGGATGCTGCTAATCTGCAGCATGTCGTTGATATGCAGAAGAAACAGCGTGGGTGATAGCACACAGCCTTGTGGGACACCAGAATTAACAGACTTGGAGTCGGAGCATGCACCGTCAACAACGACCTTGATGCTTCTGTCTGTAAGAAAACTGGTGAGCCAATTGCACAGTTTCTCGGGAAGCCCATAGGAAGGAAGCTTCGCAAGGAGCGCTTTGTGCCAGACCCGATCGAATGCCTTCGCCACGTCCAAACTAATGGCCAACGCTTCCCCCTTGGTCTCGATCGCCTGTGCCCACCGGTGAGTCAAGTATACGAGAAGATCACCAGCTGAACGACCCTGACGGAAGCCGTATTGTCGATCATTGAGGAGCTGATGGTCTTCTAAGTACCGGAGGAGCTGGCAGTTAACAATGGATTCCATTATCTTGGAGAACAAGGAGGTGATGGCTATGGGTCTGTAGTTGGACGGATCCGAGTGATCTCCTTTTTTAGGGCTTGGGTGCAATAGAGCTGTCTTCCATGAGTTCGGGACTACGCCAAGAGAGTAGGAAAGCCGATAAAGGCGCGTTAAAACCGGTGCTAACTCTGGAGCACACGTCTTCAGCACGATAGGAGAGATTCTATCGGGCCCACTCGACTTATGAACGTCGAGGGAAAGAAGCGCTTTACGCACTGCCCTTTGTGTAAACCGTATTTGTTTAATCGCGATTAATTTCGTGTAACATTTAATATTTGTTTAATCGCGATTAATTTACTGAATCCTATGATTTTTATTATGATGATATTATGAGTTGCGACTATACTCAGTATTTCAAGTATATGTAATTGATGGATTTGACACATTAAGTTTCATTTGAATAGCCTTGATAACGAGAATGTCATAAGGTATAAGCTTCTTCGTTAACGAGATAATTACCAAAGTGGAAGATTATAATGCAGTCGGGTTATACACATATATTTGTTTAATTAGGTACCTATTTAGTTTTTCAAAACGTTTCATTATATTGTACGTTGCTAATAATCGTAAGGTGCATTAAAAATGTTTTTGATGCATTTATTACCTTGGGATCGTACCCGACTTAAATATCATCAATGCCCTTGACAAAATAATAGTTATTTCCGTCAAATATCAATAAGCAGATTTACAATGATCGCCGGTGAAGTGCTCTTATATTTCATGACTTCTATCATATATATACCTTCACATAAATTTTGAGAAAAATAAAAAAAAAATACGATTTCTCAACTCGGAATTTAATGGAATTTAGCCTCCTTGACTTTAATACTGGCGCATCTGATATATTTGCAGTTTCTAATTCTCACCTTGCACAATCATAAAGAATATATATATATAATCATAAAGAATAACAATAACAAATGCTATTTCTTATGAAATAAAAAAAAAAAAATCAGTACAAGTATACATAATAATAATAATCAAGAAAATGCACAATGGGCGGCCTAATCGCTAACAGCAATTTCTTCCCGGCAACCTTTGGATGGACAGGACTGGTGTTACAACTGATATACTACCTACTTGTAATATTATTCTACAATTTTCTATTATCAAATCAAATTGCCTCCATAGCTTTTCCCCTAGCTTAGCCCTTATTCTATTTATAATTACTGTAAAAGGCTGACCATGAAGTACTAGTAATTACTAAAAGTACCACAGTAATTTATAAAAAAAAAATGTTGTCTATTTCCCATTGTATGGAAATACGTAATAATATGAATTTTATTTAAAATAACTAATAAATAAAGTACCTATTGAACGTGCGCTCGAGCAAAACAGACCTCACATCGGCGCACAGCGCGTTATTAAAAACCGTTAAGGCCGTTTTGTACTAAATGTTAAAATTTTGTAAATTAAGTTAAATATCGTGTGCACTCTTTGATCATGTTCGATCACGAAACTAAACGGCGTAAGTCTCAAATTTTATTTTGCTTATAACTAAAGTAATGATTGATTTCGAGAAAAAATATCTTGTTACTTTGTCATAAACTATACATTCTTACTGTAAATACTTATTTTAGACATAATAGCCCACTAATTTTGAAGTTATTTGAATAATCTTCAGAAAAAGACATGATTTTGGAATAAATAATGAATCGAGTGAAAATGTTATAATTACGTAACTATCTTGTAAATGAATAGATAAGGAACCAATAAATCATATACTAATGTTCCGTTTTGATTGTATGCGTGACTGTAGCAGAATATTTATGTAAACTAACATAAAATTTAGGGGCCTGCCCTTAAATGTCGTGATTTGCCTGTAAATAATTGAACTTTAAAAAAGTAAGACGACCGACTTCAATGCGTCTATCATAAAATTAAGACTAATATGGTTTTCTCGTGGATGCCATTGTCAGAAGTGGACCAAATTAAAATGGGAGCACACGGGAAGCACCAGCTTTCAAAAAAAAAAAAAACAATTCGTCGAAATCGGTTCACACAGTCGAAAGTTCTGAGGTAACAAACATAAAAAATATATATATACAGTCCAATTGAGAACCTCCTCCTTTTTGAAGTTGGTTGAAAAAGAAAAGAATATTATTGTAGTTAATTGCTAATACGTTATAAAAGTCATAACGCGTTGCGGTTATCACCCTATGCAGCATATGCAAAGTCTGTTATGAGCGACATAATTTAGCTGTATTTCGACATAAACGCGAGCAGTGTCGCAGGCACAGCCAATTTTATTAACAATCATATAAATGAATCATAAAAAAACACTATGTCACTAAACTTTAAAATATACAAATTGCATTGCAATGGCTTACTATTGAAGAGTTTTTCTATCCACATCATGGCTGCGCATGGCTGTGTCAAGTCGATCAACTAAATTGAATATAAGTTAATTTCGAAACGACTATTAGAAGAAAATTCAATGAGTTTTAGTTATATAGTTACAAGTGAAACTAACAAAAGTGTAAATAATGAGGTAACGTCAAAAACTAGGAATCTGAAAACTTGATTTGATTTTTTTTTTAAGTTGGTTTCGGTTGCATATTTTTACGAGATTTCGTTACAACTACATAATGATTCGTGAAATATTTATTACTTATTTCACAAAGAAACAATATAGAATGTATATTTCCTATTGAGACTTGTTTTGTTCACCTGTACGTGCACGTATATCAACACCTTCGTTTACGAAAGTAACGTAAAAGATTTATTCAAAGCAACTTATTGAAAATAAACATATTCCCTTTTCCTCTTATATGTAAATTTTCTTTAGCGAGTGTCAGAGAGCGTAGCGTTGGTTATTTAGCCATCACTACATCGATGATATGAAAGTGTGAGCCGTGACATGTGCATAATTTATCAAAGGAAAGGTCGTGGGAGTGATATTGTCCTTACAGTCACAGTGATTTATAGTTGGTAAGGTACCCATTCTCGCAATGTCGACGAAACCGCTCGTTAGTATTGCCACCAAAACCTAATAACTTCGTATATATGTAAATAAATTATTTAGAGCAACTAGCTACGATCCCTGAATATCCTTAACTGCTTTGCAATAACTGGCACCCGAGGACGAAGTGGGGTTAGGCATTGACGGATGCTCGATGGATATAGGAATGTATCTATATATGTCTATTTCTCTATGCACATAACTAACTCTCAGAAATATAGGCAAACTGTGAGATAACACACAAATATAGGCAAACTGTGAGATAACTAACTGGTGTTTGTGTGTGTAGTGTAAGGGGGTTGTATGTACCAAAGTTAGGTGATGCTGACATACCCCAACACACCCTGGGGAGAGTGTGTTTTGTAATGTTAAATGAGTAGACAACCAATTTGCTTTCTGAATTTATTTTTACTAAATATTACAAGGTTATAATATTGAATGTCTTACTAATAATCCCGTTCAGCATTAAATAATTAGGACGTATAAAATTATAACTCAAATGTCGACTATGTAACCTGTAGAATCTTCATTTTTTTAGTTTGGAGCATCAAACAAGGATTTTGCTTATACTTTAGTGCCCATTAGACCCTCCATTGGACCGCATTTCTATATCTTCACATGAAAAGCTAAAATGCAATCGTGCACAAAAGTAAAACACTAAAAAAAACAAAATATTTTTTAATAAAAAACATTTTATTACAAAAGGAAAGCACCCATTCCAATCAGATCACAGATTTTCGAAATCTTTAAGTTGGTAAATGCAAAACATACATGTTATATTATTCTAATATGCTTGTGTCACAGTTTGAAAAAGAGGACCACAGTGTTATCCTCAAATTAATATTGTAACAACTGAATTTGTGAACATTGCATTTTTTAATAAAGAACAGATATAAATATAACAAATATATGTAGTTATAGTGATTCATAATAATGTATAATATACTGTATATTATACACCATTATGAATCATGTATAACTACTATATCAAGTGCGAGCGCAAAGCGCATAGTACGAGTAAGTGCCTACCGGACAGCAATGACCGGTGGCGAAGCCATCGTAACTGTCCGTTAAGTTTGTAAATATAAGATACTTATATATTTTAAATGTAAACAGCGTGTTCCATTCCGAATATCGGAAGTCCGTTTACACAAAGGTCAGTGGGTAAAGCGTTTCTTTCCCTCGACATTCTTAAGTCGAGTGGGCTCAACAGAATCTCTCTTATCATGCTAAAGGCGTGTGCTCCAGAGTTGGCACCGGTTTCAAAGTGCCTCTATCGGCTTTCTTACTCTCTAGGCGTATTCCCGAACCGACAATATGGTTTCCATCATGGCGCTCATCTGTTATCTTCTCCTTTACTTGACTCACCGGTGGACACAGGTGATCAAAACCAAGGGGGAAGCGTTAGCGGTTAGTTTGGACGTAGCGAAGACCTGCGATCGGCCCTGGCATAAATAAATATGTTTTTAAATCACTGTTCAAATATTAACAGTGTTATTCTCGTTGATCATGTTTGTAAAGCTCCAGCTAGACTATTATAAAAAATGTCTAATATAATATATATATATATATATTATATTAGACATTTTTTTTTCTTTTGATTGATTTTACAACCATTCAAATAACCGATGAAAACAACACCCAGACTCAGAACCACAAGTTAAGGGTTACGCAAAGTGTTGTGTGTTGTGAGGATCAAACCCAAAACACTCGATGCATCAATGCAGTGGCCAAGTGACCAATTAAACGACCGCGCCATCGATGCAGTATTATTATTATTATCTCATTATTCAATTAACAAACATATAAATTACATTTTTTAATATAAAAGAATGAACAAAATTTTTTGCAAAACACAAAAAAATGTGTATCGGGTACAGGGACCAAGCTACCGGTGCTTAGGGCTCCAGAGACTGGAACCTCCTCACTATACATGCCGTATCAAGAAGGACTGCCTTTTGCATCAGGCCCTTAACCGAGCTACCTCACGTGAGCCTCTGAAGGTGTTGGTTGAGGCTCTTAGCAATCAGCCCATGGCGATGATATGAGTATCGGCACAATGATTGCTGAATCCACATCCCACATGTCGAGAACCTCGTGGGCTGGATCCAAAAATTTTATTTGTTTTTCTTATTCAGCCTTCATGAGATTGTCGTCATGGGGAACGGTAATATCAACAATCATTGCTCAGCGCTCTAACCAATCTATCACCACTACAAAAGTCCTGTCAGTGATGATAGATCGATCCCAGTATATTTTTGCACGACTATTTTCAAGTTCAGGATCGGTGGCACATACCTGTAGTACGGTACTCTATCACCCTACGATCTGTAACATTAAGCACTACAGGTTTGCTCTAGGTTTATTATTAATTTTATTATAAACAAAAACTTTAGATTCTTTAAAGGTAGTCCACACTTTAGTTCATTTCAAATATTAAATTAACTATACTGTTGATTTGTAAAGATTATACAATCCGTAAAAATAAAACACTTTAGTTTGTTAACACAAGCATCTAGTTCTCAAGTATGACTACTGATTTATTACAATAAACATTCTTTAAATAGGATAAGAAAGAGGATACACTTATCCAAGTGGGATTATTTTGTATGATATAAATGACACTTGTGGAAACAAGTATCATTTATATCATACAAAATAATCCTGTGATAAAATTGTATTATGTTTAGCTAGAGACTGATCATTGGTTAAGCCTTTTACTTCAGTACCGCTTTTACAAAAAATTTTTGCCGGTTTTCGGTAAGTGTATAGGGCCACCCTTTATCTTCCTGTGCTTGTCGTAAAAGTGGACCAGAGTATCGGAATGTTATCTATCCGACAGTGTACTTACAGCCATGCGGTGAGCAAAACTCTAACAGCAAAATAATTAATGTGCAGAGGGAGTAAAATGTTATCATATAAAAGTTATATTAAGTAATGTTATGATGTTATAAAGTGGTATTCAGACAACATTGAAATGTTATATTCCTCATTTAGTGAAATATTATATTGATAATTAATTCATGAAGTCTGTTATGTCCTTGAGGGTATTTCACTAATTAGCACTAGTTCAGTAGTTCAGTAGTTTATACTCTTACATGTCTAGACATAACAATTCATAACAAACAAAAAACTAGATTTACGATAACAATGGGATGCTAGATTTTAAGTACATTTATGTATGAGTGACAAAATATTCAAACTTCATGTAAAATATTAGTTTTTTTGTATATATATAACACTCCATGTGCAGTCGGGTAAAACTGAATAAGCTATTGTTTCATAGTAGTTACAACTTTTAAGAGTATGCCGGAACTAAGAGCCTCTATTTATATACAAACGGTAAGTACATCCGCAATCCGTATTAAGGTAGGTAGTATATATATGTATATATATGTATTTATAGTATATGTTATATCTATTTAAACAAATCGGTATAGGTATTTAATTTTATGCTCATTATGTTCATGTATATACATATATATATATATATATGTATATATGTATATACATATATATATATATATGATATCATATATATGTATATATGAATGTATAAGTAGGTTTACCTTTCTGAGAATTAATCTTTAAAATTTGGTCAATCCTATGGTTAAACGTTGAGATTGCTTTAAGCAATAAGGGCGAACTCTGTAGATTATCTTCCTGACACACAGACCTGACTATGTATGATGCTGTAAAATGATGTTCAAATAAAGTATTATCTATCTACCTTTCTGGAACATCAGTTTCCTTTATTTTCTACTTCTATATATTTAGTTCAATTCCATACTCTAACACTTCACCTGAGTATTTCTTGGGCGATAGACCACAGTACTTTACTACTATGTTACGCTTTTTCATTGGATGTAAAAACTTGACAACATACATATATATAAAATACAATTACATACGTGCAACTTTACAAAGAACAGTCTAAAACGTTTCAATCGGTTAGATGTTTTTAAATTATCTAATGCATGGAAGTCAGTAAGCATGGAAGTAAGTTAGTAAATGTTTGTATTTTTTTTTATATTAGTCTACCATAATGACTCCACTCTGCCTGATGGAAAGCAACAAGTGGAGTCTAAGAGCGGTGGTCACCATCCTCATTGCAAATGTAGTCAATGTAGCATGGTGACCCACACTATGGCGGCCTGGTGAGATGCTTTTAACGCCCCGCTTAAAAGACCCGGGATTTAAAAGACCCGGGATCAAAGTGGGAGGGAAACACGATCACTGGTAGTAAGTATAAGCTTTAACCGATCGGCACAGAAAGGAACAGCCGAACCGTTTAGTTCGAGATCGTATATTTTCCACTCTCAAACGGTGACTCCTCAGGCCAGTATGTGTTGTCGTGTAGAGAAAGGGAGAAGGTGGGACCAATTGGAACTCTTCGTGATGTAAGCGATAGAGGACTGCCATAGAGGCGACATCTCTTCGCAACTGCAAAGGCTCGAGGGACTCTGTGATCTCAGGACAGTCAATATGCGAACTGCGCGCCTCTGCAACCAATTGAGAGCGTCAAGTAAATACTGCGCATAGCCGTCCCAAAGATGAGAGCAGTACTCCACGCAGGAGCGAAACTGGGTCTTGTATAAAAGACACAGATGCTCAGGAGAAGAACTGTCTCACCTTTTTCAATATACCAAGCTTGTCCCGGTCCAAGAGGTCCCGGCAAATGTCCATACCCAAGATACTAAGCCTATCCTGCAGTGGCAGTTGAGTGTTTTGAAAAGTGGGAAGAAGGGGAAGGAATGGAGACTTTTTGTTAGAAAAAGCGCACGCCTGTGTTTTCTTGGCGCTGTACTCGACCAGATTCTCATATCCCAATTGAGAAATGCGGCTTAAGACCAGGTCGAGCTCAGCGACAAGCTCCTGTCGTTTTCCTTCAACGTCTACTAGCTTGGCAGCAGGATGACCAAAATATCGCCTATGTACTGTGCTGTCGTCTGCATAGCAATGTATGTTGCCAAGGGCCAACATGTCATTGATTCTGCATAGAAGGAACAGTGTAGGCGATAGGACGAAACCCTAAGGTACACCAGCGCTTATCTGCTGAAAATCAGAGCCGCGCCGTAGCAGAGTACCCTAATGCGGTGCTTATTGAGGAAAGCAGTAACCCAGTTACAGAGTCTGGGCGGCAGACCGAATACCGGAAGTTTGGAGAGAAGCGAACGGTGCTAGACCCTATCGAAGGCCTTAGCCATGTTAAGACTGATGCCCAAGGACTCCCCATGCCTATCCATAGCCTCACCCCAAAGGTGCGTCACGTACGCTAGAAGATCACCCGTCGATCGGTTTGGCCTAAAACCATATTGCCGATCGTCGATGATAACAAGGAGTGATCTTCTAGGTAGCGGATCAGTTGTGTGTTGATGATCCGCTCGAGCGCTTTACAGAGTATGGAGGTGACGGCTATAGGTCGGTAATTAGCTGGATAGGAGGTCGCATTTTTTGGGAATGGGTTGAACATTCGCCTCTCTCCAGGCCTCCGGAACAATTCCTGAGGAATAGGACAGGCAACACAAGCGCGTCAGTACGGGAGCCAACTTTGGTGCACAGTTCTTCAGAACAACCGCTGGAATACCGTCGGGTCCACTGGCTTTCCGGACATCGAGTGACCAAAGCTCCGCACGGACATCCCTTTGCCGGATTCGAATATCCCGCATTGCGGAGTCGCAGGTCGTAATGGTACCCACAAATGTGGGTGCGCGCCACCGTCGTCGATTCGGGAGTTAGCCGCAAAGAGGTCAGCAAATAGTTTCGCTTTCTCTTGCGGCTCGTGGGCCAGTGATCCATCAGGGCACTTAAGCGGCGGCAGCGAAGACTGGCAGTAATTGGACTGCACGTCATTGGCTTTAGCCAATCGCCAAAACTTACGGCTACCCGTAGGGTATGCGACGAGTTCTTGGCCTAACCGTGCAATGCGCTGGGCATCTGCTCTGATGTAAGCCCTCTTGCATTCCTTGGTGGCTTTGTTTAACGCTACTTTTAGGCGATCAACGTCTGGGTCTCAATGGTCGCGAGCCCGGATCCATGCGCGGCAGGCCGACTGCTTTTGATCGACAGCTTGGGTGCACTCACGATTGAACCACCATGCCATAACCGTCGCCTTGTTACCGCCGGTCGTGGAGGGGCAACAAGAGGCACCGAGGTGGACACCAGGCAGTGGTCGGAGGATCCCAGAGGGGCGTGGACCGTTACACTGTACTGCTCTGGGTGAGTCGTCAGCAGAAGGTCTAGCAAAGAGGGTGCTTGACCCGATATGTCTCGTATCCTAGTACCAGTTGGGTAAGGTCATGCGTGAGAGCAAATGCGTGAGTGGTTCGACCAGCGTGGTCAGTTCTGGAAGATCCCAACCAGGACTCATGGTGGGCGTTAAAGTCTCCCAAAAACACCAGTTCAGCCATCGGGAATTGCTCCTGCGCTTTATCCGCTGCTTGACTCAGGATGTCAAAGAGTCGAGTTGTCTCGGAGTCTCCAGAATGGGATCGATAGAGGTACGCGTAAATCCGGCTCGTAGCCAAAATCTACGTGGAGCCAAATGATAGTTATTACAATTTAAGTATTTAATTCAAATTAAACATTTGGTAAGAGTCTGTAAGAAATGTGATAATATATCAGGTTCCATAAACTATTACAGTAAACTTTATGGTTTTATTACAATAATAGGAACAATATTATTTCAATTGGAGTAAGACCGAGAGCTACCTGAGAGTTTAAACAACTTACAGCCAAGTCCTGACGCTCGTTTAAATTGCTGTATATATCTAGATTGTCGACTACACACTAAATTTAGCGACCTGAAATCACTACCGAAAATGCAAACTGTAACAACAATTTATAAACTGTGTAAACTAAATAGGATATCGTAAAAACGAAACAGGCTTGCAGATGAAATCTATTTTCACCTTTTTTCGATCACGCATCATACTAGGGACAATCTCACGGGTTTAAGTTTGGAGCTCTACTAGCCTTCGAACGACGGAAGGGAAAATAAAAATACTGAAAGCAAAATCTTCGTGTATCGCTCAGATTGTACAAGAATCAGCCACTTTCTTACCGAGTCTACAGCTCTCAAAGGAATTCTGATATAAGACGTGAAAGTTGTTTACTGGGGTTTAAGGAATACGATTTGTATTGCCGCATGGTATATCATCGCTCACATGTATAAGTATGTACATATATGTATAAAATGTGTTTGCATTAAACTTTGTAGACCCTGCTTCATGTTCTTTGTTTAAATTTCAGGAATTCATTTTAACATCCTTTTTAATTTAGAAAAAATACAAGCACCATTTAAATAGATAAATGTCGTATTGTATATAAAAAAACACACGTTTTTATATACCAAATATATTTTGTTAAATGCTTAGTCTAAAAAATGCTTGAACAATTAATTAAAATAGGTTTTACCTGTACCTACCGGAATAAAAAATATCCGCATATTTAAACGCTCACAAAAACGTGCTCACATATTCATACAAAACCCGCTAGTAAATCAGAACGAAATATATGTTATCTCTAAACACACCTACTGGAATTAATGCAGGGATAAACGCTAAAACCGCAGCTACTAAACCTAACATCAGTGGCGGCGGGTTCCCAGCTTATACAGATCTCTCGAGCTTCTACGTAGTATACAAAAAGTAATGAATACAAACAACCTCCGCGGCTCTCAGAGAACTGGTCGTTATCTCATCTGTACTACGTTTCTGTACCCTACTAATCAGAACATTTCGTGGTCGGATGTTGTTTATCCGTTGGAGAAGACAGAATCAATCAATTCATCACACTTTGGCTTTGGAGATTAATGGCCTAAAGTAACTGTGGCTGTATTCGTCTATTATTATTTATCTCTGCGATATAACAGAGCTTTTATGAGCACTTGCTTGTTTCGATTTATCTTCACAAAATGTTTTCACATTGATGGATTTTTTTGTGTTCATTGTTGAATATTGTCATTGTTATTTTAATTCAGATGTGTGTCTGATGTACATTATTTTACGCGATATTTTCACTACTATATAGCCTACATTTAAAAATGTTTTTTTTTAAATCGTGTTTAAAATTTCACTGCATGGGAATGCGAATTTGAAAAAAGTTAATAGATAGATAGACAAAAATATGCAAATATATATTAATTACGTATTTGTACAGTGGACGGTCTTATCGCAGTCTACGATCTCTTACATAAAACTGTCGGTGGAATGTGTATTTCATCTCCAAAGTCTTTAAACTAAAAAAAATAGAATAAAGCATTTAATGATTTATCATGATTTAGGTGCATTGAAATCACATAAAACATACGTTTTATATTGTACATGTAATCATGATTTAGTATATTACTTCATGCTTATATATAATTCAGCTTATACAGAAGGCAATAAAACTGAAGACTGACAAAATAGTGCACTTTTTTAAACTATGGACGGACCAGGCCAGATATGAAACACTAAATCATATCAGCTGTAAAAAAATGCTTATTTTGAAATAATAAACAAATATTTTTAATTACCGCAAAAATGTGGCAACATTCTTCCTTACCCTTTTGAAACCGAACCATTAAAATAATGATTCAGAAGGTATTCAAAGGCAAATCTTAAGTAAATAAAAGTGGCTTTATAAACCTTTTTGAAGACTTGCCGCCCATGTGAGAGTATTGTATTTATATTATTTTATGTAAGGCATATTGCTAATACGAATTTATATTATCAATGGACATTCATAAATATGAATGTAATATCTAGTCAATACATTTGCCTTGTTTAATAATTCATAAGCCGTGTATTTTTCTTCGTTCAATTACTTTTAATAGAATGTACAAAACCAATATTCCATTTTTGAGCCGACAAGTTCGTTCAAACTAACCAAACACACAAAAGCAATGTAAAAGCAGGTTACATTCCAACTATGAATACTTTGATAGATTTTGATGACTGATTACTGAATTAACTATTTTGTTAGTTTCAATTCCACTATTGAAATGAGCAAAAACTATTATAGTGTAGAAAATGTAAACTATAATACACATAACAGTGGTAACTGGTGGTATTTTTGTCCCGTATAGGAATCGAATCCAGGAGCTATGGGTCAGCAGTCAGGATCACCAACCACTAGTCAACTGTAGACAGGTTAATTTAGAGATCTAATGTTCCATATACTTGGGACTAGTGCTGTATTTGCTCAATCAGTCACTGTTAATCTGATCATTTCGTCATGTGTATACGTCCCATACCTATGTATTTATTTAAGTGACCAGTATAATTAATAAACGATATTTCTATCTGAAAGTATGTACTTTTTTCGGCAATTAAATCGGTTATTATCATCTCTTTTTTTTCTGATTGGACTTGTAGAATGGCTATGCATGCGGTCCTTGATCCTCATGGGTCCGATTTCGATTTCTTTGATGTATTGTGCCCATACACAGCTAAAACGTCACCGCTATTTTAATTATGGGATAAACATATACTTGATTAGACGTATGTATGTTTGTGTTCAAATAGTATTAACACTCTAAATAAAATATTGTTATTTAAAAAGTAAATAAAAAATTAGGTAGAGATATTTTTTTTTGTTAATAATATAAGGGGACAAACGAGCAGTCGGATTACCTAATGGTGACTACCGCCGCCTATGGACACCTGCAACTCAGGAATCGTGAGTGCGCTGCTCTCCTTTGAGGGATATGCAAAGAGGGGACGGGTTAAGGGGAAGGGAAAAGGGAAGTTGAAAGGAAAGAAGAGAATGGGTTTGGCATAAGGCAAGCATTGCTTTACAAACGGTTTTCTGTGAGGGCGTAAAAATCCGGTCGAGCCGGCCCAAACTTTACTAAGCATGGCTCTCTCACGTTTAAATATATACTTACTATTTATGTATATTGATAGTTAAAAAGCACTTAGAAAATGGGTTTCTGTTTTAATCATATAAGGGTAGAGATGGACAGACGAGTCACCTAATTGTAAGTGACAACCGCTGCTCATGGACACCGAGAGTCCGTTGCCCGCCTTTGAGGTTAATGAGGGGGGGGGGTAATTGGAGAGGTAAGAGGAGAGGTGAGAGGACGGGAGACAGGAGAAGGGCACGAGGGGAGGGGAAATGGGCCTACGGAACTCACACCCACTAGACAATACAATGCAAAAATTATTTGCCCACAGGTTTTCTGTATTGAATATTGGGTATCTTGTATACTTTAACGTACGCCAATAGTAGCTATACTAATAACTTAGCACTAGTGAAAACAGTTTCAGCAGATTTGTCTCTATATTTATTGTGCACGTTGAAGCACATATCTATACGTATTATCACGTGCAACTTTAATAATGTGCGAGCAACTACATGAATTACGATGTACTGTTGTAGTTGCCGTATACACTATGTCCTAGTTTAGTTTGTTATAATTTTACTGTTATACAAAGTAATCAGTATTAAATGATAACAGTTTGAGTCTGAGTTTGAAGATTGATGATGAATTCCTGGGTCCGTTAAAATATGTATTTTGTGTTTCTTTTTCAAATTATGATCAAAAATAATGTAGACTCATGCAGGGTAGATAGAAAACTTTAGCCTTTACTTGGTTCTCTACAATTATGTCATAATTATAATGTAGTTTTAAGATCAAAGTTGACAGTGGCCATGGCTAGGCTAGAATGGGCCGGCTCGATGTGCGATACTACGGCCTCACAGAAGCCGGTTGTGAAGCAACGCTAGCGTTGCACCTTCCCAAAATTAGTGAGGTTTCCGGAGGCCCAACTCCCCGTCTAGTTTTTCCTCTACCATGTCCCTCCTCCCCTTTTTCCCTCACCGCATACCCTCATGGCAATCATCACAGTCATCACCCACAAAGGCGGGCAGCGCACTTTCGACTCTCGAGTTGTAAGTGTCCATGGACGGTCGGTTGTCGCTTACCATTAGTTGACCCGTCTGTTTATCTGTCCCCCTATAATAATGTCCCCCAAAGTTTGCGCCAAGAGTAGATAAAGTTTCATATCGTAATTTTTTCTTATGAGTTTTTCTGTAGAAAGTTTTCTAATTTTTGACTTTTTGAGAAATGCTTAAACCATATAAAGTTATTCGTTATTCATTCTGCCTACAAACTAGTCGCAGTGGGATATAAGCAGTAGAAAACCAAGGACATCGGTATCTTGGACACGAATTTGAATCAATATGAAAAGAGTTGGTGCATTCAGAAACAAAAACCTTTTTTTACGTTTATAAACATAGTTGTTTTTTTTTTTGTAAGGATAGCATGAATATAAGTAAGTTAGTATGTATAATTGATCAGATTCCGTTGAATAATAAATAAAAACTGTTGACATAAGCGTAATAGGTTGGAAGGGAACAAAATCTTGTTAAGAGAACCTGGAAATAATAAAACATCAGGCGGGGTCCTGTAATTTTTTTTTACAATTTTAATCGCTAGAACTATGTACGCTGCACTTGTAATATAAGAAACTGGAATTGCATTGGGATAAACAGAATAAATATCTTTCTATATACATTTTTTTTTCAAGTGCAGTCGTAATCGTGACCTGAGTTCTTGAAGGTGAACTTCAACAATTTTCTGCTTAAAGTGTTCTCGTTTAGGGCGAAAGCGTTTATCTTTCCAGTAAAGTCTGCGTTTTGCATACCGAGTTTACCTGTATCTAAAAATAGACGCAAACGAACTCTCGCCTATTGAATACACATTTTAATTTAAGAAAATGCTTGTTTTCGCAGTCGGTATGTCTTAAAATGGATTTTCATTTCGAAGATTTATTTTGACATAACATAAAATATTCCTTTCTTGTTGCATTGCTCTTGTGTAAGTGATAGATTTTTAAGTTTCAAAACAAAGCTGTAAAAATAGAGAATAGCTTTCCGTCCTTAACTGTGAACAAACTTTGAAATCCTGTAAAAGTTATTCCATTCTAGTTGTAGAAAAGCCAGTCATCGTAGAAAATAAAACTTGTTGTAACATGTAACATTCTGGAATTCTTGCATTTTCTATTTGTTTCTTACTTACAATAGTTAAATGTTTAACATAAAATAAGAACACAAACCTTCCTCTTAATCTAATTAAATAACAGAGAGATTGAGAAGCTTTAGCTATGAAACATCGAAATAGCAAAGTAGACTGAAAAACGATTTAGACTCTCTAAACTGTATGATCCGCCATTCACTGTGTTCTACTAATAACCTCTTTGATTTGACACCCACTAGCCACATTGAAACAAATAAATCTGGCATTTTCTGCCGGCGGCCATTTCAGATTTTAATTTTGTAATAGTGTACAGTGTTCTACTAGTCAAACCCTTTCACTTTTTATCCGTATTGAGGGGGTTATGAAAAATTTAATCCGCCCATTTTGTTGGTGGCCATATTGGATTTTTTATTTTTTTCATAGCTTGTTCTGTATTCTACTAGTCGACTCTTTTTATTTGATATCCATCTAAAAGGAGTTGATAAAAAAAAATCTACTATTTTGTAGCGGAGGCCAACTTGGATTTGAAATTTGTGATAGTATACAGTATTATACTAGTCAAGCCTTTTCATATAATAAATTGTATTGTCATTAAAACCAAAGATGTATACGAAATATCAAATAAATCTGTAAAGAAGAAGAAGGTAAAATTTCAACCACTAAATTTCAACCACCAAACAAAAAAACGATCAGTAAATAAAACCGTTTATTTTTATATTATAAAAATGCCCAGACGTTTGCATTCGGGTGCAAGCCAAGTGATTGGTAAAGATTTATATAATACAATTTACAATATAGTAATAAGGGTCAGCTTTCAATTTTTTAAGATATTCGACTGAAGATCAAGTGGTTAAATTTCTTTTCAGGGCTTTCAGCTAGCAATGTAATAGTTCTTGTACCTGTACATAATTTCGAAATATTACAAGCCCGATCCTTGTGTATTAAAAAAGTTCTGTGGCCGTCTATTAGCCACAGTACTAAGTGTACTATAATCACCTTTCAAATTTAAATTTATAAATACACAAACGAAAAATCTAGGAATATAATTGACACAGATTTTTACAACAAATTTCTACAAATAAAATGAATATTAAAGTACCAGCCTTATTTGTTTTGTTGCTTTTGCACACAGCTTTTGATGTAAGATACAGAATCGTTAAGGATCTTACAAATCATCACAGATTTTACAATAAAAATCTATACTCACTCACGCACTTACTTTAGGTAATTTCAGAAGTTGTCGTTTTACCACGCATTTATACTAATTATTATAATAATTGTTTATTGTTTAACAATATAGAACAAAAGAGACTTTAAGATGCAAATTACAAAAAAAAACTGGGATTATCAAAGTTAGTCATACACAAAAAATAGTAATGGACAAGAATTTGTCGAAAGAAATGAGTTTGAGAGATGCTTCGTCGCGTTACAATGTGCAAAAATGCTCTCTACATGATAAAATACAGCATTAAATGGTGGAGAAGAATCCATGTTGCAACTTAAGATTTAAATCATTTTGGATGTGAAAGTTCTTAGATAGTTTTTATACCTGAATTATAAAAACTGTCTCATCCGAATGAGTTTTGTTCGATTTACCGCTGACTAAGCTGAAGCTATGAAGATCCATCATTAGAATACATTACAATCAATACAAGTACAAAAAAAAGGAGTTTTTTTTTAAGACATCTCCCGCACTAGGATTAATTCCTGTGTCTTGTGTAGTATGTAAGGAGGACCACGGTTAGGAATGTTCCAGCTGCAAAGGATAAGCTTATTAAGCCTACACGTGTGATACATGCACAACGTTCTGTACCAATTTCGAATACTTAATTTTTTCTAACCAAAATTTAATGAATATTCCTCGGTATGTTTACGCAGAAATTGTATTATGTATTTAATTTCATTTTATATTTTATATTTAACTAATTCATACTTAAGTACTTTTATGTAGTTTACTACATAAAAAAAATTAGACCGCCACTAGGGGACTTGACTCTAAGGTTATTGTTTTATTATTATGTAATTTTAATAAAAGTATTCATTAAGAAGTTAGAGGAGTCGGATTTTAAAGAAAGTAAGCAATATTCCTGTCAATATACTCCAAATTTTCCCATCAATTCCCAAAAGTACCCGGATGACGGCTATAGACCTAAATTATATAATCGGCGAAATGTGGGCCTTAATTGAGCCACTGCCTACCCCTTCAGGAATATAGGCGTGAGTGTATGTTTGTATGCATGTATGTTTTTATTTATTTATCTTTTTAGCATAAGCACTTACGTTACTATAAAGCGCCATCTATTGACAAATAAACGAATTAAAATTTTAGGGCTCAGATAATTTATTATATTTTATTTGTCTTTATGGCAATTGATGTCGATGTCAACAATCGATGCGATTCTTGTTTACACATACTGTGCACACTGAAACAAACTTTACAAATACAACATGAACACACTGTGGTGTATACAATGATACGGAGAAAATCGCTTGATAACGAGTCATTAATTAGTTGGTGTCAAACTATTAGCACTATGTCCCCCTGGTCGCCAGTGTAGTGCCCCCATGAGTATATAGTACTAACGTATTTATATAAAGCAGTTTTTAAGGTATATACAAACTTCTTGTCGAATCGAACGAAAGCTAAAATGTGTGTTAGTAGTTAGCGCAAACAACAATTTCCAACTGGGTGATTGTGAGAGGACTTCATCTGGAGATAGCATAAATACTTTATTAAAAGTAGGATAACTAACGTATTCTGTTTATTTCATTATTCACAATAATATATGTAATAATTTGCAAGAGTTTCTATTAAGCCCAATTTTCTTTGTTTGAGCAGACTTGTTAAACGATTTTCTACAATGTTTCTTCAATTTAACATTACTTTAAATAGTACATATGTATATATGTTAATTAAACCATGTTTTCTTTACCAAGACGTTTTAAAATTGTCTACCACGTTTTACTTTCTTAGAATCACACACATTTTAATATATGTTATAAACATAAGTGGTTACAGAACATCTACTGACAGTATTTTGTTTTACCTACACAGGGTACGCAAGTCTCACATTCTAGAAAAGTTATTTAAAATAATTACTGAAATCACACCAAATACGAAACAGAGTATCAAAAATAATAAAAGTATGGCAAAGTTTATAATATATACATATTTTTTTACATACATTTTTTAACAGATTTTTTAGATTTCTTACTGTATAGCATGTCTTGTAACTTTTCTATAGCGTACAATAAAGAATATTGCAATAGACTCTATTGTATTGTCTTCTGGTTTTCAACGACCTCCTTTGGGGTGTGGACATCAAGATGATTGCCGAGGCACAAAGTATCTTTGTTAAGATAACATTGTTCGTAAATAAAGATTTATTGTTTTTTTATATATATACTACAGGGGGACAGACGAACAGACGGGTAACCTGATGGTAAGTGACAACACCTGCAACAAAAGAGTCGTAAGTGTGCGATGAGAGTGTCAAGCCGGCCCTATCGTGCCTAAGCATGGCTCTTACTAACAACGCTAACTATCGTGTAGTTTGTTGAAGGCAGTGAAAAGTATCTATAATACTCCACGTGGTTCTACATAAGATCTCACAACTTTTGACGACGAATGAGTACGAGACTTGTCAGTATATTTGTATGGGAACTCATTGCTCTTTGGAGGTAGTCTCCTCTTTCTTTTCTTTTAGTATAATATTTCTTGTGCGTCAGCTAAGGGCTTTCTCAAAGCCTTTGATGTACTCGTAAGAACCTTAGACAAATCTGTACAGTGAATGCTTTTAAGTTTATTGTATTCCGAAATTGCTGATTCTTGCACTTTAACACTTGAAGTTAACAACTAAGACTTTGAAGTTAACAATAATTACATGCAAACCGTTGAAACTTTTAAGTGCCACATACACTTCATCGCATGTAGATAACATGTTTAGACTTAGCCCCTAGCTTTTATGTATGGTAATAGTATGAACTATATGTTCGATACGGAACAAAGACTAATAAAACTAAGCTTCTGAATGTATTAAAAAATGTAATTCGGTTTAACAAAAATCTCAATTTTATCAGAGCGCTAGTTACGGTAGTAGCGTAGCTTTCGACGACATATATCTGTGAATTTTTCCTTTTATAAAATAACGTTGAATGAACGTCTAAAGCTTGTGCACTCAAAAGTTATGTTTAGGAAGAAAGCTGTTATTTTACATAAGCCTTAACTTTATAATATTAAATTAGGCATACTTTATCCGATGTGTAAAAAATGAAACAATATGAAATTAAAACTAATTACTTAAATAATAAAATACGTATCGGCGTAGACACTTGTATAGTGTCTACGCCGATACGGAATCGGATTTCTTTCTTCTACTTCGAGAAAATTATAATACTTATATATATATTATAAGACTTTGCGGTAACACTGCCGAGACCTCAGATAATAATGATACTCCTATGAATTCCAACTATAAAGTAATAGTCTAAAGCCGGAATATACCTCGTACCATGTCAGCTACCTACAAAATTCGTTACAAATTTTTTTACTCAACTATTGAATAGACTTTTTTGATATGGGATCATTGCCAAAGTAACAAGGATTTGTTGAACCAAAACTGTCTTTGTTTTTAAGGTCATCTTTTGTATTAACAGAAAAGTGACAAATGGATGCCTTAATGATTAAGTTTTCATAAGAATGGCGACCTAAAGCAGCCAAACGAATAGCCATAGTTCTTAAACCTTTACCTTTTTATGGTACCTCCAGCCAGTTGAATATACTGTATATATTGTGACCAGACCATGATTTTATGTCCGTAGGTGTTAGAGCCACGCTTAGACACGAATGAGCCGTCTCGAAGGAGTGATACAGACACAGCCTTACACAAAACTAGTAGAAAAACAATTATTGCATTGTATTGCCGGTTGAGTGAGAGTACGGAGGCCCAACTCTTGCTATCGTCTTTCCCCCCCTCAGCGCACTTACGACTTGGGTGGTGGTTGTCACTAACCATCAGCTGACAAGTCTGTCCGTCTGTACTCCTATATAATAAAAAAATAAAGACACTGCCACATGGTTTCCTATAGTTGAACTTATAAAATATATTTAAGGTTTAAGGACCTATAGGTCACCAACTAATGTTAAGCTTCACCACACTGAAATAACAGATTCTTTTTATCACCTGGAAGGTAACCCGGTCTAATTACCCATATCTAATAGCAAATATCAATCTAATCTAATATTCTATCTAACATTAATCTAAAATACACTGACAACTTAATATACAAGTTATATAAGCTGGTGTGGATGGTAGTGGGTTTCATTTTTTGTTACTTCTACTGCCTTCCCTTCTTCGCATCTTTACTTTCTAAACTGCTCTATTGACAGCGATGGTTTTGCCCCCTATAACGTTACTCGAACCATATTCAAATTCTCTCATCCAAACGCTATAAAAATAATAATGTCAGTGTACTGGCAATGCTATTATTCTTCCTTACAAAGATTGTGTCGTCAGATGCCACTCAAATTGATGTATTACCGAGGAACCCGACTGCTTCCCTAAACAAGAAATTGTGTGACAAACCAGTGGTGGCAAATATTTTTTGACTTCATGAAAACCATTAGAGTATATTTAATATAATATAATTACAGAGTATATAAATATAATATAATTACATAAAAACCATTAAAAGTATATTTAAATTAGTCGTACAGTGTTATTCTGCGACTGTTTTGTGAAAATTAACACAAGTATTTGTGCTATTATATATGTATATATAATAAATATATATGCTTTTAAGAATATTTTTCTTATTTTCAAATTATTACAAATAAAGTAATGAATTGTGACCAATGATATAATTTTATCTAATTTTTATTTAATTCAGGCTGCAATCGTTTATAAGCAAAATGTTTAGCATGAAAAAATAATATATATAAATATAAACTGGAATGTTCTAATATTAAGCCCTGGTTAATATTAATATTAATGCCTGCTATTATAACCACATACACATTAAAGAGTATAATTTTATCTTCCTAATATTATAAACGCGGAAAAGCTAGGAGGATCGATAGAAACATATATGAATGAATGTTAGTAAATATTACGCAAAAACGGCTGAACGGATTCGAATGAAATTTAGGACACACGATAGGCATTTCAACAGGAAAAAAAGTATACATCATAGACATACAAGATAATATTACTTCTGTTTTTCCTTTCCTCTGGTAGTACCTACATAAAATATACGCTGCTATTTTAAATGTAAAAAAAAATATGTTAAAATTTGCGTTTTTATTATGTACACCTGTCGATTAACTAAGTATTATTTTCGTAGAAATGTAAGAGCTTGAAGTCAATTAATTAAAATATTTTTAGAGTAATACAACGTCACTGCGCGCAGATGTTCGTAAGTCACTCCGTCTCGATTATTTCACAGGAATGGTTTGATAGAGGGTTTGGCTTTCGCCGAAACGACTGCATTAAAAATGTATGCATGTAAAATTTGTTACGAATGAATTGCGTACTTGAAAACAGTTAAAGATACTACAAATGACAACAAATTCAGGTTTCTTTGTGTCAGATACGATTTCACATGTTTATATTTTGGTATACGCATACACATATTTATTTATTATTATTATAACTAAAAAGATCGGCTTAAATATAAACAATAAATACATAAGTCATTTAAGATTTGTTGACGGTATAGTTCTTATGTCTGAAATTACAAGCGAACTGCAGTAAATGACAAACGAGCTTCACGCCGTAAGTCAGAAGGTAGGCTTGAAAATCGCAACAAAACCAATATTATGACTAACAGCATTAAAAATATTTTAAACCTAGAAAATTAAAATTACATTATGTCCGTAAACAAATTTGTTTAGATAGGTACAGAAACGAGTATTAAACAAAAAGAAGAGTTCCAAACACCTGGAAAAGACTATGAAACATAAAATAAATTGTAAAGAGTAGTGAGTTAGAATGAGAAAGTAAGTAAGAGTAGTGTATAAAGAGTATGAAAATCAAACAGAAAGTCATGGATATCTGTATTCTACCGTCATTAACCTTTGGTGGCCCAACCTGGAAGTTTACACATCGTATAAAATAAAAAAATAAGAACCTGTCAAAGAAGTATGCAGAGAAGCATATTAAAAGTACAAAAAAATTAAAAAATATCTCATAAAATTATTAGCAAAAAGACAAATGTTACCGATGCCCTAAGGTACTGTAAGAAACTACAATAGCGCTGGAATGGGCATATAGGTATATAGCAGCAGGTGCTTATAGGTATACAGCACCTGTTAATATAACACTATGTTATCTGTTTTTGTCTGTCGATGAGCCGCGTTAATCATTTCAATGTGGGTTTTGGTCGCCATAGTATGCCGAGGGACGTTTAGATTAATAAGACTGGTCGAGAGCCCACGGCGCTCACCGAAAGTCCGTACAAAAAAAAAACAACTACTACTGTATGCAAGTCGAAGTATTGTGATGAAAAAACTCGCAACCTACATCCCTCTTTTAAGCATTAGATATATCTTATAACTATCTTATCTATAAATATTTATCTATTTGATTTTATATCGGTCTTGCCTGTAAATTCTACATATTTCCCAAAACACCATAGGTTTTTATTGAATTAGAAACTGTGCGAACTGTACTGCAGCAAAATATCCCCGAAACAGAACATCACACGACTTGAAATACCACCTAAATCAGAAGTGTTTGCCAACTAAAGCGACGAGGACACGCTCCAGTCCGGAGTAGCTAAAAATTAAACTCTTTTTCTTCCTACACTTTTATTACAATTAATTTAAGTCATAATGACTAGCTTCAAAGTACAACAGTCAGCCTTATACGACGTACTATGTGTAAATAAATTTACACAAGTAATAACACAAGTCCTTTATAATACGGAAATGAGTAATCCCCAAGCTGCCCCCTCGGGCCTCATACCTCCCCTCTACCGGGAAACCGTTTGAGTGCTAGGAAATTGAGTTGACTCAAGTTACGATGCAAATGTACGAGTATATGCGTGTAATGAACGTTTAGTTATTCATTAACAAGATGCAAGCGGCCTTCGTTGAACTCGGGTACCGTCGTTTTGTAGATGCAAACCAAGTATAGTCATTAGAAACTATCACTTGTGACGTAACTAAGATTTCTAAACAATAAATCCATATCTATATTAATATTATTATTTATATATACGTTATTATTATTACATTATTTTAATTAATAATAATATTAATCTTGATTTCCAAGAACACGGCCAAAATACATAAGTTGATGTTTATAAATGAGCCAGCACAGCATGCTACTTGTGGCGGCGCGCAAATATAGTACGTTATACAATACTACTATTAAAAAACATTAGCTACAGACAGCTCAGCAGACTGCAGAGAAGCACTGCAAGATTATTATATTAAAACTGTTGTGTCAATATTTAAGGATATAATATTAAATAATTAGGATAATTTGTCTTCCAAGTTATATTAATTGTACTTTTTTTTTGAAGTACTTTATATTGTCTGTCATTTGTAACGTCTGTGAAATTGTATTATAGGTAACATTTTCATATTATCTGGTAAATGGTTATACAATTTTACGGCATCATAAGTGAGTTTTTGTGTCTAGTTCTCCTTTTTCAAAATCTCCATATCTTTTAAATAATTCTCGATATATTTTTCCAAATATACAAAATTTAAATATATATAAGCATGGTAATGGAAAGATTTTATTTTTCCTGAATGAAGGCTTACAACTATCAGTGTTATCGGCTCCAAGCATTGCTCCAATGCATTTTTTTGTCCTCTGAACACTACCTCGGTTAATTTTCGTTTCCATTACTTTCTAAAAATATAAGAAGAATGTAAGATAAAGTTGCAATGAAATTGATGATGATCGATTTGGATGGTAACTTAGGTACTTTTACTACTCGACATAGCATAACACACAGGACAGGACTATTGACACAAACGGGGCATTTTAGGAAGAAAGGGAAATTAAATAAAGAACGTAATGCTATAGAAGGCATTGGATATTGCTTATACGGATAGATTGTGGAGTGTAAGCAATAGCTTGGTCAGTTGAGGGTTCGCACACAAGTAACTCGAACTGTCTAAAAGTTCGATAACGTTTACTGCTCTATTTCAGATGAATTCTAAGCCTAAGTGACTTTTAAATGATAAGAAAAGTGTAAACCAATGTTTAACTATCAACCCGCAATCTCTTTATGACGTTATAAACGTAAGTAAATATACATTTTTACAAAACTAACCACGTTTTAGGAAAATTTTCATGTTTCTGAGCATAATAAATTATATTTTGTATAGTATCTTCTATTCTACTCACAGTGGATGACATAATGCTTTACAACCGTAATAAGTAATGGATCCCTTTTGACTATATATTATATTTACACAAAAGCGTTGTATGATGTTCCAATATATAGAAGGAAGCGTAACGGCTCAGGTTACGACTTACAAATTGAGGGGCTTCGGGCTCGATACACATACAGTACATTACCAAATTAGACCCACTCCTAATATAATCATTTAGCGTAGTTGTAATGTTACATTAAGGTGCAAAATGGCTGCAATCTTTTACGTAATTTACTACTATCCATTCATCTACCTATAGTGTGTTCATCTTCAAGGGAATTTAATACGGGCACCTTCAGTTATTTAGTTACAATTTTGAAACAAAGAAGAGTCAAGTATATCTGAATTCGTAGTATTATATATTTCTCTGGGTACTCGTGACTTAACTACTTCACTTGTCACCTATTTTCGCACCTCACAAGTCCTCCTCATCCTCCTTCATAATAAATGACTTAGGTAGGCAGCTACTTAGCTTCTTTAAGTTTTTTAAGTAGTAGTAGTACTACTACTTATGTCGTGTGGAAACCCCTTCGGGCCGTCATTCCACCGGGATTTTCAGTGGTACATCGAAATACCAACTTCTCCCTCTTGACCGCATTCAACGGAGAGCGACTCGCATCATCGACTGCCAAGATATTTCTGATCGACTTGACACCTTGGCGTTGCGTAGAGATGTAGCTTCCCTCTGCATCCTCTATCGCTTGTATCATGGGGAGTGTTCAGAGGAATTGTTCGGACTTATACCGGCTGCTGGTTTCCGCCATCGTCCTACGTGACAAAATATAAATCCCCATCACCTGGACGATTGGCACTCCACCACTGTGCGCTTCTCCAGAAGCTTTTTGCCTCGCACAACCAGCTTATGGAAAAAATTGTCGCCTGCCGTATTTCCGAACCGATACGACCTTCAAACCTTCAAGAAGAGAGCGTACCTCTACCTAAAAGGCCGGCAACGCACTTGTGACTCTTGAGTTGCGGGTGTCCATGGGCGGCGGTAATCACTTACCATCAGGTGACCCGTCTGCTCGTTTGCCCCCTATCGCATAAAAAAAAAAAATTGAACCGACTAAAAACAGACGGTGTACCATGCTGAACTTAAAATAGAAGGAACTCTGAAACCTCTGGAACCCTTATCGCTAACGACCATGGACGCTAAATAACGGTCAGTAGCTATAGATCCACTCCGATGACTGCAGCTAGGGCCCAACGCTGCGACGCCCGAGCGGGCCATCCGCACACGTATGCTTCGCCGAGAGGCGGCGGTCCGAACTGAGGGGGGTCCTAGTGGCAGAATGGCGGGCCCGACTACTGCGTCCGTCATATGGCCTCAACACCATCGAGGCCATCCGGCCAGTATTCACTTATTGGGTAGAACAGAGGCACGGTTCCCTGTCATATAGGGTGACGCAGGTGCTTACCGGTCACGGATGTTTTGGGAAGTACCTGCGGGACATCCGCAGGGAGCCGACGACCGGTGACAATGCCCAATTCCGGCCTCCGTAAATGGACCCGAGGGCGTTGACCCGGGGTTCAGTTCACCGCCCCAATCGCTTAGCGGGTTCGAGGCGTTGCAGGCACGTCGTGTTCCTTTAAAACGAGATGGGGTCCATTCCGGTGGACGGTCACTTGCTGGTCGCGGAAGAATGTCGGGTTCCCGCGGCCCTCGACAGCAGGTGCGAGGAAGGAACACCGTGGTGGTTTTAGCCGGTCAAGTCCGGCACACCCCTCCGTCGATAGTCGGAGGCTGAGGATAGTCCATGAGGATTTCCCCACGTAAAAAAAAAAAAAAAAAAGAACCGAGAATTCACTGCAGTCGCACTGCCTACTCATTTCCAAAGAGTTCAGGTAATTCCTCAAGCGTCCGTGCCTGTAAGGAACCTGCGTCAGTCGGAAAGAAAGGGTCTCTCACTGCCGCCCGGCCCATTCGACGATGACCGTCTATCACCCTCATCACCACGTCCATGACTCGACACTGGTAGGAATGAGGCCGGTTCATCAAGCATCCCAGGGAGCGATCAGGAGACAACTGGTTGCCGCACAACCTGTGACCCTCGCCCCTAATCGGAGTTACGAGATTTAACCTTGAGACTCTTTTTGGGATTCTAATATGTCGACGGTGGCATCGAGACAAACTCTAGATGTTTGCTTGCTGGTAGTGCGAAAGCACTCCAAGCCCGTCTTCGTTCCTAAGCTGATGACAGCGTAGCAACTCTGAGCCCCCCGCGCCCCGTCACGGCGATAACGTAACTATACAGTTAAGGGGGACGCCTGTTTGACCTAAGCTAAAGGGTAAGCAGAGGTGTATTAAACAACCACATTTTGCAAATTAGCATTTGCTCCCACTAGCCTATTGCCGTCAATTGGGCACTGTATGACTGTATACATACTGTCTGATAGATAACAGTCCGATCCCTTAGTCCCATAATCTAGGCCAATTTAACCCCATGAAGACACATAATAAAAATATAACATTGATCGTATCACCTTGCTTAGAGAATACTTGACTAACTGCGTCAGCCAGCATCGGCATCCTTGGCGTCGATATATCGGGCAAAGTCGAGGGTAAGGCTAAATTAGCCCCGAAGAAGCTCGCTATGCTAAACAAAACGAGAACCGTCTCGGTTTGTTTAGCATAGCAAGCTTCAAATACTGGTTTAACTCCAGCCCACCGCCTGCAACTTTATAAGGTGCAGGTTCGGCCGCACATGGAATACTGTTCTCATCTCTATGCAGGGGCACCCCTGCACCAGCTTCTCCATCTTGACCGTATTCAACAGAGAGCGATTCGCATCATCGTGTGCCAGGATATTTCTGATTGGCTTGTCACCTTGGAATTGTGAAGAGATATAGCTTCACCAACAGTTTGTTCGTTACCCATAAAAAAATACTCCACACGTTAGTATTATAGTACGTACAGTACACCTGACAACTGTTAGTATTGTATTGAATACTAAAAGGATAAAAATGCAGCCGCGAAACTTGCAAGACAATGCTGTGATCAAAGATATCATCAATCTGACAATAACATTTTCAACATAATATTAACACAATCACATTTGTGACAGTAATGTAACTTTCAAGAAAGATGGATGTCCTAGTAATCTTACTGTTTCAGAAAATCGGAATAAAAATAGAACTCTGACAGAAAGAGATTATTTTAATTATATGTGTAATTCATTCAATCCATTTCACTTCGGAGGTTTAGACAATATGTAAACTTTAACTTTCTATTAAACTCATTTTGAAGGGCAAATAACTAAGTTTTAAAACTGTAAATATGTAGACCCAATGTGATCGATTATAAGTCTATTAGTTGTAACTTAACAAATTTGATATAATTTGTCGCTCTGCATTCATTAAGTATCGTAGTTGATTAACTTGGCAGCCATTCAAGTTTGCCGTGAAGAAAAATTTATTTACATTATTTAGAAATAAACCAAGAAAAGTACTCTATAAATTACAATACTATGCAATGTGTACGCACACTTCCCATCAGAGTGAAAAGAAAAAATACGAAGTTATACAGATTTTGCACTGGAGTTATTTCAGCAGTTATTTCTTATTTTAATTTATTTATTTTTAACAAATTTTAACGTACTGGCATATATTTTTGAAGATAAGAATATTGTGTGCCCTGTGGTTCACGTTTACATACACATGTCGGTGGACCTAATGTATTGTTGGTAAAAAAGGCATTTGAGACGCCTCGGCGGAGGTTTCTGGAGGCGGTGTCTGTATGCAATAATTGACTTTTAAAGAAAATAAATAATCGAATCGAAAAGAAAACAAATTTGCTTTTCACATTAGTTTTCATTGCAGTTTTGAAAATCGTTTGACAATTCGGTTAACATACTCGTACATAAAAAAAAAAGAACAAACATACAGTCAAATCGGTTGAAGATAGCGAGGATTGGTGACTAAACAGTTTTTTTATTGACCTCTATAATTACAATCTAACCGCTTTTAGCATCCTATTCTAATATTTGGCAATCACGAACGATTTCGGCCTTAGTAGTATTGGTCTTTTCTCGTAAACATCATTAAATACGATTCAAATAAGATTGGGAAACTGGACCGGGGGGAGCATTCAGAAAAGGAATAAATACATTGAAGCATCCATTATTCAACAGGTAAGGGCTTATTGGTATGTGGGTGAATGTTCGAGATAGATATCGATAGCTCTCATGGACCCTGTCAAAATGGCAAAATGCCAAACTGGCTAACATGGCTTTGAGATAGTTTGCAATCAAGATTTATAAAGATGAAAGGATAAAATCACACCATTTTTCCTTGACATCACACCGTTTTTCCTTAACATCACATTTTGAAGTTTGTACTAAAATAGTTGATAAAGTTTTTGAATAGTGGAGAAAACCGTGTATGTGTATAATTGTACAAGTTTCATGGTTATTTGTTACTCAATTACACGCTGCTGAATTGTTAGCCACAGAATATTAAAGTCTACCATCTGATTACTTAGGAGCTTTTGTTTTTATAAAAACACATAATCCTCAGCCAGCAAGTGTTCCAGTTCTTGTGGCCGCTCCAGTGATTAACTACAGAATACGAGTAGGTGCTAGCTCTCAGATCATTTCTAAGAACCCAAATATACCTGTCTCCCTTATTTCTTGCTTATAAACGACTACATTCCGAAATGCAGATCTCAGCCACAACCGTCTTAGAATAAACATTTTACAATTGACGACATGACGACGAATAAGATCCCAAACGAATTATGAACACGGTAGGCAGTATGACAATACAGCGTAGTTCTGTGGATAGTCAACGTGTCAAACAATATTAGGAAACTGTATATGTAAAACCATGTGTGCCTAATAATCTAAATATCACTCTGAAAATTGAAGTTTGAAGTGGAACTTGGATAATAGCCTTTAAAGTAAAACATTATATTTTTTCTCGTAATGAACTTTTGTTAGTTAGGAATATTCCTTGATTCTTTTTGTAGTTTACTCAGGTATATTTATATGAAATGAAGGCCTGGTAAAGTTCGAAGTGGGTTAAAAATAGAAACATCAATCAAGATATGAAAAGCACTTAAATACTTAATGACACACTGTAGTGTCATGAAACATAAACGTAGTTTTCAAATTTCAAGAGTATTGCAAGTTCCTTTACCATTTCACTACACCACCATTTACCATTTCACACCCGCCCAGAAAGCTAATATTTGCATTTGAAATGAGAATTTATAGCTTTAAGCTTTATAATAATAGAATTAGTTATATTCAAATTATGAAATATTCAGTACTTGCGCCTTTATGTAGGGTTCTGTTATACACATGTACATATGTATACAGCTTTATTTGCTATCAAGTAAGGACATCAAGCTTAGTTTTTCAATGAGGGGGACACGTTGGTTCTTTTATACAACTACAACTTGGTGAAAAGCAATTAAGTCTCTTGTTACTGAAGCCTATAAACTTTCTCAGTTGAGGTTTAACTTGAGTGGCCAAAACTTAGGAAGCTGTGTCGACGCTTAGAACAATAACTTTTTAGCTTAGTTTTATTTTCCTCCAAAAAAATACAAATACTACACTTAACCTAAAGTTATATATTCTTACCTCATCACAAGTCCACAGCACAAGCTTTGCATAGTTTGGGATCAGACGGCCGTGTGTGAAACGTCAGAATTTGTTGTTATTATTATTGTATTGTTTTACTTATTTACTTCAGTCTGTATTTATTTATTATATTTTTAAGGCATTACATAAACTCCTAACTTAGTGCTTTAAAAAGTATGCACATGACTATTTTAGCTAAGAAAACGACTTAAATATTTGTATTTATTGTAACAAACATAAATACAAATATTCTTTACAACCCGCGAGATGTGTTCACCGACACGGAACTAACATAGTACACAATGTATGATAATGTTACAATGTAAATGAGTTCTGCTAAATTGTTATTCCGGCAATTACTGGGTCCTTTTTGACTTTCAAAGTTAGTAGTTAATTTTTTTTTCTTGCTTTTATATAATTGAATAATTATTAAACATTTTATAGGTTTCTGTGATCGTATATCTATCGCACTACTTTCATATATGTATGTATATAAAGAATATAGAAGCGGTAGCGTGATGGCTGTGGCATCGGCGTTGCGATCATGTGGTTGCGGGTTCAAACCCTGTCCAATACACGCAATTAGTGACCCACGTTGCTAGTATCCTTTAAAAAAAAAACTTGCGTGCCCACTTCGTACAATTTAGGGCAATCTGTCTGCTCATTTCATTAGGAAGAAATGTATGTCAAAGAGACGCAGGCGGCGAATATAGAACAGAAATATTAAAAGTATCGGAGAAAACACATCAGATGCCAAAGAGCACAAAACCATCTCCAGCTTCCATGGTTACCGATTTACCGACTTCAATGTTCACTTCTGAGCAGGCCATCGGTTTGAGCCATACACTAATTGTATGTTCTTGAATTACCAAGCAAATTGTATACTTTCTGTTAAAGTACACGGTTTTAAACAAATATTTAACAAAAAAACATGATTGTAACTCAAGAAAGTTTTTATTCTAGTAAGAAATTATACCATCTAATATTGTACGTCTCATATGCATAGCTTTTTAAACATGATTAGAAATATTAGAAAACACACATTGTAAATACTATGTATTATTCTAAATTGGATGTATGCAAAATAAAAAAAAAAGAAATATGTTATTTAAAAAAATAAATATCCTATTTAAATTCCGTTATAATGCAAGAGTAAAAATAATAAAATTTCAACGTTCTCCGTGCCAAGTTTAGTTCCAACTTTAAAAATATTTCCTCTGAGAGCTGTTTCAATTACTAGGAGAGGCAGTCTCAGCTGGCTAGTTTTCATCAGGCTTTCAACAAGAGTTAGAAGTTTCCCCTCAGTAATGAAGCTGTTAAGAAACGCTCGAACTTATAGCCATCCGGCGCACTGCTTTTCTCTAGCGACTGCTCTCAGCCAGGACAAGTTACTGAACCCGCAGAACTTTGTTGATACTTGAGACACAAAAAAATATTAGTGGTTCCGTAAAATGTTTTATCTATTCGCTTTATGTAATCCAAATTCGAAGTAATAAATGGACACACAATCGTACTTTATAAAAAAGTTAAATGATTTTTATATTATGACCTCAGAATAGAAGTTAATAGGAGTAGTCATAGTTCCTGGAAGCATCCCTCCTAGGGTATACCCAGGTCCCTTGCAATAGACCCACTTGTGACGGAACACCGTGTGATTTTAGTCGTTTTGAGTCCGACATACCACTTCACCATCAGCTCCGGTGAGGTGATGACCCGTCGTAAAAAAAAAAACAAAAAGTAGTCAAAGACATTTAGGCAAGTTTAAATCATGATAATTGTCATAAATCTTTAAAATATTAAAATTAAATGAAATGTTTGAAATTACCCTAATGTAGAACTCTGAAAACTGTCCGATACCATTACCGCTTTTCCAAGTTAGTTAACTGCCGACCCAGTTTATACTAGTCTATAAAATGTTATGCTACAATATCTGAGGTTGGCATTGAAAAGAAATAAATACAAACATTCACAGCTCAATATGAAAACGAATGGTTTTGACTTTTGCTTTTAAAGGTTTTATTTTTGACTGGATAACAATATATTTTTTTTGTTTTACATTATTCTATCAATAAAAGTTATGAGGTACAAAGAATAAGGAAAATAAAATAATAATTTAATTTGCTTACTTCCTACTGGTACACATACAAAGTTGCAACGAAAACAAGATTGTTTCAAATTTTAGATTTTTAAGTTAAAAGAAAAAAAAATGTGTAAAACAATTTCTTGATATACTTTTGATTACATAATATACTTTCGGAGATATTGTATTTTTAGTAAGGTGTACGATGCCTGTGCTGTGACGTCACTTTGCAATGGTAGTTAAGACCGCGCACTAGTGGTCAAAAATGGTTTAAAAGATTGACGCCACAAACTGAAAACGTTTTTTTAGCAATTAATGAGTGAAACATTACAGCTTTTACTGTAGGCGAGTATTAAAAAGTGACATAACACGTGTATTTGATAATGGTAAAATTTAAATTATCATGATATCCGAACTATTAGCTAGATTTGAATAAACCAAAAACAGATGTAATTCTAAACAATTAGGCTACTCGGTTACGAAGTTTCAGTAGATCTAGCGACTACGTTCACATTATCCATTATATCCTAATTATACTGGTGAAATAGAACTTAAAATGTTCCACCAAAATAGCTATATTATTTATAATTTAACTATTTTTTTTTTAATTGTAACTTTTATTACTAATTAATTTAAAAAATATTGATCTTGACTTAAATATTTCGGAAGACATTATATAACATATTAATTCTGCGACTTACAATTTAATGTAATCAGATAATATAATAATTTTTCATAAACATTGTCAAGGATACAGAGACGGCAATGGACTGGATGGAATGGAATGGACCTTTTTCGTAAAAGACTAATGATCTTAAAAGATAAATCGATTGAAAAACTAAACTACTTTTATAGCCAACGGACCCGAGCATCTCGCTCTGACGACCTTTAAATAAAAACTTAAACAATTCATTCATAGAGTGTTTACTACTTAGTGTTTGGTCTAAAAGTGCGTGTTGTTTTTCAGTTCAAGAAATTTGATACAAAATTTATGTCTTTCATTCTTTTTTTACACCTGATGAAACATTAGAATTGAAGGAATATAATCGATCAAAATAAGTTATTAGGGTTTTTATAACAAAGTATTGACAATTGGTTCAGCGGTTCACTCGTCATAACGTAACGGGTAGACAGATAGTTTTTAACTTTTTATAGAACCGTCTCAGTATAGATTAAAGAGTTAATTGTATGTTTATTGTACCTATCTTCGTACAGAGGTAGAAAGGTCGGTAGGTATGCACTGTTAACATACATAATATGTAAATTATTCTAAATTATTCCTATTTAAATTAAAAATTAGCAAGGCTAATATATGTATATCAATTTTTAATAAAAGTAAAAAGAGATAGTCCTCACTACAATTTGGTGCAATGCGGCTTCAATTTGTGTCTTTAGCAAATCAACGTACCCTAGTATAGTATAATCTATAGACGTAACTAAGGAACGAGTTTGAAATGTTTTGTCATAGTAAATTATATTCAACATGCAATGGCCCTGTAGCAACATCTGTCACTTAATTTTTGAACACATTATTTCCTTTATTACAAAATTATTGTAAGATAAATGTTAATAACTTGTTTTACAGTATGAAAACCTCACGTTAATAATGATTATGATGGAATTTTTACTTCTTGTAGTATAAAGGTATAGGACTGTTAAAAATGAAAGTGTCTGTATAAAGTTAACGACATCTATCGTTTAATTTTTAAAACGTGATCCTTATAAAAATCGTAATGCTCGAACTCTGTAAGCAGTTATTTACGGTTGGCTGCTTTAATAACTTTCTGTCAACTGTAATGATTCTTAAAAATGTGTACAAATCCAGATTACCGGATAGTACAGTCAATTCATGAACTGAATGTGTGCAACATAAAAGGCGAGTACATAAAATTAAATGTATATGAAGGTCATGTATGTATCATTGTGAATGTAGCTTCTAAATGTGGTTTGGCTGAAGTTACTTACAAGGAACTTAACGAATTATATGATAAATATGGCGAAGAGAAGGGATTACGTATTCTTGCATTCCCTTGTAACCAGTTCGGAGATAGTGAGCCAGGCACATCAGAAGACATTATCAGTTTTGCTACACAACGCGGTGTAAAGTTCGATATGTTCGAAAAAGTTGAAGTAAACGGTGACCGTGCCAGTCCATTATGGAAGTTTTTGAAATACAAACTGAAAGGAGACCAAGGGAATTTTATCAAATGGAACTTCACTAAATTCATTATCAACAAAAACGGAACACCAGTTAAACGTTATGAGTCCAAAGTATTGCCAAAGGATTTAATCCCATTTTTAGAATCACTCTGGTGATATCAGCAGTTATTATTCGTAGCAATAATGATTTTTTATACAATATATACATACATACATTGTTATACTTTTTGAGCAGTTTTCTTTCAGTTTTTAAAGACATTCATAAGATTACATGTTTTTTTTTTAATATTATTTCCAATTTTCAATTGCAGCGACTGACACCTACTACTACTACTATTGTTAATACTGATAATATCGTAGCAAAGGAATGGCGGTCACTCGCCATCGGAATTAGAAAAACAAGCAAAATGGCTTACTGAAACATAATTTAAACTATTTGTATGTAACCGACAATGTAACCCTCTATATAATTAATCACTACCTTAGTGCTAAAAAAGCAAACTCATATTTTGTGTGTATTCAATGCACAATAGCAAAACTAACACATATCGGCATCATCATGATTTCACTTGTAAAGTGACCTTCACCCACCATTTTGCAGTAACAACATCCGTAGTTGAGAAAAGTTTTTCAGTGTTCCTGACGAAAATAGATTACTTGAGGACACTTAACGCACAGTTTCCTGACTATATAAATTCAGTTTGTAAAATTAAAGAGGACAAAAATAGTGTTAGATATTATTGATTATTATCCTTGACTACAACAATTGAAAAAACACTATACATATTCGTCCTGTTTAATTATACAGATTAGATTACCTGGAAGGTTTTCCGGGATTTTTGAAAAATGGTTTTCTTATAGATTTTGATATGCTCTTTCTGAATTTCAACTTCGGAGCCTCGTATCTTTGCCGCTCGCACCGCCATAAACTCCTGGAAAACTTTTCAGGTAAAAATACCAAATGACTGTACTGTATACCAGTTCCTTAGAGTTTACCGTATTCCCGATTGCACCCCTCAAACGAACAGATGCGTCACCTGATGAAAGGACAGACACCTCCGCCCTATTCATCGAAACCTCCACCTCAAGAGATGTAAGAACTCTGCCCGCCTTTGAGAGTGATGAGGGAAGGCGAATGTTGAAGGGGTTTGGGCCTCCGGTACCTTACTCATTAGTAAATAAAACACAAGCATAATTTGTGGAACCGGCTCATCCGTGCCTAACCATGACTTACCTCGGATATCGCGGATATATTGACAATCTTATCGCCTTCTCCAAGCAAGGATTGTATGAAAGAGGGTATAGTGCATGAAATTAAATTGAAATGAAAAACATGGTTTAGTGTGATTACCCTTTCTCTTATCTATCCCCTCTCCTCTATCCCCTCTCCTCTTTCCCCTCTCCTTATCCCTCATCTCCTCTTACTAATCCCTTCATCATCCTCAAAGGCGGGCAGAGCACGTACATCTCTTTTTTTTTTTGTCACTTTCATCAGGTGACCCGTCTGCTCTGCTCTGTAGGCGGCGAGTGTCATTTACTGTCCGTCCGATACGTCTGAAATCTTGAATGTTTTAAGCTCTGTAAAGGTATGTATGTAATACGGAAAATTTTGTCACCATTGGAAAAGCGACCCTCGTTCAATTAATTTTAATGGAGAAACCGTACTTGTTATTACGATTGACAAAAACAGAGGAAATATTATCTGTTAAGGAATGTGGAACAACTTTGAGATTCTATTCATTCAATTTTTATATTGGATAAGTACAGGTTTCATTTTGTTAATTGAAGATATAAACGTCATTAGCATTTGAAAGTAAAATAATTCAGTCATTAAGCTAAGTTTGTACTGGTCAGACGACACAGCATTTTACGGTGCCGATTGCGATTTTCGTAGAAGTGTCTGTGCCAGTAGTTTTAAAATATTCCATTTCTTTTATATAAAATCGATTTTCTAAGACCTACATCAAAACCGCTGCTTTCAGTAAAAAATCACTTTAAACAAGTAGACAACCGATTTCAATGCGTCTATCATAAAATGTAAGACTTATATGGTTTTCGCATTAATGCCGTTCTCAGAACTTGACCAAATTGGAATAGGACTACACGGGAAGCACCAGCATTCAAATAAAAATCATCAAAATTGGTTCACCCAGTCAAAAGTTCTGAGGTAACAAACATACAAAAAAAATACAGTCCAATTGAGAACCTCCTCGTTTTCGGAGTCAGTTGAGGCACCAGTTCCATTACCAGTATTCCTGAGTTTCTCAAAATACATCCTACCAATTTCTTAGAGTAACCTTATGTCTCAGTTAACCCGTGTTTCAATAGGTGACTAAGGCAGAGCTGGCTGGCGATTTTGGCAAGTGTCTTGGGTTGTGGCCAAATGACCGTGTGGAGCTGGTGTGCTACCGCATTGAGTTCACCTGTTTAATATATAAATAAAACTTTTTAGAACTTGGTACAAATAGTTTCATTTGAATCTGATGAAAAGTTATCTTTATTAGTTTTAAGTTCCTGTAACCCATCTATCTAATGTAAACTCATTTGATTTTTCAATCATATAAATATAATGTTTTTAAAGAGTTTTGGTAACGGATATTGCGCGGTCTAACATTCTAATTTACCTGTCTAATGAAATTTAAAGGGCTATGAAAGATATGTTTTATTAGTGTAGATAGCGTGTGGAGTTAGGTAACCATTTACAATCAGGCGGGTTATACTCATTAATTTAATAATATCAATTAGGTATAAGACACTACAAGATGTCATCAATTTAAATATATAGTAATATATGAAATGAAAAAAAGTTTAATAAGTATTTATTTCTAGTAACAATAGTATTTTGCTAACCTCGAACGGATCGCAAATACACCTTATATTGCCCACTACTGGATATGGTAATTACAACGTAAACGTGATCTGTCGATGACTTAAATGTAACCACAACAGAGTTGACATAAAGCTGAGTTCTATAGTATGCGCTGCCTATTTGTTGTCCAATTTTTTCCTGAATTCAAGCGAAACTAAACTAAGACTGGTAGTTTACCTTACCCATATGATACCAAATAGATTACAGTCATTCAAACACCAGAACTGTTTAAAAATTTATGTGTTATTTTTTTGAACTTCAAAAACGTTGACAAAACACATAATAAGAGCTTATGTTAAAAGTAAAAAATGTATTTAAATGAATGATGGACATATGATCATTACCCGCGTAAAACTTTAAAATTACTTTTGACAGATGGTAGATGCAAGAGGCATTTTATTTGGCAGCTTTAGCCTCAGTGAAAAAAGAAAATACCTATTTTATTACCGCAACAGGTATTTATTTAAAATAGTGGACTACGTGTATGTAACATAAAGAAATAGTTGTCTTAAAACCTACAGGTTTGACATATTTACATCATCAAACTGTTGTTCAACACAAAGGCATGAGACTAGACTTAAAAATCTATGGGTTTAATATAGATGAAAACAGAAAAGAAGTATGGATGTTCTTTCAGTTGACCTACATGTATACATAGAAAATGTAATGTGTAATCTGTACATTATAGAATGATACCGTTTTATTCCTAGTTGATATGTAATGTTTCGGAGAGATTAGATACACACATAATGAGAATAAAGTTTCTGAAACCTGACATACATACATACATCGCCTATTTAATGATATGTACATTGCAACGAGTAGCGCGGGCCGTCTATGTCTTACGTTTTTAGCTATCTCTTTTTTTTATAATATGGGGGACAGACGAACAGACGGGTCACCTGATATATTATATGTAAAATTTCCTAAATTCCGTTGGGCATTTACGCCTGCACTGCTGTCGCATCCGTTTCAGGCATCTGACGTAATGTTCGTCATATGTCGAATGAATACCTAACATCGCCGAGTAAACTCGTAATAACGACAGCTGTGCTCACGTTGAATCTCATTGTTCCAATTCACTACGTTTATTCTAGAAAATCGCATCTCAAAATGCTACAGCATGTAGGAGTGTACCTACCTACTTTTCTACTCCTCGAGAAGAGTAAGCCAAACTGAATTGTATAAAGTCAATTTATTCCTACCTAATGCTAAAACATATGTAGTTAAAGCTTTATACCTAATACCTACTCTAGTTTTAAGTAAATTAAATAGCGATTTAAAGTGAACACAGCGAAGAGGAATAGTAATATTTTTGGACATATTATAAAAGCGAGAAAACCTGATGGTAGTCTAAAATGTCAGTTTACAAATTTTACTAAATAATAATTAATAGTTTATAGATATAGAAGTTTTCCTAAGTCATTAATACAGAAAAATAAGTGCACAGTACATCTTTTATTTTGAATATTTAAAAATACGCTTCAGAAAAGAAGTCACTGGTGTCGATTTTTTTTTTCATATACATTCTCAGTAAAACACGTTATAGCCCAGTTAAATCTATATACAAAATAAATGTCAAACAAAGACGGTTTAGTCAAACTATTTATAACTCAAGTTTGGGTAAATTGATCTTAATGATCTTTGATTCATTAGATTTTTATCCACTCCAAGAGCAGGATAACTATTAAAACTTAATAAAAAAATACGACTATTTCTTGTTAAGGAAATTGGTCCTCAGCTGCCCGGGCGAACTTTGTAAAACACAAATTTCGCGCTGTCAGCTGGAATTTAATATTAAATACCGCTATCATTAAATCAATAATTACTAAATAAAAGGAATGCTTCATGAAATAAACCACGTCACTATAGAAAACCATTAAATACAGATTTATTTGCCTGAAAACACGGTAGGTAAATATTACTCTCTATTTGTTAGGCATTCCCTAATATCAATTGTGGATTACCGATTCATCAATGATTATATTTACCGACCTATATTGTTTTAATAAAGATAAATAAATTATACTAATATCACTGGGTAGATCGTAAAAGTAAGAGCATATCGCTTCGCTTTTATATACTATTATCATAAGTACCATTCCTATAAGATTTAAAAGCAAAAATAAATCTGAAGCGGTATGTTTGTGTGTATTAGACACATTCCTGCCCCTTTGGTGATGAACAATCGTATTTTGGTATAAGCTAAACCAATAAAAACGATAGAATGGAACATTTATTTACCGAAAGTAATATATCATGCAGACTAGATAAAGGCAGAGAACGTTTTCTCAATTCATAAATATACAATGGATTCTTTAGTTACGTGCTCAATATTGAAATTTTCAGTATCGCATAGCTATGCAACTTTGTTGTGTGCATTTAATTATTACAATATTTCATTTCAAACAACCTTCAATATAAAACAGAGGTCATTGTTACCTGAATAAGATTAAATGAGAATAGACGTCGTTTTTATATTTCTGTTTTATGGCGTAGGTACTGTTCGTATAGCCACTAACAAATGTAAAGGTAAGAAAAAAATGTATAAGAAAATGAAATTTAGAATTTGGTTAGAAAAATAACAGATTCCCTAGAAATGTAACGAGGTTTAGGCTTATACAATTTTTTTTAGAAAGGTGTGGTCATCACGTAAAACGCCGACAGTTTTAAGAAAATTCGTCGTCATTCGTTCGTCGTTTAACACAGACATTAGAAATAGAATAGAATAGAAATAAACTTTATCGCACACTTATTACAATTTCTTTACATGGAAATAACAAGGAAATTTATATATTAATTAATTAATACCAAGGAAAAATGAATGCATAAAAATATCACATTTTTATTTATAGTCAGAGGATTTTGGCCTCCGGTAACCTCACTCACTCGGTGAGTGAATACACAATATATTATTTTTATAGTATGTATAATATTATATAGTATTATATTATTATAGTATGATATATTTCTAAATATCATACTATAATAATATAATGTACCAACAGCAGAATAATAATTTCACAAATAATTTATTATTTTATATTTCCAAATAAATTATATAAACTACTTATCGTCTACAGATAACGCTCCTAAAATTGGACTATATATTTTAGTAATACCCATTATATTACATATGCAAATGCATATGCGGTTCAAAAAAGATAAACGGTACCTTTCTGAAAGTTTTCTTTTCTGTTCCTGAAACTAGTTAAGTTAATACGTTGTATGTTCTTATAATTTACCAGCCATTTCCCGCTGTTTAACCTGCGTTAATTGTCACTGCTCCACTCCTAGAGTCCGTAGCGTAATGTTTTATAAACTACATATATTGTTACTGTGTAAAAACTCTTTCCCCTCCCCTCTTCCACCCATCTCTCATCACCCTCAAAGGCAGGTAGAGCACCTACGACTCTTACCATCAGGTGACCCTTCTACTCATCTGTACCATTATTATTAAGGCCTCCAGCTATTATGAGCAGTGATTGTTTGTATTTCCTGCGGTTACATAATGTGCAAGCCCAGGTGGATACTACTTTACCGCATTGTGGGCCACAAGATAAGCATAGGTGTTTCACAGATAACATCAGTTGTCAATACCGAATAAAATTATATTTAATCTTAAGTATTTTAATCGCAAATTCTCAGTATCGGTCAACTTCGTAAAATGTTTGCGGCTCTGTTGCTTTACAATAATGCTGTTTCAATTAGGGTAATTTATAAAAATAAACATTACTTTGAAAAAGTGTTGAATAAATGTTTAACATTGCAGCAACATATATATATTGCGGAAAGCAAGCGAAGAGAGCAGAGACGTAGTGTGGTCGCTTTACTTCTTTCTTCTTCTTCTTTGTTATGATTTCGTTTCTTTCAGTCCCTACACCATGCCCCTCGTCCTGTCAGGCACATTGCTTGTCGGTTTTCTAGCGTTAGCCAATGGAACCGCAACACATATGGCGATAATTGTCACAAGTAGGAGAGTATTTAGTCACGAGTACAATATTGACAAGTCAACTACAAGTTCTGTAGTGATTTCGAAAGGCTATGGCATTGTAAGGGAGCAAGAAACTTACTATATTATGATAACTCATATGAATCGATTTTATAACAAAAGTAAAATAATAAAAGCTCACAGGTTTCAGGGTTAGTACTAAAAAAAATTTTCAGCGAATTGGATAAAACGGGCACCGTTGATTTACCGACTAGAAAATTCTTTCAGATTACAGAAACAAAAAACTCTTTTTTTCTCAACTTAAATCTTATGTCTTGTTCCGTTTGCTTATGATGTTAAAGGAGACACTAACACCATTGTCATTACCAATATAACTTACCACTAGACGAAAGCTTGTGTAAATAAAAAGTAGAAATATTAGACTAGACTATTAGACTGCAATAAGAAATAAAGCACCAATATCTGAACTTGAAAATGAGCTACAAAAGACTATTAACAATATAGATTGTTCAAAAATAGTTTATTTAACATTACAATAAATAAAAAATAAAGAATATTACAACAACTTGACAAATATCCTTAAATAATTAATGAAAAATTCCGACTTAAATTACTTCAGAACCGTAACTTGATATGCCTCCACAATGAATAAATTTTACTGTAGCACTGAAATCAGAGGCATGAAGAGATTAAAATTAACTTTTATGTAGTTAGCCTTTAACCTTTTAAATAGCAATTCGTATTTTACGGACTGGATGTGAAAGAGAGAAAACCCTTCAACAAAAGGCATTGCCAATATTACAATGCCTTTAACAAATCAGTTGAAAATATGGAAGATTTGAGGTATTCTTTACGACTGAGGAATATGTTAATCCCAAATGCAAATCAATAAGAGATACATACAAGCACATACTCTTATCGCTTTAATCATTCAGTTGTGGTATGCAGATCGAAATTAGGCTGTGAAGATCTACCAATGTCATCAACTAAAAAAACATCAGAGCCTCACATATACTTAGTAAATTTCGTCAAAATTTATGAAAGATGAAGCAGCTCTAAGAACTGATACAGCTCGAGATTGCGAGCGTTCGCGCCTTGCTGGTGTAGGGCTCTCGGTAGAAGGAGCAGCAGACCTCGGCGGTGCTGCTGGCTTGTGCAGCTCACGTGGATTGAAAGAAGCTCGCCATTCACTCGCCAGGGCTTCGCGGAAAGTGACCTGTAATAAGGCAAATTTGAGACCGATTACAAAAGAACATTAAGTAATTTGGAGCTGCTCTACTTTTTTGACTACTTGGATTGCTAGGAAAGCAAAGCACTTAGCTATTCCTTGGCAACATTCTTATACTATCAAGCACAGAACAACGTGTTTATACCTTTTCTTGAACACTGATCTTTCGAGCGTGAAACATAAAGTCTGCAACCGCGACAAAGAGTCCCAAGATGCCTCCGGTGCCAAGTACTAAAAATATGCCGCTCGTGTTTTCCATTTGTAAGGAACCACTATCGTCTTCCTCGCCAGCTCCAGGTTTCTGAAATTTTTTTTGTGAAATATTTTTTTTTTAACTTTTTGCAATTTTCTGCCACTCAACCTCAAATATACATATGAGGGAGGTACAACTACATACTTCTGTCAGAACTTTAATTTTGAATACACATGTATTCAAAATTAAAGTTCTTGTATTTTAAGGTTGATATCTATTCCCCCCCCCCCCCCCTTAGTCATCACCCTCAAAGGTGCGCAGCGCACTTACGACTTTTGAGTTGCTGGGCGGGTCTGTTCGCTGTCCCCTGTATCACAAAAAAGTAAGTAAACTTAAAGTCATCGTTGTCTTAACAAAGATCAAAAGTCATCTATTAAGATGTTTTATTAGAAAAAATAAATAATAATAATTAATTACATTCTGGACTTTAAAGTTATAAAAAATACGTCAAATTGTCCAAACCTTGCAGTTTGCTGGATTATCCTCTACTTCCCACCATTTTTTTTTCAATTTCTCAAGCTCCCCTTTTTCTTGCAGCTTTAAAATGGCATGATCTACTAAACCTTTACGTGGGTAATCTATAAATATAAAAATAGGTACATTTATAATTTTAATGTTTCAAAAAACTCCTATCGTCGGTTGATGTAGGTACATTACGTACATACATACTCTTATGGCTAAATACCAAAGGGGTAGACAGACACGTATAAATCATTCGATTTCACAAACTAACATATAATTGAGTCCTGTTGACGTATTAGCAGTATTACGTATATTGCCGACAACCGGATTATATAACTTAAAAGGAGAAAATTAGGAGAATGTTGTAATAAAAAGATAGGATTGAAAAAATAAAAGACAGAAAGGGTTATTGCTTACAAGAGTGGATTGAGGAGTGTAAACAATAGCTCAAGCAGCTCGGGATCGATTCATTCGCGAACTGGCTGATGATCGGAAGTCCGAGTCTTCTAACCGACCGTAAGCATAGCTTAGGGGGCCCGCCCCGTATTTTAAGTGCAATGTAATATTTTAGGAGCAGTTTCACTACGACGGTTGAAAAATCTGTTACCAACTAATAGTACCCACTCCAATAGTACAGAGTTATCTACGATTAAATGGAATGACCAAAAGAGCCCTTAGAAGAGAAGCACTTTTGCTGTTACGAGTGTAGCGAATATCCGCTTATTTCTATTAAAGCAGCACCCCAACCTTACCATCCACGTGTAAGCCGAATCTAGGTCAAACGATAACAACATTTGCTGACGCTGCGTGTTAGTACAATGATTATTGTTAAGATGGTCAAACGAAACCGCAAAATAGCGGCGAGCGCAACGCGATAACAACATTTGCTGACGCCTATTCCGTGACGGCCACCTCCGCGTTAGTACAATGATTATTGTTAAGATTTTAGTATAAATAACGGTGTTAATCTTATTTTAAGTCAAGTCACTTCTGCCTTCGGTCGCATAAGTTAGTAAAATAAAAGTAACTATTCATATTTGTAATCTCCTTCATAACGCCTTCACGTCCCATTAAGTCGTCAGCAGCGATCACGACAAACTTCTGTAAGCGGGTTGGGAGTAAGCTTCCAACCCACTTCAAGACCTATTCGACACTTCATTTATTTCTATCCGTTTAATAATTGAAGGCGAGTGTATTCGTTTCTACAAGGGCCTGACATAAATATAATGTATATAATTAAATATCTGTATTACTTTTATTTTTAATTGGTGTACAATAAAGAAATATAAATAGGTAAATAAATAAATGAATCATAATGTTTTTCGTCTATAAGAAATAATTACTGGTTTCACGAACCGCGCAGCAATGTAAATATTTATTCCGGGCGGGCTGGCTCCCAAAGCAACAAATATTTGTGTAATTCGGATAGCTTTTCACCTTTTCCCTGCGAAACTGAAAAATACACTATGAAAAGTTATTAAATATATATACTCGGTGACACAGCTTAGATAAATAATTACAGAATCAAACTGAAAGCCTTTATTTTTTTAGATTGATTACCTGTATGTATGTATATAGCGTGTACCTATTGTTCATCTTTCTAGTAAAGAAATACCTTGACGTTCTATGACTGGCTTTCGTTACAATTAATCAATATGCAACCGCAAGGATATACCACATACCATGTGTTCAAATAGACAGCAATATGTCTGATAGAAAGCTATACAGTATATCCTAGTACCATAAGAAAAGGAAACAGTTGGAGGACTCGGACTTCCCCGTACGAGACAGTTCCATCTGTGTCAGTAATATTCCTTCCCTTTCTATCCCATTTCCTGTCAATGTATCACAAATTTTCCCATTCTTCAATTATTCCCAAAAGTGCCCGGACGACAGCAATAAGCTTGACCACTATTACTTAAATGGGACTAAATTACTATCGGCAAAATTGGACGTTAAATACGCCTCTGCCTACCCTTTCAGCGACACACGCCTGAGTGTATGTATAAGAAAAAGATATTATGATTTTCATAATTTACCTAAGTTCCGGAAAAAATATTTAATTCACTCATCTTTCTCTACAAACCTTATTGATACCAATATGAACATTTGAAATTAGAATCATCGATCTATGTAACTTTTTTTTTGCGTGTGGAAACCCCCTCGGGCCGTCATTCCATCGGGGTTGTCGGTGAAACTGTGTGTCGGAATCGAACCGACTAAAAATACCCTACCCTTCTTCAAGCTCGGATGAACAGCGGAAAGCAACGCGACATTATCACATGCAGTGCACCTATACGGAGTGACATCTAGCAATAAACTACTATACAAAACTAATGTTTCTTGTCGTGTTGATGATCCGCTTAGGACAAAATCACAAGTAACCAAAGTAATGTCAATTAATGAAACTATGTCACGCTTACTTTTGGGCATGGCAATTCCATATTCTTTAGAATCCAGGTTGGAGCCCACCATCTTGAGTTGACATTCTCTGTTTACATAATATTCAATTGCAGTTGATTCCATAAAAAATGCGTATTTTCCTTTGCTTCTCATCACACGATCCCTGCCCTCTTGATTATTATTTGTGAAAGCTGAGGGTTTTGCTGAATCCATGGTAGTCCAAATTTTACTGTATATTGAATCATTGGAGCTCTAAAGTGAAGTTTATTTATTTGAATTAATTGAACTATATATACTTACTTATTAAAAACAAATAAATTTTATAAAATATAAATTATTAATTTTTCAAAAATAATGTTAGTAGATATTAAATATATAGTTTTTATCGTATTTTTTTATTTATTGTCATTATTGTAATTTTTGTTACGACCTCCTTTAATAAGATGTTTTTGTCTAACATTTAGCAAAGCACATAAGAGATAATAAATATTCAATTTATAAGATTTTTTTAATTTAAACTTTGATATTGGCGGTTATTTAAAAACTAGAAAACTAGGTATTTACCTCAAAAAATCTGTAAGTGGAACCGTTGTACAGAGTTCCATACGAGACTTTGTTTTGTTCAGCGAGATCTTTTACATCTTTGATATCACTGCTGCGACGATTGTTACTGATAAAGGTGGACATGTTAGCGGTGTAGGAAGCAGTTATGATCATGGCAAAGAACCACCACATTCCGGTAATCCAACGAGAGCCAGCAGCCCTTGAAATTAAAATAAATAAAATAAAGTAATCCTCAAACAATCTTCTTCCGTAACTTAATACAATTCTTACCTTGGCAATATATCACATCCTTGGGTCATAATAGAACCCATTGTAAGCCACATACAATTGTAAAGACTCCATATATTTTCCAAATTTTCTGGGTTCTGATTACAAGGATGTGGATTAACCCAATCGTCTTCGCACATTCTGCAAAATAGTATCTGTTAATTCATTCTACTTACGAAAAATTTCTAAAATAACGACAAACAATCTTATTCGTTTCCTTAAATACTGGAAATTGGCAACAGTTACAATATAACACATTTTAACACTACTTACGACTTAACTCTTCTGTTATTATTTCCTGTGACTTACATTGTAGTTTTACACAAACATTTATTTTTGACCAAGTTTTAGGTACAATTAGTTTAATATTAAATCACTTATACCGGCTGCAGGTTTCCGCCCTCGTCCTACGCCACAAAATATTCATCCCTATCACCTGGATGATTGGCACTCCACCACTGTGTTTTTTGCCTCTCACAACCAGCCTACGGAACAAATTGTCACCCGCCGTATTTCCGGACCGATACGACCTTCAAACCTTCAAGAAAAGAGCGTACTCCTGCCTAAAAGGCCGGCAACGCACTTGTGATTCTTGAGTTGCACGTGTCCATGGGCGGTACCATCAGTACGTACCATCAGGTGACTCTGTCGTCTGCTCGTTTGCCCCCTATCGCATAAAAAAAACGTACGGTCGACAAAAAAAGTGGTAATCCAGTTTTGACAAATGGTTCTGTGTAATCCAAAGATTATGAGACAGGTATGCCATGTACAAGTGACATCACTGGTTTCACGAGTGCTATACAACACAACTAGTTATAGTGAATGCCGTTCTGGCACGTAAGATAATAATAATATAATTTTCAGAGGTCTTACACATGGCAGCCATTAACGCAGAACAAAATATCAAGCTCATCACATAATTATTTGTCCAGCCATGGGCATCAAAACCACGATGTAGTGATCGTGAACACTAGACCAATAGACCAGTTACAATACAAAAGATATCATGAAAAACAAAGCAACCAACTAAAACACTAACATATTCTACAAAAAGCTAATCACCACTTACCGAGCACAAACAAACAGAACATACGATACAATCACGTATGTAGTTGCCAGATATAACCAAACATCCAAATCTAACGGTTGAAGAAACGAGTACTGATCTGGTTCTTCAGGAATGGGTTCCTTGAATAACATACTGATTCCCAATGACATGAAAGGAATGGAAAAGTCTACTACAGCGTTTCTCTCTGAGGTAATTGTAAGGTCACATATGCCTAGGTCAGCCCTCTGAAATAAAATAACCTTTGTATTTTTCTGGGTCATTCATACTGTTCATTATCATTCATTTATTTATTTTTTTTAAGACAAGCGACAGGCCAGTCTTCCCGTCACTAATATCTATATGTGTAGATTACATGTATCATTCTGCAATTCCTAGCTTATAATATAATTAAGTTTACTGCTGCAACTTACATGTTCCATCAATTCACCGATAATACCATTCCATTTCTTAGTACCAGCTATAGGACTTCCATATGCATTGCCTGGGACTTTGTATATCTCATATTCTAAGTTTAACTTATTATTTTTATTGATAACCTTAAATATGGCATCAATTAGATCCATGGCATAACCTTTATAGATTGTCATATTTGTGACGCTGTCAACGCCTTTGTAATAATAAGGTGGATCTTCTCTCGTAGCCACCTGTGAAATTGAATGTGAATATGAAGCGTGTCGCAAATTTTAACACTTACAATTTACAGTCTATGCAGTAACCAATAACGTGTACAATAAGTAGTAATATAGCATCATATTATACGAATGAATTAATTGTTATTCCCAAAACTATGCCCATATATACTAGCACAAAAAAAAAAACATACCAACTATATGTATGTCACTTCCCCAAAGTAAGGTATTTCTAGTAACTTTAAAACCTTACCCTTATTTTTGTATTTAATTTAAAAGCTGTGGCCCGGTCATCAACATTATTTTCCGTTGTAATAACATTCGTTCTGGAGTCCCAATCACCAGCGTAAACGAACTCGCTGTCTGTGCTGAGTCTTGAATGGTGCATTATAACGTTAATCCTCGTTCCATCATTTTCATCAAATTCTATGTTACCGGTAAGACCATCGCTTTGTGTCTGAAAGCGTACCAAGTAATAAATTTCTTTTACTTTTATATTCACGGAGAGTTTGAGCAGAGGCCTCGGACTTCCCGGTTACAGGTATGCGACCCCAACGTCCTCAAGCTGTTTTTAACCTTTCCAATCCATCTCCTAAAACACTATCCCTTTCCCTTTATTGCCTTAACCTGTTCTTTTAATATACTCCCAATTTGGGAATACAGGCGTGAACGTTTGTATACAGAGCATGACGTAAAGGTCATATAGAACTTAATTTTTAAATTTTTTCATTGATTGCTATGCAGATCCCTGACTTTTATAGGATGGCTGGTCAGAGTCAGTATTCGCAGTAATAGAGGTTTTGAACATCGTTAAGACTAGATAAGCTTACACAATAGCTTGACTTCAGACACCGGCCGTCACCATATTTATTAGACAGAATTATTTTGTTATAACTGAGCAAAATCAGATAGCAGAATATATAAGTACATACATACTTCCATTATTGTTTTACGAAGGTCGACACCTACGGGCCAGGCAACATCTTCATATGTCTTTTCAGACTGTGAGCTAAGCGTACATAAAGCTGGTGGATCAGGCAACGTGTTTGTACTCTTATATTTTAGGCTTCGTATTGATTTCTGTAAGTGCTTTAACGCGTCGAGCACCAATGCAGTCTCCAACTGAAATGTTACAAAATAACAATAACAGTAATTCAAAAATATTAAATAATAAATAAAAGTCTAGTGATAACATAACATAAACTTGACGAGTCTGATTGTTGGATTGTCTATTAACGCGCTTTTTGTGTACTATCAAATTTTGGAAGTCGACCAACTAACAATGACTGACACTGACCTACTTCATACTGCCGTATGTAAAAGGTACATTGTTTTCTATGTACCTGCTTACCTACATATGAAGAGGTCAGATAATGAAACTATAATTAGGTACCTTGGACCTAATTAAAAATAGGAACTAGAGGTAGTTAGAGGACCTATTTAGTGGCTTCTAGTAAATCTTCGCGGTAAGTAAATATTTTTGTGACTGATAAAAGCATGATTCTATATAGTAGTAACATGACCGAAGACCAATATTAGAAATTAGTATAGTATAACTTCCTCCCACTGCTTCGCCCGCGTGATGCGTCAAGAAAAAGTAGCCTTAGTCCTTCCCCAGGGTTCGAAGTATCATCATGTCAAATTTCATCAAAAGTGGTTCAGAGATTTATCGGTAATAACGTAACAGTCAGATAGACAGACTTATTTACTTTTACATTTGTAATATTAGTATAGATTACATAGTTCTTTACTTTATATTACTCATATAAATACCTGTAGCGGCTCTTCAAACTCAAAATCGTTGCCGGATACTGTCAAATGTAACGTTGATACGTTGGCCATAAGGTCAGGTATGTCTTTGAAGTCAAGAGTATAAGCGTCTAAATTTGACAGTATAATGCTCTAGAAATAAAATTGATCTATTAAAATTATCATAAAACACGTTATATTAGGTCTAATATACACGTCAATACTTCTTAGCAAAAGCAAACTTATAGTGCATAAGTGAAGGCAATAGATGTGCCCCTTATTACGTAAGTGAGACTAAATTATTGCCTGCTACCCTAGTAGTAGTACACAGTGCAGTGTGTTAAAGTGAAAATACTATCGTTACCTATAGCATTCCGCAAAAAAAGATACATACACATACATATGCTCACGCCTATTTACCCTAAGGGGTTGGCAGAAGTGTATTAAACACCACAATTTGCCAATTAGAATTTGGTCTTACTAACGTAATAGGGGGCAAGCCTATTACCGTCAAACGGGCACTATATGACTGTATACATGCTGTCTGAAGACATTCTTAGTCGCCGTTTAAGACACCCGTGGAGGGGGGGCTCTATTCTAGTTTACCGAAAACCACACGATTACACAATACAAAAAAAAATACAATATTTATAGAAAATGTAGAAAATGAGTACAGAAAGTTAACAAAATTTTAAAATATCCCCTTAACACTAAATAACTCCTTCGACTATAAGAAAAAAAAGTATGATCTTTTGCAGGCTATATACAATTTGATTGTATCTAAGAACATTCTCGATGAAGTCATCTTTTTACGTATAAATATCGACTTCCTCTAACTCACTTACCTGATATTCGGTTGAGTTATCGACGTCAACAATTTCTTTCATATATTTTGGAATATTATCGATATGACAATCTAAAATATGGTAACTCATGTGTGCTACTTTGAAAACATGTTTGAATATTTCACGATTATCTTCTAGTGGGCTTAGTTTTCGAAACAAAATTGGCTCTGATAAACTTGACCAAGAATTTATGACTTCTTGAAGCCTAATAAAACCTGAAAACATAAAATTCATTTAAATATTTATAATCATCACAGCGACGTCACACAGTATTATTTACTTATTATCTATGTATATATTTCTATAGTTAATTTGTAAACTGCATTTTAAATTTAGAAGCAGCAAGTTTTTGATAATACGGGGAAAATATAATTATAGTTAGAAGGTTTCATGCGATAGGATTATTCTACTATTGAGATATTTATTGACATCCATTTTATATATTTCAATTTAATTTTTTTTTTATTTAATTACTAAAAATCTGTTTGTTACCCAAGCTACAGTTGTGAATACTGAAGCATGACTGTGAAGATACCATGTCTCTTTTCGACTTACATTTTGAACAGCTCCGTTGTAAATAGTTAACATTACTGAGTAGTTCGTGTTAGTTTATTATCTCTACAATTACTGAGTTTAACCTAAACGCACTTTATTTCTCAACCCAAGACGTTAAGTATACGAGTACTGCTATATGCTGACATTATAATTTTATTTGAAAACGTACTTACTGCTATCATCTTCGTATAAGATTGCGAACTTATCCCACTGCAATTCTTTGACAAGAGCTGCGTAAGCTGTTGAGATTAATTTTGGCGATGGGTGAAAATTAAATGTATATAAATCCTCTGCATAGGTCTCGGCAAGCTCCCATCCCAAGGACAAATGAGATATCTGAAATATGTTGGATGTTTCAGCATATTACGTGCCATTCTCTGTTTTTGACTTAATATTATAAACATAATATTTGTTACTCTTGGTTTCACGACAGTTACATTTGTTGTAAGTTTTGCATTTGTGTGCTTGTTTATGTCGACTATTTCTGTAAATAGTTGTTCTTAAATCTGGATATAATAATGTATAGGTATGTACAATGTTGCACAATGGTTTATTTGCAACCATGGATATAATTGATACTTTTATACATACTCACATACCACTATACGTTTCATATAAATTATTATATATTTGTTTTATATTTATAACTGAATGGTGAATTTTACGTCACGGAAATTCATATTCAGCCGCAGAGGAAGAAGTAGTAGGATTACTCGAATATATTAAAAAAATAAAGGTGACTAAAATTATAAAAGATAAAAAAAAACTTACATTTAATCTATTACTTAATAGGCACGTGGCGTCGCAAATTCCCTCAGAAGGCCGAGCGTCTATTAATGCTGAGACACCTTGACCGTCAGACGTAAAGGAACATACTGACAAAAATAATAAAATAAGTAGGAATACAACTATTCATTCATCAATCCAAAAAAAAACCTGTATGCATCCTAGGAGAGTACAGGATTTAAAGTTTCGTTGTAACCTTTAAGCAGATAGTGCTGCAAGTAGACTTTTAGCTTTTTGTGTTAGCATTGTCAGAACTTCATTGGGCCTTACATTTCATTGTAAAGATGTATGTCTGATATAAACAGTATTTAATAGCCCTTTACTTTGTTTTGTTTTAAAGTTAACTAAGCACTGAATTAAAAATAAGCCTACATATATCATAAAACGACAAAAATTCCTAGATATGTTTAAGATCTATCTAGCCTACTATGATTTAGTAAAGTTTTCTATCAGATTTTGTTGCTAATATCATAAGTGTTATAAAATATCGATATAATTAAACCATAAAATGAAAACAGGACAGTTTCATACGACATTATTTCTTCAAGTAAAATTCACGTCTAACAATAAAATAGTAAAGAGATTATTATCTCCCTCACAGGTGGTGCCACATAAAACGATAAGATTATAAACCACAACACCTTTACATCTAATCAAACAAAATACTTACGTTGTAAAGAAGTAGAGTAGCTATCCCCCACGTTTGCGAACAAACTTCGTCCGTAATATGTTAAACTTTTTTTTCTTAACTCTTTCTCTAATAACTCCACAGAAGCGTTTAAATTTAACTTGTTGAATAGACCCCCTGTAAACGTACAAATGACATATTAATATTTGATTTGTTTATCAGTTTTCCATTCTGATTTACAATGCTACGTACCAATGGGATAGACGATGGAGTGAGCCGTATCAATATTTTTAATGTATACGGTCACAGTAATTACTAATAAAGCTTTCAAAGTTATCATTATAAAAGTTATTGTTATTGTATAAATACAATATGTTGTTTAGACGGGCATGTGAGTGCGACGCAGAGGCCGCCTCCACACCGTCTGAAGTATTTTTGGAAAACAGTTTTAGGCCACGTCGCGTACCCGTCGTGCAATATTGTGACTCGTGTTGCCATTATGTGTGATATTCCCCTCTCTTCTCGACCATCACACGATTTATGAATCACATCGCAATATAATAACAGGAAATGTTTCCACTAGGGCTTATAAAAGTCATGGTATTTTTAATAAAATCTTCACGTTCGTCAATAGAATTTTAACTCAAATATAAAAAAAAAACTTCGTGTACGCTATTAGTTAAAACAAATAGATAGTATTTATGAAAAGCTCTGATTTTTCTAATTATGCGGGCTGCCTCCTCCATTTTTACTAAATCTGTGTGTGGTTAATTTTATTTCAGAACAGTTAAGAGACAGACGTTCATTCGCTAAGCGGTGTGTGCTAACCATGAATTTGTAGGATTTCAAAATCATGTGGTATTTTATTGTGTTTTTGCTTTGCATACACAAGTGTACACCGCAATTTCAATATCCCGAGACGCGACCTGAGTCTTCTTACCAGATAGGTAAGTACTTTGGTAGAAAATTGATCATTACGACATTTGCTGTAGTGTGAATATATAAAGGCTTCATTTTAATTAGCCCTTGGTAACATTACCATTATCAAAATTAAAATTGAAATCATTTAATGCAGGAATGCCCTTGATAGCGGTAGTTCGGTTAGTTGTGCAAGTTGTCTATAATTATTGTTTCAGATATAATATGCTTATAAATATGTTAAAAATTAAAAGAATTTAATCTTTGTTATTATTCATAAAATTGATGTCTGTCCACCAAATAAAAATGATGCATTATAATTAACAGTCGTTAAGATCTAAATGATTATAGAATTTGGCGACGATCTTATCGATCAGTAGCGTGCATCGTGCATGAATATGCATTGCACGAACACGAGAACTATTTATGTAGCAATAATTAAATACATATATTTAAGTAGTTACTACTTGATACCTTTAAACAATACTCGACATGGCTGTCAACCCTATAAACATATAAATGAATACAAGTCAAAGATCAAAAATTCTGCCTGCCATGTATCTTATAAATAGACAGCTATTACTGTTGGAGCAATTATTTTTTAAATACACCTATATTTTAATTTTATTTTGTTAACCTACATGTATTCATAGGTAAATACAACATGATTCCTAGCTGCTCTCTTAAGGCAATAATTTTGCTAATGATTTTTTTTAATTGTGTGTTTATAAGTGATTAAACATTGGTAATATAAGTATATTAAAAATATATGGTGTAAAGAAGCGGACAAATACATTTAATTAAATTTAATTACATTGACCTTGATTCTGGACAATATTTACACATTGAATAAGTTTGCTTACATTACTATACAATCTCTTTTCATTACTTTTTAGAATAAAAATATATAAAAAATATATTTATAATTAAATGGAAGGCTATTTGTGAACCGCTATTTGTAAAAAGAAGGTATTACGTAATACATGTAAATAAAATTTCAATTTTTGTTTTGTATTTCGTTAGTGTCACAATTTCTGATAAATCCGTCTAATATGTTATTAGACATTTTGCATACATATCTTACTTATGCCTATATCCCCAAAGGGATAGGTAGAGGTAAGGATCTCAAAATAATTAATAATGATTGGAGAAAATGTTTGTTTTTAATTATAATTTGTTTGCATTTAAATCATAATCAGGAAATAAATTTAAAGTCAAATTTTGATATAAAAGCGACAACTAAGATTAAACATTGCCAAACAAATTAAAAAGGTGACATAGCTTTCATAGAATAGGTACATTTTACTGTAGGAACATGATATTTCAGTAGACATTTTCCACACGACATAACCAATGTTTCTAATGTATGAATTTGCCCTTAATCAATATAATCGTTCAAGGCTACTTTACAACAAATATGTAACCTATACTATAACTACCAAGGAGGGTGAACTTTAGCTCGGGTAACTGGTAAAATTCACTTTAGCGGCAGTTGGCGCGGTAATAAGACCGTCACAGTTGTTATTAATTGTATTGTCTGTTAGAGAAGGAGGAAAAGAAGGATTAGCACTAAAAAATAAATTAAATTAAATGCAATTTTTATATGTATTTTGCAGTGGGTATATTCGACAGACAAGCAGTCACTCAACAGTCTGCCTTCAGTGAGAGCTTACGCCATGTCAATTTCAAGAATGTTCGAATGCAGCCAATAATACTAAATCCACTAAGAACAGACAGCTATTCAGCTTGGAGAGACTGTGAGTACTCTATGATAGAAGATAAGATAAGGCATAATAGCATCCAAGTGTTTCCATGTTAGAGTAAAACGACTTCCAACAGCTATACTTTCCAAAGTCTTCAAGGAGATATATGTATGTATTGTAATTTAAGCGAATTACATATATTCTACTAAATACATATATGTAATATAAAGATGTGTTATATGTGGAGGGTAATCTTCTGAAGCAATATACATAAATTTAAATTTCTTTAAAAATAATCAAAATCATAACGTTTCAGTGTGTTCAAACAAAACATTACAACCGGTCGCTATATTTGGCCTACAAAAACCGATATCAGATAGCGCTATTCGAGACCAATGTGCGAAAGCAAACATACCACACATTCAAGCCACTTCGCAACCTATAGATTCTGAATTAGAATTATTGGAGGAAGAAGATACAGAAGACAAGGAAGAAGAAGAAGGAAATGAAGAAGAGGCTGCTGAACCAGAAACCAATAAGGAAATGGAGGAGGAAAAACCTACATTTAAACCTATCTCTATAAACTTCTTTCCTCAATCTGATGAAATCGCACTAGCTTATGGGAAGCTGCTTAAATATTATAAGTGGGAAAATTTTGCGGCACTTTATGAGGATAATCTCGGTAAAACTATTTTTAAATAATAATATATAACTTGCAATTATGCAAGAACTGCATTGCTATATTCTTAATCAACCATTATATATCAATTTTACAGATTTTATTGTTGTCTATGTCATTAAGACGGTACTAATAGCGATATCCCCAACACTGCAATTTTACAGTAGAGCGTTTTCAAGGGATAAATACATTTTAAATCGTTCAAAGTATGAAACCAAAATGATGGAATTGATTATGAGTTATTAATTCATTTTGAGAATCCATATTTATATTAAACGAATCATTTTGTCAATCTCTAATGTCACTGTAATATATAACGGAACTTTTCGCACAGTACTATTATCATTCGCCTTTATTTGAGAAACGTATGCTTTATAGTCATATTAAGTATAAAAGGTTTCCAGGCAACAGCTGGTTTAAGTTATAAGTACTCGGTTTTGTATTACTTGAACTCAATAGATTTACGGATCCATTCCCCTTACATTCCTCAATCCATCCCTAAAAGCAATATCCCTTTCCTACCATTACTTTCCTCCTATGTGGCAGTAGCTAGTGGCAGTAAATTGAAAGGTCTGTAATCTTTCAATTTACTGTCGAAAAACCCATCATTCTTCCCAAAGTGACCCGTGGCCAACAATAGATTTGTGCGGGGTTTACGTATGTGAGAAGATATGAGTATTCAATACATCAACTCAATACTGTGTGCACTTTACAGACCATAATCTGAAAACTCCTTCGCCTTTTTCATATTTATATTTCTTTGACTCAATATTCTAAAAGTAAAGGTTTCTTTGTCCTGTATTTAATATTATTACGTAGCTCATTCGACTCAAACGCGCTAAACGTATACGAGTATAACATGAGGAATTACAGATACTCGGAAACAATATAGTAAAGGCAAAGTGAAGGAAAGGAACCATCAGAACTATCACCTTTGTTTAACAATATAAAACTAAAGATTTCTAGTAAATATATTTACTTTGTTGTATATAAATAAAAAGTATTCAAAAGTAAAGACTATTTAAGCACACAACATACTACTGAGTGATTTATTCTGACGTGAAATGTTGTATGTCACAAGACAACTCTCTTTTAGGACACTCTTAGCGATGTAAGTAGTTGCATGTAATAAATGCAATGTGGCAATATTTTTATGGGATAGCTGGACAGACGAACAGACGGGTCATCTGATGGTGAGTGACAATCACCGCCCATGGACACCTGCACCTCAAGAGTCGTAAGTGCGCTGCCTGCCTTTAAAGGTAATGAGGGGGGTTGAGGGAAGGAAAAGAGGAGAGTGGAGAAAATGAGAATGGAAAGAGTCGAGAGGGAGTTGGGCCTGCGGGTCCCTCACTCACTCGACAATACAAGACAAGCACTCTTTGTGTACTGGTTATCTCTAAGGTATTGGTATAACTCGGCAGGCCAATTCGTGCATAAGCATGCATAAGCATGGCACTCCTACTTTAGAAACTAGGTTACCTTTATCATACAATACCTTATAATCGTATAAATTCTGCAGAAACAGTAAATTACTTTCAAAATGCTGTAACCATTGTAAAGGCCAATACAACGGTTTAGGCATTTCTAGTAATAATGATACAAATTTATTCTTTTAAGTATATGACAAAACACCTTTTTTAATATTTTATTCTGTACTTATAAAATAGTTAAAAAATAATAACGTAGTGTAATAAAACGAAACCACGATTTTGTGTGGGAGATATCGATAGGTTGTCTAATATAATTATTATAAAAGTTTGATTATCATGATAACAATAAAATTCGGTTGAAGGCAAACTGGAAAGGTTTTCTGGAATGATTTGGGAAAATAAGATGGAAATACTTTTTAAAGAAAATTTGATCATTACGTCATCTTTATCAGCGGGTCAGCGGTCAGCGGTCAGCTTACTTACAACACATTACGTTTTTCTAATATCGACTGATTTTGACAATTTTAATAATATTTTTGTATGTATAATTTATAAGCAATATTAATTATTTTAGGATTACTAAAAATTCAAAAAATTCTGGCAGAAGTATCAATAAAATCACGAACCACCTTATTTAAACTGGATCCAGAGGGAGACAACCGGAAGGTGAAGGCAATCCCTTTGTTTTTTTTTTTAATAATATAAATTGGCCTGTTTTCTGACTGATACGTTCACTTATTCTAGATATTCAAGCAATTAGTACAATATCAAGAAAGTCGATTTCTATTGGACTGTCATGTTGATCGCATCCTGAAATATATGAAGGAAGCCGAAGAATTAAAAATTGTTAATGACTACCAGGTAAAGGCTTCTGTTTTTTTATTGAAAAATAAGACCTCTCAACGTTTTCCAATAGAACTAGGTATCTCAGAGGTATTTTACCGATTTTTTTTTTAATCCCATAGCACCTAATTTTAGCACTTAGGAATTATAGTTAAATTAAAATACATGTTGTATTGGTCATGCAAATAAATGATGATCACGTTAGATATGTATGTATGTCAGAGCACGACAGAATGACGACGTTGTAATGTCTTCAGTTAATTATTTACATTGGTTACTATTTGCCTGATTGGTTTTAAACATTATGCTTAAATAATATAATTTTTATTTCATGGTGAAAGTGAAAGTTAAAAATGAGATTTACACACTTCTTCACTTCGCATCCCCATATATAAGACGACGAAAATATTTTAGTATCTTTGAAAATCAATCTAAATTCTTTACAGCATTATATTATAGTCTCAATGGACACCTCAACAGTAGCTGAAGAGCTTTTAAAATTGCCGTCAAACACTTCGTGGCTTAGTTTGACAGATTACGCCAGTATAAGAGATGCCAAACACCCCTTAGCACCGAGAGTTGGGAAATGGAATGCTAAAGAATTATCATCTGTAGCGGAATTCGAGGTTTGTATAAATTAATATTTTTCTTATCCTTTGTTTGAAACTTATCTGCCTACCCCTTCAGGGACATAGCCGTGAGTCTATGTATATGATTTGGTTTTAGGACTAGGACTTCCCGCTAAGAGGCCGTTCGAGTTTTAGGAAAGCGCCACTGATTTGCTTGAGCTATTGCTTATACTCCCCAATCCATCTCTATAAGTAATATCCATTTTTTTTTCAGTTGCCTTTCCTCCTCTCCCCTACGATTAATTTGAACAGTTTTTTGAAATAACAGTGGTAGAGCCATGCTTAGGCACGAATGGGCCAACTTGACACCCCCCCCCCAATCCCACTCATCCCCCTCTTCTCCTTCCCATCTCTTCATCCAACTCCCTTCCTACCTATCCCCGCATCGCCCCTCATGACCCTCAAAAACGGGCAGAGCACTTACGACTTATGAGTTTCAGGTGTCCATGGACGGCGGTTGGCAATTAACCGTCTGTTTGTCTGTTCCTCTATAGTATAAATGTATATGATATATATTTAAGCATATATATACATATATATATTTCCTTAATGATTTATACTTCCGCTTATGTCCCGTTAAGTTCCACTGAATAATAACTAGTAAATAACCTACGCAGATGGAAGCCTTGATAATGGATGATATAGCAAAACATATTTTGAAAGCAGTCAAAAGTGTAGAAAATTTGGAGGACCCTCCAGAATTTAACTGCAACAGTGATGATGAACCCTGGGCTTTTGGAGCACTAATACAAGATAAAATATTGAAGGTTTGTTTTAAATTTTGTTCTTTTAAGTTGAATAAATGAGCTTAGTCACGATAATAACACTGAAAATCAAACTGACCTAATCTAACTTTATAATACTAAACCTCTTAATTGTCCTAATAACGACATAGCATGTATTTTGTTGTAAAACTTAAAAAATATGACTTATTACAATTAATGGAAAGACATTTTACAGGAGATACTTATAAAATTTACAAGTTATTGAAAAGAAAACGTACATGAAGTGGTGCGTTTGTTTAATCTTAATACCTTCTTGATGACGTCTTATATCTCAAGAATTGTCCAATGCAAAATTCATCGCTTGTGTATCACACTCGCGTGCATACCGCCCCTAACCCCTTTGTCCCCTGTGCCGGGCGAGCGAGAACTCATTATATATCACCATTTTTATTGATTTAACTTAATTAAATACTTGGCAGACCTGAAGAAAAAGAAAACTATCCTTATTAATGACAATATTATAAACCTATCGTCATTTATGGTTATTTTTGTACAGTGCGATTTATTTATATGTATATGTTCTTACACAGACAAAATCTGTTGGTGTATCTGGAAATATTGAGTTTAATAAACGCGGTCAAAGAATAAATTACGAATTACAAGTTAATGAAATATATATGAGGACAAGAAGGACTGTGGGCAAATGGATGTCTGACAATGGCTCAGAAATAATTGACACGAGGCCTCAGTCAGATGATCTTGCTAATGCACTGTCTAGTAAACATTTTATTGTAAGTACTATTGAATTTATTTATTTTACCTAGAATAGCATACATATTACTTTATTATGCATAGGTCATAGAAAATCAAACCACACTTCATAAATATTTAGAAATTGTAATTTTTGTGATTTATGCCAGAATACATAAATTATTGTGCATAAAGCTTTTAATTTGTTAAAGATAGATTCCTTTTTAGAATGACGAATTGCCTGTTTGTAAGTATAAATTCTTAAATGAAATATAATACTACAGTTACTCTGGAAAACGTTCTAAAATCTTTTTCATATTGGTTCTACAGAATATTTTACCTTTACAAACTCTGAAGAACTGCCAAGTTGTGATGGTATGCCTGTAACCTTCTACTATATGACCCGAATGATATAGGATAAATTAAAAACAAGAAAAAATGACAAAACTCCACATCAAATCAGGTTTGCGTGGTTTGATGTTGAGTTGACGTGGTTTTACATGGTATACGTGTGTATACCATGTAAAACCACGCATGAGTGAGACTGAGCGACTGAGAGAAGTCTCTCAGTCTCTCTCAAACTCAAGCTTACGGATTTTAGTCCTTCTCAGGGCAATCATATTCATACATATTTTATGTATATTGCAATATTACAGGTGGAATCGCGAAATGCTCAACCTTACTTTTCTAAGAAAGAGTGTCCAGATGATGAATGTGATGAAAGTGATGATCCCGATGGCGAATGGGAAGGTTTTTCCGTAGATTTGGTAAAAGAGATATTTAAGATATTAAGGGAAGAAAAGTTTAACTATACTTACGAATTCGTTTACAAGAAAGATTTAGAATATGGGAAATTTGACCCAATACTCAATAAATGGAATGGTTTAGTCGGAGACCTACTGGCTAAGGTGGGTGATTATAATTATTGTACAGTTAATTATTGTAAACAGTACTTATCTATATATGTATCATTGCATTAATTTAATAAACATTAATTAAAACTTCATTTTGACTCATTTGTTTATATTCTCAAAAAGAGGGGTTTGCCAATCAAACCCATTAAAGTATTTTTTTATAAAGTTTAGTTTTCGCTTGGGAAAATTTTAAATATATGTTTGCTTTGTTTAATTAAATGAAGAGATATCTGAAGCCCGACCCTATTACTATATATATTATTGAAGCTTTTAAATTGTGTTATTCTTGATATGAGGAAATAAACTCCGTATGTGTGTCTGATATGGTAATATCAGACATTTTGCAAGAAATTTTACAGGGAATTTGTCTCATTTTCTTTACAGGAAGCCGATTTAGCTGTTTGTGACTTAACTATAACAGAAGAGCGTAAGCAGGTTGTAGACTTTTCGGTACCTTTCATGAGTCTAGGAATAAGCATTTTATACACAAAGGAACATAAAGTAAAACCAGGAATGTTTTCTTTCCTAAATCCATATACCGTTGATGTTTGGATGTACACAGCAACAGCCTACTGCGTTGTATCAATTATACTCTTCTTATGCGCCAGGTTTGTTGTTGATGTTGTAAAAATCATTCTTCTCAAAAAATTTAAAAAGCATTACTTTTACTTATAGATTTTATTAGATTAAATTGTAAAATATAGGAATAATTCACCAAGACTTATGATACTTGTTAACTTGTTGAGAGTGCATAAAGAAGAAGTCCCTATATTTACACGTAAATATTTGAGTAAATAAAATTTTGGAAGCAAATTACATAGGTTGTCATAAATCGTCTCCTCATTATTTGGTATATCTGACAGGAGGTAATTCTTTAATTGGTATATTAATTTGTAGAATTCGAAATTAAAATTCTCAGGTGCTTAAACATGATAAAAGCAGTTTTGTGTATTAAATGTGTAATTCACTTACTGAACTTTATTCTTTTTTTTTCGTGTGGAAACCCCCTCGGGCCGTCATTCCACCCGGGTTTTCGGTGGAACGGTGTGTCGGAATCGAACCGACTAAAACCACACGGTGTGCCATACTGCGCTTAAAATAGGAGGAATCCGGAAACAGCTTTATTAAGACATCCGGACCCCTCCTAGAATTCACTTACTGACCTAACCTAACCTAACCTAACCTAACCGAGATAAAACTTAGGTTTTGTTTAAATGCAAGCAGACATTCAGAGTAGAATATACTTGTTTTAAATTCAATGTAATGAAGAACTTTAATTATAATTTCAGAATATCACCTGCTGATTGGGAAAACCCAGAACCGTGTGAAAAGGATCCAGAGGAGTTAGAAAATATATGGACTTTTAAGAATTGCGCCTGGCTTACGATGGGCTCTATCATGACACAAGGATGTGATATTTTGCCGAAGTAATTTGAACTCACTTTTATATAAAACCAGGCACAAATCAAAAAAAGAGTATGAAATTGATGCCTTTGGTTTTTATGCATGCCTACTATTTCATCGATCCGAATTACCTAAAATTTTATTTGACAGTGGTTGATTCGTTTTGCGATTTCATTATAATTTTAATACAAACTACCACTAATAAGGGTATAAAAAACAAAGCAAGGTCTTCTATACTTAACCAAAGGAAATGATTCTATTATTAGATTACTACTATACTTTTCCAATTACCTAAGAACATTAAGATTCCATGAATGCTATAAAAAGGTTTGGAATAATAGTACCTATCACTACTCTGATAATAAATAAATCAGTAATTTTCTTACACTTTTTTTTAGAGCTATTGGGACCCGATGGGTTTGTGGCATGTGGTGGTTCTTTGCTGTAATCGTCTGTCAAACATATATCGCTCAGCTGTCAGCTTCAATGACATCGGCCAACGAGGACGAACCGATAAATAGCGTCGAAGACCTTGCAAAGCAAAGTAAGATTTTGTACGGTGCCTATAAACGTGGATCTACTCTTGAGTTCTTTAGGGTAAGTATACATTTTATAGACTGTATTGGTCTCTTTTTAATGCTTATAACATTAAATATGTATACATAACTTAAACTCAAGAACTCAACATAACTCAAAAAGTTAATTCTTAGACTGGATGACTGTTACGAATACTTGATCACGCTTAAAAATTTTATATTGCAGTCTTCCAAAGACAAAATGTATAAACGAATGTACGAAACCATGATGGCGAACCCTGCGGTCTTAGTAGACAGCAACGAAGAAGGAGAGAAAAGAGTTTTGAAGAGCAAAAATAAATATGCTTTTTTTATGGAGTCATGCACTATAGAATACAAGCTAAAACGTAACTGTGAACTGCAGAAGGTTGGCGGTGAATTGGATAGTAAGGACTATGGTATTGCCATGCCTCCCAGTAAGTTTATTTCTGTACTAACTGTTTTCACGACTTAATTTGTGTTCATATAATAGTTTATGTTTTATATGTACTAAGGACTCAATTTAATTAAGCCCCTCTCACGTTACAGTGAGTGACGTTTGCTGTCAGCATATAACACGCTTTGCCTACCTACATTATCGAACTCTGCCAGAACAGAAGTAATTTAGTACTTTGCAACTCTATCGGTACAAATAATTTGCGAACCCAAAAGACAGCATACAGAATAGAATACCATATCCAAGTTAATTTAAAGAGATACATGGGCAAAGGTCAAATTATTTTAGAGAGAATCGAAACACTATTGTGATGATTCATTCTAGGAAACTTAATACCTACTTTATTGCATTCAAGAATAAAAAAATCTGTACTTCATCATCATCAATTCATCATTCAGCCAATCGCAGTTCACTGCTGGGCATAGGCATCTCCCAACGTGTGCCTAGCATCCAGACCACCGCCTTTCGCATCCAGTCATTCGCCACCTTCTTACTTAGCTCGTCAGTCATTCTGACTGGAGGGTTACTCTCCTGTTACACATTACATTTTTACATGATAACTTGGAAAATTTAGTAAAATTGATTCATAGAGAATGGGTATGTACACTTTTAGAAAGTATGTAAGGTGATGTCCATTTTTTATATGGGTATTGGTTTTTATTCAGATAAAAGTTTAATGGAAATCAAATTACACTGATATGTATAAACTTTAAACAAAAACATCTAATACTCATACTTTGATGTCCAAATATGGTTTAATAATATATTTTCTTCAAGTACTAAAAGCAATTAGAGTGTAAGATTATGTAGAAAACAGTAAAAAAGAGAACGCGCAAGACCCGGAGCCGCAAGCGGCGAAGAGGATGACCATAGAGGCTTCCCTAACCTCGGACTCCGAGGAAGGGGATAGCGAGGAGATGGACGTTCAAGTCCTCCACCTCGCCCGAACCGACTCCAGTAACACTGGAAGTCGAACGGGCACCTACGCCTACACCCAGGCCAAGGACAGCAGCAGCTGTACTTGCCGCACCGGCGCCATGGAAACCCATAACAACTCAGAGGCCCATAACAACAAAAATGAGGCCCATAACAACACAAGGCCCTTCCAAGGCGGCCACTACCCAGACGTCCACAAGGAGACAACCAATCCTTGTAGTGGACCGTCTGGAGAACTGGACGACCCAAATGAAGGAGTTGACTGCCAAAATCGGTCACCCACCCAGCGTGAGGCCCTTTGGGAAGGGATTCAAATTCACTCCCAAAGAAGACGCTGAATTCAGAGTCATTCAGGCTCACCTGGATGACCTAGGACAAGACAAGGCGCCTTACTACGCCATCGCTCCACCACACCAGAAGCCCCTGAAAATGGCTATCCGGGGCTTACCTGCGGACACTCCCACAGAAGAAATAGTGGAGGACTTGACTAGCGAGAGAGTGCCAGTCAAGTTCGCGAAGCATATCCGTGCTCGCACTAGCAGACCCGGATGCATCTTCTTAGCTGAAGTGGAGAAGAGCCCGACCGCAGCCAAGGCCTACAACATTGACGAGGTCTTGCTCATGCCAGGCGTCGTCATAGAGGCCTGGAGGGGCAAGAAAGGACCCTCTCAATGCCACCGCTGCCAAGGCTTTCGCCACAGTTCTCAGAACTGTTACAGGCGCCTAGCCTGTGTGCGATGCGGTGGTGAGCACCAGGCGCACAACTGCCCTCGACCAAAAGAGGAGCCACCCACGTGCGCCAACTGCCAAGGCCCGCATCCAGGATGCAGTGTGGCGTGCCTAATCTACAAGCGGGAAGCCCGCAACAAGAAGGCGGGACTCATGCCGAGGACTGGCCCGCCCAAGGTCATCGACCAACCAAACGTGGTCGTCGACTCGGCACCCACCACGCTGATGGCCGAAGTGAACCCGGGGTCAAGCTCCACAAAACAGAGGAGAAGGCACCGGAAAAAGAAGCCGGTCCAAGAAAAGCCACCCACACCTGCGTCGGCACCCAAAAACAGCAGCCCACCCGCCAAGGACCCGGAGAGGGACCAACTCGCCGCCATACTCATGCTGTTAGCACAGCGTGTTAAGGCAGGCGAGATAAACACAACAGGACTGCTGCAAACACTCTCCACCAATGGATAAGCCGCTCAGGGTGGTTCATTGGAACGCGGAGACACTGAAATCCAAGATAGGCCTACTACGCCTATTTCTCAAAGAACAGCGGGTCGATATTATGCTGATAAGCGAGACCCACCTGAAGGCCAACAGGCCACTCAAGATCCCAGGGTACATTGTGCATCGCCAAGATGAGGTCTCGCCAAGAGGCGAAGCATATCGTGGACTCGCTATCCTAGTGAAGAGGACAGTAGTGCATCAACCCGTCGAACCGAAGAGACTCGATACCATGTATGCGCTTGGTATCGATGTCCAAATCGGCAGGCGGGAAATGCGCCTCTACGCGGCCTATCGAGCTCCGAATCAGAAAGCCCGCGTCGATGAACTTCGGAGCCTTCTCCAACATACGACACCGACCATAATCGCGGGAGACCTGAACGCAAACCACGAAGCATGGCACAACACCACCAGCAACACAATGGGAAATCTCCTTATGCAAGACTCCAGTATGCATAGCTATGAAATCGCTGGCCCCAGAGAACCCACTAGATTGGACCCAGCGGGCCATAGTGATAGCGTACTGGACATCATAGTGTTCAAAGGACTAAGAGCACCTCCAGTACAGGAAGTGCTCGAGGACCTACCATCGGACCACAGGCCGGTGCTACTCGTGTTCAGGGAGCCCTCGGCTACGGTCGGCCCACCGAAGCCCACAGTCCACACAGACTGGAGGGCTTACCAAGAATCCCTAGCGGGTTACAGCCGCCCTACGGTTGTAAAAACGCCAGTGGAAGTCGATGAAGCCGCCGAAGAAATCACCGGAGCTATCCAAGCCGCACTTGATAGACCGCCGCGAGCGACAGAACCCTCAGCCCGCTCGGCTCCGTAAAATGCTCGAGGAGAAGCAAGAGGCTAAGAAGCTCTGGCAGAGAACTCGGCACCCCCGAGACAAGACCCGATACAACCGCCTTACCAACTCGTTCAAGGCCACTCTTTGGGAGCACAGAGGTGACGCATGGGAGAACTTTCTCATAGATATCGAGGACGAACAGCCCTCTGTACACCGACTCTGCAGGCAACTGACTGCAGAACCAAACCCCACGCGCCCCCTGTTCGTTGAGAACGGGCAAATACGTACGTCAAGTACCTGGGAATCACCATCGACAGATCACTATCGATGAATCACCACGTCGAGACCATCACAGCGAAGGCCAGAGCTGCGCGGACGAAGCTGCGTCCCCTGTTATCCACCAGAGTACCAGTAAGTGCCAAACTAGGCATTTACAAAACATATATCAGGTCGCGCCTCACCTACGGTAGGCCGGCCTGGTACAACTTGATAGCAGGGGCATCGCGCCAACGTTAGCAGGCTCTAGAGAACAGCTGCCTTCGCATGGTGGTCGACGCCCCCAGGTACCTCAGGAATGCAACAATCCACCAAGACCTCAAGTGGGAACCTATAAAGGAGTTTGTGAGCAGACTCGCCACGGGAATGTTTGTGCGGGCTGACCACTTGAAACTTCCCCACCTGGTAGTTATTGCTCCGCTCCCACATCCAGACGATACAACACTCATCCGGAGGCGACTCAAACGCCCCGCTCGGGAGGTCATATCAGTTCCCTCGAGCGGGGCATTGACTTCGCCATCGGATGCAGATAGCCAACCACCGACCTCTCGCAGGCGGCTCGCTGGACCCCTCTTCGGAGGAGCGATCAGCGAGCAAACCTCGAGGTCGGTGAGCTAACTCCAATGACCGGCTCACAGTGGTGAGCTGCGAGGAAAACCACTATAAGGAGCCCAGAGCTTCAAATAGTCTCCCCATCCCCCTCAACAGGGGTGAGATGATACCAGATGTGTTACAAGTTCCGATGGCCTCGTCGTTCAAGGAGGCAACATCTCAAGGATTCGTATTGTTATTGATTATCTATTTCCATCAACTGTTATTATTGTGCAAATATAGTGTGAACTTTGATTAACCTATTGGTTTAAGTTTTGTTCCTTGTATATATTTCAATTACAAAGTTTTTAGTTGTGATAAATAAAGAGCGTCACTTCGTGACGTCTAATATATTTTTTTAATACCTTCGCTTCTAATTCCTAACAATACAGTATTCTTTAATTTAGAAAATTAGATTAGATTAGAATATTCTTTATTGTACACTATAGGAATTACAGTAGATCTTAATTAAATATTAACGTATTGTACAATGGGCGGTCTTATCGCAAAAAAGCGATCTCTACCAGCAACCTTAGGATGGGTTTATCGTCAACAGCGAGATATGTTGTAAACCTCAGCTACCCACTCTGGGTAGCTGAGGTTTACAACATACGAGTATATCATAATAATTTTATATAACTAAATAAATTTCCATATTTGAATGAATGCGAATACACGTATAATATATATAATAATACATGCACACATACATCTAATATTATTATTATCTAATCTAATATTAATACCATGATATGTTACATATAAAATTTACCAAGTATACAATAAAATGAAAGCAGTGTGACAGCTAGTTAATTACATTATTCTGAATTTAAAAAGTGGCTCTTAACCATTGTTTTAAAGGTTTGTTTGATTTGGGCGTTTCTTATGTAGAGAGGCAGTGCATTCCATAGCCGTGTTGCAACGACAGTGAAGGATTTATCAACAAATGTTGTGGAATGCAAGGTCATTTTTATCTCTAGGTTTTCTGAATATCTTAAGAATCTAATATGTAAATCATGAAGGAACTCAAAGCTTCCCTTAAGATAGGTAGGTGCTTAATTATTAAACAATATATTATTCAATAAAGACAGGATCCACTCGAGTTTTTTACGAAATTCTGAAACGTGATCCTGCTTGCGCAAACCAAATATGAATCTTATGCAAACATTTACACCACAAAAAATTTATATATCTCCAATTTCCAGTTAGATTACTGTTACGAATCTTATCATCAAGCTACCTACAGAGAATAGAGACAACTACAGACAACTTTTAATTTCTTTAAGTACTCTCTTTATTTTCTGCTTACTGGGGCATAATATTTGCTTATATTAGGTGGAAAATTGTCACTTTCACTTGCCATACTTACTTTCAGATAGTTTAATCGCTTGTCGTATCACTTATAATGTATCATGCCCTTTCATTTGATGCCCCACTCGGGTATATTTGAAAACATTCGATTTTTCCTCCCTTCCTTCACCCCCCAAATCTTGTAAACAACTGAACCGATTACGATGAAATATAGCTAAGAACATTCTCGATTAAATAGCCTTTTAAACAAGAATACTGCATTAAAATCGGTATAGTTGTTTGGGAGCTACAGTACCACAGACACACAAACATACGAACACACCAACAGAGACTTCAAAATTATAGGACCCATCTTGTTGCGTCGGGGGTTAGAAATATATTATTCAGGACTGCATTGATTAATTTAAAAAAAATATATATTCCTGAATTGAATAATAAACATCTTTAGGAAATAATTACTTTATTTTTAGTTTAACATTGTTGTTATACAATAATAAATAATTGTTAAAAGAACTAAAAAATATACTTATGTAACTAACTGAACTAACATGTAGAAAATAATTTGCTATAAGTTCAAAAAAAGAAGTGATTATGAGAAAAAAAATATAGTAAAAAAGCGAGGATTGTTTAGATGGAAAAGGACGGAAAGATTGGTAGAACTTGCACTTTCAACCTAACTCCTAATTCCAGCCTCACATCGTACGAAACTTTTTGGTTTATTTAACGGTCTTTTCTAACGATATGTTCATAAATATTTTCAGATTCTCCATATAGGACTCACATAAACCGAGCAATTTTAAAATTGAAAGAGAAAACAAGATTAGATGAAATAAAAGACAAATGGTGGAACAAGAAATATGGAGCTCACGATTGCGAGGTAAGACAACATAAACATTACCTATACCATAAAAATGGACATATATACCCTACATCGTATACATCGTGATTAAATTATTATTAATGGGCTAAGTTTTTTCTCCTGTATTATCATAAATATATATATATACATGCTTATAATATCAATTCTTCTTACGATGTCTCGTAAAAAAAAAACATACAAATGCCACGCTTTATCAAAATTTTTAATCTTTCGGTAAAGATGTAAAATCTTAGTCACTCATCGTCACACACTCATAAATTTAATATCTTGCATTACAATAATATTTCAGCTAACAATTTAATAAGTAGTTTTTACAAACATTTATTTCACTTGTACTGTTCATTTGTCATCGCGGATTACATTTTTTTGTTTTTTCAACCTTCAGAAAATGGGTAACAAATTAAAGGGCTTTAGGAGTAGACAGCGATAGTTTGTAACATCGTCCTAAATACAATGTGGCCACCGCTCCAATATGGCGAATTACATTTTTTAAAAGATACATTTATATACGTCTTTAGTACTATCTATAATGACGAATTAGTTAAAGAGTGTTATTTATACTTAGCAGATACTAATTATGCATAATGAATTAATGAAGGTTAATAGGATTATTACTGGGTATATCATACCAACATTAACCATTGGTCATTCGATCGCCATTTTAATTCTTTTCAATAACGCTTTTAGGATAAAGTAGATGCCAATGATACGGAAGGCGATCTTGAAATGGAAAATTTGGTTGGAGCATTCGTAGTATTAATCGCAGGCCTGGTATTCGCGCTCTTGATAACTGCGGCTGAATTCATGAACGAGGTTCGCAACATCGTCGTCCGTGAAGAGGTTTGTTAGATTGGTATCATCGTCAGTCCCCTATACTCACAATCCAAAATTATATATTAATATTACCCTAGGATTAATGCAAAAGGCCATAAGTTAATCTGGGAATTGAAGGAGATTCATACACTAACTGAGCTACTGCAAACAGACAAAGGCAGAGACGCGCAAACATACATACATACATAATATCACGCCTCTTTCCCATTGGGGAGGCTTCCTTCCATATGCTACGATTCTAACATACCTTTCTCGCTTCTTCAACTTTCATTCCGTTCCGCATACAGGCTCGATGGTTAGAGTTACTTTTGATCTGGCCTTTGTTTAGATTGTCTTGAACTGGCTTCAAGATCGTTCGCCTAGGTGTTCCTCTTTCGACAACTCCATTTACATCTGCCATGTAAAAACCTTTTGTCAATCTTCTTTCACTAAATTTTTTCATATTCAGCGTACTATTTTAGTCACGACATCCTCTTTTACACCACACTGCTCCCTAATCACACTATTCCTAACTCTGTCACTCAATTTAACATCAGCTATACTCCTCAATACTCTTATTTCTAGCGCATTAATTCTAAAATGTTTCTTCTGCATACCCAACTTTCGCTACCATACATAAGCGTTGGCACCAACACATATCTATGCACAGCCACGCGAGCCTTTATTGAGACTCTGTGGTTGGTCTTAAAAGTATGGAATGCGCCATCGATCGCATTACCCGCACTCACACTATATGAATTCATTCACTTGTTCCACTTTTTTCCCACATATTATAATTTCACAATGCCTTCTATTTTCATCTCTTTCAAAAACCATAGTTTTCGTCTTGCTTACAATAATTTTCATAGCCTTTATCAGTGTAGGAGCCGTTCACAATGACACAAGCACAAATCCACAAATACGCAGTGAACTTTTTGACTCTTCGCCAAAAACTTTTTGGTCATGCCTCGCAAGGAGAAAACCTGGTCCCTACATTCCATTCCTTTCATCAGTTTCATTCATTACCCTTTCAATTAATACCTTTGAGAGAAGAGAAGCGCATAGTATCATTTATTTATTTATTGGATATGGCAGTAGTAAGCCAAATTCTTGTGATTTTTTTATGGTCTACTTTTACTGTTAAATAACCAACAAACCAATGAATAATGCGCCCTTAGATTCTTTTATCCGCCACTGATTGATTTTCGCATTCAAATTCAACTAATTTATATAAATGAAATGCTACATTGTGTTGCAGGTTTTGTAAATGGAAGAGGCCCATTTCACATTGATTAAAATGACTTATCCACAACATATTATTATGACATACATGCCACCATATTATTTTTGTACATCTGCATGTACAAAAATAATAACTCTTGACTTCTGTAGGCTAATTTTACACTATAATATTTATTTGCAGGTCACCCATAAAGAGGTTTTCATCAAGGAATTAAAAGCATCATTGAACTTTTTCAAACTCCAGAAACCGGTGCTTCGCAACCCAAGCCGGGCAGCGTCTGTCGCCTCGTTCGACAGTGACGATCACCGTCATCAAAAACGAACGATTAATGCTATCGATAACTTTTTAGATAGTGAAAAAATCATTCGTTGATAATATTAATGAGGGATAATTATGATAAATGATTGTATAAAATTCATATTAAACATAAAGTCATCACTTCAATAACATCTTTATCTGTAAATTAATTTTAATCTATTCTGACATTCAAATAACTATTTAAACACATTTTACTACTGGTTTTACTAGTCGAAATTCGTTACATTGGAAAACCTAAGGCTGACAGGACATTCTATGGGTGGATGAAATTTATTTATACTATATAATTATGTATTTAGTGTTATATAAGTATGCTTGTCAGGAGTCTGGTTACCATAGTACAAGATCTGATTAAATTGAGATCACGACCGGACGGCCGTGTGTGGAGATCTCTGAACAATTTTTTTATTGTTATAATATACTAATTAAAAACTATAAATCTTACCAACTAATATATTTCATACTAAAATATAATTATGTACACGATTGCAATAACCTAACGCATTTAGGAAGGGTTGTATTAACTTCTAACCAGATATTATTAAACGACTTCGAAAACGTTTTGTGTTCTACTGGTTGTATTTTTCAAATCTTCTTTAGTTTAATATTATCTATTACATAGAATGTTGTTTAATGATTTAAGTTCGTTTCGCTGAGTTATATTCTATATTCTGATTGAAGATTAGTTAATTCATGATGTGTGTACGTATGTATAATCCGATAATACATATTTTTTTCTGACTAACTTTAATTTTTTGTCTTTGTCCTTGCCGGTCCTTTTCCCTTCCACTTTTGCTTTATTATTTCTTTCACACAAATGACTGCATAATATGACTAGAGGTCCTCTACACCCAATTTTTGAGAAATTAGCTGCATTGGGGAATATCTAAGCTTATGACTAAATTTGTACCAACCCGCCCTTTACATTGTTTTTAACAGAATCTTTTTAGACACATACACAAATACATATATACATACACCTGCATTCCTGAAGGTTTTGGCAAATGTGTTTGGTTTGGTCCCACTTACTGAATAGGGGGTAAGCCTAATACTGTCAAGCGGGCACTTTACGAACTAGGGGTGGGAAAATCGGGCGTTTTTACAATCACAGACACTTACGTGCTTTTGTTCACTGTTACATAGGGAAAGAAGAAAAGGCAAGGAAAGGAAGGAGATATTTCTTATAGGGGTGGATCGAAGAATGTAAGATATAACAGGATTGGGGTAGCGTGCCTGTAACTCAAACTGGCTCATGCCAGTAAGCCAGAGCCCTCTAAAGTCGAATTTATAAAACTGTACACCGGGACTTTGAAAATGGAACACTTGTTTTTATTACAGAAAATACATATTTATGTAGTATAAATAGCATGCAGTTGCAATTAGGTTTGTGTAAAGAAAAAACAACAATGATAAAAGTTATGACCGTTTTAATTTCCAGGTATTATCCCGTTTCACATAAATTCAGTTGGAATGTGTATTTTAAATGTAACATATTTTATTTTGTTTTTACAATTATGCAATTCGCTACTGAGAAAATCGATTAAAACTAACTTTACAAAAACGTTGCAAATTATTTTATTTATTTTCTAGAATTCAATTCATTTTTTCAACTAATTTCAAGCAGAATTTTGAAAACATATTTTAATACGGTACGCATCAAAATAAATATAAAAAAATGAAGACACAAATTAAACTGTGCACTCACATGTACCCTAGAAAAGAATATATTTTGTCGCACACTAACAAAAAGTCCAGTTAGAGAGCTTCCTAGCCGCCAGTTCGAGTTATAGGTATGCGACCCTGATTTGCTTGAGTTATTGCTTATACTCCCCAATCCATCTGGACAAGCTATTTCACTTTCGTTGCCTTTCTATCCTCCCTTTCCTGTTAAGATACTCAAAATTCCATCTATGACAGCAAAACCCTTGCCCCCCTTGGGGATACAGGCGAGAGTATATGCATGTATGAAACAAAAAGTAACACAAAATATAGTAACATCAATCTTTGGATGGATCAAGTTTAAAAGGAGTAAAAACCTACTGGACGAACACGACTTACTGGGGACGTTAACTTCATCATTTATTTTTATTGCGTCTTAAACAAATATAATTGTAGACAAAATTATTTAGATTTGCAAGGAAATAAACTAAACGCATACTAATGTCAAGAAAATGTGACCATTTTTAAAAATCAAATTCGTACGGATACACGCACAAAAAAATAGCAATTGTAACTGAGCATTTGATTTGGTAGTTAATTACAAAATAATTATTTTCTTAAAGCGGTTTTTCCGAAATGACTTAAAACTAAAAGTATATTTAAACTAGTGTTGAGTTTTCTTCACTACATATATGATAAGTGCACGTATAATGTGAGCACTACTTATGCACTTTTTTCGTTCCCGAGCTACGGAATCGTCTTTTACCCTTGATTACTTTACCTGATACGTTTTACTATAAACGGTAAACAGAAGCACCTTACCCGAAACTAAGCACAAGCTAGGTCCCTAATACGGATTCAAGAACACGAATTACCATACTTCGATATATTTTTAATCAACATCATTTTCAGCTTATATTAGAAAAACAAAAATATAAATAATACACTCATTTTGTTTTCAGAAAATAAGTTATAAATATTTTTTGGTTATTGTCTGACCACTGACCCCGAAAAGGTTATGCACTAAGTGAGAGTGGCAGTGTATCTGTAGGCATTTTGTTAACGCAACTGCAGCTGCATTGCGTGCCGAATACAAATGTAAATAGCCGGTAACGCCACCGATACTCATTAAACGCTCCAATGATACCGTAATCTTGTCTGTTGAAAACTTGATAAAGCGTATTTACAATGTAATAAGTTGCAAAAAGTCGATAAGCATTGGCGAGCAAACATAAGTACAAAATATTTCAGTAAATCATATAAAAATTCATACGTATTTTAATTTATTTTTTCTAAATGTAGTTATGCCATCATTTCAGAAAAAAGGAGAATTATACAAATCTAAGATAATATCTTGTTTTAAAAGTTAAGATGCTGAATTTTGATGTACAGACGCACACATTTTATTGTCCTTAGCAATTATCAACTGTCGGAAATTCAAAACGAAATTTTTAAATTATAAAAAAAAACTAAAACTACAGATTTTTTTACGATTTCATATCGAATGATTAAAATCTATCTAAGACCTGTTAAAGCTCTTATCAACAGCTGATATATTCAATCAAACAACAACAATAAAAAAAAAAAATTCGGTGACAACTTATCCTATCTAGTACTTTTAACAGTTTGCCAGTGAGACTATTTGAAAACGACCTAAAATAAAAAATTTCTATACTGCTATTATAAATGCAAAACTAACGCTATCTTTTTAATCTATCTGCTAACTTTGGACGGCTAAACGGCTGAACCAATTTTGATAAAATATTGTATATGAATATCTCGAACCCTGGTGAAGGACATCTTCTATATAGGCTACTTTTCATCGACATACCACGGTGAAGCTGAAGGTGGAAGCTAGTCATATTATAAATCGAAAAAGGATGGCCAACTTGGAATTTTCATTTAAGTTGCCAAATTCATTAATCATTTGACAAACACAAGAAGCAAACACCTATTGTACACTGATAATCAAAGATTTATTCTGTCATATTAATCTTTGATTATCAGATTTCGTATTTCACTTAATTTCCTACATCAGTAGATTAGATTTCAATTTTCTCACTGATCTCAACTTGCAATTTTCTATAGAAAGTTGAGTTCTTTTGTGTATTGCCTTAAGTTGATGAACAAAGATTTTGTACTTTAATCACTTTGTGATGGAAATTGTTTAGACGTTATTTGATGGTCTTTAACGACGTTTAAGAGATGCGGGCATTATTTCTACTGGAATACTGGTCGGGTCAAAGTAATTTAACTTTGAATTAAAGAGTTATTGGGGAATTTGTAGTAATTTGTAATTAATGTATTTAATTCAGAACGAGACAAACCCAAACTATAAAAAATCTTGGATGGTTATCAAGGACTTCCCAAAAATTGTTGGCGTCCACGTACATGGGTCTTTCTGACCTTTTTTTTTACGTGTGGAAACCTTCACAGGCCGTCGCCCCACCAGGTGGTTTCAGTGGGGCGGTGTGTCGGAATTGCTCCGACTAAAACCACGAGGTGTGCCGTATTGCGCCTGAAGTGGGAGAAGTCCGGGAACAACTTAGGTAAGACATCCGGACCCCTCCTAGCGCCTTCCCGCAAAGACGCGGGTACCACCTTCGTGTATCTCTCAATTAGGCGGCGTTCAGACACACGCAGACGTCGCCTCCTCGCAGCTGGCCATTACAGCGGGCGGAAGGGAAAACCCGTCCCAGCCACTCTCAGGGCGGCATGCAGTTCGCCGGCGGCGAATTGGGTCCCAGTGTAGGCTTTCCTCCCGGGCCCGTTCCGTCACCTCCATCTGCCATGACGTCCTCCAGAAAGATGCGACCGCGGTAAAATATCTGTCACTGACGGCCACGGAGCGTACGACGGCCGGCAGCGACAGATCCTTTCCGATGACTGCAGTAAGGTCCCGAAGCTGCGTTACCCAAGCAGGGCAAACTGCAAGTGTGTGGTGGGCCGAGTCCTCACTGCAGTCTCAGTGGTGGCAGGCGGGACTCAATTCCCTCCTGGCAACGGTCCTTCAGACCTGCGTCAGGCAGCCAGATTAACCAGTTAACCTTTTGCATTTGAGTAAAGTTACCAAACGGCCAGGGGCATGTAAACACAAATTACACAACTGTTATCGGAAATGTGTATGACTACCGATGGTAAACAGTCATTATGGTTGTTTACCAAGAGACTGGCTTCGTGTATAAATTTAAAAAAATACATTTAAGAAGAATAGCTTAGATAATAAGACAAACATTTTACATAGGATTTTTACAGAACCAATGTCGGCGTGGTACTAAGTAATGCAAATTACATTACTTATTGTAACCTGTAATGTTCACGAAAACATAAAGTCATTATCTTAACCTAACAGTATTTAAAACTTAGTGAAGCCACCATTTAGACAATCAAAAATATTGATATTGTATCAATATTTTTATTATCTAGGTAGACATGTGTACATATATTGAAAAACATAATATAAATAATCCATTTCCTTGTTATCAAATAAAATAAATAATCTGTAAAGAAAACACAGTTACGTATACCATAATATTACTTCTAGTGGCGTAACACGTAAGGTGAACCAATTTTCTCGTGTATCTTCTATTATGCTTCCTACTGTTCACAATACTCAACTGCCACTGCATCCTGGGTATGGACATTTGCCGGGACCTCAATCCGCGTAATTACATCGAGAGCGTCGCTAAGGCGGCCTCGCGGAAGCTTGGTATATTGAACAAGGTGAGACGGTTCTTCTCGCCCCAGCATCTATCTTTTATACAATACTCAGGTTCGCTCCTGCGTGGAGTACTGCTTTCATTTTTGGGACGGCTATGCGCAGTATTTGCTTGACGCTCTCGATCGGGTGCAGAGGCGTGCAGTTCGCATTATTGACAGTCCTGAGATCACCGAGTCCCTCGAGCCTATGTAGTTGCGAAGAGATGTCGCCTCTATGGCAGTCCGCTATCGCCTACATCACGGAGAGTGTTCTGACGAGCTCTTCCAATTGGTCCCACCTTCTCCCTTCCTCTACACGACAACACGTGCTGGCCTGAGGAGTCACCGTTTGAGAGTGGAAAATATACGATCTCGAACTAAACGGTTCGGCTATTCCTTTCTGTGCCGATTGGTTAAAGCCTGGAACTCACTACCAGCGCACGTGTTTCCCTCCCACTTTGATCCCGGGTCTTTTAAGCGGGCGTGAAAAAGCATGCTACATTGACTACACTTCAAATTAGGATGGTAAACACCACTCTTAGACTCCACCCGTTGCTTTCCATCAGGCAGAGTGGAGTCATTATGGTAGGCTTATATAAAAAAAAAAATATATATATATATATTGTCGGCAATATTACGGAGTCTATAAATTTTCCCAATAGATGTCTACGGAGTTTCCCTGATTTGCATTTATTGGTAGCCCTGCATCAAACGAATTGCTGAAAGGTTTTTGGAATTAAAAAATTTAAAACCCCTTTTCTGAGTTGATCAAAAACTTCCGGCAGATTGCACGTTCTAGCTAGAACACAGCTTGGAGTGTCAGTAATGCACGCGACACCAGATCGGAAATGAGGGAACTGTCGGAAGCCCGCACTACCATTACTGACTACTACTTCAGAGGACACACTAAATATCTCGACAGCTGCCATAATGTACAATCCATTGATGTGTTGGTTTCTATCACTGACTGTGGTAGTGTACAAAAGAGGCCAAGGTATGCGGTGCCAATGTATTGGGTAATCGAGTCGGAGTGGCATGTCTCCTACGCAGTAATCAATTGTAACGAAAGAACGCCAAATCTGTGCGAGGTTCAGTGGCGCGAGAGCCACATAGTGAAATGGCCGTGTCTTTGTACGGTGTGCTCGCGCTTGCCGTCACAGCACTTGGAGCATCGATACGTGAGTTTTATATTTTCATAACATGGGATACTTAGTTCGTTAGTGTTTTTAATATTAGAAAGAATAATAGTTATTTAATTCACATAGAAGACAGGCTATATTATAATAACCCATATGTAGCAAGTGCAAAATAAGTATGAAAGACTGTTTTCAGTGGTTAAAATATCATAATTAATTGAATACAAGGTGAACCTTTTTAATCATTTGTATACAATCAGCTGTAGGAAAAATAATAGTATACCTTTAATTGTTTATTGTTTCATGTAATTCGAATTATCGAAAATGTTACATAAAATTTTTCATAACAAATAAAAAGTAATGAGACTATTCCTTTTTGTTATTATTAATTATAATAATAAGAATTAACAAGTATATATACATCAAAATTACAAATATAAACAATACTATACAACAAAAAAAAATATATTGATTTTATTTTGAATTCAAACTAAAAATATTTTTTATAGAATTTAAACCACCAGAGCTGAATAAAAACGTGAAGTCATTGTACCTATATCAATAATATGTGGTAATTACTGAATTAACAACCGTTAATTGTTTACATTGTACTGTATTAATTGTTTGGTCGTAATTTATATCGGGGAAGTTTTCGACAAGTACATTTAAAAATTAAATAGTTCCTTCATATTTTCACTCTTTTTATTTAACCCACAGGGTCTCCAAATACCTGTTTAAGGTAGTAATTTAGAGGTTTGACTCTTTCAGCAAACACCATTGGTTATCGGCTCTCCAGAATACCACGGTTAAAAGTAAAAAGAATACTTGTTCCTAAAAATCATTTCGTCAAATGAAATGCCACCTCTAAGAACTAACTTATTGTCTTCAAGTTAATAATTAATTAATTATTTAACTTTAAAAGGACATGGTAATAATAATATACATATCTCTTTATTGTACACCAGTACGATTGAAATAGAAGAGTTAAATAAGTAACAATAGTGGTTTATACAATAATATAATACCTAATCATCAGAATATTTAAAGTGTACAAACTAACCACTAAATATTTGAGTGCTAAACAAACTCCTGTGCAGTTACAGACAATAAACAAAATATTTTACTTCTACATAACACGACATTCGGTCATTTCCTCCCTTACTCACGTTATAATATTGATTAAATTCATGTAACAATATACATAGTAGCTTTAATATACAGTATTGTTATCGCAGTACCCTACAATTTTTAGCATTTATCAGTATAATCGCATTTAATTTAAAACATACCTATTTAACAACGAAGTGCCTTTAACTTACAAGACTTGTTTACACGCGACGCTGTTCTACTTAACCATTTTAGTTTAATCCTTTTGGGTTTTGAAAACGCTCCAGAGAACGCACTCGGTGCCACAAGATCGATGTCTTTTTCAGCTCCATATTGATCATCGGAACATCGCAACGAGGTCTAATCAGCATGATGTTCGTTACCAGAACCTTTTAACTGTTAAGCAGCTGACAGCTTAGAACTTCTGGAAATTAACTAGAAAGGATTTCGATTTCACAGTACTACCGGTCACCTTCGGTTTGTCAAAGATTAATAATGTCAAGTGTTGGTAGTGCGTCTTGCCAGAATGCTCAAGAACCTATGATGAACCTACAAATTATATATTGTATATAATATTGCCTTCTTAAAACCTACCTAGTTTTTAACAAAGCAATATCTGTAATCATAACGTTCATTCCTGAGACTATCCAACTCGGTAGTTATAAACGGAACAGTCCAATAGCTACTGTAATAAACGGAACATATAAAAAGGTTAGAAGAGCGCTAAATTTTGTATGAAATAAAAAAAAAATGTCTACTCTTTTTAAATGTTATTTATAAGTATTTTAATCACAACGAACTAGTGAACTTTCACCAATGTGATAATGTCGACGCTCGCTTTGCCGATCAGGTATTTAAATATTAATAAAGTTGCAAAAAAATACGTTGCTTTTTTCTATGAAGAGCAAACGACAGTTTTAATAGTTGTTGTCTTCCGTGTTATTTGAGAGATTACGAAGACAAGCAAAGTGAATTCCGCCTTTCTTCTATTTCGTCCTTCAACCCAGTAGTATGTAGCGGTTTAGAGGACTGGGCAAATAGCAACAAAAGTTGGACAGTGTTGACCTAGAGTTTAGTAGATCTATAACGATATATACATTGTGTCTTCCTCAAATAATAGAATAAAAGCAGGTAGATGATCACAAAACATATTAACTAAAACATCGTTATGAGCCCATATTGTGACAGCTGCCTAGGCTCACACACAAAGATAACCAAGTATTAGAACAATTGTTTGTGAGGGAACAAAGCTACAGAGATGCATTTAATACACATGAAAATCATCACATGTTATATTACCAACGCTCAAATTCAGCAATGTCTCAGTATTGCTAGAAATGGCAAACTCTAATTAGTTCGCTGAGAGGGTAGGTGATGGTTTAGTATCGGTGGTCGTAGGTGCTCTAATGTTACATTTCTTGAATAATTACTGTAAAACTTTTCGAAATCATCAAAAAATCAGTAAAAATCAATAGCCTTACTCGTACTTATTACTATTTCTTTTATTTCACTTAAACAAATTGCATTTTGAAATATATACCAAAAAACATTAAAAAATATTAAAAATAGTGTTTAAGCGGTATCGGGATTAGGCTACCCTTGGTTAGGGATCCAGAGTCAGTAACCTCCTCACAATACGTGCCGTATCAAGAAGGACTGCCTTTTCCATTAGGTCTTTTACCCAGCTGCCTAACGCGAGCATCTGGAGGTATTGGTCGAGGCTCTTAGCAATCAAACCATGGGCTAATATAACTATCGGCACAATGGTAGCTGAAACCACATCCCACATGTTGACAACCTAATAGTCCAAATCCAAGTATTTAATCTTTTTACCTTTATGAGATTGTAGTCATGGGGAAGGGTAGTTCCTGTATAATTTTGCACGACCATTTTCAGGAACTGGATCAGGCACATACTCGTACCTCTAGTACGGTAATTAGACAGTCACAAAGTTATATCTAAGAGCAATTTCTTGATGGACTAAACTGCTCACTTGATTATATCTATGTAACTCTAATACTCGCCTGAGAGTTTTTCCAGTACGATGACATGCCCGACAAATGTTAATTACGCCATCCTTCAGGATATGTCTCCGATCGTTGATCGCCATAACAGCTTCATCCATAATTGCACTGATAAAACCTGTTTCTCCGAAGAGATCACCAAAACGTATCCAAGACACAGATGATAATAGATCTACATCGGGCCCGTTTAAGACCCGATTAAAATTAATTTAAATAAATTTATTACTATACATATAAATACATTGAATGGTATTCTACTCATTTGCGCATATGTATTTTTTAGCCTTATCACAACTTTACATTTGCGTTGTTGTACAATATTTTTTTGTATTATTGTCATTAATAAACAAAAATTGACAACAATGTATGTATTAGTGACTTACAAAGTAATTACCGATGAATTCCGTTTCATGTAAACATCTATGATATAAATAATAAGTCATCAAAAGATTCATGACTTTGTTTTTTTTTTTTTGTTATTAAGGGTTTAACATCGTTATTAATCCACTTATTATATTTATATCAAGTTAATAATCAGTTTAACATATGTATGATACTATTATCGCTTATTTTACATCGCTCAAAACTTGTTTATTCGTTAAAGTTCTAGTTTTAATGTTTTAATTATGACGTCATGTTTTAGAACTTAAATAATTACCAAAAGTGATAGAGCATCATACCTTTGGTTTAAAAAATGGCAGCCACTAAAGCGAATTTTTCGTTATCCAAAGTCGGTGCCATAACTATGAGTATTGTGGCACGAACCTTGTACTTATTAACATTATTCGGGGTTTAGATGGTATTAGTACATGTTCCATAAGATTAGTCCTTTGTCTAAACGCTTGCTAGCCACAGTCACAATATAAACAAGAGTTTCGGAAAGAAAAATTCAAGTAGAAAAATTATGAAAGTGAAATCGATCCAACTTAAATCTCGATAAATTAATTCTAGTATTTATTCCGTAATTAGTCATATCAAACCAACAGGACGCCACGTTTGCTGCTGGTTTGATATGGACGGATATATTTGATACGACGTGTTTACGGTCCCTCCTTTATACATATACGAGTATGTCTGATGTGTACATTTTTAATTATCTATTTTAATGGATGATAACCGCTTACCACCTTTTGTACTTTGCTTCTTTTCATATAAGATTTTTAAATTAAATAGTGCTATATAATTGAATATGAATATCTCAACGAACGTTCAACTTTATAAATCTACGTGATATTTATATGGTTTCTAATATACATACATTTTGTTTTTTTTTAAATGGTATGCAAGGTACGCATGTACGTGGACACACGCTGCAGAAAAGCAACGTTAAGTAAGACGATACTAATGACATAATTGCACAGTACACATGTGCGAGTAACAAAGCATATTTAATTGTGTGTTTAGTAAATCGCGCGCGTCTGCCACCTTAACGGATGCGACATCATTATGTAAGTTTATTTTATCTATGGCTGGACAAACGAGTTTACGCAACTGAACTTGCCGAGTCTATGGTAAAGAATTAAGGCTGTACAAGAAAAAAAATGAAGTAGGTACTTATGTATAGTACGCTTCTGAGTATGTATTGCAAATGCGAGCTATACAAGTATGAAGTTATACCTACATTTATATATAAATATAATGAATTAAAAAAAAACGCAGCTATTTTTTCTAATTGTGCCGGACCACGTTAAAAAAAAAACGCAACCAAGTTCAAAGCTGTATAATATTGTTTTTAATGAGCTCAATTGCGTGTGCAAATAAATTGTGTCAGGCCATCACTGACTTTATTTACGTGTTAACCCTACAGTGCATGATTTTACTTATCGGCTTCAAAAACATACATTAGCTTGCAAATATATTGTTATTTCTAGAAAAATAAATTATAATAAATCGTAACTCAATGGAACCTAAAACTTCATCATAATATTTATTCTCTTTTCTTTGGCTTGATAGGATGTGGGGTAGGGGGGACGAAGGAGGAAACAGGTGTTGTGTGACTCGTGCTGTTAGTCGTCTTGATTTAACATACTACTGCTTGACTGTGTGGATTACCTAGTCAAGCGTGAGCAAGCAGAAAAAGTGAGCATACCTATACGTTTTCTGTAGTACTTTAGGGCACTTCTCAACTTCTTCATCACCAAATCCTACCAACCAAACGTATTTTGAGGACAGTGAATGCATAGTGTGCCATATTTGTCATATCCAAAAATGTAGTGAATCTATATTTTATTTACCAATGACAATATATATAAATAATGAAAGATTTTATTTAAACATAAAAGTTTGATTTAGAAAACGAAATATTCACAAAACGAAAACGTTGCCATCAACGAGTTCGCAAACTTAATGTATCAAGGTCGATATTTGCTTTACTAATCAAAATCATATTCAATCATCAAAATTATTCATTCGCTCAATATTACACATTGATTACATAAATCCCTACTGAACTAACAATTTATTCACGCTGAACACTTTATAGGTCATTTCCACACGATATTGTTGCCATCGATACCTTAAGAAAAAATAAAGTAAAGTATACATTGGCAGTCCAGAAGTTATGTTTTTTTTATCTTTCAAGCAGCAACTATGCATCGTTTCGAGTTTCGCAACACATCAACACATTTTATTTCCAATTGTCCGCAGCTGCATTTGAAGAATTGCGTTGTTTAATATTCATATTACATTTTCAGTTTCACTCGTGCCGCGCAACACACAGCCGGTGTCCGAATCGCTCGTAAAACCGAGTCGTATTATACGGACTCTTAAACGTGTATGTACGTAAAGTACGGTTTCTCCGAACCGCACTTATGGTGACTGGTAGCACTATATATTGTACATAGCTTGACTGCTTCTTTGTAAATTACCAGATCAACTTGTAACCAGAGACATAGTACTAAACAATTTACAAATAGTGGAAACCCTTCTAGGGCTTACAATTTTATAAATTTCTATATAAATAGGGTTTTTACATGAATACTATTAGACATATTAATTAGTTTATAAAAAAGTGCAAGTAAAGAAATCCTAAACAAATTAGTAACCAATATGCAACATTGACACTCATAAGGCTACTATCGTGGCCAACTGGCAACATTTATAAGCCTAATCGTTTACGTTTAGTATCTATATCTTTGGTTTAAAACAAGAAATCTCAGGCAAAAGTGGAGGGTAACTAATGTAAAAATAATTGCATGCAAAATTTTGTTGTTACATTTATTTTATTTTTTTGTAATTGGTACTCATTTATTTTTCGACCATTTCTTTATTATTCTTTCTAGTGTAACTTTTCAGGTGGATAAGTCATAAAACTTTCGCCTGGTAAATAAATATTAACTTCAAGTACCATACATCCTATTGTCATTATAGTTGTAGCAAATGCATTTTTAGTTAATAAAGTCGTTAATAGCGATACGCTCAAGATAGATTCTAAACACGCACCGAAACCAACGTACGAAAACATGAAAGCTACCTAGTTTCACGTTTCTCTTTAATTTTTAATGATTTTTTGATTTAGGAACTTACATAACAACAAAAATATGCCTCCAAATGTGCAGTAAAGTTGAAAAACACCGTTGAAACTTGGTTACTTTCACTTTAGAGCTCTTTGTATCTTAAAGTTTTAGGGCAACAATGTCCTGATTTTAATAAGTTTGGAGCAGTTGTTAATTTTTGTTGTTGTACAGTTTTACATTACTTTAACAATTATTGTTATATACCTTGAATGATGATAAAATATTAGCCGTCAAATTGTTAGACTATAAAAGACAACATGCTTGTAAGTATATACATAAATTACATATGTATATGCTAACAAAACTTTAACTAAAACATTTGCTCGATTCGATCAAACTTTGCAGAATCAATACAATCACAAACATATCTCATGCATTTTTTTCCATTTCTTCCAATAAAGACTGGAGAGTAAGATTAAAAATAAATAAATATAAATTTATTTTTAATAAATTTCTAGAGGTAAAAAAAGGTAGACACTCGCGGGCATTACCATTCGGTTCCCTCGTATAATCGTGTACTACTTCAGAGAGAAATGGAATAGTGTTCTCAAAAATATCAGAGTCAATTGGTGTTAGAGAAAGAGATGCTTTGTCATGTTATACTGATCAACACTGAATAACATACAAAAAAAAGCTATTTAACTAAGTAGCAACTTAAAAGTACACGTTCGTAGTTGTGTCACGGCAGTGGCACGGTTAGTTAAGAAATATATACTGGTACGTAATCGGATTGAAATTCTTTTTGTTTAGTCAAGGATTCAAGAGAATGATTTTCCTTTTTGAACTGACTAGTTTATACAGGATCCAAAACTATAACAAAACCACTAAAGATTTTACTCTGTACCTTCCAGCGATCGAGAAGCACAATGTGTTAGAGAGGTCATCGTGCGGCCGAGTATGGGTGACGATACATTCACCTGAAATTAAGTTATCAAATACACGCCATATAGTGGACGCCATAGAATTGAATTGGGAATTTGTTGGATGCTCAAATGTACCAAAACAGGTAAGTGTTTTACACTTATTTCTACAATAATATAGAAGTGAAAATTAAAAGTTTTAAAGGCATTTTACAAAAACGATCATAACAAACCGCTATGTGACAATCACACGTCCAACATGGATAAGATAGTTCTTTTCATTTATATGTATAGGTATTTAGATAAGCACACTTGCATTGTTTAAATTCTCATAGTTCAAATTCTCACGCAACTAACAAAAGTTCTCACGGTGCCTCAGTTTTGTGGTGTTTTATTTTTATGCCTTCTGCTATTATGAATTGAGACAATAGGAACTCAGTAACGGCATGACTTATTATCTAACTGCCCTAGAATTTAAATTCCATATAGTGTTCCATTGCACATTCTATACTAATTAATCCATGCACTCAACCAACACGTAATTAAGTTTACAATGAATTAGTTCGTCTTTCGTCACAGCTTAACTTTTATAAAGATCTGTATAAATACTTGCCGTTCCATTAATTACAAACAAAAATCGTAATTTTTTGTGTCTTTTGTTCTGTTTTTGTTTTAAGTTTTTGCCAGAATCAGCCGGCTAGCAAAACTAGTTATCGATTCAAATATATTCATCAAATATATACATTGTTTATTGCAATTTAGGACGTGGCTTCTGTTCCTATATTTTTATTGATATTACATAAAGCGTACAGCTACATGCAACTATACCGCCTTAAACACGTAACTAAAGATTTAAAAAAAAACAAGGAAAGTTGCATTCACACACAACATGCTTACAAATGCATAGACAACATCAATAAAAATATAATAATTATGTTTGATAGTATCTGTTCCATAGCAATCCAATAAAAATCAAAGAATAAGAGTTAAGTGATAATAACCGCTTTACTCTTATTAATCAGGATAATAAGAAATAACGTATTATCTAGCATCTAAACAACGATGACCAACTAGTAAAGAATGCATTTTCAAGATTTTATCTCGAGGTCTAGGATTCAGCGAAGCACAGTGTACCTGCTGAAAAACTCTTATAGGTATAATTTGTGTGTGAAAAACATGATTACGAGGGTCCTATACTATATATGTATATGGTTCTATATAGTCTACACATTGATGAAAGAAACATATTTCGTGCCGTTTAAAGTAATTTAAGTCTTACGTATGGTAACAAAGACAACGGTTGCCCACCATCCTTCCCTATTAGCAATAAGGCTTACGCTCATTACGTCGTGCAATCCCTGGCAGTAGTGCATTCGCGCAAAACAGAACAGTACTTACGTTACCTTCCAGAATTAAGCATGGCAATTATTACCAAATGCATCCAGAGATTTGTTTCTCAAGACCCTCGTGACAGAACGTTATTCTTTAATAATGACCATTGTTAGATTCTAAAAAAGCTGGGGTTAAGTTCCCAAACGCTATTTTAATAAGCACTAATTCTAAATCATGCCGATCTCCAGTACGTAGTCAGAGTTAACTCTTTCTCAAAAGTCACGTTTGAAGCGTGACAAGAGATTGAAGACTGTCGTTTCAACCGCTTAAAGATGGAAATTGATGCTAACTTAAAATATTTACATAAGTTTTACATATAATGTTTTAGTTAGACAAACCGTATTCATACCCTATTGTTACAAACACAAAAATAAGGTCCAGCAACATACTCACTAACTATAGAAATAATAATGTAGAAACATGTAATAATAAACTATTAAAACACAAAGTCAACGCGGTATAGTTATAAATACAAAATATGACCGTCTTATAAATACAAAATTCACCAAGGTAGTGTCAATGAAGCCTTCTGCACGTATTATGCTTCACATTGAACAAAAGATAACAACGGGTCCCATAATGTACCCTTTAGCGTTATTATTGGAGCTTTACGGCTCAAATTAATAAAATGACCCTAAAAAGAACTTATCTTTGGTTAAGTATTGTAAACAGCCTTAAAGACCGACCTTTTACAATTTCATTTTATACTAATTCTCATCTTCAAGAAAAAAATAAAATACCCTTGTCGAGCTTATGTCTGACTCATTTCATTATACAATTTGCTATAAATGTGTCTCACTGAATTGATATTAATAAAGTCGTTTTGGTCACGACACTTTCTTTATGTCCTTTCATCTGCTGCTTTTATTACAAACATTAACCTTATTTGTTCCTTCACTATAAACTGACTGATGTTGTAACCGTGAATCAATTTCATGTAGAATATTTCGCGACACATAAAATTCGTTTTGGGTACTTATGCGAAATCTTTTCGTGCTTGTCGTCGGTATTATATAATTTGATGAGAATGACGTGACACCGATGACAAACCATTTTCATTCGTGTTTGCAATGACTTGGCAAAATTACTAAATTATAAAATCTAACAAAGTCCCTTACCAATTAATGATTATTTTATTAAATATGATGACTGCGTGTCAGTGAATATAGCTACAGCGGAATGACGCTTAAATGTCTCGTTCATATTGCCCCGTAGGCAGATTGCCATTCATTATAGAAAAACACACTATATTTAAATCTAATCACTTTAAAAGAGCAACTTTGCATAGGTATACATATGTACATACCTATGCCTTTCCTCTTCCCCTCTTTGACATTTTATTATTATGAAATTATAGTAGCAGTAACAGTATAAAACGTTCGTTACAAAACAGTAATATTTACTTAAATATACGGTTTTACTCACGTGTGTATATTGGAGATGCCCGACTAGTTAGACAGGAGACCTTTCTCAAGAAGTAACTTGTCCAGCCGCGAAGTAACTTGTCACACACAGGAGAAAGGTCTCCTATCGAGACCGAAACTAGTTGGGCGTCTCTAAAATATACACGTGAGTAAAACCGTATATCGTAATCACGAAAGTTTTTATTCTAAAATCCAATAAACCCTTTATCCGCCACTGTGGCTGCGGCTAACGATCTTAAGCAGTGGCACAAGCGGTTTAAGTCGTTCCCCGATCGTAAATATTGCACAGTGAATCTAGCGGTAAAAGTGAAAATAGAACCAGGGTATTTTGATCTTTATAAAATATAAACTGGAATTTGTTTGTAATAAAGTGTGCGGTCGCGTCTCCTGTTGTTGGTCATTTAATTGGTAGTTTTGCAGCATAAATACATGCACATACCACACTCACGTCTGTATCTCCTAAGGTAGGCTGTGGTATAAATAACGTTTACATTTTGCCGATTTTGTTTACTTTGTCACATTTGCGTAATAGAGGGCAAGCCTATTGCCGTCATCCAGTTACTTGTGGGTAAATTTGGAGAATATTGTCAGGAAAGGGAGAATAAAATTTGAAGGAAAGGGATATTGTTTCTCCAGATGGATTGGTGAGTGTAAGCAATAGCTCACAGTAAGTATAAAGTAATCCTTTCCCTCCTACAAAACGACACACCCCTCCGCCGATAGCCCCGGCGGAGGATAGTCAAGCTATTCAATACTTTCTCTATCATCTATTTCAGATTGGACTGTTTGAAAATCGACCAACGTCGTGGAACAACGTCGTTACGATGTTTATGATAAACTCTGTTGAAGGTCATATTATTACTAACATATCGCTGGGTGATGTAACTCTACCTGGCGGCTGGGAAACCGGACCAGGGGCGAAGGGACCTCAATGCCTTTGGCCGTGGGTAGGAGCAGGAGACCTGCGAGAAATACAGTCTTACAACTGTTTAAAGATACAACCTACTTGGATGGAGGATGCAGCGTGAGTATTTATAATTTCATAGATTTCTGATTACTATTCCTATTTTCATTCTCCTCTACACTTCTAGAGTCCATACAGTACAATCGTGGACACAAATGTTAATTTGTTTCCAACATACCTACATATAAGGTGGGCTACAAGAAATAGAATATCATAACTAACATTATAGAGTGTCTATTTTAAAACCCACTGTTCCCGGGTGTCTACAAAATAACTTATATTCGAGCGTAGCCGCTGGCGAAAGCTAGTGTTACGCTTACATAACTGCGCTGCTATTTGTATTCTGAAATAGTGTTACATTGAATTTTACTCAAGACAGGCTAGTATTTTTATTATTCCACAAGACCGATGAGGACTTATAGCAAAATGTTATATTCACACAACTTAGGATTAAGAAACGTCTAAATTAAAACGTGGTCAATTTAAAAGATATCAATAGTTCTTTACCTTAACCTGACAGAGAAGTACCAAGTACTACAAAACATGAGAGGGCAAGTTCTTATCTCTCTCACTTTATGTAGTATTGCTTCTCATCCCACTTAAAGTACAGAGTATAAAGCCACTTAATCGCCATTACAAATTATATAACCGTCTGTTTATGCTTTTATTTCAGGTCTAAGATTAACAAACTGCGTATTGGTGATTTGGCGATTGCGGGTGCGCACAACGCAGGCGCCTGGCACTTTGATACTGAGACAAGCACTGAAGCACGGGACAGTTTCATCTTATGTCAAGATCGCTCTATCTGGGCTCAACTAGTCCACGGCATCAGATACTTCGACTTCAGGATTGCTTTCTATAACCACTATCAAGACGAAGATGACAAGTATGTTTCTTTTTTCATCTAAGTTATATAAATTCCCGAAATATTGTTACAAGAAAAATGTAGCCTTTTCTATGAAATACAAATATTTATTATTTTTTCTTAGTGTGCGTTAGATTATACATTAATGATTGACGGCATTTCAAACATGACGCTCATTCAAAATGACTTCCATTGACCTTTTATCGATTGAAATGAAACCTACACACATATTCTCAATTTCAAAATTCGCTACTGCCAATTCGATGCAATGGTTTAGGGACTCCAAATTATTATAATTGAGTTAATATCTTGCAACGCTCTCTAACTGTGATTGTTAATTCCTTTTTGCGATGTTACGTTCATTACGTTCTTTGTGTGGATCATCCTTATGAGTCGGCGATAATACTATTGTTTAAAATATTAATATTTGGCTATTTTATAATTTGAAAATAGTACTGTTAAGTCTTAACCAATTTCTCAGGAATCGTCTTAATACATCTGAAAGGATTTTAAATGACTTTAAAGTGAACTTAGATGAATCGACATAATATGTGGTGATCTCGTACATTGTGGGGTTTTACAAGATTAATTTTCGTGATTGTAATGCCATCTGAATCCCGAAATAAATTGACTATAATCGTCTCAGTTACATTCCTGTTTAGAAATCGATGGCAATAAATCTTTACACCAAAACAAAATCGCACAATGTATAATTTAAGTATTCAATATTAAAGATAAAAAAGATATTTCATGTACCAAATAAACAATTTGAGAAAAACTTCTAGACTAAGAATTAATAGCGCTTGACTCGCAGTATGCTGAACTTGAACTACGTAAGCCACGTCATACTCCGAACAAACTCAACATTTAATTTGTGTGCTAAAGTTGTGTATTTAAAATTGTGTGTGCACCAACAAACTAAATACCTAACTTTTCTACTTTTTCTTTCCCTGGAATACTCTGACAACGATTAAAGTAATGTTTTATTTTATTCCAGGTATTGGCTGAATCACAATTTAGTACGAATACGTCCTTTGGTTCCTCTTCTAAGAGAGATCAGACAGTTTCTCGACACTACTAAAGAAGTAAGTTGTGATTTGAGGTGTTACCGTACACGACTGTCCTGTTGGTCTTGTGGTTGGTGATCCTAACTCCAGAGATCGAAGGTTGATTCCACGGGACAAAAATTTGTCACAGTGGTCGAGAGTTTAGGTGTTCTTTGTATCTGTAGTTTGAATTGTGTTAAGCAACACAGTAATCATTCGTAATGCAGGGTGGGAGTCTTTTAGGATTATGATTAATTTTAACTCGGCAAAAACGCAACCTTTATAGGATCACTTTGTTGTCCGTCTGTCCGTCAAAACCCTATTTCTTTTTCGTTCTGAATGATGATGAATTAATATCAAATATCCAGGTCTGCTACCCCTTTTAGCGGTTAAAAAAATCATACTTCTAAGTTATCGCAATCTAAAGATATGGCCCATTATGTTCCGTTTTTGACGCTTTTTGACGCTTGCACCAGAAACAAAATCTATAGGGTACTTTCCGTTGCCCTAGAATCATCAAATTTGGCAAAAACTAAGGTCTCACGTTATAAGTAGAAGAAAAAATCCGAAGGTTGTTAATTTGGTGTTTTATCATATAAAAAAAAAATTATTTGCTACTACGAACTTATATTTTGCTTCTTATTTTGAAATGCAAAGTTCGAAGATCGATTCCCGAGAGATGAACTGTTACCCAACTGCGCAAGAAAGTGGGTTATGTTTTTCGGGTGTATGTGAGTGTGTGTTTGTATGTACGTACATATTATTACTTTAATTTCTGTTCTCACAAAAAATACATTAATTAAAACATCAACAACCGAAAATCTACAAAGGGTTTGTGCGGAATGCCCTACATTCTATGTAATGTTAGTGGGATAGATATAAGAAAAAAGTAAACATACAATTAATGTAACACAGGCGAGTTTGATATAATTTTGACTGACTTCGAAAAGGGTCTCCCCCCTTTTGAAGTAATTTCTCTTTTCGAATATTTTTAAAGTCAATTATTTTGACAATAATAGATAGCTTTAACACAGTTGGATTTAAGTTATTTGCTAAAAAATTTATCGCCTAATAAATAACTTCTATTATTCGTAAATACGGGTAAATAGCCATATATAAAAGTATTTATAAAGCATGATAGTGTTTTGAATGTTGATGTACCCGCTGAATTACGTTTGTTGTTTCTTCTGTTTCTCAGGTCGTATTTCTGGACGCCCATCACTTCCCAATAGGTTTCTACGCAACTGATGGCTCACCTATTCGTAGTGTACATGCAGGGCTCTTGAGGATTATCCAAAGAGAACTCGGACCTCACCTAGCTTTTGCTAGAGATTTTACAACAGGTGCAGGCACTAAGGGCCCGACGCTACAGACCTTTATCAACGCTGACAAACGTCTACTCTTCAGTTATGTAGACAACGCTATAGTTCGTGGTGAGTAAAACTTTTCATATTTGTCTCCGTTTGTTCGTAGAGTAATACGAGTACCTACCACTGCCTCACAGACAACCAGTAGTCAAACAATGCTCTTGTTTTACTTATTGAATGAGTAAGGACACTGAAATCCCAGACCCCCTCCATCCTTTCCTCTTTCCCCTCCCCTCAACCCCCTTAAAGGCGGGTTGCGGCCTTACGACTATAGAGTTGGGGTTGCCCATGGGTAGCGGTTGTCAGTTACCATCAGGTCGGGTCGTCTGCTCGTTTGCCAGAAAAATCTAATCTAATCTAATCTAATATTTAATAAGCATCAAAGTGAAATCAAATACGCAATTATATTATAAAAAATATTCTTTAGGATAAATTTCAATGCTTCTAAAACTTATAGTGTCTGTTCTCTGCCTACCTTCACGAGATGCCTGTTTATGTATTTGTACCTACACAAAATGTTTTCCTTATTTTAGATTACATGAGATCAGTAACTTGAGTTACACGCTATTATAATTTTTATTAGTGATTTTATTTATAAGTGATATGTTGTTGTTTATAAGTTGATTTCAAATCGATAGCGAAAAAGGTCGGATGAGTGAAGAATATTCAGCCACTTTTAGCCAACCCTAATATGCTTGTAATTTATTATATCTTTATCATTCTAATTTATATATAATTATTAATTAAATTATGATTAATAATTATATATACATACGAATCGCGATCAGTATTGACAATATCTTAAACATGTGTTGCGACTCTAGAGGTGCAGGTGTCCATGGACGGAGGTTGTCTCTTACCATCTTGACCCGTCTGTTCGCCCCCTATGGTATAAGAAAAACACTAATGTGGGTACGTTATGTATTTCGTTTTTGAAATATCTGACAATATAGCGAACTATGTCATTGAAACCATACGCTCTCAATTAGAAGAGTGCCATATTTTTTAAATATTGTCATAACAAATGTTTTGTTTTACAGAAAACAACTGGTTGTGGCCTATTCTTCCCCACTTATGGGCCAACACGAACAATATAAATCAACTATTCCAGTTTTTAGACAACGCTATAGCAGCTTCACCAAGCCCCTACGCACTATCGCCACTATTCTCAGCGATGGCGCAGACTACACCCAATATTTTAGATATCCTGTTACAGCGTGGATCTATACGAACGAATGCTGATCAAGTTAATCGTATTGCCAACACGCGGTTGGCGACGCTTTGGCGTAGTAGAAGCAACATTGTTTCCTCAGATTTCTTCCTTGGAAACGATATAATTGACTTATCTATACTCATAAGCGTGGAGCGTGCTTCACGTTTATGACATCGCCACCAACGTTACCGAAGCGGCGGACTTCATGTGGCTGGGTCGCGACGTGTCGACATCGCAATTGGACGCTCACCGTGGCTCCCACGAAAAGTAAACCGCTTTGAACGACCACGCCATCAGCTTTACTTACACGACTAAATTAGCTATCAGACTTAACACTGCCATACATCAAGAACCCAGTAGACAAGTAGTGAGATATTTTTGTTAAATAGTAATGTATAGGATATGTAGCTCCATCCAACTAGTCTATCGAGACTTGAAAAGCATCGATACAAATTGTAAATACACATGTACCAAAGACTTACCGCCTTTTCATTTTTAATAAAACACAAACAAAAGAGTGGCTGTCCTTTACTTAAAAATACAATGAGTTTCACAAACAATAAATAATATCTAAACATCTATTTATATTGTAATATTACTTGTACTTGTGCAACAAAAAAACGAGGTAGATTCACTGTGCTTCAAAAGCACAAAAACAGTCCTTAGTATTTATTACTCAGATGTGCGGTGCAAGAAGAGGCAATAATTCTGCACGACTCATGCGAGAGAGCTGGCGTGAGTCGAGTCCCATAGCCGCTGCCGCACCACGTACATCTAGACCGAAACTTTGTAGAAGCGCCGCCAGCGCTACCTCTTCACCCGTGCGAGGATCACGCAGCCGGGGACAAGAGCTATTACACTGAGGCCAGGTACATCTCTCTACGAGCCTACGAGGCGCGCATCCACCCCTCGTGTGTCTACGTCCACCTCCAAGCCTCTGCTCCCAGCATGCAATCGCTCGAGGAAGCGTTATGCCCGACACATTTATAGCTAGCCATTCAGGCCGTGCGAGAGTTCCGTGCGCCAAACAAGCAGGTGCAAAAGCCGCGCGTACCGAGGCCAAGCTCACCCGCAACGCTGCACCAGTTTGATGCACCGCATCCCACTGTGACCGAGTGCGAGGTGCGCGCACTCCTTCAGCGGCCAATTGAGCCGAATCAAACAAATATTGAAACACAAACAAGGGCGTGCGAATATATGGATATAGTTGATAGCCGAAGTAGCACAGCCACGGTTCGACTACATGATTGCGTACGCAAGAGTTGGGTGGGCTTCCACGCCAGAGGGTGTGACCAAGTCTGGCCACAGTAGCTGCTGGAGCACGTCGAGCCCGCGCCGGTCTATCAAGGAACCAACCTGAGTCGGCTATGGCAGCGACACGAACACCGTGGGTTCGCAATGCGCGTCGCGCAGAGTCGGCGTGTAGCATTACACCCGCACCTCCAGCACTCGAACCCACTAGCAACATCCGTCCCTTGAGTCCGTAGTTGAATAGATCCGATAGCACAGCACGCACGATGAGTCTACCAGCAAAATGAAACCCGGTACCGGGATGACGAGTGCTTCTTGTGCCTACCCACATATCACTGGAACAATATGGCAGCAGTACGTGATTGGACGCATGCCAGAGTGGGTTGGCACTTGGGTCCACGGAAAGAATAGCGGGTGCACGACGGACTCGCGGCCAGCGAGTGGATGACATGAGCGCAGGCCGCCGTCGCCATCGTGCGTTGCACGACGCTGTATCCCAGCAGTATCCACCACCCTCCAGATACACAACCCAATGGTCGCTATTTGTGCCGTGCCGGATATAATACCTGTAATTCAAAATAACGGATTACTTAAAAAATATATAGTAACTGGATTGACCTGTTGGTGTAGTGACCCTGACTGCTGAGCCATAGGATCGATTTCCACGCAGGACGAAAACTTGTTCTCTGGGTGTTATTTATATCCGTTGTATGTATCTTTGTAAAGTCCCCTGCGAAATAAAAATTATTCCTAATGCGGATGTTGTCTTTAAAAAAATATTGTGTAATATACTTTTTTACTTATACTTGTACTTTTAATAATCTAAGTGAGAGACAAAACAAGGACATAATGATTTTTGCATAAGAAAAATACGTGATTTTTTTAAATAAATTTCAATAATAAAAGTTATTACATCTTTTAACGGGGGAAAAGAACGTCGTCTAAAGATTTGCAAGTATGAATTTTTCAAAATGTTTTAGTAGGTCTGTCAAGTCAGCAAACCTGCATTAGGTCTGAAGATATGAAAGCAATTACCATACAAATACAGAACTGAGCCTATGTATATAAAAGTGTTACTTTATAAGCAGACATATAAATAAACTTACATAAAGCCTCCGACTGGACCTATGTACGTAGGATATTTTTGTGATTATATTTGAAATAAGGGGAAAGCGTGAACCAGACCAATATGTCAGCTTTTTATAAATCAATGTACAAAATGTAATCCTTTCGATGGTATTATCAGACAATGTATTGATTTGTTAAAATAATATTAAGTAGTTGACTATTTTTTGTGTTTTAATAAAACTATAAAACCCCACTGCATTATTGATTTGCTCTCTTATTTTGCGACAATGTGGTCTAGGCCGTGACAAAGAAACATACACATATATACATACGCTAATACATACATACGCTCGAGAAATATAACCCTCCTTCTTTATCAGTCAGGTAAAAATAATGAAACATGATGCTGGTAAAGAGGGCTATGCGCAAATGAAATAAAAAATAGTTCGAACCAGTGTAGTACAGTAACCTAAATTATAATGTTATAGTTAGCGAGATGTAATAATAAATACATAAATATGTGCTTCGGTTTAAAAGCCATAAGATATATGCTGATGGACACTCATTAAAGACTATATTATAGCAATTTAGCTGAAGTTACTTATTAGTCTAACAGGAGCTTGGGGTGGTTGTGTCCGTAGCACCAAAATAAAAAAAAAAATTAAGCATGTATGACATTAAAAAGTTTTTGCACCACAGAAGGAAATCTCTTTCTTTTACTCTTTTCTCTCGAGTACAATCAAGTTAGACCATTAGTCGTCCAGTTCAGCACGACTATCAGAAAAAATGTTAAAAAATTTACCCTGCGGGACTTCCATCGTTACATGACAGAGTCGTGTTAGCGAGCCACACAAGACGCAAACTGTCGGCGGGAGCACTCTTACAAACACCACACAACACCACCTGATCATTCAGAAAAATAACATTATAAATATGTGAATCTATAATATAACATATAAAAAATTATTACACAGATGCAATATTTACACATTATTGTTAACATATAAAAACATAAAATATAACAATATAATATGATAAAAAAAACTCTTTCTGAAATAGCAGTTGCTTTATAACTTGTTAATTCTACCTACCATTCATCTAACATTACCGGTTGATAGTGGTGGAGAGATGTTTCTATGTCAATTATGTTCCTCATCCTAACCTACACCTGAACAAACTAGTGTTTGTTCATTTATATCTTATAAATTCTCTTAAAATTTGTAAATAATCCGTCCATTCGAGTGTTCTTCTTTTTGACAGTTGCTGGAGAACGTAATTGAGCCAGTGTAATTTTATTACAATTAGTTTTTACGTACATTTAGAAAAAAAATATTTGACGCATTTTAGAGTTACGTTCTATTGCACTTAGTGGCTCACCACTACGTTTTCAACACCACGGATCATCACCTTACCGGGGGACTGTAAGGTGGTTTGTCGGACTCGAACCAACTAAAATCACATTGTGTTCCGTTACATAGTTTTATTGCCAGGGACCCTAACACCTGAGGGACACCCGAGGAGGTGTACCCTTGATGGGAAATCCAGACCTGGACAATTTCTATTCAAAGGACCGAGCGCGCAACTCGACTTCGCCTTCTTAGCCCGCTTGCCCGCTCTTAGGCTGCTAGGGTGGCGGATAACCCTGTCCGTCGCCCTCAGGCGCCCTCAGCTTGCTGGCTCATCAGTACTACAAACATTTGTTTCTACTACAGATTTATGAATCTGTACTAGTTACATATGAATCAGTATAACAAGACTTTCGGCAAGAATATATTTGTACATACATACATACTACGCTCACGACTGTACAGTCAAATCCGTTGGTCGCATTTTACGACACCAACGGGAAGAGATAGGATGGTCCTCTCCTACTCCACCGTGAACCACACGGCATAGTATACTTGTATTATATATAAAAAACATGAAAATTTTAAAATTCATCGATTCAGTTACGTCGTTTGGTCATAATCACTTGTCAATCTATTAAAAATAAAATAACAAATGCACAGAATAAGTATTTACACTTAAGAATGACTCTTTTGACGTCAGCTACAGCATCCTGCAATTCCCACATATAATCAACAATATATACACAAATTTTATTATAGCTACATAGATATAAGTGAACAAAATCCTTTAAGACATATTACTATATGGCAAATCACGTTTCACGTTTCTCACAAAGTTAGTTTAGTTTCTCAGAAGTTAACTGAATGACTATTACCATATTAATTACATTTGTTTGCATATTTTCTGGTATTTAATGTTTTTTGTATCTTTGAATATAAACTTTACATATACATATTATAAATATGTATGAATATGAGTTTAAATTATTTATTTATTTAATTCCTATGTATTTTCGCCCTTTACTTTTGTGTTGGGCATAATTTTTTAAATCGCCCTTATATCTATGAGTTTAGTTTAGGTTCGTTCTAATTTTGCAAGCATGCGATGCTCTGCTGTGGATTCACTGAATTAAATTTAGATACAGCAAGTACTGAGTTTGTTGCAGAAATTATATTCAATTTGTACCTACCATGCACTGAATGCTGGCATTACGTTGATGTTTTAATTACATCTGCCAAATTGTTCCTTTAATACTGTGGAAGTTGGAACTAGTTTATAAAAGCCTCAATAAATAAATAAGTACGGTATCAGTTATTAAAAAATAAATTTTAGAGGTGTTCATTTACTAAATGTTAAATAGTCGAAAGAAAAAATCCTTTAGGTAGTTGCTGAGAAATGAAAATATTAAAAAAAATGTATGTAGATGATTCTTTCAAAATATTACCAGTATTATAGGTATTCAATAATAAATGTGTATCACTTCTATAGAAACAACATCTATTGCTGTTATACATGCACACTCAAACTTGACATTTTGGGAGTCACTATTTACGTTCACGGGCAATTAACAAGGGTATATACGCGGGTGTCACAAAATATGAAAGCAATGCGTACACAGAGTGTCCAAATAATCCAATAGTGCGTGGTGCGGCGGTTTGAGCCGCGATGGCGCGTCCTCATCGCTCAGCGTGGCCGTGGAGCGACCGCTGGCGCAGGCAACGAGCCGGAGCACACCCCATACTAGCGGACGCAAGCGCGCCACTGTGCGCGACTGCGGGCCGCGCGCCCTAAACGGCATACGGTAGCTCCCGCTGTTTACAAAATAAAGCCTCTATTTAGAACGAGGGCGAAGGGCCCAGTTCTGTGCACCGCGCGCCGCCCGACCGAGTACGCGAGCGGGCGGCTCGTTTGTGCGGTAGGGGCGGCGGGACCGGCTCCGGCGGTGAGATCAAAAGCGCCGCAGATCAAAGGAGCCGCCGCGCGATCGGCATCCGTCATTATTATTATGCAAGCATTACGAGGCGCGCGTGACTCAGGCGAGAGGGCCACGCGAGCTGCGCGGGCGCCGCGCCGACTGTCGCCCTCCCCCCGCCAGCCCTGTGCCACCCTCCACCTGTCAACGGCATCGACAACGAACAAAATGACCGCCCTCGGGCCTTGTAGCCTCGCCTCGCGCCTCCTCCTTTACAGATTAACCATATATATGGTCTTTATGCTGTAATTATATAACTAATATTATTTTACACTTTTGCTAATTTTTCTAAATAGGTAATTTAATGTACGAGATCGTCTCTGCCGAAGAATATTTAAATCTGTCATTATGTTGACAATCATGCATATATAATTATGTATATCCAATTCATTCAAGTATGCATGTAAAAAAAAATAAGGACCAAAGAAATATATGACACTTGTGGCAAAATCTATGCTTATTGAAGCATAGTTTTTCCCTCAAGGTTTACCTAGTACGGCCAAGTTATATCGTCAAGAACATGAATTGAAGAAGTTAAAAGTACGTTGTTGCTGTAAAACGTGTCCCGAGCAAACAAAACTTCTATTTAGTTTTTAATAAAAACATACTACTACAGCTAGTTAACTACTTTATCGATCGATACATTTAAACGCAAAACAGGCGCAAAACAAGTTTGATACAAAATATTTTGCAATTCAGGCGCACCGCACAAATTTAAATAGCACCGTAATGAATGAACGAAACATTTTAAGGTAACTCTCACGTAGAATTAAATTCCAGTCCCTCGTTTGGTCATAAATTTTATTTCTCTTGAATATTTTTCCGTATAAAGTGTTATTAATTCTGTGGACATAGAGAGTAAAGAAGACTAATCCAATTTAATGGGGACATGACATTAGATCACTGCCATTTTATCATTGCTATCTTCGGAGCTTTCGAGAGGCACGACACAGTCCACGGAAGACATGAAGAAAGAGAAATATTAAGGATGACATGAGGAGTTGCAATGAACTATTTAATGAAATAACGAATAATTTTACTATTGTGACAGACATGAATAAACAGACCGGCATATTAACCGTAAGTAATTAGAAAAGAAAAAACAATATCCTACTCTAAAACTAAAGCATAGCAACAAGGAAGAAGAAGTCAGGGGATACAGTGCATCGTACTGTCAGGGTGCAAGTACAAAGAAGTTCCTTCATCTATGCCGCAGTATGAGAAAAAACTCTAAGGAAAAGAAAACTGTATAGCACCGTGGAACAAACAGCCTGTAAAGGTCTTACAGTGTCTTTACCAAATGTAGATTTAATTCAAACTCCATAATTGGCGATTGTTTTAGAAGTGCCTTTCGTTTTACTGAACTTTAAGACCCCGAGTAGGTTGACAATGCTTGTAGATAGTTCTATAATTTAACTAGCAACTATAAAACGGAACTATAATTTTATAAAATGATACTTTTACTACACTTTTTAAATACTTTCGCAATTAACTTGATGTCAATAAAAATTTTACCACATAATTTAACCATAAAGTGTTATTCCAAAAGCAAATTATCCGGAGTATATAAAATTGAAGGTAGACACCGAGTTAAGTAGAATATAATTGGCGGGCGGCATGGCAGACGCTCAAAGCGTGTACCTGCCTGTAAAAATACCATCATAAAGCCAAGCCGCCACAATGAGCCATTTGACAGTTGGTACCCACCTTTATGATGCCGGCTCTGATATACGAGCCGAAACCATTTAAGCCTATTTTATCGACCCGACTCCCAGCAACGATCTAGCTACCCCGAATAGTAAAATGAGGCATCTGAAGAATTACGCGCTACTACTGCTTATAAATAGGGCGGAAAGAATAAACCATTTAGTTAGACCATTCCAAATTTTTATAGCTTATTATTCGAGCCCATTAAAGACTTAGTGAGACGGCTTTTTTAAAGACCTTTTATAATATGAGACCATTATATAGCCCATTTACCATAACAATGAACACAACGTTTTTTTTCCTTCTTGTAGTTCTTATTTTGCTTATTAGTAAATCGTTTCAACATTTACAACCAATACACCATATCATTCTGAATGCTGTATAGGAAATATGATCAGTTATTTTAATATCTAGTCTTAGTAGTTATTGGAACTTATAAATATATATGTATTAGCTGAATGATAAATTTTAAAAAATGTATTTTTCTATTATAATGTTGCTTTTTCTACGAAAGGATCAGTGCTGTATTGTGAATAAGATACATACACTCACGCCTGTGTCCCCGAAGGGCGAGGCAGAGGCGTAATTAACGCCTAATTTTAGTAACATTTGCGTAATAGGGCTCAAACCTATTAGCGTAATCCGGGTAAAGCGAGTTAAGTTGAAAGGGGAAGGGAGGATAGAAGCGGAAGAAAAGGGATAATACAGGGGGATTGTGGTAGATTGAAGGTAGACACCGAGCTATAAGCTATAAGCTATTCCTCTCAAGTCAGGGTCGTATACCTGTAACTCTTACTACTGTTGTAACTATGAATGAGAGTAAGCTCTAATCGAGTATCCTTCGTATACTCTGGTGTGATTGGCTGCTACAATGTTGAAGTGTAAGAAAGAATACCAAAACAACTCAACTTTTCTCAAAAATGGTGTTAGTGACTGCCGCAGTCTTAGTAACACGAAAAGGAATTGGTTTGTTTGTAACGCTTTTAGCTCTTAACTACTAAACCGATCATCGTGAAGTTTTGCATACACATTGCCAAAAGTACTGTAAAATTACACCAGATATTAAACTTATATATAACACATATTGTATCTTTCAAAGAGAAAAATACTGCTCCAGAGAAATAGACAAAATTACATCATAAACGTTGAGTTATATATCTAACTGTCTGTTACCTGTTTATGACTACACGTCTAGATCGATTTTGATTAAATTTGATATGGTTATTCTTCTAACTCTAAGGAAGGATATTGGCGAAACTTCTCCTTTTTCTGGTCCACTGTGAAACGCACGTCTTCATTTAGGTATTTCAGCTGTAAAATAGGTAATATTTTACAGTTACAATATCTACTTCAATATACAAACGTACTGCATGACATCGGACTTAAAAGTATCACAAAGATTGAAGCGTATTTACTCGACGTTTCGTGGCAAATCACTGTGTCCACTACCTAGTTTCTATATTACCGTATTCTGTCTTCACCGTATTAGTATTCTGCAACTTTTCACTATTCTCCTATGACAAGCATTTCCAAAGTGTCGTTAAAGAATAAGAAAAGAATAAAGAAAAATAATTATTAATATTTCTTGATAAAACAGAGGAGAAAGCAATTTAAAAAATCACTCTGTTTCTCCTCTGATTTTCCTTTGATTTTTAAGAAAGAATATTTTTCACCATAGCCCCATATTACTAAAGATTATATTAATAAGTACTTATCTGAATGAAACTTTAATAAGATTAAAGACAAAATGTTGCCTGAAATCAGTTTACTTGAATGAAATATTTATAAAGAACTACGCTACTGATATGTAATCACAAGCACCTCAATTCCTGGACCAATCAAATTAACGGTATTAAAGTATGATTTGATGACATAATGATTTATATTTTTTATACATATATTTCATTACATAGTAAAGCACTATTTGAGCTTCAATAGTAGGTAATTCCTTTCGTACATGTAAAGTGTATGGAACTCCTATATACGTCCTATATATGGTAAAGAGTAATACGACGACAGATATTATCAATAAGTATCATCAAAAATAATTTACTGGAGCATCAACAATTTTACAGTTATGGACTCCAAATTGAGAAAGCAAAAATCTCCTAATACAGCGCTTGTAAGCATTGCACCATTCCTATAGCTTGTCTTTATACACAGTCAAAGTAATTTACCTGTTTTATAAAATCTATGTTATAATATTAAATCTTGGACGACTAAAGTTTACTTTGAGACCAGAGAATGTTGCTTAAAGAAACGCGCGTTATCGGTAGTAAATTATGTTCTTAAGGTTATTGCTGCTCAAAGTTATGAGAGCTATATTATTACTTACTCCCTCATAAAATTACAATAATTTACATCAAAACAGTTTTATTAAACGTTAATATATGACATAAACACAATATTTTGGGATTCTTGTTGTTCGGTCAAAAACAACGCATTAGGGATTAATGTGAATGAGTACCCAGATCGAGAATCCAAAAGAAATGATTCAGTGGTAATTGATGATTTCACTACTTAAACCGTATACGTACTACTTCGTAAAACGTGCAATGTAATGTATCACATTTGTACTGTGACTATATTACCTACAATAAAAAACACACAATTATAATAGTGGTAACGTTGGAAGTATTTATAAAATGGAAACTTTGAAGTGTGTAATGAATTAATAAGGTTTGAACTTAATATTTGAATAAAAACTATTATCAGTAACTTAGGTTTCATGACTACTAAATAAAATTAAGGTATGGTATTTTCTAAATATTTATAACAGCTTTCGTTTCCCGGAAAATGGTTATGCATAGTCAGAAGTAAAAAAAAATAAGTATAATATAGTTCTACGAGTATACTGTTATAACTAAAAATCCCGTTAAAGTCGTAATAAGATTTTGGTTCCGCATTTTGGTGTCTTGGTAAGCACACGGTAAATTGGCCTTGATCCAGCTCGTGTTTTGTTGGCAGCCATCACAACCCTTTGTATCACGCCATAGGGATAGGAGAAGTGCTCATTAGACTTTCACAGTAACGATATTAATATTAAAATTCATTTTCTGAAGAATTAAATTTCGGGAAGTTAAACAGTAAGTCGGAAAGTTAAGTTACACCCAACATAAACTTTCTGTATGATAATACCAATAGCTAATTTAAACTTTAGGAGGTTTCAAACATGTTTCACCTTTCTTCATCTAATACTTCTAACTTTTGATTTTCTTTTACCTTTGTCTTTTTAGAATGAGAACAAATGTTTAATCAATATTTGGTCAGTCAGTAGGTATTTGGTAAATCAGTCCAGAATCATTCGTGAAGCGAGGTTAAACTGTCTGTAGGAAGAACATGGATTTTTATCCGTGTTCCTTCTTGAGGTGAGTCTGATGAAAAAAACCATACTGACCAGGAGTGTAAGAAGCACAGTTAAAGTAAGGTATTTTTTTATTTTTTTATGCGATAGGGGGCAAACGAGCAGACGGGTCACCTGATGGTAAGTGACTACCGCCGCCCATGGACACCCACAACTCAAGAGTCACAAGTGCGTTGCCGGCCTTTTAGGTAGGAGTACGCTCTTTTCTTGAAGGTTTGAAGGTCGTATCGGTTCGGAAATACGGCAGGCAACAATTTGTTCCATAAGCTGGTTGTGCGAGGCAAAAAGCTGCTGGAGAAGCGCACAGTGGTGGAGTGCCAATCGTCCAGGTGATGGGGATGGATATTTTGTCACGTAGGACGATGGCGGAAACCAGTAGCCGGTATAAGTCCGAACAATTCCTCTGAACACTCCCCATGATACAAGGAGGATGCAGAGTGAAGCTACATCTCTACGCAACGCCAAGGTGTCAAGTCGATCAGAAATATCTTGGCAGTCGATGATGCGAGTCGCTCTCCGTTGAATGCGGTCAAGAGGGAGAAGTTGGTACTGGGGTGCACCTGCATAGAGATGAGAACAGTATTCCATGTGCGGCCGAACCTGCGCCTTATAAAGTTGCAGGCGGTGGGCCGGAGTAAAATACTGTCTCGATCTGTTTAGCACACCAAGCTTCTTCGAGGCTAATATGGCCTTACTCTCTAAGTGACCGTGAAACTGGACTTCGCTTGATATATCGACGCCAAGGATTCCGATACTGGATGATGCAGTTAGGGAAGTGCTCTCAAATTGAGGTGATACGACCAATGGTATCTTTTTAGCGGTTAACGCGCAAACCTGTATCTTCGTGGGGTTAAACTGGACTAGGTTAAGTCGACCCCAATCTGAAACTTTTGATAAAGAAGTTTCGATTTCAGACACAAGTTCAGTGGATCGGCTTTCGATGACGTTTACCCGAGAAATGTTAGCGCAGCCGGTGTAAAGGGCATCACTCGTGCTATGCATAGCAATGGATGCTGCTAATCTGCAGCATGTCATTGATATGCAGAAGAAACAGCGTGGGTGATTGCACTCAGCCTTGTGGGACACCAGAATTAACAGACTTGGAGTCGGAGCATGCACCGTCAACAACGACCTTGATGCTTCTGCCTATAAGAAAACTGGTGAGACAATTGCACAGTTTCTCGGGAAGCCCATAGAAAGGAAGCTTCGCAAGGAGCGCTTTGTGCCAGACCCGATCGAAGGCCTTCGCCACGTCCAAACTAACGGCCAACGCTTCCCCCTTGATCTCAATCGCCTGTGCCCCCCGGTGAGTCAAGTAAACAAGAAGATCACCTGCTGAACGGCCCCGACGGAAGCCGTATTGTCGATCATTGAGGAGCTGGTGGTCTTCTAAGTACCGGAGGAGCTGGCAGTTAACAATGGATTCCATTATCTTGGAGAACAAGGGGGTGATGGCTATGGGTCTGTAGTTGGACGGATCCGAGTGATCTCCTTTTTTAGGGATTGGGTTCACTAGAGCTGTCTTCCATAAGTTCGGGACTACGCCAAGAGAATAGTAAAGCCGATAAAGGCGCGTTAAAACCGGTGCCAACTCTGGAGCACACATCTTCAGCACGATAGGAGAGATTCTATCGGGCCCACTCGACTTAAGAACGTCGAGGGAAAGAAGAGCTTTACGCACTGCCCTTTGTGTAAACCGGACTTCCGGCATGCTGGTCTCGCACTGCGGTATGGTCGGCGGTGCGTTTCCCCCGTTGTCCAGGGTCGAGTTGGACGCAAAGAGTTTGCCCAGAAGATCCGCTTTTTCTTTAGCGTCGTGGGCCAACGAATTATCTCCTATGCGCAGAGGTGGAAGGGATCGCTTACAAAAGATCCCCTGGACAGCTTTGGCAAGAGACCAGAATGCACGAGTTCCGGAAGGGAGACTCACTAGTTTCTCGCCAATCCTGCCGATGTGAGCCGACGTAAATAACCACAAAATTAATTAACAATTTGAAACTGAGAAGAGGAGATTCGGTTGATAGTTTAATAATATCTTACTTTGTATTATGAGCATGAAGGAGGAATTCGAATTTCGAGTTATGAATAACAACGGTAACATTTAACTGGTTAAGAGCATAAAGCTAATAATAGACACTTACACGGGTACCGTTGACACAATATGCTATGAGATGCATAGAGTACAACGCGTTGTGCATACAATCAGCGATTCATTCAACACAATAGTAATAAGTAATAAACTTTACTCACCTTTCGGACGAAGTTATAATGGTCGGTTGCTACCGGGGTTTGCGAGCAAAAAACGCAGTAGTGGTCACTTACGGTGACGTCAAAGATCAGTACATTTAGCTACAAAACTTTTAATAAAGTTTATTCATGTTATGCGTAATTTATTTAAATCACAGAATAATGGAGTATTTACGCCGACATAAAACGGGTCAAGATCGATCATTCCTACGCGACTGTAAAATATATAAAAAAAATATCCACCTAAATCCATCAATAAAAATAAATCCATGCGAGAACTACGTTTCTAAAATGAAGTTTCAAAGGAACGTATGAAACTTCAACTTTTTTATTGCGTAGAAAATATACCTATATAGCAAAAATCTAAATAACTAACCATCAGACACGTTGCGGTGCGACAACGGAGATTCTGAGAAAAAAACTAATTTATAATCTTTATATATATAATTCTTCTGTGAGTGTGTATGTCACTGAACTACTCTCAAACGACTGTACGGATTTTGATGAAATTTTTTGTGTGTGTTCAAGGGGATCTGGGAATGGTTTAGATTCACAAATCAGCCCGGCAGATGGCGCTGCAGGCGGTATCTAGGTTATTTATCTATATTGATCCTAATCGCTTGAAATATCATGCAGGACAACGTCTGTCGGGTCCGCTAGTAAAATATAAAGTTGTATTTTTAGGATATCAATCTTCCTGCCAGCTTGTATAAACATCGGTAAAATCAAAGGTATTCTTCTTTTTTTCGGTAGGTAACCGAAATCGCTACTCAGTGGCCGAACATCTTTGACTTTTTTTTGAGTGTAACTTGTAGACGTAGTTATTATATAAACCCAAAGAATAGTAAGTATCTCTAACAACAAGTTATTTAATTATTAAACTCGTACTTTAATCACGTTAAAGTAAACTGTTACGCTTACTTTAGACATCCTTTGTCGTTACTGATTATTGTTAATACACGACACGTGACGAGATCAGCGGATATGCTTCATAATGATGACTTTACAATATTATAATAATATACATTATTTATCATATTAAATTATATAAGAAAATTTCAGATGATCACCATTCACGGGTGCATTTATATCTATTATGGGAGGTAAAGTCAACCTCCCCGGGCCAGACGGGATTCCTGCCCGAGTGTTGGCCCTGGCCCTCGCCCACATGGTAGACCGCCTCAGCGAGGTGTTTGACGCTAGCCTAGCGTCCGGGCGCTTTCCTGATTGCTGGAAAAGCGGGAAGCTGGTACTTTTAAGGAAGCCGGGACGGCCTAGCGACTCGGTCGCGGCTTACAGACTCATTGTGCTGCTGGACGAGGCGGGTAAACTGTTTGAGAGGGTACTCTCTGCCCGTATCGTCCGGCACCTGGACGGGGTCGGCCCCGATTTGTCGAACGCCCAATACGGTTTCCGAGCTGGTCGTTCGACGATCGGTGCTGTATTGCGTCTGAGAGCCGTGACCGAAGACGCCGTGAGATGTGGCGGCGTGCTGTTGGCGGTGTCATTGGACATCGCCAACGCATTCAATATTCTGCCATTCAGTTGTATAAGTGAAGCACTCCGCTATCACGGAGTGCCACAGCCCCTGTGGCTTGTGGCAGACTATTTAGAGGAGCGTACCGTCATGTACGAGGATCGAGAGGGGAATCTGGGTCGTCGGCTCATGTCGTGCGGTGTTCCGCAGGGGTCTGACCTTGGACCACTCTTGTGGAACATGGGGTACGACTGGGCCCTTCGAGGCGATTTCCCCCCTGGACTGGGCGTAATTTGTTACGCTGATGACACGTTGGTCACGGCCCGGAAAATGAATTTTGGTGGTCGGCGCATCGAGGCGCTGGGCTTGCGGGTGGCCCTGGACAAGTCGGAGGCCTTTTTATTTCATGGTCCCCGTCGTGGTCCACCCGCTGCCGCCGCCATCATGGTCAACTCGGTCCTCGTACTGGTTCACTGGGACTTGGAGGCGGAAGTGCTCGCCGAAGGGTATCGGCGGACGACTGATTTCCGGGCGGGTAGTGGCAATCATCCCCCGCCCGAAGAGGTACGCGAGTGGCGTGAGGCCGATCGCTGAGCCACTATGGCTCGTTGGTCGTCCCGGCTGGAGGCTCCACGTGCTGGCTTAGCCACCGTGGATGCGCTCAAGCCGGTCATCGTCGAGTGGGCAGTGCGGCAGCACGGGACCCTTTCTTTCCGACTAACGCAGGTTCTCTCCGGGCACGGTTGCTTCGGAAAGTACCTGCACTCGGTCGCTTGGAGAGAATTGAGTCCCGTCTGTCACCACTGCGACTGTAGTGAGGACTCGGCCCAGCATACGCTCGCGGATTGCCCCGCTTGGGCGGCGCAGCGTCGGGCCCTCACTGCAGTCATTGGAGAGGATCTGTCACTACCGGCCATCATACGCTCCATATTTGGCAGTGACAGGAAATTTACCGCAGTCGCAGCCTTCTGTGAGGAAGTCATCTCACAGAAAGAGGCGGCGGAGCGGGCCCGGGAGGATGATCTCCACTCGGACCCAATTCGCCGCCGGCGAACAGGGCGGTGGAGACGCGCTTACCAGCACCTCATCCCGCCCTGAGTGTGGCTGCGGGTGGTCGGGACGGGTTTTCCCCTAAATCCGCCATATGGCCAGCCGCGAGGGGGTGACGTCCGCGTGTGTCTGGACGCCGCCTTATTGATAGGTTACCCGCAGGTGGTGCCCGCATAGTGCGAGAGGGGGTTGGAGGGGTCCGGATGTCTTAATAAAGCTGTTCCCGGATTCCTCCTATTTTAAGCGCAGTATGGCACACCGTGTGGTTTTAGTCGGTTCGATTCCGACACACCGTTCCACCGAAAACTCTAGTGGAATGGCGGCCCGAGGGGGTTTCTACACGAAAAAAAAAAAAACAAAAAAAGGTAATGTCAACCTGTACGCAATATCGAAAGGGTTCCTTGTGACCCGCGATTTGTGGCGGCCTACGCTGCTTGTCAGGTGTTCATTTGATTAATTCGTATCGACATACCGACCGTGTCCTTCGAATTTTCATGCTAATCTATTACCATCTTTATACTGGTACTTCTATAATGATGAAGTTTTATTAGATGTCGTTTTTAATATTATGAGTTAGACTTAGTTCGAATAATGTAAAAACTAATGTAATATTGTCCACATCGGTAGTGTGCCAAGTAAAAAACATAATGTATATCTGGGAAGACATAAGCTGTAGATCGGGGATGTAGAGAGTGGCGCATCTTTGACTCTGTCTATGTTTACCGTTAAGGTAGGACTAGAAAACCTGGGGTGCGGGCTAGAAAACCTCCACGTGGTGTACCCTGGGCAACGTTGGCGATGACGCAGCCTTCTCCTCCTCTATTTTTGAGGAGGGCGTCATCGCAAACGGCTAATATTCTGGCAAGAAGAGGTGGCCATTGTCATCAGCCACTAGGTAGAGGCTCGGCCCAACAGAGCTGGCTTGTATGCCGATCCCTCTGTTGGCTCTTCGCTTCTCGGAGCTGTGAGGAAGAAAACCTCAATAAAAAATCATCAAAGTGGGACCCTTTCATAGGTCGGTGTTTCTCCACTGTCTACAGCGGAGAAAGAGGACGGGCTCGGCGAGCACTCGCACTGCAACCGAACAGGCACGAGATTTGTCTCGATGCCACCGTCGGCATATCGTAATCCCGAAAGGAGTGTCGTGGTTAAGTCTCACGGCTCTGATCGGGAACGAGGGTCTTGGCTTAACCGCCCGGACTGCGAGGAAGAATACCTCTATAAAAAATTACCCCGAATCTCGTGTTCTAGTGCGTGACCATGGGATGCATGGCTGATGGGAGGTTCAGTCGCAAGCGCACTCCCAGCCGGGGCAACTGCGGACCCCTCGGTTGGGCATAAATTTACGCTTGCCCGGGTATTGGGGGATCTCTGCCCGGGTGGACCTTTAGTTCTCCCCCACTCGTGGGTTCAATTATGGATTATTATAAATTTAAAATACAAGAAGAAGAAAAGAAGGAGAAGAGGAAGGAGGAGTCGAAGAAAGTAGACGTCGCCACAACAAACAATGCAGGAACTTCAATTGGAACGCCTATCTCGCAGGAGCTCCCAGAAGTCAATTTGTCTTCTGGGAGCAGAAGGATTTCGGAGCGAGTGCGCTCCAGGGCCGCGAGCATTACGGCTAGTATTACAGCTGACTCAGGTGAAGAAATGGAGTTGGAGCTTCGCGACACCGAGAGCCGCAAGCGCGGGCGCTCAAAAGACTCGGATGGCAACACTTCCCAAGATATGTTGCCACCTAAGGTTCCCAGCAGCCAGCGAGGGAGGTCGCGAACACCGATCTCGGGCCAGACAAGCACCCCCTTCTCTAGGAGGGGAGCTCAAGCCCGTTTAAGAGAGGAAGGCGAAAACGTAGCGGAGGAGGAGATTGCGGATCTCCTGCAAAAAATTCGTGAGTGTGAGGTGGGGGGTTCTGTTCCCCAAACTCCATCAATTATGCAGGAGAGAGCCGACGCGGCGGTGGCCATCATCCATAAAGTGGCCACCAAATCTAAAAATCTTAAGGGTACTTTTGTAAAGGCCCTTAAGGACTCCTCCTCCGCCGTCTCTGGGGTCGTTGGGACCTTAATTACAGACGTCGCACGTCTTCAAGCGGCAAACGACCGTCTGACCCAGCAGGTGACAGACCTCAACACACAGTTTGCCCAATTTCGGGTGAGGTCGGACGGTCCTGAGCGCCAAATCCCAGTTGCGCGGCCGGCTCCCATCCCACCAAACCCCGGGGTGCCTGATGTCACAGATTCCCACCTGCGCGAAGTCATTGCCGCAGTGTGGAGGATGATGGACGGGCGCCTCGCGGGGCTTGAGGCTAGGCTGCCTCCAGCGCCCATCGTTCGGCCGCCGCTCGCTGCGGATAAGTTAAGGGGCGTGACGACGCCGATGCCGCGCCAGGTCTTGGGTGGCCGCGTTGTTTCGTACGCTGCAGCGGCGTCTGCACCGGCACCTAAGACCACACCGATGACCAAGCGGCCGGCCAAGGCTAGGACAGGGTCAATAGCGGAGTTCCCTCCGCTCCCCTCTCCAGCGCTGCGAGATAAGAGTGCCCCTTGCGCTGCTGTTGAAGCTGTCCCTGCCCCCTCCTCGTCCGCCCCCTCCAATGATGGGTGGCAAAAGGTTGAGGGAGGCAAGAAGAAGAGGTCCCGAAATAGGAACAAGAAGGCCGCCAAAAGTGGTGTGTCTGCACCTCCGACGTCGTCAATGGCAGCGACCGCCTCAAATAAGGCAAGGAAACTGCAGGCGCCCAAAACGGCGGCTGTGGTGGTCACCTTATCAACGGAGGCGGCAAGCGGAGGGCTATCCTACGCGACCGTTTTTAAGAAGGTCCGGGATAGCCTGGGCACTCAATTCGGGGCCTCAGAGTTCCCCGGGGCCGAAGGTGCAAAGACGGCGGATGTCCTAGCGGAGAAGCTGCGGGAAGTATTTGCTGGGACGGATGGTGTGAAGGTTGCCAGGCCCACAAAAAGCGCGGAGCTGCGCATTTCGGGCCTGGACGACTCCGTTACAGTCGATGATGTCCGTGTTGCAATTCGGGAAAAGACGGGGTGCAACGCGGACAACATTAGGGTTGGCACCATCCGACCCGGTCCAGGCGGTCTTGGCGCGGTGTGGATCAGCTGTCCCGTAGCGTCGGCCAAAATTTTGGGCGACGCCGGCAGGATCCTCATCGGTTTCGTTAGCGCCAGAGTTACAGTTCTGGCGGCGAGACCGATGAGGTGTTACAAATGCCTGGTTGCGGGACACACCCGCATCAAATGTGACAGCTGCTTCGACTGCAGCGGATTATGTTTCCGCTGCGGTCGACCGGGGCACAAGGCGGCAGAGTGCTCTGCCGCCCCTCACTGCCCTATGTGTGCGGCGGGCAATAAGCCCGCCAATCACCAGATGGGGCAGGGGGGCTGCAAGCCTTCCCGCGCTTCTCGGCAGACGTCGGGGACTAGCCTAGCGGCCCAGGCTGCCTCCGACGTTGTCCGTCTGTCCACGTCGACGTCCATGGAGGTTGTAGAGACGATCCAGTAATGGACCACGTCTCCAACCTCCTTGTCCAGACGAACCTAAACCACTGCGCCGCGGCGCAGGATCTCTTCCTGCAAACCATGGCGCAGTGGTCGATCGGTGTTGCCGTAGTCGCGGAGCCCTACTTCGTTCCTCCCCGTCCAAACTGGATGGGTGACTGGGACGGCTCCGTGGCAGTCGTCGGTTCCGCGGCGGCTCATTCCCCGCCCTTGTCGCTTAGAGACAAGGGCTCTGGATATGTTGCCGCCGAGTGGGGGGGGATCACCGTTTACGGTGTATACTTCTCCCCCAACCGGAGTTTGAGCGACTTCGAGGTCTTCCTTAACAGCTTGGAGACATCGATGCGGCGATTAGCGTCTGGGCACGTCCTCGTGCTGGGGGACTTCAACGCAAAATCCATTGCATGGGGGTCCCCCGGGACGGACGCCAAGGGCGAGGCCGTCGAGGAGTGGGCGGCTTCGGTGGGCCTCTGTTTACTAAACAGAGGCTCCACCAACACGTGCGTGCGACAACAGGGTGGGTCGATAGTGGACCTTTCGTTCGCTACCCCTGCTGTTGCCGCACGAGTAAGGAACTGGCGTGTCCTGGAAGAGGTTGAGACGCTCTCGGATCACCTGTATATCCGATTTGAGCTCTCCCGGTCCCAGGGCCCCAGTAGGGGTCACGCGGCGCGGCGTAATTCCCGTTTTCCGCGGTGGGCTGTTGCCAAGCTGGACAGGGACCTACTAGAGGCCATTATTCACTCTTGGCTGTCTCCGCAGGCCCCGACCGAGGAGGTCGATGCGGGGTCTGGCCGCTTTCGCGATGCGATTACGCAGATTTGCGATGCGGCCATGCCCCGTATCCGGGGTCGTCGGCCTCCAAGGAAGGAGGTCTACTGGTGGTCCCAGGAGTTGGCGGACCTCCGTGCGGCTTGTACTCGTGCCCGGAGGTCCTACACTCACAGCCGGCGGCGTCACCGCGGAGACGGTGAGGAGGACCAGCTTCACGAGGAGTACCGCGAAGCGCGGAAAACTCTGAAGCTGGCCATTTGCCGCGCCAAGGACGCAAAGAGAAAGGAGATGCTGGAGAGTCTCGACCGTGACCCCTGGGGTCGCCCATACCGTGCGGTGCGTCAGAAGCTCCGCACGTCGGGCCCCCCCCTTACCGAGACTCTCCAGCCCAGCTTCCTGCAGGAAGTGGTGGAGGGCCTTTTCCCGCAGCGGGCGGAGCACACACCCCCGTCGATGGCCTACGCGGTCGGAGACGACGGGGGTAGAGAGGACGATGTGCCGCCCGTTAGGGAATCGGAGGTTGGGGCGGCTGTTCTACGGATCCGTTCCAAGAACACCGCCCCCGGGCCGGACGGGGTACCAGCCCGAGTGATGGCCCGAGCCCTATACCATATGTCGGACCGCCTCAGGGAAGTGTTGGACGCTAGCCTGGCGTCCGGACGCTTCCCAGAGTGCTGGAAATGCGGGAAGCTGGTCCTGTTGAGGAAGCCGGGACGGCCAGCCGATTCGGTCGCGGCCTATAGGCCCATCGTGTTGCTGGACGAGGCGGGTAAACTTTTTGAGAGGATACTCTCTGCCCGCATCGTCCGGCACCTCAGCGAGGTGGGCCCCGACCTGTCGGACGCCCAATTCGGGTTCCGGGAGGGGTGTTCGACGGTCGATGCCGTGATGCGCCTTAGGGCCGTGACCGGAGAGGCAGTGAGCTGTGGCGGCGTGCTGTTGGCGGTGTCTCTGGACATCGCCAACGCATTCAATAGTCTGCCATTCAGCTGCATCAGGGAAGCACTCCAATACCACGGGGTGCCAGAGTACCTGAGGCGGCTGGTGGCAGACTATTTAGAGGAGCGTACCGTCGTGTACGAGGACCGAGAGGGCGTCTTGAGACGGCGACCCATGTCGTGCGGCGTTCCGCAGGGGTCTGTCCTTGGACCACTCCTGTGGAACGTGGGGTACGACTGGGTCCTACGAGGTCGCCTCCCCCCCGGGCTGGGCGTAATTTGCTACGCTGATGACACATTGGTCACAGCCCGGGGGGCGAACTTCCAAGAGGCGGCGCGCCTGGCCACCAGGGGTGTTTCTTTGTTGGTCGGGCGCATCGAGGCACTGGGCTTACGGGTGGCCCTGGACAAGACGGAGGCCCTTTTGTTCGCTGGGGCCCGTCGTGGTCCACCCGCCGGTGCCTCCATCGAGGTCAACTCGGTCCTCGTCCCGGTTCGGGCCCAGATGAGGTATCTGGGCCTGATACTCGACGGTAGGTGGCTCTTCGACGAGCACTTCCGACAGCTTGGTCCGAAGCTGGTCGACGCTGCCTCTGCCCTTGGGCGACTTTTGCCCAACTTGGGTGGAGCCAGCGTCGCAACGCGACACCTCTACACGGGGGTGGTCCGGTCGATGGCGCTGTATGGGGCACCGGTGTGGGTGGCGGCTCTGACCGCCCAGAATAAGGCGCGCCTCTGGCGGCCTCAAAGGGTATTGGCGGTCAGAGCCATACGCGGATACCGCACGGTGTCCACCGAGGCGGCGTGTGCCTTGGCTGGAACACCCCCGTGGGATTTGGAGGCGGAAGTGCTCGCCGAAGTTTATCGACGGGTGGATGAATATCGGGCGGAGTATGGCTTTCGCCCTCCGCCCGAAGAGGTACGCGAGTGGCGTGAAGCCGCCCGTCGAGCCTCGATGGCTAGTTGGTCGTTCCGGCTGGAGACTCCGCGCGCTGGCTTTGCCGCCGTGGAGGCTCTCCAGCCGGTCATCCTCGAGTGGGCAGGGCGGCAGCACGGGACCCTTTCCTTCCGGCTGACGCAGGTGCTTTCCGGGCATGGCTGCTTCGGGAAGTACCTGCACTCGGTCGCCAGGAGGGAACTGAGTCCCGCCTGCCACCACTGCGACTGCAGTGAAGACTCGGCCCAGCACACGCTGGCGATCTGCCCCGCTTGCGAGTCGCAGCGCCGGGCCCTCACTGCAGTCATCGGAGGAGATCTCTCGCTACCGGCCGTCATACGCTCCATGGCCGGTAGCGATAGCAGTTTTACCGCGGTCGCAACCTTCTGTGAAGATGTCATCTCGCAGAAGGACGCGGCGGAGAAGGCCCGGGAGGACGATATTCACTCGGACCCAATCCGCCGCCGGCGAACTGGGCGACGGGGGGTCCGGATGTCTTAATATCAGCAGTTCCCGGATCCCTTCCGTCTCAGGCGCAGAGTGGCACACCGTGTGGTTTTAGTCGGTTCGATTCCGACACACCGCCCCGCCGCAAACCCCGGCGGGGTGACGGTCCGAGGGGATTTCCACACGTTAAAAAAAAAAAAAGGACTAGAAAACCTAACTTTGATTTTGTATAAAAGTCATAGAAAAGCATAAGTAGGAAATATGAGCATATTTTTGATTCAATCTAGTTTACGTGGTAGGTACTAGTTGGTCAGGTCAGTATAAACCATAGGAACACTTTTGTTTATAATAATACGCACATGAATAAGCTTTGTAAGAGAAGTACGAATGGGCGAGTTTACCGGTAGCGAGTGTGCGACTCCCTGCGGCCCATAGCCTCCGATACACAATAAATCTGAACCGATAAGTAGTCAAGCGGATTGTCGGCGCGGTACGATCAAAGCGAGGGGAGGAACATGAAAGGCGCCGCCGCCGTCTGCCGAGATGTTTCATTCAATGACGCGTTTCCACCACCGCCCGCGCCGTCACGTCGAATGATCCCTTTGTTGTACAGACATTTTAATGAATTCGTTTTGAATTTTGAATGACATTTTTATGTCAGATTTATGATAAAGGCGCAAGTTCATAGAATTTGCGTTTCTATATAAGCTTTATTAATAATTTTGTACATGAAAGTCTAAGATATAAACTTACTTAATTAAATTAAAATTTAAGATCGTAAATAAATTGGGCGTCTACACTGTTTTTTGTAAGTTTGTATAGTATATTTATATAGTATAATTTGTATATAGACGTAGTAACTATTGCACCGATTTAAAAATAGTTAACCTAAGATAGCTTATAATGTAATCTAGGCTATATTTTATTTGAATGATAAAGGAATCCGTATGCAAATTATAACAATATAACCCAAAGTAGCAACATTTGTTTACTAAAGTCATCATTTGTGTAAAATCTATTTATTATAGATACAAATAATATACTACATAAGTATTACATATTCATCAAAGTCGCACAAAAAAGTCCGCGAGGCACTTTCGATTTTGCTTTTATTACTTTTTCTGGATAAAATTACAACTGTATAGGGCGTGTGGTTCTCGATGGGTGTCCTAATATGTTCCTGTGGGTGTAGTAAAACTTTGCTAAGCTTCTGTTATATATCAGACAGCAAATACCGGCTGACGGCAATAGGCCCATTATTACATAAGTGGGACTAAACTATGGTTGTCAAGTGTGTGATTTAGTCTTTGCCCACCCCTTCGAAGGTATAGGAGCAAGTGATTTATATAAAATTACAAATGTAAGTTCAACCAGGTCGAAATAATGATCGCGCACGGTACGGTTCTGGTGGAATTTGCTTTCGCTAGCGCTGCAGCTGCTACCCATCAAAATAATGTATTTTTATGTAATTATTAAATATAGAAGACAATGATGTCGTAACAATGCGGTACGATATCATTGTCGTGTTTTAACAGTGGAGACGCGCTAAATAGTACACAGAGATTGTAGCAGTTATTACTTTATATGCATGAAGCAATAACACCGTACCTCTGAGAGCCGCGTCCGCTACTGGCGGGCGGCTTGTGTAATTAATTTGCCATAAACAACTCGCATTAACTACACATTCCTACTTGTCTTTATCATACATGTCTACTAATTTAATATTCGGTTAGGTTTTATATCTCACGTTATTTCGATGGCTCCTAAGTATGCTGAGTCAACTGTACTTCTAATAACTAATACTTACAAGAAGGCGTTAAAAGAAGTGGAATGCTATAATGCTTTAAAAATAATGAGACCTTTCAATAGTGCAAAAATCATATTAATTTATTAACTTATGAGATAAAGTAGATACACTATTATACATCGATTATTTGTATGTTATGTTAAAACTGATTAATACCACTTGCATTTTTATACGTTGTATTATTATATCTACGTTTTAATGAAACATTATTTAGTAGGAGTGGTTAAGCTATTTTGTAAGACTTATTAGATTTCTTTTTTATTATAATTTGTCTGACATGCATGATTTATATTGGTTGAAATATAATATTTGGATTGGATATAATAAGTGTAATTGTGGACTGGGCACTATTACTGAGAATTGTATCAGTCTCAAAAATGAGCTTATGAGCTTAATGCTTAATAATTACGTTATAAAATATCTAAAAAATGAAAAATAAAATATAATAGTATTTTCATTCATTCGTGTCCCGGGTATACTAAGTCGCCGTACACTTAAGCGTACTATGTGCAAAATAAATGTATTATATACTCGAAAAAATATAAATATAATAAAAATATAATAATAACTTTATAAGAATATGATGTTTTCAAAGCAATAGGAAATGGTTTCATTGTTGTTAACATACTAAAAAGTACTCGAAATTTGTAAGTTGATTTAGTATAGGCGAGACCGGGACAAAACGAGGATCGGGGCAGCACGGTAAATGCGCCAGGGCGCATGACTCTTACACGTAACAGTGGTGGCAAACACGCCATTAGAAGGAACTTCCGTCGACTCACATCGCTGCATATTTTGCTACTTAGTGTACTTAGTGGGTACCTAAACTTGCAATAAACAGAAGGGGTATCTGTAGTCTGCCACGGTTGGGCCCATAATTCTTGAGCTGGAATTGACGAAAAAGACGATGATGCTCATATTTTTTAACACTGCCAGCTTAAATAAAATACTTATGTGATCGTTTTGCCCCCTATCATTTCTCATTAAGTCCGGTTACGTGGCCAAATGGGGATTTCGGGTTACGTATTGTTGTTCGTAAGTTAGTTTAGAAACGAATGTTAGGACAGTTATTTATTTTTTAAATTAGCGTTTAATTTTCTCAATGTTTTTTTTTAAATAACGTTCTGCCCCGGTCTCCACTACATAGGACGCTACGCTATGTTGTTTGAAATCTTCGATCGTCAACCCCTTATAGAAATATGTTTTGAAATGTTGCAGTCTATTTATTTTTTGCTCAGAATACTTAGTGATACTTGATTTTTGAAAAGAGAAATAAAAAAAGTTTATATAATAAATTTATTTGCTAATAAATATATACCTATGAAAAAAACAAAGGCGTATAATTCGCACGTGGTATACACCTCCACAATACTATAATAAAAATAAAGTACTATAGTAGTTTTTATTGGAAGAACAAAATCATCATCATAAAATGCGTATTCCACAACATAACATAGGTACTAATTAAGACGAATAAATAAATTCAAAAATAAGGCACTCTCTTTATCACAGAATACACCACCTACTAAATTTCTCGTTTCTTTTGTATAAAATTTATTCAACACTGTAAAAAGTACCTATACAATAGAGCGCAGTTGTTGCTATTATTTACACAGCAAACAAAACATAATCTTTCGCGTACGTAAATTCAAACTTAGTACACTTGTAAACTAAATTTATTTCCTCACACATTACACATTATCGTGATATACTCATTAACGTAGAAACAATAAATTAAGGTTTATACATATAAAAGTAACTATTAGGAATACAACAGACATTTTCTGTGAGATCTATAAGGCAAATGGACAGCACGATTTTAATTTATTGTCCCTACTCATTTTTGATAACAATTCAATTATGAATTTATAAATAACCTATTTGTAAGCCAATCCTGGAGATTCAATATAATGTTTATTCGTACGTTCATCACAAACTTTCTATACCCACTGAGTGCATTATTAATCATATTGATATATTTCAGCTTTAAGTCAGTCGCTATTCTTATTCCTTTGTGTTATATGATATAACTTTTTTTTTCTCAAAATAAAATTTTCAAATAGTACTTCAGAACGAATAACAAACTGGCAGAGGTATACGGAACTTTCAAATCATAAGCTATATGTCATTTTAATAAACTGCTTTACATTTAGTTCATTTAATGCCATAGATACTTTTTTTGTGAATCAGCAGACTACCTACTTACAACAAATACATCATGCTCATTCGCGGAAATTCTTAAATGACTGTCATCTTTAGCATACTTTTGTTTTACATATCGATTAACTGTGGACTAGTTCAGTATGAATACAATGGTGGCAACTAAACAACAATTGTTTTAAAAAACACATGACTCAAACAAAAGGCCAAGCAACTATTTCTTTATGTAAATAGCAGCGTGCTTGACATGCTTAATACTAGTCCTACATAGAGAGTAAGTAATTTGGTATTCTTTCTTTTTGGAAACAGAAATACAGACGAATCACTGATAGTAGGTTTTTTATCGGCAACGTACAATCGGCAATCAATAATGGTCTCCTCGGAATCATATCTGGCATATACATATCAAATGAATTCCATAAATTCTACAGTAATTTTATACCGAACAATATTTTTGTATATTTTGCTTTTTTAGAAAACCTAACTGAGACGAAATCCTGTTTTTTTTTTTGTTAATTATACGCAGGTACATCGTCAAAGGCACTGTTATGTAAATACTTTAGAGAATTTAAAAAAGTTTTGAGAATTTAAAACCACATCTGGAAAATGATGTGCTTTAGTATGCGAATTCCACAAATGTTACTACTCGAAGCCTAGTTACCTGTAATAAATACTTCTTTTACTCTACTGTACTAATTCTCGTCCTTTAATGCGATAATAAAAACTTACTTTGATTTGACAAGTAATTTAATGAAAATAAAATACAAGTCGTCGTCGCATTTTCTCTCTGTTTAAAAATGGTTTTACTATTTTGTTTTTAGTTAAGCTGTGGCAGCGCAGGCCTTTAATCGACAACCCTCACCGGACCCGACCGCAGACCTTGTCGGACCACTGCTAACCGATGGCTGGCCTGCCAAAACAGGAACTTAAACCTCATTAAAATTGCCTGACTACTTAGCAGGAACACCTTTGAAAGAATGGATGAACAGCACATTACCAACTTTTTAGATAAATTTCACTCATTCTACGAGTATTACTTTCTGAATTATCGCGTACTTATTAAAGATAATATTGCGATTAGTAAGTTTTAATTGCAATTTCTCAACCGAGAGAGAAGAACTGTTTGTTGCTAGGGAACTTGGCTTTCTGTTTCTTAATAAAATCTCGCGCTTGTCTGTCGCCTTGTCGCGTTTCAAGTGCTTTAATAGCTTCGCCATCTGTAACAAAGAAAACAAAGAGGCTGTTAATAATTTTCTGATGTTGAGTAAGTTCACCGAAGCTCCATCTCAATAGCGTCTCATAGCAATGCACAAATTATATATTATGGAGTTATTGTAGACGCTGGTATATACAAACACTTATCAGTCAAATTGTACGTGACCGATTCGTTATTCAGTCGTGTGTTCGTTTGGCGCAGATGTATGTATATAAAACGCAGCTTGTGTTGTAGGCAACTCAAGAAACGATTAGCATTAAGTGTGTGTTTATTACTACAATTTTGATTGAAGTGAAAACTTCGTTTAGCGCGGTACGCATATTTTTAGATGAGATAAAATCTATGAACTCGCGACATCGTTACGAGACGCATATATCCAATCAACGCAATATTAGCACAACGAGATATAAAAGTACAATTGATGCGGTATTCACGAGATATTTAAATAACTTCGAATCAAAATTGTTTATTTCCTATTTTAGTTACCATGAACCTATAGATTTTATTTTAGAATGTAATAATTTTAATGATAATGATGATGATACAAAAGTTGTCGAAATTGTTAACGATGATTAATAAAAGAATATTAAATGTATTTTAAAGTTTCTAATAATTAATAAAATACAATTCATAAATAAAATGCAATTCATTACCCAATAACCCAATAACCCTAGTACCCATCTAAAAATGTCTAACGCGCCAAAATAAGTTTTCACTTGTCGGTGCCGACAGAAGTGAAAACTCAAAACCATGCATTCTTTTTTTCTTTTTATGTTACCTTTTACCTATTACCTTTCACCGATACTTGGCACTTCTGTACGTGTTATGAAGTGTATGTTAGATCTATTTCGAGTGTACCCCAGAACACTGACCGATAGAGGTAGGTTTAGAAAGAGGCAAGTGTTGTTGCGGCAGGCTGGTGATGGGCGCGGGCGTGTCGGGTACTTCACTGAAGTGTAAGTACGCCTCGCCCACAAACGTGTTGCTCATACTGAACATGTCCTTGTCTTTGATCACGAGGTGGATCAGTCCGTCTGCTATCCGGCGCTGCTCTGGCGTCAAGGGACTGAAATATTGGAGACAGTTTTTATTTTGACATACTCATAACCGGCATAGTGTTTATGAATTTCAATTAGCCTACAGAATAAGTACTTTTAACCTTTAGCAAATCATACAATAATAGATGATTTTTGTGTAATTATCTTTTTTGTATTGCCCAAGATTTCTACTAATTAGGGTCTTAATAATGGGCACAAATCACAATATTTATAACATTTTCTTCTTCAATTAGATTTTTTATAACAATTAATTTCAATTGTATTTTAAGTGAAGTATGTTTATACTTACATGAGGAACATTTCGTCGTACAGTGGGAAGAGATTCTTGTTATGAGTTTGGGTTTTGGGTTTTGTTACATTAGCAAAAGCATCTTCTGGGTGCAACCCAACTCGTACGTACGAATCACATAAACCTGGAAAAGTAAAGTATATGTATTACGGTAACTTCATAGATTTTAAGTTTTGACATTGTGATGTTTGTACAGACTGTATCTTAATAATATTAAAATTAAAAGCAGCGATGTGGTAAAAACCGTGTAATTGCTGAACATTACCAATTATAATGTAACAATTGTAAAGTACCGACACATATGATATAAATCGTGCACCTATAAGGAACCGAAGCAAAAGATTGCCCGCGTTAATTAACTACGCACTCGTTGTAATAATGTCTGTACACAATCATATTGCACTCAATATTTGCAAGTTATTTTTGTATTAAGGGGGCAAATGAGCACACGGGTCAACTCATGGTAAGTGACTACCACCGCCGATGGACAACTGCAACTCGAGAGTCGCAACTAAGTGCGCTTTGGCTGCCTATGAGGGGAGGGAAGGAGAAGAGGGGGAATAGCCTTCCGGTAACCTCACTCACTAGGTAAAGCACAACAATAGGTTTTTAGTGAGGCCGTGGTATACACAAGTCGAGTCGGCCCATACGTGGTTAGGGGTGGCTCACTTCTACATCTTTACGACCCATCTCATCGCGGAAATCAATTATCACGTTCCATAAATTATAACTTCATACTCACCGTTTGAATCAGTCGGGGTCAAATTCCTGGCATTCATAACTTCTATTTTTAAATTATCCTCAATGAACTGCGCTCTGACTGTCAGCATACCCATCTTGGGTTCCGTAATAGACTGTTGGTCTTGCCACCTTTCTAAATGGAACTGGTGTATTAATTCCCTGGTTTCCATTCCGTGCAGCTTCAGTAGATACTCCACACGTCTCAACGTCTCTGACTCGAAGGAATTATCCTTACTATCTTGACGGAACGATCTCTTCATTATTTGCACACATTCGTGTAGATTTGAAAAGAAAGATGGCGGACGTCGTTTCTGTAAACGTTATAAATTTAAATTATAACCACATATATTGAAATAAACTAGTATTTTACAATTATATTTATCCATTACCATGATGCTAATATAAGTAAGTAGTTATAGGAATATAAGCTATCAAAAACTTCAAACCATCACCCATCGTGCATTTATGAGTCGTAGATAAGGGCTTCAGAATAAATTTTATGATCTCAAAATTACATGCAGGCATGCAGTAAGCCTAGACATCGGTTTCGGATCTTACTTAGGTATACATGTTCATTCATATTCATTGTACATACTCCATTTTCAACACCTGCCGCTATTTTAAACCATAAAATGTTATGCCTTAAGATCTCATGGAGAAAAAATGTTGGCTTATAAAAATAACAACAACAAACAAATAACAAGAACATTTCTTATAAAAAATCTTATAGTTAAATCTGTTTGTAAAACTTGAAATTTGGTATTTTTTACACTTGTACTTCTTTTACTAGTACTCTTTCTAAGGCACACAAATATCAAGTAATATAAAACTTACACTCTTCCTAAGCCGTTCAAAAGCATTTAACGGTAACGGTAATAATAATAACAGTCTCCGTGAAAAACGAGTTTAGAAAGTAATTGTCGAGCAGGTTTCGTGGGAGTGGTGACGTCATATAAGTTCCTAAAAATAGCCGCGTGTATTGGATCAGGCTACAGATTCAAATGCACATGCTACAATTTGATGAGATATTGATGTAACGAAGACTTGCGAATAATTGAAGTTTTTACTTTCACAAAACAAACAAAGTACAAAAAAATTGTTGATAAGCTAACTAAGCGAACTTAGATACGAACAATTTATGGACGGGCACATGGTTTATAAGTATAATTATGGACAAATATGATCACAATACATTCACTGACTTAGGAGATTCTAATCACCATACACGGAACATAGAAGCCAAGTCAATAGACACGAAATATTTTATATACATTAAGAACATTATGTGTTTCAAAGCGAACCTTTAACAAAATTTGCAATGTATACAAAATAAAATGTAAACTTGGCATAGTAACAGCAACATAAAACAGTGCGCTTGCTAAGATCTAATATTTTACCGCGTCTAAGTTGGCGGCTGCAGTTTTGCTCAAACGCCTCAGGTCGAGATAGCGTGTTATCTTTGCCTTTCGGTGCTAGTGAACAACAAGAATATTTTAAAATAAAAATAAATAAAATAACTGTATGAACTAAGTACTGGATAAGTTCCTGTAAAGGAAACGAATCACCTGAATATGAGAATAGTTTAGAAATATAGGAATAACTTTCCTGGATAGATCAAGAATTTTGGTTGTTTGTTAGGAGTCATCAATTTTGAATTTATTAAAATAATGAAACACATTAAGAATGGATAAGAAACAAAAAAAAACATTTAAAGTCCTTTTAAATTAATTTTAAGGCAATAAAATGCCGTAACTACTAATGAAACAAAATCTGCACTGTGCACACTTGTTTTCAAATTGCAATAGCGTGCGATATAAATGCAATATTATTTACCCGGTACAAGATATTGATGGGAGATACTTTATTTTTTCCAAAATGTCTACGCCTAAACAAGCGAATACGGGTGACGAGTTTCACTTTCTACAAACGAAAATGATGGGTTAGTATTTTAATGTACTTAACTATATATAAACTTTCGTGAATCCAATGAAATTTGTGTTAGCTATTAAAAGTAGAATCTGTCTGTTGCTTTATTTATGGAGTTAATTAAATTTATAAGTAGGAGCAGTGAGCATTATTTATTATTTTTAAGACAAAAATACTATAGTCAGATATTGGCGTGTTAAAGAAATTAGCTGTCTTCCAAATAAGTAAAGTAAAAATAGTGCCCTATCTAAAAGCAACAATTACCTTTAAATTTCAATGAAATAACCAGAAAATATGTAGGTGCATACATACTTATACCAAGTATGTAATGGATCGGAACATTGGCCCTCGAATCCTCAGGCCGTAGCCAAATATCTAAACTAATTACATAGATCATTCTAGTGTCTACATATATTTTAATATAATTAATATTTAGTATATATTATATTTACTATAATGAGTGGCACATTGCTAGTATTCTCGTTAATCACCAGCAAAGCTATATACCGGATAAAGAGAACTGTTCTTATCCGATTGATATTTCATTTAGTAATTTTTAACTCCTTGTTTACTCCACAAATATAGCAAAAAGACAGATCAATGTTGTATGTGATAATGTAATGTAAAAAATTGAGAGTACGTTAACTATTTTATTATATTAGAAGATTAATACTTGAATTGTAAGTCATGTGACACTGGACGTGAATATGATTAGTAAACATTATAATGTACATAATAAAACTACAGCCAATTATAGGTAAGAAAAAGACATCGCTCATTTACAGCTGTTAGCAGTTTAAATTAAATTGTCAAATATAAAATTTAGAAACAACTAACCTCCAAGTTGGCCTGTATGAGTTCGTAAAGTACTTCTGCAAGTTGTTCCCATACAATGTCCAGAGTTCTGGAAAAGTTTTCGTTGTTCAAGTGTTGGTACAAAGTGTCCAAGTTGGCTTCCAGGTACCGCATGACGCGGTCCATGCTTGAGCAGTCCTGGTGGAGTAGCTCAGCACCCTCGATTAGGAACCGTGTTATTGAAGGCATCATCTAAAAAAAGGGTTTTAATAATAATAATGTGTATTTAATTTGTTTCCTTAATATGAAAAGTACACAAATTACAATCAATTAGGTTTCGCGGATGCGGTTCCCTATCGCACCATTTCTTATGCGCATTAGGAAAACAGACCAATAACAAAGTATTTGAAACTCACCTTTCTGACCATAACATCCAGAAGGTCAACTATTTTGTTCCTTACAGTATCTATTGCATTAGCTATAACATTTTGCAGGGTCTCCTTACATCTGCAAAGTAAATGATAATAGCAATTAATAAATCACCATAAAATGAATGAAATCACCATCGTCATAACAATGACGTCATTGATTTAATTCACAAAAGTAGTTCAGCAAAGTACAAATAAAATGAATTACAATAATATAAAATGGGTATAGTAAAACAATCGAAAATCTATTAAATATTAACTCATGTGCATCACTTTATTTATTAATCATCAAATCCCTGATCGTATAGAATTGTGCCCGTAGGTAGCAATAAACATGAGAAAATAACTTTCAAGAACAGTAAAAACAAACATATTAGAACTTTTTAACTGTGACACCTAATGTGTTCAAAATCTTTTGAAAGTTTTGTTTACAGTGTATGAAAGTGTGTGCTACTAAATAGTTACATATTAATATGAATATCTGTAGAATAGGAGGAGCTCTGGCGACCCTACTCATGAAAGAAACATACCTAAATATTAGTAGAAGCTTCTTAAATATGTATCTCACCTCTGTGCCTCCATGGGTGACCTGGCCTCACACATCCTCTGTATAATGTCGTCCATGCCAAGATTTTCCACAAAAGGCTCCAAATTCTGTCGTACGTAGTCTATACTGTTGATGGCAACACACCATTCTGTTGTCACTTCGAAGCGCTCTTCGAATACTGTGCTCACAATACCGACATTGTCAACGCGACCCGCCATCTTGTCAGAGTAGAACACACAGCAGCGACAGATATCCTGGAATTATCAACGGGATTTAGGAGAAACTATTGTTTTTATAGACGTGACTTTACTACTCGAGCCTCCTTTATAAATTTTGTTGATTTTTGTTTCAAGTAATATCAATAATTTTTTATGGACAAATTAACATTAGGACTGATTCCTGGGACTTGACAAACATTAAAACAACGAACATAACAAACACAAAGACTCAGGACACCTATTTGTGAAATACCTTTACAGATTTGTAACTTTAATGTCCATTGTGGATATTAAACCACAGCTGTCAGGATCAGTAACGGCTAGGCCAACAGGTCTGTCATTGTCAACAGTGTGGAGTGGAGTAAGTAAGATTCATTGTTAACTATAAAACATTTGTGTAGAGTAACTACAGTGTTCTAGTGCTTATGCTGAAATTTACAAAAACAAATTGCAGAAGCAAAGTTCCTGGTCGACTTACATCAATAATTTTAGCCACAAACGTATAGCAGCCTTCAACATCTGGCCAGGCTAACTGTCGCCAGAATATCTCGATCTGATGGAATATCGCCAGGGTGTCGACACCTGAACTACTGAACTTCACATTAGTGTCCACAGGGACTAAGTTGTCAAGGTCCACGGCCTTCTCAATGCGAGTGAGCGCTTTGTACGCAGCGATGTCGAGCCACTGCGCCACGCCGCCGAAGAACCATGAGTGGAATTTTGATATGGCGTACGACTGCCAGTCAGTTTCGTTAAGACCTTGGCCCAGCCTGAAACGTTACAGATAGCATATGCATAATACTGATTTATTTATCAAGAACACTTCTTATTTTTAAATTTGTTCAAGCCGAATATTTAGGTAAGTTAAGTAACCGAACTAATCGGCAAATATAGGTACATTATTTGTATGTACTAGTATACTTGAATAGAAAAATGTTTAAAATTGTTGTTTTGTTGTTAAGAGATTCTTTTTTTTTTTTAACAAATGCAAAACCTACTGTAGCAAAAGGCTCACTCGACAACTCGTTAGGGGTTTCCATCCTTTAATTTTTTTACACATTATATTTGTGTGTACGAGATGACGCATACATAACAACATACATGACAACATACATGATTGAAATTAAGAAAAGCATGACAAATCATTAACTTAAACATATATTTAAACACAAGTAATCAATGGCACGTCATGGTAAAATAATGTAAAACAAAGTAAAAGTATATTCTTAAACAAATTAGCTGCACTAATTTTCTATTGACGAAAACATGACGCTACGGTTCATTACATACCATTGTTCGGCTAATTTATTGTGACGTCTTCAGCCACACATGAAACATATATTTACTATGACAAATAAGAAATCGATTAAACCGATCAATATTCTGTTAAAACCTCATACCATGGGTAAGTTCAATTAGAATGTATGCAGCGAACGTGTTAGTTAATTATTCACGTTATCCACACCAATAAACAACGGCTGACGTGTATAAAATAATAAACGGTGACAAACAAAGCTTTAATAGTATTTAAGTAAGACCCGTTAATCTTAATTATGTGCTTCAAATGTAAGGCGTAAAAATATAATGTGTCACCTAAATAAAGATTACTAATACTCGGTGTTTTCAATAATAGATACAGTTTTTTTATAAACGCATATGAAACACACCTGGATGAGGCCTCTCCGTGTCTTACAAATTTCATGTAAAGGCCAAAAAAAATTAACGTTTAACTGTCTCGTATCTACTATATGGAAATGGAACTACATATACGAAAATACGACTGGAAATGTAATAAGAGTTACAAGATTGCTTCTAAAATAGCTTATCACCGAAATAACTCAAAAATAACTTACGTTAGAAATCTTTGTAAAGTGAGATACAACTCAAACAATGTAGTCCCCATAGTCAAGGGTTCTGCTTCGACTTCTGTGGCGCCAAGTCCTGTGACTCCATTGAGTCCACCAGCCAGATGAACTGTTGATGTTGAAGCTTCACTATATCTCAGTCTTTTCAAACTCTTGCATACTTCCACGATTTCCGCCTCCACGAGCGACGCAATCTTGCTCTCATACAAACCATATAATGCCTTTGAATAAGTGAAACTCATTACTCTGTAATACAAAATTATCGCGATATTAGCATAATAAACACTTGTAATAATGTAAAAATCTACTGACGACTGCAGTTAAATGCATACAAGAGTAAACAGTACTTATTACTGCAAATTATTGGATCATTAGAATACTTACTCAACAAAACCGCGATCATAATATTCTACTGCTCGTTGCAAATCTGACCGCACCAGTTGTATAACTCTGATTAAGTGCCGTAGCCTGGTATCCTCCGTATTTTCTTTACACTCGTTACTGTCCAGGATGTGAACGAACCAATCGGAGGCTCCTTGTATCACCGCCTGGTTTAGAACCTCATGAATAGTCAGCTTGCCTTTATCATCTCGCAGCCAACCGTAAAGGTTCATGGGAAATAAGTCAAAAGTTTCAGGTATGTCCAAAACCGAGAGTTTGTAAAGAATTTTCAGGACTTCTCTTAGAGTTTTCATTACAGTTTTATCTCCAGCAGTCTTTTTCCTCAATTTTCTGATGTGACTGTAACATGTAGGGAGTAATTTCCTTGCGCCATCCCAAAACAGCTTGACGTCCTCTTCATTTACTTGACCTAAAAAATATATTTTTTTAAAAGACTTTGATTTTAGCATTTTAAATTGAAGGCGTTTACTTTACTAATACAACAACAAACAAAATACAAAACAAAAGTCATCCATACTAAGCCCAAACGCTTTGTCATTCGTCTTGTGGAAGAAAAGTAGTTACCAGATTGTAAAGGTTTAGTGATCTTGTCCAGCAGAGAGTTGAAGAGTGCGAAGCTGAGTGGATGATCGGTGGTGACAGCACAATACACTGCCCACTGCACCAAACTGTTGTCCGCCAGGCTGAGGCCACTTTGCGCAGCGTGCTGGGTCAAGATAGCTTCAGCTGGCGCGCTGAAGTTACCACACCACCAGTACGGCGCAACCTACACATCGCAGCAGAAGCATTCAAATATAAACAAAAGTACATTAAAAAAGCTTTGACATTTAACTAACTTATTCCCGTAATTTTTATTATGCAATATAAAATATATAACTAAGTATAATAAGTTTATTAAAAAAAATGAACTCACATTAGCCCAAAAGGTCAGTACTTTTGTGTACTAAAAAGCTTTATATAAATGTAAGATAATTATATATTAATATAAACAATATATGTATGTATTCATACTTAAGATGGCTTCAACACCTGCTTTTGCCTTATTAAAATGTATCTTTGGGTAAAGAATAAGGTTAACTGCCTTAACCTAGAAGAGATGAACCCACTTCAGCATACTGGCGACTAAATATCTATTATATCCTTTTATTGTTATTTACAAAACTTAATAGATAAACAATCCATATCAACTCAACCAATTTGTCAATCCATATCAATATTACTCATTCGGACAACTCCTTATAAAAAAAAATATACGTATCACAATTCATAACTAGCAATGATCTCATACATAGCCAGGTGTGTTACGGAAGCCAAGGTCAACCTAAAGGCGAAATACATATATACATTTTTTTTGCACTTTGCTCGGTGCAGAGGTGGCTAAGAAGCTTTTAGTAATATGTAAAAAAAAAATCTTTAGAAGTCCAAATAGGAAAATTGGCCTTCAAAGTGTGTTTACTTCGTGAATTACACCCATCTATATTTGAAATTGTTGAACATTTTGAAACGGTTTAACGACTGGAAATGTTTAAAACTTTTAAACTGTGGTTACTGTGACGCAGATCTATCAAACACAAACTGAAACATTCCACCTATTCGTATTCAGAGCAAGCAAAATCTGACGCAACGTTCGGTTCAATCAAATTCAAAAGCATGAATACAAAAAATAGTATTACTATTTTATTATGTTTGCACATAACTATAAGTGTTCAATATTAAATAGGTTAAATAAGAAAGTATATGTATTCAACTGTTATCAACACCTTCATCCATAAAATGGTAATCGGTTTCGGTTGTTTAACGAATTAATAACAAGAATAAAATGTAACATATATTAACTAGGAGAACACATGAATCAGATCATACAATACAATGCATAAAATCACTTATCCCGCGTGAGACTGTTACAAAATAAACACATAGTAAAGGGAGTAGCAGGATAACATGATCCAGCGCCCCCACCGGATTTGCTACAACCGACCCGAAAATATCAAAGAGGTATACACATCCGAAACAAATTTTTAGATGCATTGCGACCTTTTAAAAAATAATTTGAATGCTCAAAAAAAATAAAATGTCAAAAGCCTCATTTTTTACGGGTATGGGGTTTTCATTTGGGTCTATGGGGTCGGAAAAAATCTCGAAATTTTTTTTTGACCCTCTTCAAGATTTTCGGGTCGGTTGTAGCAAATCCGGTGGGGGCCGCTGGACCATTGTTATCCTGCTACCCCCTTTATGTTTAAGCAGATGTAAGTAATTATTAAGACTTAGAATTTTCTCTCCAATACAAGTAGGTATAATATGATATATATGAACACAATTTTAATCAACGTTGACTAACAAACAGGTACTCTACGTTGTATGTAAACCTATGCAAGCAGGATGTTGATCATTTGTATGCATTGCGCATAGATGAAGAACCTAGTTATAGGGATATTTGTCAGTTACTGAATACTCGTATAATATATGTACATATGTTTGTGTGTCCATTAAACTGACCTTAGAGTTCTCCAACTCGTGCAGGAGGATGATGCGGAGGAGATGTCGATGTTCCTGGGCAGCAACCTGTGAGTTTTTCTCTGAAGAAAAGTTTAGGCGTACTTTCACTACGCCTTGTCTTTTTAATTTGCTTTTCTTACTTAGACTGAACCACATTGTCATTCCGCCCGCAGGAATCGACTGCAAAAAACATAAATCGATTAGGGCCTGGTGGTCTGCCGTATTTAGTCTATAAATACCTTTAATTTTATTAAGGTTACTTTGTCATTTAGTCTAGTCCCAATGGTTGTAAGTATCTTTATTATTAGGCCTATTCTTTGCTATTTTTGCTTGCTTATTATGGCAAAAACCTCGGTTCGATTACTTTTGGATCTTATTAGACTTCTTGCACTTAAAATTGCTGCATGTGAAGTTTTATGACTAGATGGAAAGACGATTTGTTTAACGTGCAGACTTAGGTCGGTGGATGACCGCTCAGTAATCAAGTAGTTGAGATAAGGACACGATCAACCGTGGCCGTTAAATAGCTTGTGAAGGTGATGACGCTAATTATTAGTTTATATTGATAAATATCGCAAGCCTGAATGGTCTCGATTACAAGTACGTCCGAGAAAATACACAGAGTGAGTGAGAAATTGTGAGTACCTATACAATATTTTTATATGCATATATTTTTTATAAAATAATGTATTTTATTTGACGAGAACGGGGCCCAACTTAGTATGGTGTATTTTACCTTTAGTGGAATATTTGAAGTGCCTATCAGTTCATTATCATGTTTTCCGGTTGAAGCGGTAATGGCGATTTCTTTCATTAGTTTCCGTAGGCCTTTTACGCCTTTTACTTCAAATATTTTTGTCATTTTCTCTTTAACTGTCTCCGCAGGATCAAAATCCCTGTAAAGATAAATCTTTTAATCAACAGTAAAAGAAATAAAACAAAAATACAGTTAGGTTATAATCGAAAATAGGTACATACAAACTATAAATACAATTGAAGTAAAATTCAATTCAAGACTGTATAAGAATTTACGAGCTGGTCGGTGACCCTCTTACGTAGGATTTTAACCTTTTTCAGTAACTACGATATTGTTTTGGTCACGCAATTAAAACTCATTCACCGCAGATGGAAAGTAACAAGTTAAGTAGGTCCAGTTGAAACTCACCATACTTCCAAACAGAGCGAATCCTCGTGAACGCTGCCAGACATAGGTCTGAAATGAAATGAACATTAATTAATTCATTAAGAATAACAAATATTTTTTTCTGTAATTCTCTCTACTTTTTTCTAATGATAGCATCATATTCTTTGTTCTACCCTATATTAAACATTAAAAGCTCATCTATGGTAAACGAGACTACTCTTCCGTTCGAAAATGAATGTATCTACTTTTAGTATAGACAGAAATAAGATTCAATACAATGAATGAATTCAGACATAATTTCTATAAGTTTTACAGTCACTCAATTAAAATTTGCCCATTGTATTATGTGCACAGCGTATGTCGACATTTTTTTTTTTCAAGATTCATTGAACTATAGATTATATGTAAAAATAGTTATAATTTAGTACATGAAACACAGCATTCATGTTTGTTAACTCTTCGCCAAAAACAGAACTCGTTAGACGCATCAGTGCTAATGGGGCCGTAAACAGTTTTATAGCTCCACTATACTTTGTTATGGTTTTCTACTGGTCTCTTACGTTATAGAGTTCCGCTAATAAAATAAATTGGTCAAGTGTATCAGGGAGTACCGTCGATTCTTTCCCTATTGAAGTACTTAATTTCATATGTAGGTACAACTTTTGCTCCTCCTATCGGACTAAAAGAGGCGGGATGATACATGTGAATATATGTACAAGCATACATATTGGTCAAATATAAACTTCCTTGCAAAATTTAACAGACGCATGAAAATGTTTAATCTTTGGGGAAAGGTGGAGCCAAGAGCCCCATTCACGAATAGTAATAAGTTAGCTCCATGGACTCATGGATATAGGGTAACCTTTTCACTAGTTTAGTTTTTTCATTGATCTTAAAGTAGATCGGGTAGGATTTATTTCAAAGTTACAAAAAAATTACGTAACGAACTACAACGTTTATAAGAACTTTACTGCACAAAATTAGCTGACATTGAGCTAATATTCGACTGCAGATTTACTTTACACATGACCTCACGACCGATCAACGTTCAACATTCCTTCTGTTTTGTCTGTCTGTATATATATAAAATTATATTTGTATATCTTTTTCAGAAAGGGGGCAGCAGGATAACAATGGTCCAGCGGCCCCCAGCTGCTTTGCTACAACCGACCCGAAAATCTTGAAGAGAATCGAAAAAAAAAAATTAACCTCATAACCGCGAAAAATGTTTTTTTTTTGGCAGTTTTAATTTTTTTGAGCATTAAATTTTTTTTAAAAGGTATATGTAATGTGTAAAATAAAAAATTGTTTCGGATGTGTAGGTGTTCCCTGAATTTTTTTAGATTTTTTAGTTGAGTCAAAATATGTGAAATATAAGTTTGAAAGCAAAAAAAAACGTGAAAAATGCGTTATGTTGTATATAAAAGTCTATGGGATTTAGGTTTAGTTTCATGCTTATTTTTGGTGCTAAGCAGCATTGAAAGCGACAGTCTTCCTCTTTCGAATGAGACCAAGTTGGCAAGATTTGGTCGATGGGGTCGCTGGACCATTGTTATACTGCTACCCCCTTTGCAACCAGTGTTTAAGTAAGATATGTTGATAAGTGACAGTATTTGGTTGGTTTAATTGTAGATGAAGATGACAAATATCGATATATTTTTCTAAAGTATCAGAGATCTGCGGTTAAAAAACATTATTAGCGTAGAGGTATTGTACTTTGGAAGAATAAAGCCCATCGATTTGCCCCTAGAGCTTAGCAAATTGCACGTTTTTTTACAAACCAAGTACTTTTGAGAGAGCTTGCTAACAAAGAGGTGCTTTGAATGTTTAGTCAATTTCACAAGTTAGTTGTATAAGAAAACTTACAATGAAAAGTGTTCTTCCCAAACCGGATTCAAGGTGCTGGACTTAACAGATGTGTTATATCTGTGTGTGGGATTAGACATTAAATATATCGTGACGAAAGGATCACTCAGTCCGTTGGGATCCTTAGGAACTATGTCTTTTGCTTCCACCACTTCAACATTCAACATCAACTCGGGCGGTTCTTTAGCCTCCGCTTGTGTGAGTAAATACGTGTGCTTATCATTAGCCATCTTGAATGCTTCTTGCACATAGGACAGCATGGCTAGCTGTCCCACTTCGCAGCCTACGTCACATCCCCCCACATTGTGTAGAATCTCATAAAGTACTTCCAAATAAAGTTCATCGACCTGTAAAAGAAACGTCATTTAGCAATTTTGAAAAATACTTTTCTTGACTAAAAACTCAAACTTTGATAACTCCATTCCAAGTATCTTGGTATAAATGTTGTTTTTATTTATATAGAAGCACAACACCATTTTGTGACAGTTACTGATTGTCGTAATCCTAATCTATCACTGACCCCCGAGTAGGCAGTTAGGTACTTAACGTTACAACTTCTCTACTTGAACCACACAATCAGTGCTTACAGTATCTCTATAAAATATTGATCGTTATAACATATCTTCACTCAATGATCAAACTCATAATTCTATAAAACACGTATTTAACTACAATAAAAACAAATCTCAATTTTTTTCTATATTAAATTAAATTCATATAATAATAGAGTAATCAAAACAAAGTTACATACATACGTTCACGCCTGTATCCAATTAGAATTTGGTGGGTTTAACGTAATAGGGGGCAAGCTTATAGCCGTCAATCGGGCACTTTATGGCTGTATACACACTGTCTGATAGATCCTATCCCTCGGTCGCTTTGAAGGAAACCCACGGGAAGAAACGTGGTGGCTTTATTTAACCCCACCGAAACCCCATGGCAAACACACAGTTGTAAAAAAATACATTAATGACCATGACTGATCTATTTACTACTTTTTACATGTAACTTTAATTAAATACTATACTTAATTATCTACTTAGAAAATCAGAAACATAGTTTTAAAAAATGCAAAAGATGGTGGTAATTCGCTTCAAATTCGTTCAAGCACGTTATCGGAGAATTGGGCTCAGTCCCACACTCACCGTAGAATCATAATAGTAACGCAATTTCATAAACTAGCCGATGAAAAAAGACCAATTGCACAATAACCACTTCACTGCAACTAAAACCACTACCGAGTGAATGAATCATCGACAGTTTTGAGTGATGGGGTGTCCTGGTAACGACAACACCGGAACAATCCACCACTGCGACCAAGTTCGAATGTCATAGTCCAAAAAGCTTTTGCTGTGTTTAGTGACCTACATAAAACTGCTGGGTTACTGCGCCGTCGTGGGAAGTCTATCGATCTGATAGAGAGCTTTAGTTAGCAGTGTTTTCGATTAACCACTCGGCTGGGTATGAAGTAACTTCGTTTGTACATAGGTAACTGAGTGGAAGATTAATTACCTAACGAACTATACAAAGAGTTCGTATTTCTCTAAACTAGTGAGTCACACTTAGCTTTTAAAATATACACTGAGTAACCCTCTTACACAGGTGCGAGACGATCACTTTTGTGGTTTAAAAATAATATATTATTATATGTTTTATACAGTAATAGAATTTAAAATACAACTTCTGCATATTGAAGAACACAAAGCACATTTTATAATTTTGTAGTTAAAAATTAAGTTATTCAAAAGACTAAGTTAACAGTAATTAAGTACTGACATTAATGTTCATTTATTAACTATTAAACCGAAATAAACTGTAAATAAACAAATAATTACTAACTGTCATACATTGAATCAGCATGCTAGTTTGTCTGTCAAGCATTTCCTTTTTCATTCCTCTAAACTTAGTCCGAAGTGTTCCATTCATTTTCACTAATTATCACTTAATTGTTATTGACAGAAATCTACACACATAAACAACACATGATGCATTTGACACATTTATCACCACTCATACAGAACTTAGTAAGTCAGTTTTCGGTAAAATACAAGTTTTATTGTAACACCTGAACTTGTCGAAACAATAATAACCACAAGAAAAACGAATTAAGAAAAAAAAGAGAATGATTATGGTCGGAGCTGGCGGTGCACTGGCGGAGTCCGGCCGACCGGGACTAGGGATTGAACCCGCACTGCCGCCAAATTCTATTTTTGCAAAGCGCCGCCAACGAAGACGAGCGAGAGAGCAAAACTAAATAATAAAAAAGTCTCCAAAATATTTCAAGACTTCACAAATATCTCGGTGTTATTTTTGTGGCTAAATATTATTTGACAACGTATCCTTCTGTTTAAAATTCCTATTTTAAACAGATGTTGGTTTTCCTAAAGAACTCACAAATGACCATTGATCATGACAACTATAATTATAAAGAAATATCGTTTATTAAATATTATCAATGTTTAAAACTATTAAACCTTTTATTGGTTTCTCTGACGCAACTTATACGATCTAGCCACGATACCACACCATTCATATTGGTATATCTTAGCTAATGGAAAACGGCAATATATTACTTTATTCTCCTTGAAGCCACAGAAGTATAACTACCCAACAGAATATAATGAAAAGTTTAATTGATCTGTAAATGTATTTTTACTAATAAATAACTGTATTCTGATCACTCGAGCTGACCTTCTAAACACGGACGCGGGAAAGAAATATATCTGTAGAATTTATTGATGGTTATCCATCATAGTCATGATTCAAATCATGAAGTTTAGAACTCATTGACTTCCATACCTAATGAGCAAAATGTATATAGTTTTATATAAGCTCTCTGTTCAGTAAAGTATTTACTAAGTTGTAGTTCGGGTAAGAACTTAATTTGTACCTTAATTACATATTCTATCACATCGAACCATTTCTTATAGTATTCATTTTATAGAATTTAAAAGTTTATAATCTGTACTATAACGTATTTTATTTGTAATTGAAAGCCAGACTTGCTTGAGGTTTTCCTTTTTTATATGGTAGAGCCATGCTTAGGCACGAATGGGCAGGCTCGACCGGTGTGGTGCCTAGGCCTCACAGAAAATTTGATTTCCCCGAAATTAGTGAGGTGTCTGGAGGCCCCAACTCCCCTTGTCCTTTTTAATCTCCCCTGACCTTTTCCCACCTCCTCATACCCTTCTCTTTCCCCTCCCCGCATACCCTCATCTCTCATCACCCTCAAAGGCGGGCATCGCACTTACGACTCTCGAGTTGCAGGTGTCCATGGACGGCAGTTGTCACTTACCATCAGGTGACCCGTCAGTTCATCTGTCCCCCTATAATATGTATATAGAAAAATATAGTTTTCCGTACTGAGACACGTTTTCCAGTTCTTTGCCAATATTTTGCAACGAATAGTTAAGTGTCTCTTTCCCTAATGATCCTAACGACGGTGATGGATGTGCGGTTAGAAACAAGTGTAAATGACTTTTAGTTACTTTTCATTTTATAACTGTAAACAGTGGTGTTTATTATAACTAAAAGTCTTGTTTAACAAGCAAAGCCAAGGTTTCTTAGTTAACAGGGCAACCGGCGAACGTGCTGATCGTTTTATTTATTTTATTAACCGCGTGAGCTTAGCTCGCCAGCAACGGAAACTACACTCTAACAATATTGCCAATTTATTTACATAACAAAACTTCGGTAGTTCATACAATCATGTACTAAATAAGATAAGAATTCAGAATGGTATACATACATTGACAATTTAAAACGAAAGCGATAAATGTAAAGAGACTATACAGGTAAAAATAAGTAGTAGGTACAATTAGCTCCAGTTGCAACAACAGCTGTAATTTGTGTTGTATTGCATAAGAGTTAAAGCTTTGTCCTTTGTAGCTCATTGCTACCGGGTGTCTGAATTAATTAATAATTAAAATCTATTTTATTAATTCATAACGTTTAGATGTAAATTCGCAATAAAGGGACAATAAAACAATTTTTGCTGGATTATCTTTTCACCCTCCATAAAAATGTTTTAGACTATAAATGATATTCGTATTTATGACAAATATATGTACATATTATAAATATGCATCTAAAAAGTATCAGCATATGCAGTATCTACTGAACCTGCTGCGAGCCATATTATATTCTCATTATAATGCCCCGTACTGATAAATATACATAAGTACCTATTATATGTAGACCAGCTTTTAAGAGTAAAATGGACGTTTAGTTTAACGATTATTATATATTTTAAGAAGAGAATAACTGTACAAACCTCAATTGTTACATTCCATATTTACTTAATCTCGTATAAATCACGCTTCTACTAAGTAATGTTCCAAGGAGAACGAATAGATAATAGTCATATTGGCCTAATGCATCTTGAAAATATGCAGACATGTATTAAACGCGATTAGATCTAGATGAAAGCATTATGAAGTAGTAAGATTTTGCAAAGTAAGATTTGCGAAACGTAATAAACATGCTAACATGAGTGTTCGCTCAAAACTATGTAAATATTTATTTCATTAGCAACAATCCATGTGCTTAATACATTTAGGAATTTAATTTTCAAAAAGCCGTTCCTAGGAGTTCTTGCTATGGAACTCTCTAGCGCATGTCTTTCTTCAATGTACTCTATAGAAAATTATCTCCTACTCTACCACTAGAATGAGTATTGAAAATGTGAGTTTTATTGAATAAGTAGGTATATTATTTAAGTTAGCCAGAATGTTCTAGAGAGAGAAGTTGATATTATACCCTTCATAAATGCAAAATGTAAAAACTTGTACTCGGGGTAATGAACCATGTATGTAGGTATCGCCTACGTTCGTTGCGAAATATTGAATCAAAAGGGGAATGACATTGGCTTGTGACGGACTCAAAACAGAGACGATGGTAATTGTGAGCAACCTTGATGGGGAAGTTGACAAAATAAGATTTGAAAAGTAAAAAAAGTTACTGGATTCGTGCCAGTTGACGATCGAACATTGCGTCTACACAATCAACATCACTCTTACAAAGAGAAGATACTAGTTACACAATGTCAATTGATATAACGTCATGTGCCTATGTAGTATCGTAATAGGTATCTTGAGAGCTGTATCGAAGCTGCACCGGTGAAATAAAATTTAATTTTAATTTAGCGTTTCTTTGTTGTAGCAAAAACGAAACATCATTGGTAATGAAAAATTACATTTACTATTTATTATAACGATTTGTAATTTATAAGATTTGATGCGGAAAAATATATTCCAGAATGTTGTGTTATTTAGACAATATTTAATATAAGCTACATCAATGTTTATTAAAGATAACGTATGTCTTCGTTTCCTATCTAGGTGTGTCGTCGCATTGTGGTCTTTTGAAATGATCTATAAGGTCTTTATATATTTAGTACCTGGAAATATAATTAACTTCTAACTTAGGCTATACTTACACTTGATAGATTTAAAAAACTTTTATAGATATTATTGTACTTCATATTTAATGACAAATTTATGTCACACTAATTTTATTGTTTAGCTTTGCTTTCAGATTCCTTTGTTTCTGATGTATTTTTATTGTTATTTATTTTTTTATGTATGTTTTTTTTATGTAAAAGATATTTCTAACGCACAATGTAAGACAACGGTATTTGTTATCATGATGTTATGCGGGGATAATTATTAGAAGATATTTTCGAAGAATGATTGAATAGAACAATATAACAGTTTGGAATAGCGGGCGTTGCAATCATGACAGCACCTTGGAATATTGCCCATGATAGCAAATACTTCGGGTTAATGTCACTCCAACGTTTCAACGTAGACCAAAATTAACCGCGACACACTTTCCTAAGATTGGTGGAGCCCAATGTCTAGTTCAGTTTGAGCTTGTAATTGGACTGCGGTACAAACACACACAAAACAAAAGCTGTGTAATGTCACTCCAACGTTTCAACGTAGACCAAAATTATTAGATATAGGTTGTTTCATATAAGCATATTGAGAACAGTTAATCTGCTGTTAAGTACTCGTAAATAGATTTATAAGTAAGTAAGTTTGTTTATATATAATAAACGGTCATATTTAACAATATAGGTGGTCATAAATTTTATGTTGATTACTTGACTACTTAACAGTACATTAACATACAAAAAGTTTCAGTACTCTTGAGAATGCTTGTCGTGTTATTTTAAGTCAAATATCTATTAAAATGAGCGTTTTGCTTACGTTCATGAAACACACCAAAAATCCTTCAGATCATCGGACAACTTGAGGTTGAACATGCCGGGCTCATACGACTAACTTTTCAGATAAATCGTTTACAGTTCAATCTATTAGATTGTGGAACTCGTTGCTTGTTTCTATCAGAGCAGTCATTGCCAATGTTCAAAATGTTAGTGAAAGCACACTATCTGGAATCGTAGCTACATGTCAGCTACAATCTAAATCCTATGGCTAACCCTAGTAATTATTCCTTTATTATATTTTTGTACATTCATATCATATGCTGTATGTATGCAACTTTTACATATCCTTGACTTGTATGTATATTCTTTTTGTTACCATTTTATCTCAATACATCAGACACTGCCCCTGTACTCTTCTCTTTGACATATTCCCTCCATCCTATGGTTGCCTGTAAGAGATCGCCTCGTGCGATAAAGCCGCCAATTGTACATTTCGGCTGTAATTTAAAGTTTTTTATTGTATTTAATAACTGGTGTACAATCTACCGGTTATCGTTAATGTATGGGTACGCGAACCCGACTTCACGAGCTACTGTCTGTCTCATACTGTTCCTTCCGAGATGATAGTATCCTGTACCCTTTTCCTACCCGCTCCCCCTCGCCATAATATCCCATCTGTATTATCCCTGCTCCTTCCATTTCCTTTTACTAGAACCAGAACCCAAATTTATGGCTAGCATTATCTCAGCATGCGGGGCTCTGTTGGGATGGACAATTCCCTAACTACTCGTGGGAAAGCAATGGTTTTGCAAAAAAATGTTTTTAAATATGCCGGCAATGAGGTTCGCAACCCATCACGTCCCGTTTCCAGTGGAGGCGGACAGTGGCCCATGGAGAGCCGCTTTTCTACGATGAATATCAGAGGAGGCATGAAAGATAAATTGGTTGATGTATGTCAGTTGATGCAAGAAAAACGTTAAGAACTGCTCGTGGAAAGTCAGCCAACTCGGAAAATTAGGAGTGGACGTGGTGATTTGGTGAATGAAGAAGGAAGTGTGCTTAAGAGAAGGAATCTTTTGAAAGTTTACTTGAAAAAGGACAGCACGCTCATTGCAATGGAGGTGAGCGCGACGTGAGTAAAAGCGAAATTAGTGTAGATGAAATAATGGAAGTAATGAAGAGTTTGAAAGTAGGAAAGGCTGCGGGGTGTGACCGAATTACAACCGAGATGCTCAAAACTGGAAAAGGTGTAATTATGAACCAGCTGTACCGCCTTTTCAACCTTTGTTGGAGGAACGGCCAAGTGCCAAGGGATTGGTGCAAGGCTGTAATCGTGAGGTTGTTTAAGGGAGTTAAGGGAGAAGGGTCACAGCAGAATTGCAAAAACGAGGCTTAACCGAAAAGTTTTTGGCGAAAAGTCAAAAAGTTCACTGCGTATTCGTGGATTTGGAGAAAGCCTAAGATCGAGTGGAGAGAGATGAATTGGGGAGGGTTTTATCGGTGAATGGGGTGAACAGAAAACTGATCCGAGCACTGAAATCTCTATATGAGAATTCCAGCGCTTGTGTCAGGGTGAACGGCGCCTACACTGATTGGTTTAAGATTGAGAAAGGTCGTAGACATGGATGTGTAGCTTCGCCATGGCTGTTTAACTTATCATTGATGATTGTCTGAAGGAAATTAAAAGGGAAAGAATATGGCTTGAGAATGAATGGGTTACTCGTTAAATGTCTTCTATATGCGGATGACCAAGTAGTACTTGCGTCATGAGCTGAAGAGTTACAGCAGATGGTAACAAGCTTGCATGGGGCATTAGAAAGAAAGGGTATGAAAATTAATGTGAGCAAGACGAAAACTATGGTTTATGAAAGAGATGAAAATAGAACGTTTTGTGAAATTATGATATGTGGTAAAAAAGTGGAACAAGTGGAGGAATTGGTATATCTGGGATCAAAGTTTACTAGAGATGGAAAGTGTGATGGTGATATAGAACGAAGAGTGAGTGCGGGTAATGCGATCAATGGCGCATTGCATACTTTTATGACCAACCACAGTCTTAATGAAGGCTCGCGTGGCTGTGCATAGAGGTGTGTTGGTGCCAACACTTATGTATGGCAGCGAAAGTTGGGTATGGCAGAAAAAGCACGAAAGTAGAATTAATGAGGTAGAAATTAGAGCATTGCGGAGTATAGCTGATGTGAAATTGAGTGACAGAGTGAGGAATAGTGTGATAAGGTATCAATGTGGTGTGAAAGAGGATGTAGTGAATAATATAGAAAAAAGTATGCTGTACTGGTTCGGTCATATCAAAAGAATGAATGAAAGGAGATTGACAAAAGGTATTTATATGGCAGAGGTAAATAGAGTTGTCGGAAGAGGAAGACGAAAAAGAAGCTAGAAAGGTATGTCAGAATCGTAGCAAATGGAAGGAAGTGCTCTGCCTACCCTTATGGGAAAGAGGCGTGATATTATGTATGTATATATGTATGTACGTATTATAATTATTTTTTCTATTAATTTTTTTTTTAACACTATATAATATGCCCTAAACATTTTACATTTCTTCCAATAAAACGAGAATAAATTGTACTACTAGATTGGAGATATATAGAATATTTCAGAAAGGTATGGTCACATTATAGTCATGTAAGGTCATGTAGTTGACTCCGCGGAAGAATTTAATAAAGTTACCAAGTTTTAGTAAAATTCGTGACTTTACAGAAAACTAGGTATTTAATATGGATGTCGGTGGCATGTCCTGAGTTTTTCCGAAAATGTATTCACAATTCTTTATTTGAAAAAGATAAGTATTATAAATATGTCAAAATTTAGTTGTCATTTATAAGTTTGTATTCATACCAGGATATTTATTTCCTGAAGATGTTTTATTAAAAATATCTATATCGCCTAATATTTGACCATACCTTTTAGACACAGCCTGTATACATACAATGTCCAAGAAACCTGGTTTCAGTAAAACACTGCTAGCAAGCGTTTATCTTTTCTTCGTTTTAAATTTTTGCACTGGCAAATTTAAGGCATTAAATTTATATAACCCTTATATAAAATCAATGTCTAAAATAAACTGAGATACCGCAGTCAAGTAAACAGTTGACAAATGCAGTAGGTACCAAATTAGCAGAGTATGAATAGGCCTCATTTCGTCTGGATCAGGATACGTTTTCAACATCAGTACAATCGAAATACTATAATGTATCACTGGTTGCCTTGAATTGTATCCAAAACAACAAGTGGAAAGTAGATTGCAATTATAAAAAAAGAAGAAATCATTACTAACGTTCCATCCAACAGCCTCCACATAACGGTCTATTTTTTCATGTTCATCAGGTTCGGAATCAGTGTCTAGCAGGGTCTCATTGCCACTGTCAGAATCTCGGGGTATACTTCCATTTTCAGTTTGCAGATAATTCTCAGCCTTTTGTTCTCCATCGTTTTCCTCGGCCTCTTTCAAAGGAGCCAATGGGGTGGATTCCTCTAATGCTGCTCTTTGTGAGACTTGTTTCAATATAGACCCAAATTTCTCAAAGAAACTGTCATCCACCTCTTGTATTCTGAAACAAAGATTTATTTCAAATTATAGTCTACAATAATTAATCTACATTTAACTGCACAGATGGCGTAACGGTTTAAGTGGTCACCTCACCACCACGCTGCCGCGCCTAGTGTTGTGGGTTCGATCCCGCACGGGACAACACTTTGTGTAATCCTCAAATTGTTCTGAGTCTGGGTGTTCTTTGTGTCCGTTATTTGAATGTTTGTAAAGCCCCCGCGACACAGGAATTAATGCTAAGGCGGGAGTTATCTTTTTAAAACAGAACAAAACAAAAATTGAAATTTAAAAAAATATGAAATCAACTGCATTACTAACAAGCTGTTTCTTTTTTTTTTTTTTTTTTTTTATACTATAGGGGGACAGACGAACAGACGGGTCACCTGATGGTAAGTGACACCGCCGTCCATGGACACTTGCAACTCAAGAGTCGCAAGTGCGCTGCCCGCCTTTGAGGGTGATGAGGGATAGGGGATGCAGGGAGCGGAAAGAAGAGAGGAGGGATGAGGAGATGGAATAAGGACAAAGGAGATGAGGAGAGAGAAAAGGGGGGCGGGGGAATTGGGCCTCCGGAAACCTCACTCAATTCGGGGAAATGCAACGCAAGCGTTACTTCACAACCGGTTTTCTGTGAGGCCGTGGTATCGCACCGGTCGAGCCGGCCCATTCGTGCCTAAGCATGGCTCTACCACTCTAAAGCAAATGAACGTTAAAGAAGGTTCTGAGAAAGTATAAACTACGAGTATAATAAACAACTTTTGTGTCGGATCTTAAAAGTCTATCCAAAAAAGCTGAAAGCTACTTTTAAGTGTATGATGGATCCTACACTCATATGCAACTTTTTACTTTTTACAACTAGATCTGCGTTTGGGATATGGCTTGATTATTGATCCTTTGTCAGACTAGTTTAGATTGACTACAAAATCTTTTTATATTTACAATCCGACTTTAAAGTTTGTGTCCTTATACAGCCTATTCACTAACTAAAGGAAAATCTTGACACGATTTAATTGTTGTTCACTGAATTGACGTGCGAGGTTTTTTTTAAGTTTCCAATCCTACGTAAATTAGAATATCGTCACCTATGATGACTTTTCGCTACTTGACAACTATAGAAAGCGGTAAGAGACTTAAACACATCCAGCGCTTCTTAAGGCTTTTGCGACACTTGCTTTGAGACACGAACCTTGATTTGAAATAGCATACCTGTATTTCAAATCAAGGTTCGTGATTCGTCGTTCGTGATCGTTCAGGATTTCTTTTTAGCATTCTTCTTTTAAAACTTACACTAGCAATAAGACCAAATTAACCTTAGAAAACAATCTAAATGATTTGTTATACTTACAGTTACGAATAAGGTAGGTATAAAATTTAAAAAAATTGAAAATAATACAATAAATACATTTGTATTAAAAATAATAATTTAAAATAGTAAAACAATACAATAAAACAAATTGTAAAATAATCCAGTTCAGTTAATAGTCAGTTAGTATTCAATATAGTCCAGTTATAGCTTTAACAAGTCCTGGACTACGTAGCATACAACAAAAGCGTTCACAAAATATACATGATGGCTTGGCTAGAAAATTATTTTTAACATGATTGGAATTCGACACTTTATATGCGTCTAATAAAATATTTAAGTAAACTAAGTATTCAATTCCTTTCATCGCGATTTTTCTCCCTATAATGGAGCATGTATTGCAGTAATATGTATATTATATAATAACCATATTGAGCTCATGATCCAGCCATATTATTATTTAGTTAGACCAGATAAGAGTGTATATTTAATATCAGTGTAATCTAAAGCACCATGCAAACTGCCCTCTCTACCAATACCGCTCTCTTTAGTCCCACCAAATGCAGACTCTGGGCAAGATAACACACCGTCATTAATTGCAACCATGCCGAAATCTAGTCTTTTAGACATTCTGAACGCCTGGCCAAGGTCTGTCGTGCAAACATAAGAAGCAAGACCGCCTCTAATGCTATTTGCAAATTGAAGGGCTTCCTCTTCACTGTTTATTTTCGTAACTTGTACAACTGGACCAAAAATTTCTGCATGAAATATTTTCATATGAGGCGTTACATGTGTTAAAATTGTAGACTTGTAAAACTTATTGCCGAGATTCGTTGCAAACTCGCCACCAATTAAAAGGCACGCGCCTTCGTGCACCGCTTCCTTTACTAACTCAGATACCATCTTCGTTTGCTGCATATTGATTAAGGGACCACAAGTAACTCCTTTTTTTTTGCCAGGCCCTAATATACACCTCTCTTCAATGCGTTTTTTAAATCCACAAACAAATTTATCATAAACATCTTTATGCACTAGAAACCGGTTAGCGGAAACACATGTTTGACCATTATTTCTAAATTTCGCAAGCATTGCTTGTTCTAGAGCATTTTCTATATCAGCACTCGGAAAGACTATAAACGGAGCATTTCCACCTAATTCGAGAACAACTCTTTTCACGTTCCTAGATGCATATTTATATAAAATTTTGCCAACTTTAGTCGAGCCGGTGAAAGATATGCAGTGAGTATCATCATCTGCGCACATAGCTGTGCCAACTGCTGCTACGTTCTTTCCGCTAGTTGTAACAACATTGACAACCCCTCGAGGCACTCCCGCTTTTTCTGCTAATTCAGCTGCAACCAGAGCCGACAAAGGTGTCTCCTCAGAGGGTTTGATAACACATGTGCAGCCAGCAGCCATAAGAGCGCCGGCCTTCCTGGTTATCATAGCAAAAGGAAAATTCCATGGTGTAATAACAGACACCACACCAAGGGGCTGTCTTGTAAGTAAAATTTGCTTGTTAGGCCATGGACTTGGAATAATTTCTCCATTAATATGACGAGCACAATCAGCAAACCACTCCAAAAATGAGTTACCATAAGCAACTTCACTTTTAGCTTCAACCAACGGCTTCCCAGACTCGGCAGTTATAACTTCTGCTATGTAATCACTATTTTTCTCGCATATGTTATACCAGCTCCTAAGTATTAAAGAGCGTTCCTTGGCTGTTACTTCACTCCATGTCTTGAAAGCCTCAGAAGCCGCATGAATCATTGTTTTGGCATCACTAGCTGTCGAATTAGGCACTTCAATAATCAAAGAATCATCAGCTGGGTCTAGAACTCCGAACAGAGCTTGTTGATTTCTCGATATGAATCTACTTTCGATCATTGCTTTAAGCCTATTAATCATATGTGTATATCTTTTCTGACTGAACAACAGTTTAAAGTTTATTGATACAATTTTACGCATTTTTTTCATATCTGTTGTTTAGTTTTTCCTTGGGTGGTTACACATGAGAAAGAAAAATTGTATCAAATTATTATTAGCTTGAGAACTAAAAGAACGTAGCGCGCTAATGAAATAAAGTTAGTTAAAGAAAAAAATTACAAATAAATAGGTAAACATTTGTATGGGTTTTAGTACAGAATAGACAAAAGCAAAAGGTATGATTTGACGTTGACATTTTGTAGCTTGTTGGTATAGAGTATAATAATAACAAACGCTTTATAGTTGTAATTTTTGGTTTTTGATTTGTTAATTAATCCGGTCAGTTAAAATAACTAGTACCAAACAACATACATGAAATTTCCGAAAACGAGACACAGAGAAAAATTATAAAAAAAACAGTGCTAGCCACGCCGCTGTTACCGTATGGTGACAAACGACTGATGTCTTTATAGACGCTAGTGCTGTGACAGCATTGGCTTAACTTTATAGATTTTTGATCTTATTTGTAGTTTTTAATTATAAAGAACTGAATGCTCTAAATTATATTTTAAAATGAGAGAGAAGAAGAGAGAAAGAGAGAAAATTGAATTCTGTTATAATGTGCATGTGTATGTTAATAGACTTTTACAAAAATGATCAGTTGCTGTGTTGCCTGCTATTTTGTAGGTATTAACATATGAAATAGTAGCTTAGCACGGAGCTTTTAAAACCATGAATTATGTCAAAAATTCATCCATATTTAAACCCCTTTAAAAAATTTATTAAAAGTAAATCTGCTTTTTAAAAGAAAATATCTGGTTTTTAAAAGATTTTAGATAACTGCATATTTTATTTCTTAAAACATTCTAAGATACATTTATTTATACATAACATACTACAGATATGGAAGACAAGTGATATAATTTAACATTATTTTTTTTATTAATTTATGTCCCAATGCTTTTTGTTATTACAAACTATAAATTTACTTCAAATATATATTGTATAAATATAATATAAATTTCGTAATTAAAAAAACATTACTTATACAATAACAATTATAAGTAAACAATATTTGATTTCCTTAACTTAGCATCTTTCATTTTATTAAAAAAAAAATAGAATATCATTTTTAAAACATAGTAATTTAAAGGCACAAAACCCAAAACCTTATTTATTGTATATTAAAATAGTTAAAAAAGTAAATAAAAACCTTTAATAAAATTAAATAGCAGCAACAATATTAATAGTATGTAACTCAATGAAAGTTATTGCCTTTCTCCTATCATAAAACTACACAATCTATCATAACACTACAAATAAAATAGGAACTAAATACTTAGACATTTTAAATGCATAACTTTTATAATATCGTTTAACAATTATGGGTGATTTCTCTCTATAAGCACTTTATAAATACACAATATTTTAATTGTGTTTTCATTTCTCCAATCCTGATATTAGAGTATACTTTATATCAGTATATTCAAGTGCTCCATGTAAACTGCCCTCTCTACCAATGCCAGACTCTTTTATCCCACCAAATGCTGCCTCTGTAGCAGATATTATACCATCATTAACACCAACCATACCAAAATCTAATTTTCTCGACATCCTAAAAGCTTGACCAAGGTCTTTAGTGAAAACATATGCGGCCAGTCCAGTCCTAGTGTTGTTGGCTATTGCCAAAGCTTCATCCTCACTTTTTATTTTTAAAACTTGTACAACGGGACCAAATATTTCCTCATTGAATATTTTCATTTCAGGTTTTATATCTACCAAAAGTGTTGACTTGTAAAACTTATTACCAAGTTCAGTATCAAATTCACCTCCTATTACTGAACAAGCACCATGAGCAAGAGCATCTTCTACTAAACCTGACACTTTCTTAGCTTGCTCAATATTGATCAAAGGTCCACATGTAACCCCTGGTTGAGTACCTGGTCCTAATATACATTTCTTCATAATGATATCTTTAAAACCATTAACAAATTGATCATAGACATCTTCATGCACAAGGAATCTATTAGCTCCAATACAAGCTTGTCCGTTATTTCTAAATTTAGCAAGCATTGCTTGATTTAAAGTGTGTTCCAGATCAGCACTTGGGAAAACAATAAATGGAGCATTACCACCCAATTCTAGAGAAACTCGCTTAATACCTTTAGCTGCATGTCCATACAATATCTTGCCAACAGCAGTAGACCCAGTAAATGATATGCATTGAACATTATCATCTTGACACATAATGGTTCCAACTGCAGGAGCATTCTTTCTGCTTGTTGTGACAACATTGATCACTCCTTTGGGAACTCCAGCTTTTTCTGCTAATTCAACAGCAGCCAATGCTGACAGAGGAGTATCTTCAGATGGTTTGATCACACATGTACAGCCAGCTGCCATTAGAGCTGCTACTTTTCTTGTTATCATTGCAAAAGGAAAATTCCATGGAGTAATAATTGATACAACACCTAATGGTTGTCTAGTAAGAAGGATCTGCTTGTTAGGCCATGGGCTTGACACTATTTCTCCATTAATATGACGAGCACAATCTGCAAACCACTCTAGAAATGAATTACCATAGGCAACTTCACCCTTAGCTTCAGCCAAAGGCTTTCCAGATTCAGCTGTAATAATTTCTGCTAGGTGATCACTGTTCTGTTCACAGATATCAAACCATCTCCTAAGAATTTTGGAGCGCTCTTTGGCTGTCACTTCTCTCCAAGATTTAAATGTGTCAGAAGCGACTTCAATAGCTAATTTAGCGTCTGCACAGTCCATATCCGGCACTTCAATAATCACGGAATCGTCAACAGGATTTAACACCGGAAAGACGGCATTACTTTGAGCTGACACCCATTTACTGTCGATGTACGCTTTACTCTTTAACAAATGCATTTTTCTTGTTTGATTGAGGTACATTTTGAAGTTTCTAGATAAATGAGTACGCAAAAGTTCCATAGGTACGGTCTTTTCGCTTACGTAATAAATAATAAATGTATGTACTCAAATCCTTTTTATCTAAATGTCGCTGTGGTATCGTGTTTATGTTTGATCTTTGACACGGAGTGTGTGTGTGTCTCATACGTTGATAAACATTTAAACTTAACCACAAAATTAAAGACGATTTTCAGCAAGATCCCGTAATACTGAATATTATCTACGTATATCAATATTATTACAAGCCACTCAGACAACACATTTATTTTACGAATAACAGGCCGCCCATCAACTAATCAATTTAAATAAATTGTTGACAGTTTTGAGCGTTGACAGTATAAATCAGACCGTTCCAATTAACGTAAAGTTGACTTCAATATTCCAATATGGGTTTTTTTTTTTTTTTGTAGTAATGTACACTATAGAATAGAATACAAAATAATAAAACAAACACTTAGTAAATAATGGTACCTTAGCTGTGTATTCTTCTTATAATTTTTTTATAACTAATATTAAAACACAATATGCATAAACATAATAGGTAAGACGACGGAACAGACCGATCGCAGCAAGTTACTACCTGTTGTTACCGCTAACCACTAGGTGGCACTGGTCTTAACATTGCAATGGTAATAAGGTCCTAGGATCGGACTAGAGGTACAGTATACGTAATTAGTAAATAAGTATTAGAGTAAACCTACATATTATTATTAGTTATGTGTTGTTTACGTTGTTTACGTTGTTTACGGAAAGATTCCGCAAACTTAGGTACTTTAAAAAGTGACAGTTCTAAATTCGGTGTATTTTTTTTTTGTTATTTGCTTGTTTGAATGTTTTCTTTTTATGATGTAGAATGGACCGAAAAACATAAGTGATTAGATTTCGAAAATATTGGCACAAAAACTAGGATGGCAGACACTAAGTTTGATACCATATTTACATAAACGCCGGTGATAGGTTACCGTAACTAAATATTAAATGGAAAAATAAAACAATAATAAAAATCTCGAAGCAGTTTATCAAGCACTTATACACGATTTAAATTTGTAATACGAAGGAACAACTGAGATTTGAATTAGGAAGGAATTTGAATTAGCAATGGATTAGTCAAAAATTTGTAAGCGTTAGAATGGTTGGATTTGTGTAGAATAAGTTGTATTTATTGTTTACTACGCAATGGGCTTTTAATTCAAATAAAACATCACGCCAAAAGCCAAGGAGATTTTAAATCTAATTATATATTGTGAAGGATTTTTCGTGAAAAAACATCTAAATTAAATGTGCTAGGAAATAATAATTATTATGTAATACGTTTGAACGTAGATAATCAAATTTACACTTACTTTAAAATATGAAATTAACTATACCGGTAAACCGGTAGTGATAGAATAATATAAATAATGAATATGTTAGGGACTTGCAACGTACAAGTACGACACAATGCCACCAAAATAACGGTGGTAACAAGAAATAAATGTAATAAAATATTTTAAAAACTTACTTGCTGTCATGTTCTTGCTGCTCAACAGATTTTTGTTGTTGCAACTTATCATAAAAACCTTTCCACATCGATTCTTCATCCATCGTGATGTAAAAAATTTTATATTATTTGATCCAAACAAAAAAATGGTATGCAGACTAAATCAAACAAAAGAAAACTCGCCAGCAACTGAGACCGAAACACAAATTATGTAGATACCCACAGTCATCAAAATACACAGTGAATCACAAACTAATCGAGTCATATGGTCTGGAAGAAAATGACGTAAACACAAGACTTGAGACTTCGGAAATAACGTTATTCACTGGTTGCCGTTCACAGCCGTCCGAGAGCAAACGATTGGGGTTCACTGACATCAACCACACTGAATTCGCGTTGTCTTTAAATATTGTTTAGCACAATATTTTGTGTCGCCTAGTTAGTGTAAGTAGATGCAAACGTGTCTTGCAACGTTTTGTTTTGGTTACGGCTAGCACAGTCGCACAGACTGACGTAACTCAACGTTTCAAGGTATGTAGATACGACCTATATGACCATGCGTTCTTGCTGTGCGCTCCGTACCGCGGCCCGGCAAGGTACTAACTGAATGTTCTGCATTAACACGCGTGTTTTTGTATTGTCACAATAATCTCCCAACAAACATTTACTGTGCCGTGATATGACAAGATGCTATAAGATGTTATTTTCACAGAATTTGTAACGCAACCACTGTCTATCTAATTATATGTAAGTGACTCAACTAATTATATCGTTTTAAGGTCAAATTACTTTTACCCAAAATTTTATCTATTTAGGTAACAGTACAGTCCACTGCGGGGTTACAGTCTGAAAAGGTTTTCTTTTCGATATTATTTCCAGTCACTATTCTTTTTAATTTTTGCTATACAGTTTTATAACAGCTATCGTTAGGTTAGTTCGAGACCAGTTACGATCATTATCTATCACTAACTAGCACTGGCAATGAATCGTTCAGGTACTTGAGAAGTGACAGGCTAATTGCCTAGTCACAGTGCCAGTTTTACACAGAAAGCTGTATTATCAGGATTGCTAACTACTAACAAGGTTTGTTTTTTTGGCAAAATGACATCATTTGGCTCGTCGCATCGTCAGCGGAATAAATCTCTATTTACGTACTTAGTTATACTTGCAACTCAAGGATGCGCTGCCCGGTTTTAAGGGTGATAAGGGATGCAGAAAAAAATGCAGCAAGGGGAAAGAGGAGAGGTAGGTTAGTGAGGTTTAAAGAGTTGGGACTCTGGAAACCTCACTAATTTCATGCCTAAGCATGGCTTTACCACGATTGTATTATTCTTAGCATCCTATTCATCAAGCATCGTGTGTTTCACGCTGGAGTATTCTACTCTTATGTCGTTCCCATCTCTTCCCGGAGGTTTCGTAAAAGTCGACTAAGAGATGGGACTGTTATCTATCAGACAGTAGTAAACAGTAATACAGTGCCCGGTTGATGGCAATAAGCTTGGTTAACGTTACTTGGACCAAAATTCTAATTGAAAAAATGTGGGTGTTTAATACACCTCTGCCCACCCTTTGGGGGATGCAGGCGTGAACGTATGTATGTACATATATGTGTTTATTCTGTGCTTATATTTCGTTTAGACTACTAAGTAATGAGTTCCTTCAAATGAATGCTACTTTTGAAGCCTATATATTTTTAAAATTTGACTGCACGAATGGTGTAGCGGTTTAAGTGGTCACCTCGCCAATACGCTACCGCTCCGAATGTTGTGGGTTCGATTCCTGCACGGGACAACACTTTGTGTAATCCTTAAATTGTGGTTCTGAGTCTGGATGTGTTACTTGTGTCCTTTGTTAAGTTTAAATAATAAGTAAAAGTAAAGATTTAAATAGTAAGTACATATTAAATATTACACAGATACAGTTCGTAATCAACATCATGCTTAGTAGAACTAATTTAAAGAGTCGCATTACCTATGTATATATATATCTACTATGTTGATAAACTGAATATTAAAGACTAGCACTAAAATAATTAAAACAAAAAAACCTAGTCATGGGCCACATAATCATTGATCATATTATATTTGTTTATAGTGCAGGAGGGCAAACGAGCAGACGGGTCACCACAGGCCCATTGACACCTGAAGGCTGCAACTCAAAGAGGCGCAAATGCGCTGTATGCCTTCAAGAGTAAGGAAAAGAAAGGAATATATGGAGAGGGAAGGAGGAAAGGGGGATACATTTATTAAGCCTGAGTTATATAGCCTGAGTTACCAAAAAATAGAATTTCTCTTGTCGCCTAATAACTACGAAACCATACCACCATATACATCCATATATTTAATATTCGTATATGAAGAGAAACTACAAGCCAGACAGAATACTGTAAATGGATAGTGTCGAATTAATGTACACGAACCTAATAGAGATATTGAATGTTATAGATTCTGGTACAACGTGGGAGGAATCCATTTAATGGCGTGGCGAATCCAATTATCCATATGTGGCAATAAACGTCTATACACGGTGTCCAGAATCTTTATTTGAATAAATAGAATTACTAACATTACATGCGACAAAGAAAACACTACGTGATAATGTTGTTATAATGTTAATTTTGAATCATGCAAAGTACACTCAATTCTGAGCCTTCAAGGTCGCGGCCAGTTCCGAAGTTTTATCGAGGCTTCACGGTCCACGAACTCTGACTTCAACCCATTGTTCGAATACGCATGTTGTTTTTCTGTTTTTTTTTTCTCGACCCATAGAGTTTTCAATTCATAGGTTGTTTTGTAACTTCATAACAAAACTTCTAAGCTGTTTATTAGTGACGCCCGATTATGAATGTTTGTTATAATCGAATTTCTTTTAACTACTAATACTAATAATCGATTATTAAATAAATAACTGGTTTATTTTTATAATCGAATGACTTTACATAGACATCTTCATAATCGAATGATGACTTTATTTATTTATGTTTTTTTAGTTATTTTTATTATTATTGTTAATAATCGTAATAATCTTACTGTTATAAGAAATACCAAAGTATATGTATAATAAACGGCTGCTATCTATCTGTTACATTTTCACGGCTAACCAGCTAAACTAATTTTGATTAAATTTGGTGTGTGGAAGTATCCACATACCAAATCTAATCAAAATTGGAATCGAACCCTGAAGGATATAATAGTACTAATAGTACTACATAGGCTACTTTTTATAGACATACCATGCGGGTGAAGCCGCGGGCAGAAGATGGTTTACTATAATTTAAAGTGTTAACCGTTTAAAATTAATTACCAAACACCTTGAAAGAGTTTAAAAGAGTTAAATATTTCTTAGTCCTCTAGAGTTTAAAACTATATATATTATTACTCCATTCTATTTTACTCATTACATAGCCTTGATACTTTTACAGAATAAAGGGACAATAAAAAGTATATTAAGAGAAAATAGTTATGTGTTTTTCAAATAGTCACCTATCTGTGCGAAAATGTAACGACAAAAGTTATTAAACCAGATATACACCTAAGTAGCAAGGTAGGTAGATGTATAGTAGGTCATTGACATCGAGTAACATTTCATGTCTTTGAAACCAAGGATAAACGGTCGGTTAATACAAACGCTGGTCTTAGTTGCTATAATGGACATTATATTTATGTATACGTATGTGCTTCGTTAATAAAAGCAAAATAGCGAACATATTAACTACCTGCCTACTATCATCTTTAGTCCACCTCTACAGATACACACTACACACCGTCCATACTCTGCGCCTAACGAAAACAAGATGTTTTAATATATTAGATTATTTGATTTTATCTATGGTCTCAAAACAATTTAGGCTTCATTCGGGTACAGAACTTTGAACTGAACGGGGTCCTATTCTGTACCCTAGACAGCATGTATCCGAAATGTCAAATATCAAAAGAACGAACAACCCAATTTCATATTTATTACCTTATTAGTTGGTATTAATTGTCTCCTTTTTTTTTTTTTTATGCGATAGGGGGCAAACGAGCAGACGGGTCACCTGATGGTAAGTGACTACCGCCGCCCATGGACACCCGCAACTCAAGAGTCACAAGTGCGTTGCCGGCCTTTTAGATAGAGGTACGCTCTCTTCTTGAAGGTTTGAAGGTCGTATCTGTTCGGAAATACAGCAGGCGACAATTTGTTCCATAAGCTGGTTGTGCGAGGCAAAAAGCTTCTCGAGAAGCGCACAGTGGTGGAGTGCCAATCGTCCAGGTGATGGGGATGGATATTTTGTCGCGTAGGACGATGGCGGAAACCAGCAGCCGGTATAAGTCCGAACAATTCATCTGAACACTCCCCATGATACAAGCGATAGAGGATGCAGAGTGAAGCTACATCTCTACGCAACGCCAAGGTGTCAAGTCGATCAGAAATATCTTGGCAGTCGATGATGCGAGTCGCTCTCCGTTGAATGCGGTCAAGAGGCAGAAGTTGGTACTGGGGTGCACCTGCATAGAGATGAGAACAGTATTCCATGTGCGGCCGAACCTGCGCCTTATAAAGTTGCAGGCGGTGGGCCGGAGTAAAATACTGTCTCGATCTGTTTAGCACACCAAGCTTCTTCGAGGCTAATATGGCCTTACTCTCTAAGTGACCGCGAAACTGGACTTCGCTTGATATATCGACGCCAAGGATTCCGATACTGGCTGATGCAGTTAGGGAAGTGCTCTCAAATTGAGGTGATACGACCAATGGCATCTTTTTAGCGGTGAACGCGCAAACCTGTGTCTTCGTGGGGTTAAATTGGACTAGGTTAAGTCGACCCCAATCTGAAACTTTTGATAAAGAAGTTTCGATTTCAGACACAAGTTTGGATCGGCTTTCGATGACGTTTACCCGAGAAATGTTAGCGCGGCCGGTGTAAAGGGCATCACTCCATAGTGTAAGGTTGCTTGCAGCGGAAGAATGCAATGGCGATTCTCGCATACCCGATCATTGTTGGGAGATCAATGAGGAATTTTTACTCCGTCAACAAAAAAATGGGAATCAAGAGTTGCCATTTTTTTAAATAGTGTCGTATGTGTGTAGTATGCGGAGTTTTAGCGTTTTCATCGCCGTATAGTAAGCGGTTCCTACTAACTTGAATGAACCTCATAGTAACTAGTACACGTTGCTAGTCCTATGAACACCAGTACCCCCTCCATAGGTTATACTACTAGGAGAAAAAATTAGAAATGAGAGAGATGTCGTATCTTACCCAACTTTTAGTTAACCACGTTAGTGTGTCAGGCCCCTTCCTGAAAGTCTTGCTTTGTCTACAAATCCGTGATTAAGACACGCATCCCGATACTAAATGTGACTCATCTATGTCTGGTGAAAAAATAAAATCTACAATGCCCAACCCCATTACATGTTGTAAATTTTAGGAGATATGTTTTACCTCTTGTCCTGAATGACTGACTGGCTGACTTGGAGGGTGTGTTCTTTGTATGACATCCGATAAGAGAGGGTTTTTCGTAATTCTACCTCTAAGGGGTATTTTTAAGGGCGATTTCTTGGTCCAGTCTACTTAAAATTTTGCATAAACCTTTTGAAACAGAATTGATAAAAGACGTGTTTCGTATTTTATAGAAATTCATCCCATAAAAAGGCGGTAGAAAGTTACTTTAGCGGTGATTTGCTTCGAAGTTGATAGACTCCTTGCAAGACTCCTTAGTGCTTTTGATTTAAATTACATTTTATTTTGACACGTTTGAAAACTCAATCCGATTTTATTCAAAAAAGATTGCAATCACTTAAAACATAAGCAAATATGGAATGTCTCGAAAGTCACCGTACTATATTAGTTCCTCATTTGAAGGTTTCTAAGCTTAAAGAGGTTATGCACTTTTAGGGACGCGGCCTCATAGGGACGTTTTGGTTATAAATTATACGAATCATAACATGTTTAAAAAAATATAAAGTTCAAATATAAAAGATGTTTAAATCGGATTAGAATTCGAAATTTCAATTTTGTTTGTTCTTGGATAAATGAACAAGCCTTAGTCATACTTTTGAGATCATTCAAAGCTGTCGAATATCAATATAAATCCGTCGACTCAGTGATAAGCATCGATGATGCCATTCACTATCTGATCGAGTTCCTGAATACACTGAAACCCCCGATTGCCGATCTCCCAACTCACATATTAAAATTGCGCATTACCGCGTCAATTGTGTTGCTGCGCAACATAAATCCACCAAAATTAGGCATTGCAACATCGCAATGTAATCGAGGCAACTATACTGACTGTGTTGTTCTCCAGGAGAGTCTGTATTTATTCCTAGGATTCCCCTAACACCAACAAAGAACCCCTTTGAAATCAAGAGAGTGCAGTTTTCCATCAAAGTCTCCTTCGCATTTCTCAATAACTATAAACAAAGCGCTATCTTTGTTTATAGTTATACTCAAACAAACTCAGAAGGTAGCGGGAATAGACTCGACGGAAAGCTGTTTCTCTCACGGCCAGTTGCATGTGGCATGCTCCAGAATAAGCGCACAGAGTAGCCTGTTGATTCTAGCTCCCGAAGAAAAAAACAAAACATTGTTTACAAAGAAATGCTGCTAATAAAAAGATAATACCCCCGTGTAACTTTCACCAGATCAAAGGCCGAGCTTTGTATTCACAAAATATAACAAAATTTTATTTTATTGAAAATAAAATAAAATTTTGTTATATTTTGTGATTGTTTATTTAACCTTTAAATCCCTACACTTTAACACAGATTGAACATAATAATTTATATGTTATAACAAAATTAATAAAAAAACTACCTATTTATTAGATTAGAACCATTAGAACCATTTTCGACTTCTATGCGGACGAAGTCGCTGGCAAAAGCTAGTCATAAATAAAAGAAGAAAGTACTGACATACTATTATGGGTATTATGAGCAAGTCGGCAAGCAAGTGCAATATAATTAATGAAGACCATATATACATACATATACACACGCTCACGCCTGTGTAAGGGGTAGGCAGACGTGTTTTTTTTTTTTTGCGGCCTGGTGAGATGCTTTTTCACGCCCCGCTTAAAAGACCCGGGATCAAAGTGGGAAGGAAACACGTGCGCTGGTAGAGAATTCCAGGCTTTTACCGATCGGCACAAGAAAGAAACCAAACCGTTTAGTTCGGGTACGTATATTTTCGACGCACAAACGGTGACTCCTCAGGCCAGCACGTGTAGTCCTGTACAGGAAGGGAGAAGGTGGGACCAATTGGAAGAGCTCATCAGAACACTCCCCGTGATGTAGGCGATAGAGGACTGCCATAGAGGCGACATCTCTTCGCAACTGCAGAGGAGTGTATAAAACACTTTAATTTTGACAATAACAAGGTCCTACTAGCGTAATAGGGAGCATGCCTTTTGCCATCAATCGAGTCACTTTATGACTGTTTACATATTTTCTGATAGATGACAGTCGGGTCCCCTAGTGGCCTTTTAAGTTAATTTAATACTTCTCCGAGAACCTCACGGCAAATCAATTAATGAGGGACAGGGATATGAACAGCCATTGACTTAGTAGAAAAGTTTATTGAGAATATCAGTAAATGTTATTGGAAATGTTATATAAAAAAAAAATTAAGGTTATCTATTTTAGTAGATTATAAAGGAATGTGTTATAAAGAACACGGCCACAACCTACAGACCGCTAATATCTGCTCTCATTTAATTCCAAACGATTTTTATCTCCTACGCAAAACCTATTTGGACATCAACGTTTTGTGTGTAGAACAAAGCGTTCATCAGAAATGTTTGTTTACCCTGCATTACTCACAGCAGGTGTCATCGTATGTTATACTAATATAGGCTCTTTATTGCCATAATGAATACATTAACGCTTATTATTATATACATGCATTTTATTGCAATTGATATAAGAATAAATATATTAATTAGAATATAGTTGTTTGATTGCTTTATATAATAGTTAAAGGGCTCGGACTTCCTCAGCGAGTTCGAGTTCAGGGATGCGACCACAAATGTTATAACAATATCCTGTTCCTTCCTTTTCTATTCCTTCCATTCCTGTAAATATATGTATTTCAAATTTTCCTATCCAATTCTCGAAAGTGCTCATATGACGGCAATAGGCCCATAGACGGCTTGCCCCCTGTGACGTAATGGGACTTATTATATTTATATAATATATATTATAATCGGCAAAACTTTTTTTTGTCTCGGTCTACTCGTTCGGTGAAGCAGGTGAGTGTACGTGTATGTATGTTTTGTATAACGCATTATTGATAAAATAAGTTATTAATTTATGAGTTTTAAAACAATTTAAAGATACGTGTGTATTTATAATTCAACGTGAACCCCAGAACCAATAAAGGCCTCCTTCATTTTACTCCACGTCTTGTGTTATATTCTTCAACCCATTTTTGTCTAGGTAAACCCCTTTTGTTTTTGGTTGGTGGTCCTAGCCAATCAGTTGCTCTGTATATCTAGTTTATTGGAATGTTCAAAGCATCTTTACCATTGTTGTGTTTCTTATGTTCCTTTGTATGTTTTTCATCTCTGACATACCTGTACTTTATTGTTAATGCTTTTATTGTAAATATCCACGTTTGGCAGCCATACACGAGCCGACACGAGTCCATTACTTTTTTTCTGTTTTCAAGGTTTATATGAAGGTTTGATTTTAGGGTTTCTTTATTGTTCCAGAATTTATTTCAAGTTATGTTTACTCGTCTTTTAATTTCGTCTTCGTGCCTCGTCGTCGAGAAAGATACCTATTGTTATTGTCCCTTATTGGTACAATATGGTGGTTCGTCATAACAATAGTTTTGGTGACAATGAGTTCTAAGCCGATCGTACTGCTCAACTTCGTTGTCGAGGATGTTCAGATTCAATAACTATTTTTTTAGAGATAGGTAGGTTCGTCTTTTTCATCTTTTGTCTGTTAAGGTTTCCTTATGAATCAGTTCATTTCTTGCAATTATTGAGTACTTTTTGGGTGAACAAAAAGCGTGAAACTCGCGTCAAGGTCACCGCTCGCTTCCCATGAGCTATATGTATACTGTGTATAGTCTAATAACTCGACGATACAATTCATAAGTTTATTAGTTTTCACTTCTATCGGCAGTCCCTAAAGACTGCCCGTATTTTTTATTAATGGGAGATGGTTATTCCGGTCATCGCATGTATTACGATGAAAATATGAATAGTTACGCTTCTACTTCTGTCATGTCCGATCATGCTTTTTTGACATAATTGGCATAAGAAGTGGACTCAGCAGTTTTTTTCCATTGCTAGTTGGTGAGTTAGGAGACAGCCTTCTCCGCCTATTCCAATAACCAATAATAAAACGACATCATAAAGTTTACAATTATGCGATGTTTTCACTGTTTGTGAACCGATTTTAGTAATATTGTTTTATTGAAAGAGTTGTGTTAACGAGAGAAAATATTCCATCTCTAATGTTGTAATAGTTACGGGATTTATAATAGAGCTCATTACATTTGTTATGACTTTGGGGCATTGAAGTAGATTTTTTAAATTATTTGTTTATATGATTACGTTCGAGTAGCTCAAGCTGATATGTTCACATCTGATGACAAATTTCGTAGTCTCTATATTTATATATTTAAAATGTCCGTCACTTTTTTGAGTACTGAATTGTCCAGTCGTAGCTAGTTATCGAATTTTTTTTTTAATGATTTTATATTATTATTTTAAGGTTATTTTTTTCTGCTTCGCTGCCAGCTCCTAATTTTTCAGTTGTAACCTTTACCTGGGAATACATATGGTATAATTCACGTAAAAAAAGTAGACAACTGACTTTAATGCGTCTATCATAAATTTAAGACTTATATGGTTTTCTCATGGATGCCATTGTCAGAACTGGACCAAATTCAAATGGGACCAACATCATCCAATTCACCCAGTCGAAAGCATGACAAAAATACAGTCGAATTGAGAACCTCCTCCTTCTTTGGAGTCGGTTAAAAATTAGAACTGGTTGACAACATCATTATGTGTAAAGAATAAAATATGGTATCAAAAACGTACATAAGTCCTTATTATGACAAGAAAATGTAACACGAACACTTTTTAGTAGAAGAATTTGTAAAATCCTATTGGCATAGACATAATAGTGCTTTTTGGTGCGAAACATGCTATTCCGTCACTTCGTTAACGTTATTTGCGATTGCTCAAAGCATAGGCGTGTCTTATCGAGTTTTATTCTTACAATTATAAAAATAATCGCACTTACACTACGTCATTAATGTATTAATGTTCATTCTTTATCGCCTAAGCCATGTGCAAATGACAAGCACTTTTCGTTTTTTAAAAATTAACGCCGTTTTGTATGTCTGTAAAGTTAGGTGCGGAGTACAGTCGATCCGGCTACGAATATCAGGCAAGGAGCCAACTGAATCCATAACGTTTAATAGGTGGCTGGGTTATAAAAAGATCATGGACAAGGTTGATGTTGTTCGTAATAATTGTAACTTTTCAACCGACTTCAAAAAGGAGGAGTCAGTTCGACTATTTTTTTTTTTTATGTTTGTTACTTCAGAGCTTTCGACTGCGTGAACCGACTTCGAAAGCTGGTGCTTCCCATGTGGTCCCATTTCAATGTGGTCCAGTTCTGACAATTGCATCCATGAGAAAACCATATCAACCATCAAAATCGGATCATCCAATCGAAAGTTCTTAGGTAACAAACATAAAACAATAAAATAAAAACATACAGTCGAATTGAGAACCTCCTCCTTTTTTTGAAGTCAGTTGAAAACACACAACATGCTTCATAGCTATAAGAATTCTAACGATAACCCATACGTTCAACTCGGTTCAGGAATTTAATAAGCAGTGGTATAAAGAAACTGATATACATACAAATTGGACCACACGGGAAGCTCCAGCTTTCATATAAGTAAAATCATCAAAATCGGTTCACCCAGTCGAAAGTTCTGAGGTAAAAAACATAAATAATAATAATAAAGTCGAATTGAGAACCTCCTCCTTCTTTGAAGTCGGTTGATTACTTGATTATTTTACTTAATTATAAATATCTTAGAAATGATGATCAATTAATTGTTTATAGTTAACAAAAATAGAAATAGGAAAAAGAAGGACTTTTTATTAAGTTTTTTTGAAGGTGACTGATTCCGATACAATTTTTTTTACATAAAGTAGACCTTTAGTAACTATCTGAAACAAGAAACTATTCTTATTTGCATGAAGGTTATGTTTTTCGAGGGTATGTTTGTATGTACGTATGTATGGTATTTCTTTGTCACGCCCAGCAGCGGAGACGGTTTTATAGATTTTGGCATGTGAGGTGTCGTTTGTGTCGTCTTCATAGGGAGAGTATAATAATAATAGACGTAGGGATTATAGATATAGAGAACGTAAATAATGCAGCCGGGTTGTGTATTATTTTTATATGTAGTTATACTTGCTTGCTTGTAAATAAATACATCGCATGTGGTAGTTACTCATCGTTTGTTATTTTTGTATTTTAATTAACGTATTAATTTGATGACTGAGGTCATTCGTACATATACATTCTACTTCATTCGTAATTAATCAGTTGTAAGTGTAGTATGTCAAAATTTATTAAAGAAATAAAAGGGGTTATACATACATGCACTACTAGAATGTATAATTAAATAATTTGATCGTAGCAATCTTTCTTTATATTTTTTTGTAATATAAACTATTTAGCAAAATGTGGCTGTTAAATCACCTTTACCTAAACCCTTTTGGAGGATACGCGCGTGAGAGTATTTTTTTATATTTATGTGAAAAAAATACAGAATGCCATTTGTAACTTTTTAGGTTCACGAAAGACAAAGAAAAGAGAAAATAGATTAATAAAAGTAGCGTGAATGTCTCACTTTCTCCTACTGATGATTTTGTTGTCCTGTAACTTCTTGTACACAAAAGTCCATGGATCGTCGAAAGGCTGATGCGTTCGTTTCTCCATGTTATCAAAGTTTTAATCACACACAAATTATTGTCACTGTTTATTAAGTTTTAATTTGATCTACAACACATTTTATCGCATTCCACATGTAATATAATTTTTCAGGCTACACTGTTAAGTGTCGGCGACTGACTGACGGAATACTGCAAGCCGGCTGTAAGCTTTGTTTGAAAACGGTTTACCTACTTTGTACTCTAGTTTTTTAGAGATCCAAGGCTACATATTAAAACAGTTTTTATTTTTCAACTCATTGTTACAGAAGCTTGACGTTCATTTCTCACGTTTCCCATACTCATGAGTAACAAAAACATGTGAAATATACAAATATATTCAACCAGCATTAGTTGTTGTGTTGATTTCCAAGTCTAATATTGTTTTTATATTATTTATTTTGTGAAAATTTTAGGGTTTATTTTGATAAATATTACGAGTAAGTATCATTCTTTTGTTAAACAACTATACAGACCCTGAAACCAAAAATGTGTCCTTAAAGGCCATCACTGATTAACCTGGGAAAAGAATAACGTTCATCAGGTTATTCACATGCAGTTACGCAAGAAAAAAACCCTCAAGACAATGGGATTTTAAAGTAATGTTAAGTGATTAAATTCTATCGATTGCACCTTTGTTTCATGTTAATTAAACAATTGTATCGTTACACATAGCTCTACAATATTGAATGCATTCTTTAATTAAGTAGTTACTGTGATTGCAATTGGAACAGAGATTTGCGTTCAGTGCCTATTAATTAAGTAACGGTTTGAGCTTAGTTTTCCTTTTTGTACCGACTTTAATTTTATGCTTTAATTACATTTAATTAAAGTTTAAATTTGGAAAGAATCACTATATCGCATTTATAAGTGGTTAATAGAATTAAGATATATAAAATTTGTTATTATTTAAAAAGACAACTGACGTACTAGGTAGTATTCCTGTAACGCGCTACACTAACTTACAAACATATAAACAACGGATACAAAGAACACCCAGTAGTTAGTGGGACTAATTTCTAATTGGCAAAATGTGGGTGTTTAATGCACATCTGCCTACCCTATTTATGTTCATAAGTACAATGTTTGTCACGTGTGGGAATCGAACCCGACCCGTGAGTAGTACGCCGTAGAATAGGAATCCACCACTAGAACAGGCTGGTTTAAATGTTCATTTAAATCTTTTGTTGAAATGAAAATCTTCGATCGCTGTTTCGTACTAGGTATACACATTTTAATATGTACTGTTTCTCTTAATCAGCCCAATGATATGTTAATATTTCATAATGTTTTCAAATTATCATATAATATGCTTTCACGCCACGGATATAAATAAAAAAAATAGTCGAAATAAATATAAACATTATATCAAACAGTTTCTAATTGATGTTTCTCATTACGGCTTGAAGACTTTTAATTTCCAACGTATTTATTATACGCCCACATTTGGCATACAATAATTTAATTTCACTTATTTAATAGAGGGTATGCATAATGGCGTCCTCCGTGCTGACTGATATATACTGATCTGATCTGATCCCTTAGTCACCTTTTACGACGCAAACGGGAAGAGATGGCCATATTCTCATTTAGTACAGAGCGAACGAAATATGTTTTTAATTTTCTTTGCTCTAGAAAAAGGGAAAGGTTTTATATAACGAACAAACATTTCTGCATACATACATCTACAAAACCTTACTTGGTGCATTCATTGCAAAACTGAGTTTACGAGAGCAGATGATATCAAACACAGTGAAGGGATGAAGAGGATTGTCGTAGGTTATTCTTTTCCTACATTTAAATACTAAAATAGGGATCAATGCTGGTACCTCATAGAGCCATGTTTTTGCCTTATCCATTTCATTCCATGCGGTTCCTCATGAACCGAATAAGAGTCACAGTCTTGTGTTCTGGGGTGTAATCCCACTCTTCTTATACAACCGTTTTAGGCTGACCAAGCCTCTCCGGAGCAGGATATCTCACTCTGACTAGTCTCTTCAAATCATCCCATAGGTATTCTATGGCATTAGTATCTGGCCTTCTTGCTGTACAGCCCATAATTGTAATACCGACTTAGCTCAGGTATTCATTAACAATGCCTGTGGCAGTAGCCCTGGCATTGTCCTGCTTAAAAATGAACTCTTAGCCAATAAAATGCGCGTAGGGTACCACATGCGGCTTTACCCCATTTAAGTTCGACAGGAGAGGTCCAGATACAAAAGCAATTTAGGTTTTTCCACCGGCGCTTATGCCTACAAACCATTCATAAACCGCCACCGTAACTGACTATTTCTTCAATTTATCAATCATCGCTGTTAATCTTACACAATGTTGGCTGTTTCCTCGTAATTAAAAATTAAATATATTAAAACCTTAGTTTTGCACCTCAGCCAATAACTCATTACGAGGATAATATAAACTTCTTGGTAATCGGAGTATTTCCCACTCGTCATGCTGCTAAAGTCAACAGTCAGTTTAAGAAACAGCAAGTTTTTTTTTCCATATGTCAGTACGTACATGAAGCTCATGTTTGAAATGAATCAGTCTGTAAGCAAGCAACAATAATTATGTACAAATAAGTAAAGACAAAACAGTTTTGTACCTGTAATTAGATGTTCGCCCTTTTGTGTTATACAGAAAAAAGTTACAGTTCACATGTGCCTTCGACGCAGTTTTGTTGTCATTTAATTTAATCAAGTGTGACCTAACTTCAATTTGTGTGCAGCAACTAGTACTTTCAAATACGAACTCATAGTAGTGAAAATAAAAAAAAACACTTAAAAAAAATTCAAGCAAAGCCTTATTCCAAACTTGTACATTTTGGAATAAGTGTGGGTAAGTGGGTTGATCAGTTGGTCTCATACGTCATTTACAAATAACTAATGATATATTACAGCATACGCCAACTGCTAGTTTTGTGGGATCTTTTTATATTTTGCATTTTTACCACGGGCCATTCATTTCAAGACAACCAACGCAGAAACTTGTACTGTACTCGTAATAATGCGCGCAACAATAATATAGTTACTGTACCACGGAGTACATTTAAATTTATATTTTTGAAAATATATTTTTCTCTAGAGCAGCCGTTAAGTTATCATATTGAAATCGTCTATATAACATGTTGCTAAAAATGAACTAAGTAAGGAGGTATTTAATTTCACACAGTATTTCTATTGTCGTATATCCTTCAAGGCAGGTAGAAACATTTCAACACCTGACAGGTCAACAAATTATCTAGCTCCGTTAACCAAGTGGAACTGACACCCATTGTTTTAAATATATCCAAGCGGAACCAACTACGAAACTAGCTCCAAAATACAATTATACTTACTTAGACAAGCCGTAGACATATATGCTCAATATGTACCGTATATCTACATTATATATATCTTTACAATGATGAGATACACTCCAATCGACTTTATTAAATTTATAACACAACAACAACGTAACAACGTAAAAAAGCATTTTTGCATGTGTGCATTTGTGTAAAACGCATACATCAATATAATAAAAGTCGAACGCAACGCTTCGACAGCTCCTTTTTGGTTCGAGTTGCCAAGGTTTTGGAATGAGATGCCTGCGTCTATTTTTACAGAAAACTATAATCCCCTTAGAGTAGAGTGAATAGGATAAGCATGCAACTTCTTAGTTTCATCGTCACTTCCTATCAGGTAAGTGTGAAAACCAACGCCTATTGCAATAAACAATAAAAAAGCAGTTAAAGCTTTATCAGCAAACATTAAAACTTAAACAGACAGTAGTTAAATTACATAACATATTATAAGAGAATCAGGTAACATGATAAAAGGAAAAAAGATGTATTATTAACAATCAACTCATAAGTTTTCAACAAGGTTTTTTTATTTCCTTTAAATTTAAAACACTTATTGAAAATCTATTCTGATTCATAGCACTCTTTGCACGTTTACTAATACTAATAATAATACTGTAAAGAACAGAACTCTTGTAATGAAACTTAACGTACAGGCTAACTACGTATCGACTGCTAATGGAACATAATTTGTACAGTAGGTACATGTGTGCGAATGTGCATTGAAAGTGGGCAGATATAATTTGCATTTGGCAGAATTGTTGTCATTGTTACTCCGTTGCAAAGGTCTTAGAATTATCGTAGAACCACTTTAGGCTAATATGTCTTGTAAAATGTTTTAGTTGATACCATGATTCATTTCTATAATAAAGTGGTGACGTGATATCTTTATACAAAAAGATTAATTATAGTGTCAACAATATCTCGTAACTTACTACACTTTGAGAGCGTTAAAGAATGGTTCCGTACTGCTTCCAAACTTTGTTTTTTTTTTATCAGTTCAAGTTTAAAATCAAGTATTTTTAAATTGTCTGGAGTAGATGTCAGTCGTGTCGTGAAGCTTGTAACCGGTTCCGATAGGTAGATCCTATGGAAAAGAATCTAGCAAGTAACTCCGAGCACTCTATTTAACCGCCCTCAAAATGATCATCATAAACATATAACGCGATGTATCCGCCATTTGTAAACCTTTTAAAATCAAGTGATCTCATGAAAATAAATTTGAAAATATGTGGGGGAGCTTGGGGATCAGTGGATCCCGTATTTTGTAAGTGAAGTAACTTCACTATTTCCACCCCAAATGGCGTAGTGTTTGGACAAATTCTTAGGAGATATATTTCAGTTTTAACTTACATCATACAAGCACCTTTAAAAAGACTTGGTTAATTGATAATCCAGTTTCTTTTTCAAATGACAAAGTATCCACTATGCCACCGTGGAGGGGTGACAGTGGATACAGGAGCTGGGTTACAATGGATTGTATGGGGCACTCTGGATAATGACTATTTGCAATATATTAAGAGATATTTATCACAATCGTTATACACTTAATTGGACTTGGATTATGTCAGTCTTATAATCACCAATGTTTCATTGTTTTATAAAATATACCTAACGTTATCAATATACTAGTACATAAGTACTCTACTTTCTAATTTAATTTCTATTCTTGAAAAGATGAAACACTAGTTTTTCACTGTTCTTTCATAATAAAGTTTTATAAACTTGTACTCCAGAAACGAAAACATTTATATGAACTTAATATTAAAATTAATAAAAATCTCTAAAATCAAAAACAAAAGTAGCAACAAAGTCAAAAGCAAGAGTGGTAAAGTAAAGATATCTAAAACATACAAAATATTTGGCTTCGAACTGACCATGAGATCATCAAACAACAAACAACATCTAATAAAAACGTAACGCAAATCTATCTTTGTGAAATCAATATCGAAAAGATACAATCCTTGGTTTCTTTTGGTGCTTCCATTAGATCTTGGTTATGGTAAATTCATTTTTATATCATGCAATGCGACTGTTAAATTTATTCGGGTTTTTGACAGATTTCCTAAGAAAACTGATCTAAATTTGTCGACTTTTATGCCCTTTGCAATATAATATATTTTCTTTACTTTCACCTCGAACTCTACTAATATAAAGTTTCCTTCCTTTGGGATGGTTTGAAATGTTTAGGTTCTACTAGATTACTTCCTCTTCATCTTCCTCATCAAGTATCGGCTCTTCTTCTGAATATAAACTTATACTTTCTTCTTCCTCACTGTCACTTTTGAAAACATTTATTTTTTCCGCCATTACAAACTCCTTTCTTTTTAACGTTTATTTTTTTCTTCCGCCCTTTGCTCGATTTCGTTCTTATTTGGTGTTTCAGTTGCTATCACGCTTTAACCTTTCCTTCTTTCTGTTCTACTACATATTTTTGGTACCGCTTTTGGTAATCCACGGATTGCTTGTTAGATTCCACCTCGACCATTATTGATCTTTTGTGGTGCAGTCTTGAATTAAAGTGCATAAAGTAAGTGCATAAAGTGCGTGTCATATGCATGTATTCAGCTGTTTATGGCAGAGTTAGGCCTGAAATACAGATGAACAACAACACATATGAAGCAATTGTACGTCAACATATGTATGTATACTCGTAGTAGATGAAGCTTATACATATGTATATAGTAGAATATTCTAATACACCACTGATATATATTTTGCGTATATTACATGCATATACTCATGCCTGGAAAAATGCAAATTTAAGCAATCAGGATGTCGAGGATTATGTAAAAGAACCTACAACTATATATCAGAGGTTTATTACTAGCAGTTTACTTAACAGTTCAGTTAAGTTTTCATATTTGACAGTTATGTATTACTATAAATCTGTACTGGAGACGGGTAATGACAAACACTGGTAATTTAAACCAAACAAGGAGCCAAGCAATCTGAACAAACGCGTTTTTCTCCCTGGAAACACTTCAAATGGAAGTAGGATCTAGTCCAATGTGTAAATAAGCAAAAAGCTAACACGAAAACTAGGAAGATCGCTTCAATACTGTTATTACACCACACACTATATAATTATGTCCTTGCATAACAAGTTATGTTCCCGTCATTTCCAAGTAAAAAGCTGTCCAGTTTCCATAGGAAGCAGCCCTTTAAATGCCGCCATGTTAATCGTCTGTTTCTTCGTTTAGTAATAAAGTGTATACTTAGCAGATTATAAGACAAGGAATATGGCCTTTAATAGTCACAATAAAGTTGTTCATAAGATAAGTAAGATGTATATCGCAAAAATGAGTGTGTGCGTGTCTATGCAAGCGCGTTCAAGCGTCATAAAGACTGCACATTCAAAGGCCATGTGTTGCTTTGCTAGATAACATTTACCGGATGCCGATGAGTCAAAATCAACATAGATCGTGTAATGAGAATGCTGGATCACTTTTCACTTGTGATATTTTTTTTTTTATTAAACGGGAAAGGATGACCTCTCATTTTAATGTTCGGATTGAACTTTCTTCTTAAAATAGGGGTAAAAATAAACTTAATAGTGGCAAACTTCAAAAAGAATACATTCCTACCTACACCCTTTAAAATACGTGTGTCTTTTTAAGCTTCTTTATTAAAATACGCGTGTCTTTTAAAGCTATTTATTTTTTATTTCTTAGTAACATGGTTTTGGTATGGATAACGAAACTCAAGGTTGGGAGATTAGTCATTAACTACCATGGCATACCTACGTTAAGTAAGTACGATATTGTTTAAACATTGAAAAGTAAGTAAACTAGTCTTAGAATAAAATCAACATAGATTAATCTCAAAACATTAAAAGATTACAAAATGTATCGAGAATATACAAAGTTATTCTGAGAGTAACTATACAAACACGAAAGTCCCAAGCCTCTAGTTGGGCCCCTTAAGTTGCTGGCGTTGGTTGGTGAATATAAATACTTTATCCTATAAATTGCTACTTCTTTAATAAATGTTACACTAAATAACACAAGTATAGAAATTAAAGTATTTAACGTTATGTTGCTGATTCGCATTCAAGTAGCAATTTTCTAATTACAAGGTTTTTTCACAGGTCAGCAAATTACAAATATATATACAGTTAAACACTCAATATTCAAACAAAAAATAACACCATTCAAACCTAAATATTAAAATTTTAACATTAATATAAAAAGTTATTTTATCTAATTTACTATATTAAAAATATATTAACTTCAGTAGTCAAATCCAAGGCCAAGGTACATACTATAATTCCAAAATGTATTGAATCTACTATTATATACTCGTTTTCCTTAAAGGAAAAAATAAAACTTATCTAATTCTACCCAAGCAAGACCTAATTTTTAAACTCTCGTTGACGAAAAATACCCTGACGTAGTTATACTCGTATTACAGCGCTTCATTAAAATTACTTGTTAATGTTTTAAACAAAGAATCATTCTATTGTTTAATTTTCCCATGGATTATCAATTGCGTCTACACGCAGCGCCATCTATTGAATTTATTTATAAAATAATGACAGACTGTTCCGATTCCTACCTCGCTAGGTTTAGCGTTCTCCGACGGAGGCGCTACGTAAGCTTTACAAAATTTGTGCATTACTTATTTACCTACATAAAAATGTATATAAATATTGTTGTATTTTAATAAATAGGATTCTATTAATCAGTGTATCAAAAAGACCGCTCCAGTTTAGTTTGAAAAGAGAACATACTGCATTCATAGGTGGTTATGTTCTTTTACCTTCTACGTACTTACATTTATGTGGTTGTAATATGCCGCAAAGGATTGCATTAAATCTTTATATAAATAATTCTTCTGTGAGTGTGTATGTCACTGAACTACTCTCAAACGACTGGACGGATTTTGATGAAATTTTTTGTGTGTGTTCAAGGGGATCTGGGAATGGTTTAGATTCACAAATCAGCCCGGCAGATGGCGCTGCAGTCGGTATCTAGGTTATTTATCTATATTGATCCTTATCGCTTGAAATATCATGCAGGACAACGTCTGTCGGGTCCGCTAGTTATACTATATTTTTAAATTTAAATAACTTAAATTATTATAGTACGAGAGGCAACGTTGATTCCGAACGGTGATTTAAGGTCGCAAAATCTTATGTGTATATTAAAAAATGTAATTATCTAATTAGTCTAATAAAACATTAGATTAATTAGATAATAAAAAAATTAAGAAATTATACCACACTAGGTATAAAAAAGCATTTTTTATTTATATATTAGTTTAATACGTTTGAGACGCCTCAGACTGAGACAAGGCCTCTCCCGTCTCGCAGAAGACGCACCAGGCATCGAAGAGCACATAATGATCTCCAGCCTGCATTATTGTTGCCGCGGGGGTTGTGGGTTGGACTGACTGTTTCCCTAGCAGAATCAGGCCTGAGACTGCAGGAATTCCCGGGTCCCCTGCAATTTACCCATTTGTGACGGAACACAGTGTGGTTTTAATCGGTTCGAGTTCGAAATACCGCTTTAGCGACAGCTCCGGTGAGGTGACGACCCGTGGGGGCTGCCACACAATAAAAAAATACAAATTCGGGGATGTATGTTATGTTTTATTTTTTTATGAAATGAGAAATCAAACATACTAATGTGTGTCCTACTAATGAAAAGTAAGAAAATATTACGCTAAATCTTGTGGAATACCTTTAGTGAAACGAGCCTCTGTAATAAATACGTCATTTTTTAGACACTACTTCTGTTTCCCCAACCCATGTCTCCGTACTTAAAACGGTAAATCCAGTTCTTACGAACGGTCTAACATTTTAGGATTAATTTTAGCTTACGCTGGTAATGAAAATTTCTCCTCAAGCCGGTCGGGCCGGAGAATAAGTGCAAGGTTTCCAATTATTACGGCAATAATTAAGTACCTATCATACCTACGTAAATATCTACATACACTCAAGCAAACGCAGGACTTTTTAAGTAATCTATATAGTATCGGACCGATACGACCTTCAAACCTTTAAGAAATGAGCGTACTCCTAACTCCTAACTAAAAGGCCGGCAACGCACTTGTGACTCTTGAGTTGCGGGTGTCCATGGGCGGCGGTAGTCACTTACTCGTTTGCCCCCTGTCCTATAAAAAGTCTATACTATATATGCAAATAATATAAAGACAAAAGTAACGCCAGCTACCTATATATCTGTCGTTACTTTTTCATGGCTAAACCGATTTTAATTTAATTACGTATATGGAGACTTTAAACCCTGAATAGGACATAATTATGCTTGTGTGCTCGACATAAAACGTGGGCAAACCCGCGGCGCGACACATACGCCACCATTAGCAGGACTTCTAGAGGAGCATGACATACTCAGAACTGTCAGGAGACAAGAAACATAAACCTAAATAATAGATACACAGAGAGAGATACACAGTTCTTACACGTACAACTCAAAAGTTTATATTATTCATAAAATATCTACAAACAACAAATGATTACATGTCAAATAATAAACCCAAGAGTATAAAATATAAAACTGGCCACTGTTCCATACCATTATCTATAAAAACGGCAAAAAAATCACGCTAGTTGTAAATAATTATTTTATTTTAATTTCATTATACATTTTTAAAATGAATATATACCTTAATATTTCTGTGAATATTTCAAGCATCTACCTGTTGCCGTTATCAATATCGGACAAAAACAAAAAAATCAAGTTTGTTGTATAGGAGTCCCCTTAAATATTTCTTTTATTCTGTTTTTTAGTATTTGTTGTTATAGCGCCAACAGAAATACATCATCTGTGAAAATTTCAACTGTCTAACTAACACGGTTCATGAGATACAGCCTGGTGACAGATGGGCAGATGGACAGGCAGACAGACAGATAGACAGGTACGGACACCTAAAAACGAATACACCAGTGAAATTTCTTATGTACAGTGTGGCTGGAGCAGGACCAGCAAGTTGCCAAGCATTTTTGTCAGTCAATTAATCAAATATTTTGTAATATGCTTGTCTACAAAGCGTGCGTTTTATTAATTTTTTTACGCATTTGTTTGCTTTTTAGTCAAACAATAACTTTCATAAGCGGTATTCATATTTATTAAGCCGAATAGTTTCGGGAGCGACACGGGACCATTATCAACGTGTGGAACCTTCTGACTAGTATCGATTAATCGAAACAAGTCAGGCATTCCCGAAATACACACGTGAATAAAACCGTTTGCCTTAATCAATTTTATTCATCACACACTAATTGTAATATTGTTTTTATCATATTATCTCAGTTTATATTTAAGTTACGTTTTAACAAGAGATTTTATTGGACACACTGCTAATGGACCACAATTTTCGATAGCCCAATTTGTACATAGAACGAATTTCATATGTGTAAGTGATGGTAATAGAGATTTCTAGTTTAAGCCGACCACGTGTTTTTTTTTTTGCATGATCTCGGTTAGAAATCTAGTAATATATATAAGTATCACATGCTTAAATGATCGTAGTCAAGTCGGGGACAACAGGGACATCCGCAGCTGAACGTAGGACTGTAGAATGGCAGTAAGACCTAACCTAATCTTGGATATTTACTACTTTTTTGTGGGTTTTGAATCGCGGACTTTCTTGCAAAAATCTATTGACCCTATCTTCCTTATAAATGTTATTTTTTTTTTAATATGTTCTTTATGTTTTTGTAAGATAGGGGGCAAATGAGCAGACGGGTCTCCTAATAAGCAACTACACCACTATGAATTTACCTTTCTATTCAAACAGCAAAAGAAATGTCAGTAATTGGAGTGCATTCCTTATGAAAGGGGAAGACTAAATAACCCGAGAGAAAAGTTGTAAGTTTTGACAGTTAAACAATATCTCATCTCTGTTATTCATTCACTTACCAACCTATTATTACTTGCTAGCAAGAACGCCACACTGTTCCATGTTGCGTCTTAATTGCAGAATAAATTCCGTTAGGTTCTACCTCAGATAACTAGTTGAATTAAAGTCATCAACACGTAAATACAACAACTTGAGTGTTAACTCTTGCCATTTAGGTGTTAGAAACTTTAAAATATTGAATATCAGGTGAGAGCTATAAGCGAACCAACGAACCTACTATGTAGTTTAAACTATTTAAACAAGTGTAATGTTTAAATTGACGAAAAAAGAAATGGTCAACTTACCTAGGTTTCTTGACCGCCGTATCTGGTTTTTTCGCACGCCACAGTAGTAAACAATCGAAGGTGCCTTTTTTAAAAGGAGGTTTTAACATTTTCCACCGCTTTCTAAAATCTAATGTCTTTGTATTCACTGAACCCTCACTGACTTCGTTCGCACTTAGAATATTTGGTTCAGAACTACCTTTTTTAAGTTCACTTGCACTGTTAGATTTTTTAGAAATCTTTTCGAAAACTAAATCTGACACAGATTCACCTGCTGGAGTCGATCTTCTCTTAGACAGCGGCGTTGATGTAACAAAAGATTTTTCAACTATCATACTATCTATGCCACTGTCCAGGAGCTCTGATGAGTCGATAATACCTTCAGATATGCTGTGAAGTTTTGGTTTTCGCCTTTCAACCACTGGCTTCGCATTCAATATACTATTTTCTTGAAAATTTTTACTCTTTACACTGTGCACGTCGACAAAAGCTGTCACATCTTCGCAGCTCTTTGTGTTATATTTGGACAAGGTGAAATATGTTTTAGCTTCTTGCTTCGGCTCTGGATGTACCTCCATAGTACCGACGGCAGCTAAGTTATCTTCACTTTTAGAAAACACTTTCAGGTTAGACAAAACTTTTTTTGGTCTGGGGGGACGTTGTGGGATATATTGAGGTGAGTCACGTGCCAACGAGTAGGGTCCGTCCGCTCTCTTACTTGGTTTCGAATACTTTGCGATAATTTTGTTTATTTCAGCGTGGTTCTTACGTCTATGTGTGTGTCGTTTAAAGTTGAGTGGCTGTTGATAAGAGTCTGCTACACTTGCTCCGGCGACCCTAGCTGACCTTTCGCGCCATTCGGTCACTTTGTCCTCTATCAGCCTCTGCAACTCAAGCGCGCGCATCATTGGTCCTATCTCAGGCATTTTTGTAATATATCCGACCTCCTTCAATTTGTGTTAATTATATTTGGCTATCTCTTTGGCATACATAAAGCTCTGAGTATGTCTGTTGCGTCAATTTCTGTAACAAATAACAAAAACAATATTTTTCAATCGGTTCTATACCCGACATTATGAAAAAATTTAAGTACCTACGAGTATATTGTAAACACTAACCACTTTTCTGACTATTTAGTAACCTGATAAGAATAATATTACTAAAATATATTTAGTATTTTTATTATTATTCAAATCCATTTATTAAACAAAAAATGCAAATACCTTGCAAATGCAAATGTTATAATTTGCATTGTTATACGTAGATATTATCTTACCACAATAGTGTAAATCAGTAAAATAAAAGAACAAAAAATACCTAACCAAAGAATAAGAATCGATATTTTGAAACTGTGTTCGAAGAAGTGGTGGTAATGATAAGTAATTGTACGCAGGAAGCGCCTGCCGCGATTTCCAGTATCACAGCCCGTAACATCCTTCCGAAAACGTATAGTTAACTTACGGATCCTATCAATTATTATTGGAAAATAGTTATCATCGATAATCTTGAAAAGAAAAAATCATTTTGCAACCAATTTTAATTCGTATTCAACAATAGTCAACGACATACTGAATATATTTGATGACTATAACTATAGCCATGCTCGAGCATACCAACTTATTTTGTGTATAACGTGTCCTAACAAAAAGTCGTGCGAATACATTAAACTTTGTCGTGATTACATTTATAGGGAATCATTACGATAAAATAGGCTTATCATAGGCGAAGAATATCAGTTACAGTTATTTGCTCTTTGATAAAATGATAAAAATATAAAACACAAAAACATGTAGGGAGAGGAAGTGAATCATCTCTATGATTGACATAAGCCAAAATATAAAATATTATATAAAAACAGTACTCACATTCGCAGACCAGTGCTATAACGGCACTATGTGTGCCGTCTGTTATTCTTTAGGAACCTTTTGAACAGATTCAATCATACTGAGCGCGCACTTAACGATTTTTTGTTGTGTCTATAGAACCAACATGTATACGTCATCTTTAACAAAAACGCAACCAAACAATGCTTGAAGTAGTCTGATAACTGATAACAAATCGCAAGAGAGCAAAGATAATGCTTTTTGATTGCTAACTTCTTTTAAGAGTTCACAATTTGACATACATAGGTATTCAGAATAGAAAATACTCTTATAATTTGCATCCTGGGAGCACAATTAAGCTCGGTTGTAATCTCCCAACAATCTATTGTGTAAAAGTAAACATTTTATGTTATCCGTCATTACGTAATATCATTCTCGGCGACTGAGTGAATATGTAGGACTTACCTACGCGTTTCGAAATTCTAATCAGCCTTTTCGTGTAAAAGCCATAGGAGATATATACATACATATATATTACAATTGACGAGGTAAAACTGATCAAGTATGTATTGTATTTTTCATTATATTGTACCTGAGTATTATTGAAATTGAGTCTTACATCTTTGGCAATATAATAGATTAAATAGAAACAACTTCCTTTAGAATTATACTTACTGTGTGTACGTAGAACTAGTACTCGCAAATATAAAAGTTCAATGCAGTTACGTATACGAATAAAAAAAATACGGAAAGTCGGATAGATAACAAAGGAAAGTACAAAATAAACTTCAAAATAATATACATACTTACAAGGTTACTTTGTATCTCTACATTGTCTTGAGTAATTCAATAGGAACAAACACGTCACTGTAGTTCGTTCTTTTCTCCAATAATCGTTAATATTATATGCGTACTGTTACTTCTGTTACTGAATAACTTTACACAAGTCCCGACGATGTTATGGTGCGTCAACACACACGTGTATCGTAGGCACGTGCAGATTCCACAGTGAGCCACTAAGCGTTCCAGGCGAATGCTCCTGCACTTGACTCAGCCATCAACATAAACGGGCCGACCGGACCCATCCCGCCGCCATACACACAATACATTAATTAGAGCAGCCACTATGATGTACTCCACATATCATATACATATATGCATATTTTCAGCAGCAGCAGATTTGTACGCCCTGTATTTTTCCTTAATGATTACAGATGTGAAGAGTTTCTTTAACATAACTTTAATTGCATCCAGTAATCATCTTTCTAGTAATAGGATCATTTAAATTATTGTTTACTTATGTATGTAATTTATCAAACCAATACACCGACATTAGGGTAATAGTAAGCAGTGAGAAACACTTGCCACACTACTAATTGTGGTGTAAGAACCTACAATGACCACCAATTTCGCCGTCGAGCTTCGTCTGTACTAAAGAGCATAATTAAGTACCTACTAAACACGACCTTTTGCAGGTTGGTAGTACTTCCACTTTCAGTTGATTTTAAATCGTATAGACTTTTTGTACCCGCGACACAGGGATTACTGTTTAGGACGTTTGTTTTATTTCCTTTGAAGTACATAAATAAATATGTGTGTTTTGGGCTCTAGATTTCTATTTCATCACCCTTGCCATTCATTGAATACAAGTTCGACTCATTGAAATACACTCATTGAATACCTTAGCTATTTCGAAATATTTGCTTTGCTAAAATATATGGAATAATATATCCGATCCAACGATATTTGTGTTTCAGAAAAAACTGAAAAAACAATATTTTAAGTATGAAATGGAGATAAAGAGCCAATTCGAGACATGAATAAATTCTGTAAATATTTGTAAGCTTATCTTTCGGCGACTGATGTCTGATAAGTCACTAATGGAATTTTACATTGTAAAAATATTGTAAGTTTCAAACATCTTTTGAGACCATACACTTTCATAACACCTGTGCCCCGAGCGTCGGGGATAGCAGAAAAACTATATTTTGATTTTGTTTTATTGATAAAGAGAGTAATAAAATCGATTTTGAAACGAATGAGATGATTAGAAAAAGATATACCTATTTATATATATTTATAATATAGGGGGACAGACGAATAGATGGTAAGTGACAACCGCCGTCCATGGACACATCCAACTCAAGAGTGAGAGAGAGAGAGCCGATCGCCTTTGTGGGAACTGAGGGAGGGGAAATGCGGGGAGAGGAAAGAGGAGACGGGGATGAGGGGAAAGGAAATAGGAGATGGGGAGTTGGGCCTCCGTCAAACCTCATTAAATGCGGGAAAATGCCACTCAAGCGTTGCTTAACAACCAGTTTTATGTGAGGCTGTGGTATCGCACCGGTCGAGACGGTCCATTCGTGCCTAAGTAAGGCTCTACTCCAATAAAGGTGTATATTATAGGATTCCTAGTTTAAACCAGGTGTTCTAATTTCAAACCTCATGGAATAGTTAATTTGCTATTATCTGTATTCGTAACACTACGTGGACATTGTTCGCAACTGCAGGCGTGACATCGACTTCCGCCAAGTTCATTGTCGCACCGCTATGTCGTCGTCGCATTCGTGCCCCACTCTGACCCCGCCCTTATTAAGCATAATTTCAACAAGAGAAGAACCTTGGTTGTGTATGATTGCGGTAAAGAATTCTTTGTTAAATACCCTTTACCGCTCTGATGCTATTTCATAACTGTGACGTGTACACATATGTAACACGAAACCACAACACATTAACAGTTTAGTTAAGTAATTGTTGCTTTTAATTCGCATTAGATGTACCATATTGTTTTATTGCCATTATATTACAGGGTACGTCTTATGCGATGATATTAGCGATAATAATAGCAAAACTCACTTTCAAATAATTCACTTTAGAAAAGTAGATAACCGACTTCAATACATCTATCATATAATTTGAAACTTAGGTACTAACATAACCTTTACATCTTAAATATATTTTCTGGATAGAAAGGCAGTGTGTAAATGTGTGGGATGACTGATTAATTTAAAATGATTAATTTAAATTATTATAGTAATGATAACATCCGTAAGACATTCTCCCTAGCTTGTAGTTTTTTTTAACTATGTGTATGTTTATATTGATTTTTAAGTTCTAACAGGTACTTAAATAAAGTAGGCATTAGTGTCGTTTAGGTATCGACCGTCTTTCCGTCCGTATCCACTGATTCCACACTCGTCTATATAGGATCAAAGACGTATAGGAACAGATTTTACTTTTTTTGGGAACCTCCACGGGTCATCACCTCACCGGAGCTGAGGGTGAGGTGGTATGTAGACTCGAACAGACTTGTTTCGCCGCCCGGTGTTTCGTCCCAACTGGGTCTATTGCATTGAACCCGGGATACCCGGCCCGGGAAACTGGCTCTCTAACTAAATAATCTACATAGAATTCGAGTTATCCACAGGTCTAGTGGTTAGTGACCTTGACTGCTAAGAAAAAGATCGTGGGTTCGTTTCCCACCCAGGACAAATATTTGAGTGACGAGCACGAGTATTTGTTCTGTGTCTGGGTGTAATTTATCTACAATATGTATTTATTTAGAAATATATAAGTATGTATATCAGCTGTCTGGTTATCATAATACAAGCTCTGCTTAGTTTGGGATCAGACGGCCATAAAAAAATCAAGCTTCCCCTTTGAGAATTACGATTAAGCAGAATATGAAATTTATAGCTCTTTTTACGAAGAATAGATTAAAGTTGAAGGAGGTATGAGGATGATTCATATATCAATCCATTCATTAGGCATTCTCCCTATTTTATAAAATATCTCTTTCACTATGTGTAGATTTATATTGATCTTTAAGCTCTACAAGATACAGTTAATTAGAGGTCTCGAACAATACCTTGCTTGAGCTATTGCTTACACTCCACAATCCATCTGAATAAGCAATATCCCTTTTCTTCCACTTCTATCCTCTATTTCCTGTCAACATACTTTAAATTTCATACCTAATTTCCAAATGTATCCGGGCACATACGGCAATAGGATTGCCCCTGTTACGTAAATGTGACTTAAAAAATTATCGGCAAAATGTGGGCGTTAATTACGCCTCTGTCTACCCCGACATGAATACAGGCGTGAGTGTATGTATATATACGTAGATACATAAATAAAGTCTGTCTGTCCGTACAGACTGGTTCCACGAGAATACTTGTGTATAAAGCGTCAATGTCGTGTATTCAGTTTATAAATTCTCGGTTAGTTTCCAGGTCGTGGTTATGTAATTTTAGCCTTTTTACAACTTTATTTTATTTTAAATTAGGGCATCCTTTAAATAATGATACCATGTGCCATATGTCAACACTTGATTAACAGCAAGGTCAACTTTATTATAAACTCAATTTTAATTACAATGTTTGTTCACTGCCATCTCATGTTACGTAGAAAATAGATGAACTACATGCCCAAAATATTTACCGTACAAGGACTGTTTATTCTGCATTGTGGTATATAATAGCCAAGTCTAGGTGGATAAGATATTTAAGTTTTCTAACATCTCTATCCATTTTTTCTGACCTTGACCTACTGACTTTGAGGGCCGATTGTAACGCACTGTAGGAGGTCCGCCATTGTTGAAATCCTCCTTCCTCTTAATGTATATATTACCATGATCCAAAGATCAAAGAACTTCATAACTGTAGTTATCTATAGACAATATACATACTGTCATATAGTGCCCGGTTCACAGTAACAGGCTTGCTGCTATTACGTTAGTGGGACCAATGTGCAAAATGTGGGTGTTCAATACACCCCTGCCTATCCCTTCGCAGATACAGGCGTGAGCGTATGTATGTATGTATTCATTAGGAATAATTGATGGACAGGAACATCACTAAACCCGTCAAACATTTTAATTTGTACACATTAACATTAAGTGTTTAATTATTTTCATTTGTAATGAAATAGTTTTCTGTTTCATTAATTCTTCTTATTACGAACATTTACTTTACGTCTATTATAACAATGTAATGTAAAACTAAACATCTTTCGTATCCTTGTCGCCGCTTTATCCCATCTACAAATCCCGCATCCAAATCTGTAACCCTGGTGTCCCTCTCAGGCACAGGGCAATTGCCTTAATTGGTTTGAATTAAGAGAGAACACAAAAGCTTAAAATTGGACAGTCTAATTGAAATAAGGATAAGATGTTAAGGAATATCGACGCGTCAATTTCTAGGAATATCTGTCTTCAAATAGAATTAATTATGTATTCGATTCCAGTTCAGATATGGCTGACATATGTAAGTATTAGTATTGATCGATATGGTTTCTTTTAAACACCGTAGCTGACTTCTTTGATAGATAAGGTTCCTGTACAGCAGCATGTTTCTTCGGCTGAGTACCTGTACTGACATCATCATTTATATATAATCATAAATAAGCTGTCCATTGGAAGACATCTATCTTTAACGAAAATACAGCACTATTAATTTACACTGCGTGCTGCTGCAACTTAAGTTATACCTTCATTATTTCATCTCAAAATTATTAATCTTACTTATATGGACCTAATTGACTTCACTGAAGTTTAAGAAAAAGCATCAATTCATCATTTTTTATAGAAAGTGGAGCGACGAATTTTAATATTAAAAAAATATTAAATACTTACCTAAGAAATTTTCTAAGGTATTGAAAGCAATTCATAAATGTTAGTTAAAAGTGAATAAAATTAACATCGTACCTGTTGTAGACGGAAAATGTAAACGGAAATGTGCCTATTATTATTTTGCCATGGACAGGGTAGACATTATTCATACTGAGCGAGACAAGTGGTTTATCTAATAGCAGGTACTTACTGGATACGGTCGTTATGTATACAGTTGATCATTATAATGATCGACTATATTTGGGGTTTATTGAGAGAAAGTAGCTATGAACATAAAAGAAAAAGTAAAAGTGTGCACGTTTAAGTTATTTTCCACTTTTCTGTAAGCTAATTTGATAGTAAAACTTAATAAATTACCTAACAAATTTTTATTTCAATAGTTTTATTTTCAATCAAAAATTAAAATCCGAGATTTTTAAAAATTTCGTTCAATCAGTCTTCTAAGCACAATAGCAAAGTTTTTCATGCCATATATTTTTTTTCCGTCTTATTACGACCTAAACTACCGAAATTTAATGCTTTGCAATCAAAGTCAAATTTCATGTTGACCCGTGTTATTCATTTTCCTTAAAACATTACTATGAGTACAAACATAAAAGCTATTCTATTATTAGATCTGTCCTTAAATTAAATAAGTGGTATTTTTCGAGTTTCATTTAGTGGCCTTAATTTATGTGCCTTTTGTTTGTACCCAAAGCCAAGTGATGTTAAAGACGAACCAACAAAAAAAGTGTTGAGTTACTCACACGCCAAATACTTTCCAGCGCCATCTAGCCAAAACCGGCCAAAATACATTGTACCAACAAATCCTACATCGTGCAGGAAAACTTCTAAGCGTGTTTTTTATGAAATAGGTGGATAGACGAACAGATCGTTCTTGTCTCGTGGCAACACTTGCACAACTCAAGCGTCATAAGAGTACTGTCTCACTTTGAGTGATGAGGGGAGGTGAACGAGGAGAGGAGGGATGAGGAATGGGAAGAAGGAGAGTGGGGATGAGGCAAAAGATTAGAGAGGTAGAGGGGCCTACGGTACCCTCACACGATCGCAAAACCAATGCAAGCATTGTTTGACAGCAGCCGGTCCATTCATGTGTCATCAATAGCAATATTGAAAGTGGTATTACAATATTGATGGTGGTTTCAGTGGTAGAGCCATGCTTAGGCACGAATGGGCCGGCTCGACCGGTGCGATACCACGACCTCACAGAAAACCGGTTGTGAAGTAACGCTTGCGTTGCATTTCCCCGAATTGAGTGAGGTTTCCGGGGGCCCAATTCCCCCGCCCCCCTTTTCTCTCCCCTCATCTCCTTTCTCCTTTTTCCATCTCCTCATCCCTCCTCTCTTCTTTCCGCTCCCTCATCACCCTCAAAGGCGGACGGCGCACTTGCGACTCTTGAGTTGCAAGTCTCCATGGACGGCGGTGTCACTTACCATCAGGTGACCCGTCTGTTCGTCTGTCCCCCTATAGTATAAAAAAAAAAAAAAAAAAAAAGTTAAAAATCGTGACCTGAAACGTCCAATTGTCATACTGCTAGCATAAACCTGACCTTAATCTCTTGACCCCCCCCCTTGTTGCTGGTCTGTCTTTCTTACAGTATTTTACCATAGCCACCTACTCGTGCTTGAAAACTCTGCCACATGACTTGACACACCGTTTAACCCCACTATGTCGTGAATATGCTTCCGTCTAGGATAACGTTTTACCCCGCTTTATGCGCGCAACTTCTAGATGCAAAAAACGAGAATTCATATTTTTCTAATGTTTTTTATTTTTTATCAAAAATTAAAAGAATCTTTTCTCAAATACAATACGGTCGAAGGATCGCAAGTAGGATCGATTGACTCTATTAGTTCTGATGGTTTTCAGTAGATGGCACAGTTCACAATAAGTTGCTTGTTGCAAAAATATATTTTTCAAACTAAGCCCAATGACGTCGTGACTTTCACACTAAAAGTAAAATGAGTAAAATGTATACAAGTTTCTTAAAAAATGTAGCAACTACTATTAGTCTATCACGCATTATATTGAATTGCATTTCAATTGAAAACGTTTTAAATATAGATTATGAGGAATACATACAAATGTACATATGTGATCGGACTGTTATCTATCAGACAGTATATTTACAGTCATACAATTCTCGAATGACAGCCACACGCTTAGGTTGGCAATAAGTTTTTTTTAAATATATTATAGGGAGACAGACGGACTGACGGGTTACCTGATGAAAAGTAACAACCGCCGTCCATGGACACCTTCAACATGACAGTCCTAAGTGCGCTGCCTCCCCTGGGAGGGTGATGAGGGATGAGGGGATGCGGGGAGGGGAAGAAGAGAGGGTGGTGAGGAGATGGAAAAGGGGGAGGGGGGACAGGGGAGAGAGGGAATTTCTGTGAGGCCGTCGTATCGCACCGTCGAGCAGGCCCATTCGTACGTACGTACCCCTTGAACTTCGAAGATTAGCCCCTTTCACAAAAGTACCCGTTCGACCTAATTTTAAGGTCCCTTTGGACTTTCTTTAAAATATAATAATCAATGTGCCCATTGGACCTGTTTTTCAGTACAATTTGGACCTTCAAAAACATTTGTTTATTTGGTATTCGTTCTATGTTATTTTAGAAAAGGTACAGTTTTGTTGAATTTATTATATCGGAATGCAAAAAATTGGTGAAATAGCATAAGTAAATACAGACACACTAACGACAAACTACCTACTCCGTAGTCCGTAGAAGTGTATGGGGGAAAACACAGAAAATTTTAATGTTTCTTAAAATTGATAAATATTTTGGAAACCTTCATTAATTTCGTCATTTTATGGAGATTCTTCACAAGTTAGCTAATATTGTTATAGATTTCGCCCGAATTTTCTTATCGCTTAGTTTACTCAATTAGTCGCCTTTTACCGTTCTTATAAAATAATTAAAGGGAACAATAAAATAATATTTGTTAATTAACAATGTCCCATGTAGAACCAGTTTCTTCAACAAGTCGATATGACATACTAATATACATAAAACTATGACAAGAACTTTGTTTCGTGACATCTAAAAGAGGTGGTGAGGTTCTGCTAAGTTGTGATTATCAATGCCATAAAAAACAGACAATAAAAAATGGGTCCCGGTGCAATTGCAAATATAAATCGAAGTGTATCGGCACTAATTAAAGGTACCATTGTGAACAGTCAGTCATAGTAACAATTGTGTACCCGATCAAGCTGGCAATGAAATAAAGAAAGAAACAAATGAGTGAAAAGTTGAATCTAGAAAAAGAGTTCTTAAATTACAAACAATGTATAATGAAGGCGTTAATCGATTGAAGATAGAGATTAACTTATTAACCCGGATCCCTGATTCCAATAACTTCAGGCATGGACTTTAAAACAGGCACAAAAATAATTAAAGATATCTAAGTTACAGTTTAAGAGCTTCATGCTTAAGTACAATGGTGCTTCATGCTTAAGTACAAAGGCTTGATCGGTGCGATACGACGTTCTTATACAAAACCGGTTGTGAAACAAGCCTATGTTGCGTTTCACCGAAATTAGTGAGGTTTCCCGAAGCAAAACTTCCCTCCTCCCCTCTTTTCATCTGTCCCCTTTTATTTTAGAAAAAAATAAAAAGGTGTTCCTTTAAAATACAAAAAAGATTTAAAGGTTGATCAACAAGGTACTCGAAGAATTTTAATATTTTCATAAAAGGAAGCAAAAGAAAAATTGACAACAATAAAACATTTTTTTTCGCAGATGGGATGTTTAAATACGTAGTACCACCGTTTGTACAAATGTACAGTATCCATAGAGATCTTGGTAGCTCAGAAAAAAGCACACATATTTTATCTTTGGTATTGGTTGGCAAATGAGAAGCAACCTATCAATTATTTTTCAATTAATTTCAAGTATTGCTAAATCATATTGGAAACCAGAAAAAAAATACTACAGTTTTCCGTGAAGTGGACATTAAGGTGTATTTTAATTTGCATTTTACTTCGGCTATATATAAGAAAGCAGTCACCATAACCTAAAAGTCGCTTTTATAATCGACATGTTGCTTAATTTGCCACTTTGGCATTTTTACCAGATCAAGCTAAAAATTAGTGATCTAATTATTATAGGATATTTTGTAATAAAACATTGTTGTTTTAATTATTTTTGATTTAAAATATTGATTTATTTTAGTCTTTTATTTTTTACAAATCACTTCTATCCTTTTACACCTGACGAGCTTCCTCTCCTATCATCAAACCTTTCTTACAAGCTTTCCGGTTACGGGTACTTATGACCTGCTCTGTCTTCAGAACATCACCAATTTGATCAGTGTATGTACTGCGCTGTCGATCCCCACCGGCTTTTCCTTTCACATACGCCTTATATACTTGATATGCGGTCGATATCGATAGTACGTATGCTTTTTGTGGAAGAGCCCTAAGACCATAGCCCATAGATATTTTAAACACACTTCAATAAAATGGTTTTTATTTCGACGGATTTGAGTGTATGTTATATCTTCGCCATCTGTAAACCGATTTCAACTATTTTTTTTTAATGTACTAAGGGTTTGTCCCATTTAAATTAAAGGAAAATATTCCAACTGTCTGTAGAAAGTCGCGAAAAGAGATCGGAAAATTGCAATAAGTTGACGGATTTAAAAAAAAATAGTAACTCAAGTTAAGTAACAAAAATGTTTGTCTCTTATGGATTAAAGGTATGAAGAATAATACTATTTGTCATGATAAAAAGTACGTAACTGACTTCAATGGTGCCTCCCGTGGAAGTCGGTTATGTACTTTTGTAAAAGTTAACTGTATTTTTAATTACATGGTCGCGTTAGATGGAGCGGTTAATAGAATAAGAGTAATGTGTGACGCGCGTTACTAGTACTATTTATTTTAAAAAAGTAAGGAAGGAACAGGAAGTCACGCGTCAGAGAGCGCGGACTGCCGAGCCTCAGGCAGTTCCAGTTATAGGTATGCGACTTTGCGATTGCTTGAACTTCTTAACGCCTCCGTATAAGCAATATCCATTTCCTTTCCTTCTATTCCCCTTACCAATCCAATATTTGGTGGTAACCATTATCTCATTTAATTTCTAAAAGCGCCAGGTTGAAGAACACTGACGGCGCTAAGTAATAACACATTAATAAAATCAGATATTTAACACACACATCCGCAAACAATAATAAATAGTACACAAAATAACTTTCATATCACCACTTTCCATAACAGGCAAGTCGATCACAATATCCTGCGCATACTAAACAACGCGCAGTCAAACGGCACCTAATTTTCTTTAATTGTCCCAAAGCTAACAATGAAACTTGACAACTGTCAATTCAAATTTGACAGTTACATTATTATGTAGGAAGTGTCGCATGGGACCGTGCAAGGCATCATAAGGTATTTGAGGTCTCGGTCTTTGATCCCAAAAGTAGTTACAGAGAAAGTACAATTTCACCCAAATAGCAATGTGCACAATTTGACAAATAAATAGGGACGCTCTCAGATTGCTAAGTGCGTACGTTTGGCAGTTGAAGTAATTTTGCTACGTCATGAATTCGTAAATTACGTATAAGTGTACGTACATTGAATACATAATTATTTTAAATAATAGACTTTTGGAAGAAAATTTCGTATATCCGGAAACAATATGAAACCATTTTCTTTGATAACATAGTCACAAACAATAAACAAAACCTTTATTTAACTACACAAATAACTATTATAATTTAATAAATTAAAAATAAATAACTCGTAGACAATATGACTTCATTCAGACTAATTTCAATGGCACCAGCTCTGCAACCACTTACCACCATGGAGATAAAAACTTTTAGTTTGATTCCCTGCAAGAAAAATATAATGTTTTATGAAAAATAACGAATTACAGAAGAGTTAGTGACGCAATGGTAAACTTGCACCAAGCTGAGCTACCAAGTAGCAAGCACCAAGCTATATGATCTAGACTAGATATAGATAGGTAGCAAATATGTAAAATGGAAATACACGCATTGATGTATTGTAATCATATATCACTCTTTCGTATTTTGATACCCAAAATCAAACGTTACATTGTACTACCAAATCGCATTTTACGAACATGGCAAAAACTGACCTACGACTACCTACTGAAGGTTAAGTTTATTGTTATTCGTAATTATAGTAGTATATTCGTATTATAGTATAGCCGATCGCTGTACTTTATTAGCATTGGTATGGAATATTTTATATGTGATTTTTATTAAAAGAAGTTAGAACACAAACTCGTGACTTGCATTATAGTGAGCAGTTACAGATACTTGCAATTAATCTCAACACAATAGTATCACCTGCTAAACTATATCGCGGAGATACGTACGTCATACTTGAGCGGTTCCCGGCAGAAATCTATTGTGCCTCTCCGGCCACCTTCTTCAAACTCCTTAGCTTAGATTATAGTTTACCTAGTCCCTAATCAATGTAAAACTTTTATCTCATATATATCATCGTCAGTTACTAAACAGAGTGGTAAATTCTATAACAGACTCAGTACACTTTAAAAATTGTATACTTACCTACTACATACCTAACTGAACTTAAGTAGTAGTTATTTATATAAATGAGTGTAATGACATTATAACATGTAGAAAAACACGAATAATTACCGTCATAGTCATATCAAAATGAACTATATAATTACACGCTCCAATTAACATGGATGCTAATTGCTTTTACATTGTTTTGTCTACGAATATATAGGTAGGTAATTAATGTTTTATTCTGTTATGATACTTAACCTCACCTGAAATATGGTTGAAATTGGTATATGTCATCGATGACCCTGCGCACGCGACACGTTGTGCCACAACGGGGCTGTTGTTGCCCATAGACGGAGATGGCTCGCTCTAGCAGTTGCTGTACTGACGTCAATTCCACAACTGATATGAAAAAAATATACTATTCAATATCCATTAAAACATTTTACCTGTTAGATATACATTAGTGAGTTAGTGTTACTTAGACTTGCATTTTTCTTTGTAGAAGCTCGATTGAGGTTCAAAGATTAAAGGCCATCATTATACTTGATTCTCATATTGACAATCTAGAAAGATGCTATTTTACGCTCCCCATAGGAGACTGGGTTACGAGTCGAGGGGAACACGGTGACTAGCAATGTAATACCTCACTTTAGTGGGGGGGTTAAAGGAAGGTGCGTGTGAGAAATTATATAAGAGACTATTAAGAATAATAGTGCCCAGTGCTTTAATTTATATATAAATGGTAATTAATAATAAAACTCGCAACCATCCACTATTGAGTCAACATTGGACATTAAAATTCTATCAATGCTATCGGTGGCAGAATTATTGCTGCTGAATTATATCCGTAACGTACTTAGGTGCATGTGTCATAGTTAATAACGCCCCTTATAAACAATAAAAATATATCGGTCTACATTTGAACAGTAAACACTTACATGTATGTATATCTTTCAGTATCTAGAAGTCATTAGAATACCAAAGAATACCAAGTGTGTGACACGTCTGATATGATATGAACCTTTTCTACAGAACATAAATATTAGAAAAGGCAAGCTAAATAATTAAAACGGTAAGTACAAAGGTAGGACAAAGGTTTCTTTAAACAATGTCAAGTATGTTTTTTTTTAAATAAATAAAAGGAACTACTATTAGAAGGAATTTCATTTAGAAATTTCATTAGCCGTGTGGTTCCCGGCGGAGTAGAATAGGGCCACCCCATCTTTTCCAGGTGATATTTAGCGGGATAAGGGTTGACCCCAACATTTTCAGAAAACATTAGACAGGGATGACCATAGTACCGGTAGGTGTATTAATTAAAAAACGTGACACCTCAAATCACAAAACATCTTAACAAGTTATATTCTTAGAGGAGGTATGTGTCTCATAAACTATATAAATTTATATACAAAAAGAAGATATCAATTCTTGATATTTTTATATAACATATTGAAACTTACCTTTACTGCTACCAAGACTGCGGTCATCTTCATCAGGTCCACCGGTAGAAGGAGCATCCTTCTTAAACGACACCAGCTTCGGAATCACGAGCAACATACAAACCACGGCCAACATAGTCACCAGTTTCTTGAATATTAACAATTTTAACAATAATTTTGCAATCGTCAAAATATCGAGTTTGAATGCAAGTTTATCTAGGAAACCGAAAGCTGGTGCAGTGTATGGAACTCCATAGGATGGCTTCAGAGGCGGACCGTATATTGGTGGTGGAAATGGCTTGTGAATCGGTGGTCCATAAGACTGAGAAGGCGGACCATATGAATGTGTAGGAGGCCCATATGTTTGAGCTGGTGGCCCATAGGTATGCGCTGGAGGCCCATAGGTTTGGGCTGGTGGTCCATACGTATTTGGTGGAGCATCGTAGGTTATTTCTGACTCAAATTTCACAGGTGATCCGTAACTTGAGGACGGTGGCAAGTAGCTGTTTGATGCTGAAGGCCCAGTGGAACTAAAACTACTGTCACTTGAGAATGGAGGTGAGTAATCGTATCCAGCATTATAACTATCATCGCGATTAGTAATCTTCTTTTCACCATCTTTCGCGGTTATTATAACGACACCTTTTTTGGCCTTTTCGGCCTCTACGCGCGATTTGGAATATGCCTCTAAATACGTATCAGTTTTTTGTACGTTAGGTTTTGTTCCATTTGAGGGTCCAACTATCGCTGAAACGGAAGCGCTAAATGCTAATACTACTGCAAAATATTTGAACACCGCCATGTCGCAGCTAATCCTTTATCTACCGCGCGTAAGAAGTTGTCGCCATCGATTGCGGCTAACGAATGACAAGCGACGTTGACTTGCATTCAGTTTTCACTTTTGACTTACCGTAAAAGAACCTAAATATGATAATAGAACACAATTAAATTCTCTGAGTGAGCCCAGTACGTTCCGCATTGCTCATGGCAAGTAGGTGCGCGCGTGTTGCGGCTCGCATGCTAATGGACGTTAGAGACCGTGTGCGCCCCAGCGGCTCACCTTGTAGGATGAGCCTCCCCAAATATCGGGACCTTTCATCGCATAAAGAAATCTTTTATAGACCGCAATTTCTTTGAGAAAGTTTTATCGTCACATTTATCGGTCATGTACGTTGATACTAAGATGGATACCTATCTGATGAAAAATATTATCAAGTTGCTTTATATTCTCGATTAGGCACACTAGCTGACCAGGAGAAGGTAATCTTCTCAAAATTTCATAATATTTACTAATATATGTAAAAAGACTACCAGTTATTTCAGAATTTTTAAAAACCTTATAAACTAGAAATAATCGTCAAATCGGTTGAACCGATTAGTAGTAAGGTTTTAAGCAACGAATAGTAATTTATCTGTGCCGATTAAATATTTAAACACACTAAGCATACGCAGAAATGCACTAAAAATAAAAAAATATAGATAAAAAATTCAATGAGGTCAGCAAGTCAAACTGTTTAAACTTACAGATCATGTTGGCATTAGTCAGGTAGGTACTTAAAATGTGTGTCAATTCTTCATTATATATATCCACATTTGACACGAATCACACGATCACAGTGATTTGGCATACTTAAAATCAGTTCATCAAAATCACTTTGAAGAAGAATAGCCGCACACGTTCTTTCTATCAAGTAAAAAAGTTGTTATGCGGTATGGCATCCATACTCGGCAGTGCTCTTCTTTGGACCATATCCCATGCGTGCTCAATTGGGTTGAGGTCTGGCGATTAAGCAGGTCACGAGCATAGCATAGAGCATATGTTATGACTCTGCCGCAGGTGGACGTCATTTACCGTCATTCATCGTCAGTCAATCGTGATCATTATGTTCACGTCTGAAACAATCACATAAATCTGAGCATTGAGGTTGCCCCTGAGGCAAATTTGATCGGTTTTTCCACCGATCCAAACCATTAATGTTCCCTCTCCAAATCATATTATCTTACTGACAACATTTCAAAGGTTCTTGACGTCGAGAGGTCCTACACACTCGAGTACGTTTTATACGGCCTCATACTGAAACCAGATTCATCAGAAAAGCAAACACAACGCCAATGTCTGTGATCGCAAGCCATTGTAAGCAGGCCCTTCGATTGCAGGGTGCAACAGGTGAAATTCTCAGCAGCCTTCGTCAACGCAGACTCACTTACCGAAAACGATTTCTTATGGTTTGGTAGGTTATCAGGAAGCCTATCGACCCAACCTCGTCGAGTTGTAATTTGTTTTTTTGTGTAATACGAAAGCGTGTCCAGAGGCGGCTTATGACGTGCCAAGTAGTGTAGTGCCAAAAGCGACAGCTACAGTACATTGCCTGGACACAGCTTGCAACATTTCCAAGACTCTAATCATCTCTTCTCGTGTCAAATAACGTCGTCGCTCCATATCGATGCACATTTTTTAAACTTCGATACAGAAATTGTAATGGTGTTGTAAAATCGCTATTACGCAATTTTATAGGAATACTGATTGACCGTTTATTTTTCTATTTTTATTCAAAATCTTAAGAAAAATCTGTATTAAATTGTGACTTCACTAAAAAGAATCAAATGGACAATGGTATAAATATGCTGTTATATATATATATATATATTTAGAAACTACGTAACATTGAACTCCTCTCCTGTGTTCCGCATCCTAAGCATAAAATTGTATGAAATACAGGGGATACAAGGTAACAGTGGTTTACTTTTTTTCTAACTACTACAACTTCACAGTTTATCGCTAAACCAATATTCAATTATAGGAAGCGTTATTAGAAACAGGCGTTCAACCAACATATAATATAGTTATTCAAAACGAAGTGGAGAAAAGATATACTTTCACCCCACGATGGGGTCACTTTATATCAGCACATGGATAACAGTGGAACAGTTGCATATTTATACCATAAATTACAAACAATGCAACTGTTCCACTAATAGTATATAGTTCCACGGACAAATGTAGCTAATCTGGGAATTAGATTAATTGTAAAAATTTATAAATAGGTTAAGGTTTAAATGACCGGTTTAACCTGTATAATTCATCGATTCTTGTAATGACGTACATAGAAACCCTATTCGTTGAATATTTAGTTACAATTTTTATGTCTATATCTCATTTTCAGTAACGTACTTTGTAAATGACAATTGAGATTTGACCTAGACTCATGTTTCAAACACGTGCTAAGGGTCCTAGTGATTTTTTACTTGGTCAGTCGACATAAAAGAAATATAAATGCGGCAAACCGCAACACGTTGATTGCAAGGTTACCTTTAATCTTTTTATAAGATATAAATCATCATTAGTGTCGTACCGCACATTATTACGATTAAATGACTTTCAGGCCTACAAAATTTCTGTTGTGCTTGACATCATTCACTTGTTGTTCATTATTACCTATTTGAATAGTATTTTATAAAAAAGTGTGTGCCCACAAACTCCTCCGGTTTGGTATTTAAAACTGAATGTTTTTAAATTTTGTGATTACCTATAAGCATTCAGATCTGACAAGATCTATACCTGCTTCCTGCAAGTAGATAACATGAGTCGGATTTCATTTATAATGATAACAACACAAAACTGAGTAAACTCTGAAATGTTCTAGTAACTTAAATGCTTTTTCTTTCTCTCTGTGCTCTATGGATAAAAATATATTTTTAAATCAAAAAGCTAACTGTCTCAAAGTTTCTTGTTGCTTTTTACAGACAGCCACTATTACATCAGATAGGGATATTCTGATAAAATATTTATCCTTTCTTAATATGCCGGACACGAAAACAAAGAATTTAAACAACATTTCCGACTTGGCAAACTCTAACATGACAAAATACAGTTGTAGGTACAAGAAACGACAATAGCATAAATTGTATTTAAATTGTTGCCGATTTCTACTGATCAGTAATGCATGCTTGTGACATTTTCACTTGCAAAGTTAAAACGAAACTAAGATATCCTTCAGCTTGCTTCAATACATATATGCATAATATGTAAAGGTATTCCTTCGCATACATTTAAACATCACAAATTAAAGGTAAGTGGTTATCACAATGAATACGTAGTTAGTAGGTTATTTATTAGATACTTGTAGTCGGGTCGAGTCCAACATACCAATTCACTGTTAGCTCCAGTGAGTTGATGACCCATGGGAGTTTCAAAACGATAAAAAGGTTATATGTTATATTACTCATTTTAACTATCTGATATAACTTAAATATTGATATTGTAGATATATAAAAGATTGATATGAGGAATTCTTTCTTTTACAATACTAGGCTAGGTGTTTATGTGATCTGTCGAAGGAGTCCTTGGCATCTCGTTTATATTACACTAGCTTAAGTGTGCGGCATTGCTTGCGGTAATCAAATAAACTAATCCCAGGCGACAGAACTTTCTTCCTATATGATAAGTGTACCTTATATCGTTTTTTTTTTGTGATAATTAAAAATTAAAGCGTAACAAACAATCTCTTCGACGTCTTTCCTACCCTTAATCTTATAATTTTTTTTTCGTCCATATCATTTGAAATGTGAAATTAGGGTTTTGCTCTTTTGAATCAATTTAGATAGGAAATTAAAACACGACTTTAGGCAGGTTAGTATTATGCGTCCGCTTCATGAGGCAGGTACTAATATAGTCGTAAAGATTACCTACAGGATCTTAGATGAGCCTATTTGGAATACTCCGTATAGGTACTACATCGCCAGGGACACAAAAAAGTATTGTTATCGAAGTCTAAGCGAGTAAAGCCTAACATTGTTTCGAAAATTTCACAGACAAGCACGCCACCTTTCAACATACCCAGAGATTTGATTCGAACCAAAAACCCTAATTATTTAACAAATATATAAGTACCTAGCTTAAGTTAGCACTCGTTATAACATCATATAATGAAATTCCCGTAGAATAGAAATCGGTCTGCCCATTCCAGCAAATTTATAAAAAAATGAGGTTTTGGTTCAAGAGCGCAGGGGCGAACTAAGCCAATCAGAGGCCCGGTGCGGGTAAGCTGAATAAGGCTACTAGTTTTTCTTTTTTTTATGGATAAGGGGACAAACGATTAGACAGGTCACCTCATGGTAAGCGACTTTCGCGAACCATAAACAGTTGCAACTCAAGAGTGCTGTCCGTCTTTTAAGGTAAGGGAAGAGGGGAAGGGAAAAGGAGAAGTATAAAAAGGGGAAGAGATGGATGGGATAGGGGATTGGCCCTCGGGTAACCTCACTCACTCGGTCACACAATGCAAGCATTGTTTAACGGCCGGTTTTCTGTTAGGCCGTTGTAAAACTTCGGTCTAGCCGGCTCATTCGTGCCGAAGCATGGCTCTCCCACGTTAAAAGAAGTTTCAAGTTCAAGTCTCAAGAAATTGATGTAATTTTACAAACTATTTATTCATTCAAGCTTGAATGTGTAAGTGTTTATGTTAATTTAAGTAAAATCTTGCAGATTAAATTAACATTCAACTTAAACACACGTATCGATATATATATGGATCAGGAAAATAAAATACGAATCGACCAGTAAAAAAGAAAGTAATAGGATTTTTTTTAATAATAGTACATAATCACTTACTAAAAATAAAAAAAAATCCTATTACTTTCTTTTTTTACTGATCGATTCGTATTTTATTTTCCTGATAAGTAATTATGTACTATTATAGCATGTTATACGTGTTTTCGCTCCTTAATTTTACTGACCTCCTCAGTTATATTATTTTTTTACTTTATTTTCAATTGAATGCAAAGACAGATTAACGAGTTGCTCTTGTTTCATTATTATTTATAAGTTTGAGTTTGAAAAAACTCCTCTCACATGATACAACGGAGATGCACAGGGTCATGATTCACTGAATTGCCATTTTCATATAAATTAAAGGATTTTATGGCCAAGTGCAATACATAAATGAAACTGGAAATATAAAGACATTAAGCTTGGCAGCAGTGGTATTTTTTTTTAAGAATTGTGATTTTACGCATCTTATTTGAAATTCAATAATAAATTCCAGGTTATATTTATTTATTCGTATTTGATCTGTGCCCCACACACACATACAGATCATATTTGTATGGGACCTTAAAGCTATTTTTAGGATTTGATCAAAGGAAATGGAGGCGTTTGATGCCCCCATTTCCAGGAAAGGCCCATAAGGTATAATATAATTTTCATTCAAATGGATTGCTGACAGATAAAAATCTTTCTTCAAAAAATTTGTGTCGTTTTCTAGCGATTCCATCATCAGTCTTTGGCGCAAAAAAGGAACTAATCGATCTCGTATTTGCTTTCTTAGTTGCTCCGTCGTCATCTACTTCCTCAAAAGTGCAAGTTGCAGCTTTAGCCTGAAGCATCAGTTCAGCTGTCGACCAGCTAAACCTTACAAGCAATGGATAGCCGAAAACATTGTCAATTTCATCTCGGATGAATTTCTTTGTCAATGGATCTAAAAAAAAAACATTTTGTACTGTTATGTAAACGAAAGTAATATTGAACTTTATCCTTTATATACATCTTTAGAATTCATAAACGTTAGAACATTTATAATCTTGCTACTATTATAAATTCCTAAAATTTTGGTTTGTTACCCAATCAAGTAAGAACATCTGAACGGACAGGGCGCAGAGATTGATTATAGACTGGACCGGTACATAGCCAAGTCTTTGTGCCAGGAAATGGTTGGTTCAAAATTGAACATAGCATTGTTATAAAATTATACTGAGTCAGGGCTAAGTATAGCTAGGATAACATAGTTTACCTCCAGGATATCCACTCCCAAATTCTGTGTGAGTTGTTTCCAAGCCTTCCTTAAAGCGCCACACTTTTAGAGCATGATCCCTGGTAACCTTAGCCACTATACTGGCAGCTGATACTATAGGATATATGGAATCAGCTTTTTTGGCAACCTAAAAATGAAATAAAAGTATATAAGAAAAAGATAAGAATATAAGAGAGATAATTTTGACCCTTCTAGTGCAAAATAATGTGTATTATAAAATTGTATGAAAGTAACATTACTTTCTTTCAAGTGTTTAAGAAATACGTTTTTTTTTTTCTTTATGTACCTAAAAATGATAAAATAATATAAGGACAAAATGAGTGCTGCAGCTCTTCAATGGTTTGCTGTGTGATTGAATAAGAAATAAAAATTAAAGGCCCAAAATCTTCTAAAAATCTCATAAAGGTATATTCTATGTCCTCCAAAATATTGTCTTGATCAATTACAATATGGTAATTAGTGAAATAATGACAGCATAAATTTCAATATGGTAGGACCTTACAAGGTGTGACAGTGTAACATCTGAAAGGCTAGTTGCAATTTAAAAAATGAGAATGTGAAATAGCAACAATTAGTTTTGGTAGTGTATTGTGTAGTGGTGTGTACCAACTTGAAAATAGAAAGAGTAGAACCTCTTCAACTTTATATCTTTTTTATAGATTTTCTTTTATCTCACCTACATGCAGTGGTATCACTGTAAAAAAATCAGGATTTAATCATTAACTTGAAATTATAAATATTTTTTAAGAAGGGGCATTGAAGGGGTTATGTACATATATTTATTAAGTCAATTATAGCTTTTGTATGTAGCAAATACATTAATTGCTAATGTCAATAATTATGTGTTATAATGTGTTATTATAATGTCAATAATATTGTATATAATGCTAATATATAGACATGCAACAAAGTAATCAATATTACACTAATTACAGGAAACACCCACAGTTATTTTGTATTTAGGAAAAATCTCTGACAACTTTGCTTGGTACTTTTCTGGTGGGCCTACTGTATCCACATACACTTCAGTAATATTTGCACCATCTTCAGCTGCTTTCTTTATTAAACTTATGGCTGAATTCATTGACACCTGAAAAACGATAACAATTTATCATTAGAACTATCAAAAAGTGTATGTAGAATATTTTGTAATTTTAAGCAGAAAGAATTTATTTATGTATTATTGTGTTGTTTAAAACAATATTTAATTACCACAGTCACTCAGAGCCAAAGTTTTTGTAACTGAGACAGAATTTAATAGAGATATTCTCTTATTAGTGGCTTTATATCTCAGGGTCCATACCACACACTTGGCTAGAGGACTCATAATTCCTGGTATCAGTCAGTTTAAGTTACAGGTATTGCAACTCTGACCTGTTTGAGTTATTGCTTACACTCCTCATTCCATTCATTTAAGTAAACATTCTTTTTCTTTTATCCTCTTCCTGACACTATTCTCCTAATTTTCCAATTTCCCATCCCACAATTCCAAATGTGCCCATTAAAAAGCTAAACTTACCATTATTACATAAGTTGGACTAAATGATAGGAGGCAACATGTGGGTGTTTAATATTCCACTAATTTCATATTCAAGGATAGATTGCATGCATCTTTGGAGCTCTCAGTTTTCAATATGTTTATACTGAACTAATAGATAAAACTTAATAAAAGTATAAACCTCATTTAAAGAATGTTTTGCTCTTCTGTACATAGAATTTGATATATAATTTGGGGATATAACTTCAGCCACCCATCCAACGCTATTTAATGATTCCTCATTTGATAACATTTTACAAAAAATGCCATCTCTCTTCTCTTCAGTTAATGCTTTTGAGTCAGCACATCCCAAGTCCTGTAGTATTTTAGTTTGACTTACCGGGCAGTAAGCTATCCCATATACCATCGGACCTAAAAATTGTTACAAATAATGTAAAAAAAATCTTACATTAATACATTTAAAGCTACATATTTCTTTTCCTAATAAAACAAGGCAATCTTAGTGGTAAAAAAACATTAAAGGGAAAGACCACTTGTCGCAGATAGCAATTACACATCATTTCACACGAGGGCACAACTGGTATTTTATAATATTTCATTAAGTGCCATAAATGCAACGATTTACCTAAAACAGGTCCTCGTCCGGCTTCATCGACACCAAGCATGCAGGGCTCAGTTTTGCAAATATGAGGAACTTTCGAGCTATTGACAAAGTTTTTAAAATTGTCCTTTGATCTGATAAATTCCTGTAATTCTGCCAATGTTGTTACCATTTTCGTTGTTGTGTAATTTAGATTTAAACAATATAGCAAACGACTATTTTCAAAAAAGTCATAACAATACAAAACAATATACACACCAATACGTGTATTTTGAGTTTATGCTCCAGTATTTGTGACACAAGTCACAGATTAATTACTATACGTTGTACTCACGTATTGTGTATAATCTATGAGTTTATGACACATAATAATAAAGCCCTTTTATTCCGAGTTTTGCTACAAGTTTGGCGATACATATTTTCCAGTCCTATTTACTATATTATGTCTCGCAACTCGGCGTGCCTCCTGGCATAGGCCTCCTCCAGCTCTCTCCACTGAGCTCTGTCTTCTGCAACTCTGGTCCGGTAAGGCCCCACTAAGACACAGGTTTGCGCGTTCACCGCTAAAAATATGACATTGGTCGTATCACCTCAATTTGAGAGCTGCATCAGCCAGTATCGGAATCCTTGGCGTCGATATATCAAGCGAAGTCCAGTTTCGCGGTCACTTAGAGAGTAAGGCCATATTAGCCTCGAAGAAGCTTGGTGTGCTAAACAGATCGAGACAGTATTTTACTCCAGCCCACCGCCTGCAACTTTATAAAGCGCAGGTTCGGCCGCACATGGAATACTGTTCTCATCACTATGCAGGTGCACCCCAGTACCAACTGCTGCCTCTTGACCGCATTCAACGGAGAGCGACTCGCATCATCGACTGCCAAGATATTTCTGATCAACTTGACACCTTGGCGTTGCGTAGAGATGTAGCTTCACTCTGCATCCTCTATCGCTTGTATCATGGGGAGTGTTCAGAGGAATTGTTCGGACTTATACCGGCTGCTGGTTTCCGCCATCGTCCTACGCGACAAAATATCCATCCCCATCACCTGGACGATTGGCACTCCACCACTGTGCGCTTCTCCAGAAGCTTTTTGCCTCGCACAACCAGCTTATGGAACAAATTGTCGCCTGCCGTATTTCCGAACCGATACGACCTTCAAACCTTCAAGAAGAGAGCGTACCTCTACCTAAAAGGCCGGCAACGCACTTGTGACTCTTGAGTTGCGGGTGTCCATGGGCGGCGGTAGTCACTTACCATCAGGTGACCCATTTTAAGGACCAGTATTTTTTCCATCCGCAGGTTATTCTTTTATTTATTTTCTTGGACATTTAGTCCCCAGGAGTTATAATTTGACCTAGGTAAACATACTCTTTCACATAGTCTAACCTGTTTCCGTAGACCTCTATGTTGACTTCTGAGGCATTGGTCATCAATTTTCTTTTGCTTGCATTCATTATTAATCCTGCATCTCTGTTATGTCTTTTAACATTTGTCCCAGTTTTTTTGGGTCTTCTTCTAGCAGAATAATGTCATCAGCGAATCTCAAATGGTTTAGGCAGCTACCGTTGATGATGATACCATAGTTTTCCCAATCAAGTCTTCTAAATATGTATTCCAGCACTGCATTAAATAGCTTGAGGGAGAGCGGATCTCCTTGTCTAACGCATCTGTTTATAGGAAAAGGGTCTCCTCTTGTTTCCAGTTTACTGCGACTTTTGCATTCTCTGTAGATGGGTTTAATTATTTGTATATAGTCATCATCCACTCCTTGTTCTTCTAGGCTCAGCCAGATAAATGTAGCAGATAAATAATAAAGCAGATATATAGGGGTTTCTGATATTCGTTATATTTTTCCAGGACTTGTTTGATTGTGTGAATGTGGTCTATTGTGCTGATGTTTTTTCTGAATCACGCCTGCTCAATTGGTTGGTTTTCGTCTAGAACCTTTGTTATTCCTTCCAGGATAACTTTTACAAAGACTTTGTACACATTTGAAATGAGGCTTATTGGTCTATAGTTGCCGATGTTATCCTTATCTCCTTTTTTATGAAGGAAAATGATATGGGATTCGCTCCATTGTCTCGGGACGGTGTCAGTTGTTAAAATATCATTAAATAGGTTGGTTAGAATTGGGCTTATTTCTTCTACGGTGCGTCTTATCTGCTCGTTTGTTATACTGTCGGGTCCTGGAGTTTTTTCTAGTTTCCGTGACATGATGGCTTTCTGAACTTCTTGCACAAGTATAGGTGGGACATCATTATATCTCGTGACCGGATTCTTATAGGTGTTATTTTTTTGTTCAGCGTTTTTACAGGAGTAAAGGGTTCTGTAGTCTGTAGCCAATTTCTGGACTTCTCTACGGTTTGTTGCTTGTTTTGATCTGTTACTTTTTAATTAAGGTATCCATTCCATTCCGCACTCCCTTAATTCTTTGAAAGCTTTTCTTGCTACTTCTGTTTTTTGGATTTCAAATTCTAATCTTTCGTCGTCTCTTTATTTTAGTGTCTTTTCTTATATTTTCCCTAATCAGTTTACTCAGTCTGGATATTGAGTTACGATTTTTTAGGAGCTCTATTGTGCTTACGCTGAACTTTGTGTCTGTAAATGTATTTGCCTTTACTGCTCTTATTTGTGATAGTTGTTCGTTCAAATGGTCATATTTTACTGTGACACTTTTGTCTGAGTTTAATACTTCTGACAATGGCTTGGTAAGCAAAGAATCAGCATTTTTTCCATTTTGTTTTGATGTCAACGTTTTATTGTTTATTTTGTATCTACATCTTTGAGCTGGGAACTTTTTCAGACAGCCGCGTACCATACGGTGACCACCGTATTAAATTTTAAATTCTGTATCACGTGTGTATCATTAAAGTACTTGGGTTTGTTTGTTATCATATAGTCAATTTCGTTTTTGTACTTTCCATCAGGTGATAGCCAGGTCCATTTAGTTTTGGGTTTTTTTTTGAAGATAGAATTGAGTAGTGTTAGGTTGTATTGTAGTAGAAGTTCAATTATTCTATGACCGTTATCACTTCTCTTTCCATACCTATAGTTACCCATTATTAGTTCCTCGCCGGGTTCTCTACAGGGTAGAGAACCCGGCGAGGGTTTTGGTCTAGTGCTCCAATAGGGACCAGCCGTGCTGGAAGACGGTTTGTTTGTTGTTTTTGTTTGTAACTAATTGTTGTTTTAGTTTTCGTTTGTTTCCGGTTTTCCGGGGCCTTTATTAGTTGTTTGGATTGTTTAGCTGGGGATCAGCTCTTGTTTTTTCTACATAATTTAGTATGTTTGGTTTAATAATTTCGTTCCGGCTTTTGTAAGAGGTTGGGTTGCATTTTTCAGAAACTTGTTTATGCTGGCTCTCTTCTGTATCCACTGGTTGGGGGGGAGCTTGAAGTTTCTCTTTTCCTCTTATCTCTATTAGTCTTTCGATTTGATCACTATAAGTTTGTCCTGTTTTAAATAAGCTACGTTTCTCTTCTCTTTTTCTTCCTCTACTTGAGGTAGTCCACATAATCGGACTTTAAAGAAGTAGACAACCGCCTTCAATGCGTCTATCATAAAATTTAAGACTAATATGGTTTTCTCATTGAGTGATATTGAGTTAACCATCCATTAGTCGCGCACATGCTTAATGCTAATTTAAGACTTATATGGTTCTCTCTAAAATGGGACCACATGGGAAGCACCAGCTTTCAAACAATAAAATCTTCGAAATCGGTTCACGCTGTCGAAAGTTCCTAGGTAACAAACAAGAAAAAATAATACAGTCGAATTTATATTTTCAACCGACTTCAAAAAGGAGGAGGTTCTCTCCTCCTTTTTGAAGTCGGTTGAAAATATAAATACTACCCCGACAACCGTCCAGGGGCGTAGCTACCGCCGTATTTGCCGTATCAATTATACGGGGCCCCCGGGCCACGGGGGCCCCCAAAGTGTGTAAGGAAAAAGAATAAAAACTTTCTAATTTATTTTATTTTACAAATGACAAAATTCTATAAAGCAATTCCTTTTTTTCCCGCCTTAAGCGTGCGTTCAAAAGTTGGCAACACTACATCGTTATGGCGGGCTGCGGGACTTCTCCGTTTTACTTACTTCATCTTCAACTCAGCGGGGAATCCCCGGGAATCCTTCATCGATATCGCGATGTACGTGTACGTTGTTGTACTTTGCATTGGATGTTAAACCACGGAGTGCAGTGCACTGTTTATTTACGCGCTTTATATAAATGTGCATTACATTGTAATTCAGTACAAACAATATTGTTCTTCTGGTTTAGCAGTATTAGTAACGATTTGTAAAAGAAATGAGTGAAAGAAAAAGAGATTATCCCAGCGGCGCTGAGAAAAGAAAAATTCAACAGAAAAGGGACGAGGTTATAAAAAAAGTGCCCAAAATTTCTTCATTTTTTCAGAGACAAGATACTGTGAGTGATTTAGATTGGAAAGGTAAGTACTACACTACTACCCAACCCATTTATTAGGGGCCCGTAGTGATAAACAAGGAAATCTTTTAATTTCGGTCTGTCCATCTGTCCGTCACAAAAAGTTGTCTCCCCCCTCGATTTTCACAATTATACTGTTTTTAGGGTTCCGTGCCTTGATTAAAAAAAACAAAATTCTAACTTATCTATAGGATCGATTTGTTTTGTTGTTTGTTTATCAGTCCGTATCGTATCGTTAATTGCGTGTTGAGAACTTCAGATGTGCAGACTCGCTTTCGGGTTCTCGTTTTGTATGGCCACTACACTACGCGCTGCGTTTAAATAGCACGCAGGTGTATAGTAATGCACGGACGGGCTGCAGGTGATTTTGTATCTACTAATAGGTACGAGCACAATCTACGTAGAATCTGTGTGCGTCTGAACTGAACACTCTAACTGTGACCCTTAGTAACGTTATTTATTTATATATAACTCTTTTTAGTTTAGTATCAAAGCATTCGTATTTATTTTTTAACAATTACTCGTTTATTTTTAGATTCTTCTGAAGCATGTTCTTCGTCACATATCCATCCGGAAATAGAAGAAAGCCAAGCACATACTTTATCGGATGTCCATCCAGAAATCGAGGAACCCCAAGTCAACGATTCTGATATATTTGCAGATAATGCAGATTGTAATATAATTTCATCAGATAGAGGAAATTTCGGTGACAATTTAACTGAATGCGAACGAAAAATAATTTTTAAATTGGGTCCATTTAAACCACAAGGACCATTTCCAAAAGTTTCAGAAAATAACCGACCTTTTTCAGCTTATTATTATTCATATTTCAATCAGGCAGGCATAAAAATTATAAGACCATGGTTATGTTATTCTAACGTTTTAAACAAACCGTACTGTCACTTCTGTTGGTTATTAGCAGATCGTCAAAACAAATCGTACTCCTCTGCTTGGGTTAACGGTGTTTCGGTTAGAAGCAATTTCACACAAACTATTCTTGACCATGAAAAGTCACAGCAGCATATTAGTGCCTCACTCTCTTATAATAATTGGTTGCAAGGAAATACCATCGATACTCTATTGAAAAGTGAAATCGATAGTAAAATTACATTCTGGAGAGATGTACTGCATCGTATAATTAATGTTATAATTACTTTAGTATCTTGTAATCTACCTTTGAGGGGGCATGATTCTGATTCTGGCAATTTTATGGCAATTTCACGTCTGCTATCTAACTATGATGCAACTTTAAAAGAACTTTTTCTAAAACCGAAAGGTGAAATAAATTATTTAAGCCCTACGATTCAAAACGAAATTATTAGTTTGCTTGGTACTAACGTAACGTATTATCTCAGAAATTAAAAAAGCTCCATTTCTGACAATAATTCTGGATACAACACAAGACTTGTCAAAAATTGACCAACTATCTGTAGTTTTTCGATATATCTCGGTTACAGAAAATGATGATAATGTGCCTAAAGAAATAAAAATCTGTGAGTCCTTTTTAGGATTCATAGCAGTAACCGATTGCAGTGCTGCAGGTCTGAAAACTGTCATTTTAAATTTGACTAAAGAATATGGAATTGATTTGACTAAATGTAGAGGACAGGGATACGATGGAGCAAATGTTATGTCGGGTGTGTATGGAGGATTACAAACCCTAATAAAAGAGCATGCTCCAAATGCCGATTATGTTCATTGTGCTGCGCACGCTTTAAACTTGGTTTTGAACGATGCTGCGAGACATGTTCGTGAAGTCTCGACTTTTTTCGATAATTTAGAAAAAATATATACTTCTTTTGGCAATAGTATAAAACGCTGGGCTATGCTAAGTGACGATTCATCTGAAAAATATTTGATTACCCTTAAAAAGGTATGTCCTACCAGATGGTCTTCTAGGAACGACGCTTTATTAGCAGTAAAGAAATTTTTTTTACTAATCATGAAAACTTTGTACCAACTAAATTTAATTTCAAATAAAAAAGATGAACGTGAAAAATGTAAAAGTATAATTAATATTTTAGAGAGTTTTGATTTCTTAGTGCTCGTTACATTTTTTTCTTCACTATTTGAAATTATTAATCCTGTTTCTAAAGCTCTACAGCATGAAAATAATGACTTACAGAAATCTAGTATTTTATTAAGTAATCTTTTAAATAGACTGTGCCAATTAAGAAATCAGAATTCATTTAATATTTTGCTAAATGAATCCAAAGATTTAGCAAAAAAAGTGGGGTGTAACAACTGTTTTTAAAAACAGTAGGCTAAAGATAACGAAGCGTTTTTTTGATGAGTTATCACAAGATGAGAGAATTTCCGACCCGGAATCCTATTTCAAAGTCAATGTATACTATTGCTGTTTAGATATATTAATTTCTCAAACTAAAGAAAGATTTCAGAGCCTTTGCAACCTGAGTAGTATATTCGAAATATTACATCCGGAGAAACTCCTATCTTCTTCAAGCGAAGAGATATTAAACGCTTCCGGAAAACTGTCTGCTAAATACAGTAAAGACATCTCACTTAATCTTTGTGACCAATTAAAGGCTCTAAAAACATGCTTAAATTCTGATATTAAAAAAAAATATTCCATTAAAGAACTCTTTGAATTATTGCTAGTAAAATTCAATAGTCTTGCATCCAGTTTTCCCGAGGTAATCACAGCATGCTTTTTATTCTTGACCCTTCCAGTTACAACCGCAACGGCAGAAAGAAGTTTTTCAAAATTAAAACTAATAAAAAATTACTTAAGAACTTCCATGGGACAAGAACGGCTGTCAGACATCTCACTATTGTCCATAGAGGCAGAAACTTTAGAAAAACTAAAATCATCATCAGCCATAAATGATTTAATAAATCAGTTTGCCGATAAAAAGGCAAGGAGAGTGAATATTTAAAATTCGATTTTTATTTGTAAAATGGGTAAATTATGTGATAAATAAATATTACTTCTCACAATATTTTTTTCTTTTGTGACAAATCTTTACCTCCATATAAGGGCCTCCAAAAAAAATTTTATACGGGGCCCCGACAAGGCACTCTACGCCACTGAACCGCATATATATTTATTTATTTTTCAAAACGGATAACGATGATGTGATGTATGTAGGCGACTGTATATAAAACTGATAAGCTGGTCATTTAACTCAATTAGAAAAACATCGATTGTAAAACCGGACTATATATTGATTGGATTGTATCGACTTACCATAAATGACAAGAAGAGAACACTAACAATAAAATAAATAAAAAACTGAATAAAAGTATTTTTTGTATTTCACAATTTTAATCTCTCTTTCGTTGTTGATACTTATGTACACTAGCTTTTTAATTAAAACAAAAAGTATGAACTTTTTAGTCAAATAGTAGTTCAAATATTTAATAGCTACTTTCACATTAAATGGATAGTTAAAAAGTACTCTCCGTCATAGGGATAATCTTGTTTCAAATTACCTTTGTAGCTTGTTACTGAGACAAAACATCCTAATTGTTACAAACTAGTTTTCATCTTTGTTAAGTATAAATTTTAAAAATTAGGTGGTAAGTAAACTAAAATAAAGTGCTTTTCTTATACATAAACCAATGGCAGGCTTCCTTACTTTTGGGACTGTAGATGACCATAGATCCGTTTGAACAGTTTGATCTCTCAGCCATAAACAACAAATCACAAACTCAGTTTAAGAGTAGTGCATCTGTGCGTAGCATAATATTTTTAGATGTAGAAATCAAAGGTGTCATCTGAATAATTAATACAAAATATTGGTGATCGTGTACATTTAAGGTAAATTTTAAATCATGTATATATGTTTTTTATGGGCAGTAGTTTGTATTTGAATAATTTTAGTAATTTACCGAAACTCGTTTGTAGGTTAGAGTAGTGCGATCTAATATGCAGAACAACCCCCAGGAGCTTTCATGGCAGGCGATTCAGGCTATCGTTGGGGTTAAACTTCCTTCAAATGTACTGCGATTTGATGATATCGGATTTCACTTAGTCAATAATAATGTCTCGAGCGCCGAAGATTCTGATTCGGATGTAGAAATCGTCGAAAATGATTGGGAGTCCGATAATAATGTGTCGTCCAGACCCGATCATTCTGACAACGAAAAAACTACGTCGCCAGATAGGGATCAAAGTGAATCACCAGTTTTACATCTTGTGGAACCAGACAATAATAATTTAGGAAAAGATTCCTTAGATTATCGAGAATATGTTGAAAAATTGGACACAAAGGACATTTCTCCCAAAGAGCGAATTACTCAAATCCAAATCGACGATCCAGACAGCTCAAACGGGAATGTTATGTCTATTGAAAACTATTTGGAGGTCACTTTGTCCACTGACTCTGAGGCTAGTCATACTTGTAACCAATGTAACCAAATATTTTCTAATGAAAACTTGCTTTCCTCACACAAATGTACTGCTAAACCCACCGAAGAAAAGAAATACCCATGTCATGTCTGCTCCGAGAAGTTTTCAAGTTATTGGGATCTACGAAAGCATCTCAGTAGTCATTTTCCTGGTATGCTGGAATCAAAGTCAAGCTTTTGTCATCTCTGTCAAAAAGATTATACCAAAACAGGATTTATGAATCATTTACGTAAACATACAGGGGAGAGACCATTTGTCTGTGAACTTTGCCACAAAGCTTTCTCACAGTCCAGCTCACTTTCAATACACATGAAGTTTCATCTCAATGTGCGCAAACATGCTTGTACAGTATGTGAAAAGAAATTTGTTACAAAAAGTGAACTATCTCGTCATATGACTGTCCACACTAAGCAGAAATCCTATTACTGTGGAGTATGTGACAAAGCTTTTACTCGCTCTGATAACATGAAAAAGCATGAAAAAACACATGGGTAGTAGACGAATGAGAACTGAACTGAATGAGTAGAAGTAACTGAGAACAATGTCATAATATAGCATGCAATGAAATTGCACATGAATATCAAAATTATCAAACTTGTTTACTGAAGTCTGCTGCCAAGTGTTATATTTTCAGCTATCTATGATTTCTGATTCTCTTATTGCCAAAAAAATTAGTTGTATGTTCGTTATGAATAAAACTTTTACATTGTTTATAAATTTAAAGCTATCAATCTAGTTCATATTTTAGTCATATATTGGTGTGTTTCTGTGTTTAAGTGAGTGTTGTCGCACTCCTGTGTGCTGCTGTATTTGCTTTCAAGGATATTATTTATGTTTTTTAACTGCATGTTTGGAATACTGTTATATTAGTGAATTTGTCTTTGCAGGTGCTTTACAATAAGGTCACACATATCTCAACCAATGTTGCCTTTTAATAAACATGATAAAGTGATATTTTAATGTGGATATTTACATAGGTTGAATGTCCAAAGGTTTAGATAGCCTTATTGTAATGTTTACTTTAGATAAAGAAAGATGTTTACTATTGAATATAAGGCCTTTCTAATAATAATTATATCACAAATATATATTTTTGTAAACCTATACTGTGAGGTACTAAACTACCAGTTATAAAGTGAACTTTTGCCAAATTTTAGATAAGTATTTCTAGTGATTTTACTACTGTACTGTGTTGTAACCAAAGCAATAACATTTTAATGTGCCTATTCTTTATAATGTTATAATTATGAAAATACCAAATAATTTAATTGTTAGTGTTAATTGTAATAGTAAATTAAAACTAGAAGTAACAAGCATTACTTCAATTTCAAATGTGGATGCTTAATAAAATGTCACAATATTTATTATGACTTCTTGATGGTCTCCTATTTTTTATAATAAAACAGACAGTGAACAATATATTGATAAGTTTAATGTTTTGTTTAAGCATTACATATGTTTAACAGTGCAAATAGTTTATTTGTATCCAATAAGGAACATTAGGTATTTAGTGAACTATTTTCTATGCAAGGGTGCTTCCCTTTACATAAGACTTTTAGAACCAAAATAAGAAATGAAAATCCCAAAGATAATGTATTGTAATATTTTGTAATTGGCTGTATAACCAAAGTCCTATAAAATATAATCTATTGTGCCACTTTGATTTCATAATCTGGTTGTAATATATGCCTTAGAGAATGGTCTACATATGTAGATGTAATATAAAATAGACAATAATCATATTTTAAAATATTTATTATATTTAATTTAATTTCTTAGATATTTTACTTTGCATGACTTGTTTGTAGATTTAAGAAAAGATATTGAGCCAAATGTAATAAAACGCAAAATCTACAAGACTGACGATAATATTCAGAGTAGGTAGTAACTCATGCACAAAAACGATTATTTATTCATACTGTTTATCAATTTTCTATTTATCAAAAAATGCACCTTGTTAAAACTCATCATGACAATTAGAATAAGATCCCTTTGATTATAAAAATAAAAATATTTTATGGAAATATGTATTAATAATAATGCGATTTTATTAAAGAGTTGTTTGTTGCATTCTATGTTTTATTTTTGTAAATAAGTCTTTTCCCTTTGTTCTAGGTCGCACTAGCGATGTCTGCAAGGTTGCGTAATCTTAATCCGTATGAGTTGCATAAATATCTAGTAAATGTATATTGTCTGAATACAAAAGGTTCCACTGGACATCTGAAACGGGATACGTCCAAAGATAAGACCGATCTCGATATTATACGAGAAAACTACAAGTTTTTGTGGGAAGAAGACGATGTTGCTGATACTTGGGAAAAACAACTAGCTAAAAAATATTATGACAAACTCTTCAAAGAGTATTGCATTTGTGATATTAGCAGATATAAAGAAAACAAAGTAAGTTGGAAACCGTTGTAGCTATCTTGGATCTACGTCGTTAACACAGACAGACCTTAGGCGCATTGAAATTTAAATGCGCATGGAACGACTTGCTAATAATAAGTTTAATGATACAAAGTATTTGAGCGGTTATATTCATAAAGGTCACATTATAAATCACGCGTTAAGGTTCTCCCCTAGTTTTAACAAGCCTGAGATTGGGGCGATTCCCTTATGTAACTCAATTGGCTTTTTTTGCCCACGAGACCTTCCTTTGTGTGTTATACTGGGGAGTGCAACAAAGGCCGTGTGCTCGGTGCTGCCTTTCTGTAGGCTAAATATAGCACTATACATTCACCCGCATCGATACACAGTAATATAACGCACATCTGGCCATTAGTGGCGCAGCCGCCGCCCGGCCGTTCCCCGTTTGTCCTACAAAATCAATGACAAAATGCACGGTTGTCTCACGGTTCTATCATATTCATCACTGAACTTTTTATATTTTATCAGTATGCAAGTTTGCCTCCATTTATATACTGAAAATGTATAAGGCTATACGCATTTTAGATCTACATTCGTTTATTTTGATGAAATTCGAACATAGGTTAGTATCTTGAATAAATTTTGCTTTGGCAAGGCATAAGGAGAGGCTGAACTTTAATTTGAGCGCAATTATGCACATTCTAATTAGGTACCTTCTATAATTGTATAAGGTTTTAGATACTCGCACGAAATAGAAGTACATGAGAAAAATAAAGTTCAATCGACAATCGAAATCTATTGTCTTTTGTACACATGTAATTTTATAACACTAGGTCGCATTACGATGGCGGACTGAAAAAGAAGTCGTGCTTGGAAAAGGTCAATTTCAATGCGGTAACAAAGTCTGCAGCTGTGCTGAAGATCTCAAGTCTTGGGAGGTCAACTTCGCTTATATCGAAGATGATGAAAAGAAAAATGCTCTTGTAAAACTGCGTGAGTTGGCATCACTTTACCAGTAGATAATAACCATAGTTATAATATACCTACCTGGACTCGAGCTTTTGTACGTGCGCTGCGAAAGGGTAGGCAGTTGTATTTAGCAAATATAGCGCTAATATAGTTTTGTCGACGCAGTACATAGGACAATTTTACGTTAGGTAAACATCATTTACCGTGCCCATTTCGAGGCTCAAAATTTTTAATTTGAGTTCTGCTCTCTAGCCGAACCGAATCATCGAAACGTGCCAACAGCTTGATTCTCGTGTATGTCGGTTTCCATGACGTTTGTCTTAATTCAAAATACTACCTAGTTAACCGTTTTTAAGTCAACAGGATATGTGCTTTCAAAACCACATCAGAACGTTTCATTTTTATTTATGTAGATAAGTAATTTGAGAACTAAGCATTAATGCTCAGTGCCACAACACGAAGGGTATTTACAACACAATATTTACACTATTCAATACGTACTTTGGCATATTTAGTTAAAATGTTAGAACTTTCTTTAAGTTCAATACCATATATCTACATAACACAATTTGCTAGTACCTAAATATTTTTGTTAAACTTTGACGCTGTAGGTAACTATTTAACCAACCATCAAGAAATTGCATGACCTATATCAGGAGTAAGCGTTGACGGGAGCGAAGCTGTGAGAATAAGCTCGTGGAAAATAAATCTTTTCTTTTCTATAAGTAAATTGCGAAAGTTTGAATGGATGTTTGTTACTCAATCACGCCAAAATCTTTTGGCACAGAAACATTATATATACAATACAAGTAATAGCACAAGGGCTACTTTTTGTCCCAGAAAATATTACAGTTCAAAATTTCCATGTAAATAAAATTGCGGGCAACAGCTATAGGTTTATAAGCAGCCTTATCTGTCTATAACTTGAAACTCATTTTGATCCGGACGTGTGCTAATTACGCCAATTGGGCCTCGTTACACACGCTTTATCACTCAGGGTTTTGAAGCCTACACCTAAAGGAACTCCACGCCTAGGTTAGGCTCGTTAATTTAATGTTGTATACTTTGTTATTGTACTCTGACACAATTAGTGGCACATTAATAAATGAGATCGACCATATCTTATCAGGTCTATGCCCAGAATGTTCAGACAAATTAAACTACAGATCAAAGAAACGTGAAATTAAACGATTAAAGAAGAGTCAGAAGAAAAAGAAACGAGCAAATAACAAGGACAAGAACGAGGAAGATGTAAGAGAAATGGAAAGCGAAAATGTTGGCAGTCCCGAAGCACCTGAAGTAGTAGATCAGCCTTCAACTTCTACTGAAACTGTCGCAACTGCAAGTAATGACCAGTCTTTATGGAAGAAAGGTACGATTAAAAGTTATTTAATGCGGGTCTTAATCGCGTATGTACTTAAGGTATACCTGTCAATTGCTCGACGGTTCGATCGAGTCACACCGGCCGTGGTCACGAGCTGACTAACGTAGGCTCAGCATCGTCTTCGTGAAGCGAAGGTTTTGGCACCTACCCTCACTTGGTCTTTACTATTTTGACTGTCCAAATTGTCAGTTGTATTTTTCGATAACAGAATTCCAGGCTGATTGCAATTGACAATCAGTATCCATCTTTCGATTGAAATGTATATATTTCGATTTGCTTCTATTGCTGCTGAATATACTTACTTTACATACTATTCTGGCTTCTTTTCTTTTCTCTTGTGCAATTTGATCCAGTGGTTGGTTCCTGAGTTCGACAAATGTTCGGCTATGGCAGACTAGTTAATCTGACTGTTCTTAACAGCTGCGATATGTTCCTTGACCCGATAATTCTCTTGGTCTGTCCTATATAGGAACTACCACAACTACAGTCTATTTTGTACACATGAGGTGTATATAGAGGAATGGTGTCCTTCGGAGTACGCAAGTGATAAGCAACTTTAGAGAGCGGCCTATATACATTCTTGATGGAGTATTTCTTTATTACTGTTCCAATTTTTTCCGTCACTCATGAATGTCGGCGCTCTGCTTACCACAGGCTGCCTTTCCTTCCTCCTCAGATGCTGTGTAGTTCCCCTGTATACGTTCCTCTTGAGTATCTCCTGAACGTATGAGCTCACTTTTTAAATGTTCAGGGTCACATAAGTCATAGGCTCTATTTGTTTAGAGACGTTGTAACGGATTGCAGGTGACGCTGGTGGTGGTGTGACTGGTTGTGAAGATACCTGTCGGTGTGTGGCCTTTCTGTACACAATGTGTCCTCGGGAAGCGTCATCTCTCACCATTAATTTGACGTCAAGGAAGGCCAACGATTTGCCTCTCTATTTCAGAAGTAAACCTGATGCACGGGTGAATGGAATTCAGGTGGCTTGTAAATTGTTCTACTTCCAGTCTAGTGCCTTTCATAACATAGTACACATCGTTGACGTATCTCTTCGATAGTTAGACCTGGTAGTCTTGCAGGTCTCTGGCTACCTCGAAGTGCTCCCGATGTTGGCCAACACCGGTACTACTTGGCTACCCATGGCCACTCCGTCGATCTGGAGGATAATATTGACGACGTGTTTCACGAGATCGTAAGTGGGAGAGTTGATTTGACTTATGATACGAAGCAGTGGCACGTTTTCTTTATGAAATTTTGGCACACCATATAGTATCGAAAGAGGCGGTAGACATCTACGGTGAATAAATCAGCCTGGTCCCTGATTAACTGATTATTGTACGGATACGCATTGTGACTCTTGGCGTGGGGTTGTAGGGCACAGGCTTGTAAGCTGTAGTGTCGCTTAACAAACTCCTTACTTTGTTATCGTAGTAGCAGCAGTTTATCACTACGGTGGCGTTTCCCTTACCGGCCTTCAATACTAAAATATCCGTGTTGTCACTAAGATTTCCTAGTGCTTGACGCTCTCCCGTAGATTTGTTTTTCGGTTCGGATTGATATTCGGTTTCGGTGGATTCAATTTCCGTAAAATAAGTCTTGTATAAGTGTGTCCGCGTCATTAGATTCGTACTTGGCCTATTCCAAAGATGTCTGAGACACTGCGTCGGCACAAAGATACACGCTTTTTCTGCACATCTATATAAAATAGAGTTAGACATAAATATACACCTTTTATTAATACATCTGCAATGACACAATTGTTTGTACTGTTTTGGAAACGAACCCACAACCTTAGGCTCAGCAGCCAGGGTCACCACAAAACCGACATGACAGTCAATAGTTCATATGACTGATCTATCTATTTTTTTTTCTTTCTTCATGGACCACCATAAGTAAAGGAATGATGAAATTGTTTTTCAATTCTTCTGACAATTTTTACAGAGTATCCTAATCAGACAATCGCTTCTTAGCGGGATTCTTCTCTACTTTTTTCGGTCAGTCCCCAAAATTGATTCCTGTTCTAAGCTAATAATTATACCTATGTTATAAATAATACGTTTAATATATTTATCATTTTTTTGTTTCCTTAGGTGTGCCAGAAATAGAAGAAAAATCACGAGAGGAGGAATTTGAAGAATATTTGGAAGACTTGTTGCTTTAATGGATAATAATAAAAAACGGGATTAAGTAAAAAGTTTTATTGCATTCCTTTTGGATAACACTTATTTTTTAAGGAGATCAATCAAAAAACTAGCATCGAATATTTGTTTTTTTATTCTTGTTGTTACCTGCAATTAATGTGCGGGAATTATTTTATTTTTTATTTATTTATTTAAAAATCTTTATGCACTTTTCGTAACCAGGCGGACTTAATGCCTAAGGCATTCTCTGCCAGTCAACCTTGGGGTGTTGCAGAGATAAAAGTGGTAGGTGCAAAAACGCATAACTAATTGAGGGAAATGGAGATATATACATATATATATAAACATACATATACATATTCTAAAGGTAATATTATAGATAAGTGTACATGTGATTATATTGTATTATTCAAATATAATATTCTAGTAAAATCACACACAGCAACACAGCACACAATTATATGCGAAGGCATTTTTAAGAGGGGCTTTATTACAGGATTGGATTACGGAGCTCATGAATATCTGAAACATGTGTGAAACTGAACTTAGTTAATCTATAAATATAGAGAAAGATACCAAGTAAGTATACTTGTAGCTAATAATTAGTGGTTTATGGATAACACAAATACAAATTGTAACTTACTAATAATAAATAAAGTCTAAAAGTATATAAGTATGTATAATATAAATGTAACTAAGTATATATTTTAAAGACTATTATTAAGTTAAATATCACTACGAATTTCGTGCACGCTGCAGTCTCAAAATAATTAAAATGGGTATTTTACTTATTTTGAGATTGCAGTAAGTTGGTTTGCATCAATAATACACTAGAGTAGTATGAGATACAACAAGTTGTGTAACGACAAATTTTGAGAAGTTACATATTTCGATGCGATTGTAACTGTGATCGACTCGTCTCTTTTGTTACGAAGTTGTAGGTAGGTACTCTCTTCTTGTTATTTCTTCTCAATTAAGCGTAATCTTAGAGGTACCAAGTTTGTTCCCGGAGGCTTCCTTGTTAGGGTATTCCCGGGTCCCTGCAATAGACTCTTTGTGACGGAACACCGTGTGGTTTTAGTCGGTTTGAGTCCGACATACCACTTCTCCGTGAGCTCCGGTGAGGTGATGACCCGTGGGAGTATCCACACGAAAAAAAAAAAGAGGTACCAAGTTTGCAAAATAATTAGTATAGTAGTAGTAGTATAGTATAGTGTGGTGTGCATTCACTAAATATGAATCCGGCTGAAAAAGGCACACGGCACCAACCAGGTTGCAAAGTCGATCTCTCGCTATCGCTGGTCTGTGTCAGAAACCCAAGAATATTTTGTGGCATGGGATTTGCCTCTGCGTAAAAGCTAAGCTGTGATCGCGGTTTAGCACACCACTCATATAATTTAAAGTGACTGGTGTCACCAACTAAAGTCTACAAAACTAATTCTTAGTAATTATTGCGCATATTTGGTATATTAACCCATTTCTCCCCACTGTCCTATTTTTAGGACACCATATTCAACATTTTTTTTTACATGTTAGGTCGTTTATTTTTAATGTTTCTGACAAAATTCGTATTCTTGCACTGTTTTTCAGATAATTTTTTGTTTGTTCTGCAAAAAGTGTCTGTAATTTTAATGTATTTTTTTCAAAATATCATTTTTGTTGCCCCAAATAGAAGCATCATATTCTGATTTTATATACCATAATGTAAAAAACTTGCCAACTCCAATTTACATAAAACTGATTCTTAGACCTTTACCCAATATATAAAAAATGAAAACATAAACAAAACATATTTTAAAAACTTGTGGTAATCTTTCAAAATATTATTCTTGGATGACAAATCCGAAGGCAAGGCAAGCAAACCTACACCAGGTACATCAGAACGCCTTTTACAACCTGTCAGGTTTGACAATATTGGTCACTATATTACGAAGAGGGACAAACAGTGGCGTTGCCAGGGAAACGGTTGTAAAAAAAAAAGCTCTTACTTTTTGCTCTAAATGTAAAAAAACACTCTGCAGTGATTGTTTTATACCTTACCACACAAAATTAGTTAATAGAACTTTATGTTTAAAACTGTTAATGGTCAAATTTTCAAATACAGCTAATATTCTTATAATTGTTTACTTTTATTATTTCTGATCACATGTCCCCACTGTCATATTTGTAGGACAGTCTGACTCAGCATTAAAAGTACTATTTTTTTTTTTCATTTTTTTGTGCGTATATTTTTTTCTTAGCGTATTATGAACTTAGTTTCAAGATTTGGTAAAAAAAACCAAGGTTTTCGATGCTTAATTTAAGATTTCGGTATTTTTTTGTTACTTAATGCTTATTACCTACTACAGGAGTCGAGACGACGACGACGAGACGTGTTATGAGTATTCCTAGATATTGGATCTTCTTTCAAGTATTGAGTCTACAAACTGTTACATTGTTGCGAACGTCAAAAGAGATATCGATTCTCGGGTTGCTTGAGCCTTAATAACTGTGCTCATTATTTTGCGTTATTTACCAAATTCATATACATAAAGCTGTCGTATAACAAGATCAAGCACAGGTTCAGATTAAATGCGTATAAGAAGCGATAATTTAAAAACACAAAGTTCTGAATTAAAATAAAAGCCAATCAAGTAAACGTATAATATATATTAATCAAAAAGAAATATAAAAACATGTAGATAAACAACTCATATTTGATACACAGCTAACGGAAGCCTTATATATTAAAATCGTATATATTATCGTGGTTAAGGAGAGTGGACTATAATTACTTACAAATATGAATAAATTCAGATGTTTTTGTTTTCGGTGATTTTTTAAATTGAGCCGATGCTAATACTCCGATTAATTATAAAATCTATACGTTTCCGTACCTAACTATACGGAACGTCGTAACAGGTTAATAATTAATTAAAACAACCAAATATGAAGCAGCCAGACTGGGTTCAACTATGTGTGGATATCACAAATTTTGTCCTGTGTGGGAATCGAACCCAACCTGAACCTCTGGCTCAGCAGTCAGTCAGCACTCACTACTGGCCGTAGCCTGTTGTTATAGATTTGTTTAATTTTTGTCAATGAGCATACCACACGTGGCGATTTTTTTTATTGTATATCAATATTAAAATACCAAAATGCGACTCATCTCAGAGTAACTCATGGTAAGTTTACAACATTATGTATGTATATTCAACAAGACTTAGTTAAACAATTATTATAATATCATGATAACATCACAATGATTCCTCAAAGTGCGAGGTGTAATCGTGATCGGCGAATTATAAGGTCTATCATCAATTGTAAAATAATATCTTTATTAGGGTCACTCACAACTTCTTGGTTGTTGATTATGTCTCCCGCTTTGTTCACAGAGAAAGAGGATGTTACTTTTTCAACTTCCCTTATTTACTTATAAGTAAATTGGTAGCGTGTTTTAAAACAACCTTATCTTTCACGATTTAATTTCCCTCCTATTTACAAAGCGTAGTGGGTTTCGATCTATCCTAAGACCTAGTAACAATCAGTAAACTGAGTTATATTTGTTTTGTTTTTCTTTTTTACTTTATAAACATTTTAGTGAACTTAATGCTATTTCAAATGATTCGCAAATGTAGAAGGCCACTACTCATCAGTAGATTATATTAATAGGTCATATATCGGTGATCTACCGGAGTAATGATATAGCGGTAGCATAATGGCGAAGGCTTTGGACTGGCCATCATTTGATGGACAATACATTAGCGTTTAGCTTAACTTTTAACAAGAATACTATTAAGGTGTGATCCACGTAGCTTTAAAAAAAATGTTGCCCTGATGTGCTAAAGAGAGCTGGTTAACGAAGAACCCACTAACGCTTAAACGATTGAGGTTTGGGAATGGGAAGGTCAAGATCAGTACAGATGTGAGGCGGGCGAGGTTTATTTAGTGTGAGCCGTCTTAGCGACGTCCTCGTCGTCGGAGCAGTCCTCGTCGTGCGTGTGCGTCAGCTGGCGCGGAGTCTCCGGCCGCACGTGCGGGACCGACGCTGACGCCTGCACGCAAACACATATCACACATATATCTCACATCACAGGGGGTGTCCATGGCCGTACATAGTGCCAGACCAGGGTTGCTTTGTTTTAAAAGTTTTCAATTTGATTAAGAGTCGCAACGTTCATTATGCCATTATAAACGGTAAACAATGCCGTTTATAATGGCATAATGATTGATTGATAATGAATGATTTACAATAAATTGTTATATTCTCAAACTCTTTGCCTCTCCGCGCCACATTTAGGCTGGCTCGGGGGCTCTAAGAAGGTAGGTCACGACTGACTTCTCTCTATCAATCTTAAACCTCTATGTGCTCACAAACAAAGTTCTCCGACACTCACAAGAAATATTACACTAATAATATAATTATGTAGGAATCGAACTCACAAAACTTTTCTTATCAGTTAAGTTACTTACTTTAAGGTCCTGAGAACTAAGTTCAACATTGGCAACAATGTCTTCGGAAGATTCTTCCATTACGACGGCAGTGTAGCTGCGTTGACTTGAAACTCTTGATCTGAAAGCAATGTAAGATGTTTAAGAATATCAAATCTTTTAGTATTTATGTTTTGTCTAGTTCGCTTCGTTAGATTTGTGGTCCCCTTGCCAAAAAATAACAACTGGGACATACTAAATTCTGTGTCAACTAAACCCAAGCCTAGCTTGTACTATGGGTTGACAATCACGAATTGCTTCGACACGTATGGGCCGGCTCGGCAGAAGTAATACCACGGCCTTACAGAAAACCAGCTTTAAAGCAATGCTTGCGTTGTGTTTCGCCAAATGAGTGAATTACCCGCAGGCCCAATTAAACTAACGAGCGGCTCTGATTTCATTCAAATCTCAGAATTTCTCACTGTCATGGCAATAATTTGTATCAAAATACGTAGTCAATACTATACGTGAAGCGAGAGAATATTGCAACATTATACCTGTCAATGGTAGGTGTGTCGACTGTGAAACGTTGTTCATGAGCGACGGTGGACTCGTGCGGCATAAGCATCGCTGGAGCGCGGAACATGTAGCAGAATGGATAGTACATCAGGTTCAAGAATGACGCTGCATATAAGTCCGCATACCTCACCACCTGGAAACACATCCTAGATTACTTCTCTTCGCTTAACTGTTATGTTGGATCGAATATTCTATCAGCAATTGAACTAAATCGTAAAATCTTTAAACTATTTTTTTTTGACAATTTCAGTTTTGGTAAGCGAAGATTTATTTCATTGGTACTGCATGAAGAATATGAAGATATATATAATTTATATATTTCACCTCTCTATTTTGGTAAAGTGAATAATTATTTAACACCTTCGCACTATAAAAAATTATTTTAAACCGAAAAAGTGCAATGTTCGACATTTGTTCTGAGAGATCCTCTTTCTTGTTACTTTTACCATAGAATTTGTAGCTTTCGACGTTCAACTAAAGAGTCGAGTAGGCTTTAACGTCTACATTACGCACGAGAATTTCTTAAAAATTGAGCTTTCAAAGTTTGTCTTTATACGCATGTATTGTGTGTGTATGTTATTTAATATAAAAAAAATCGCTTGTAGGGAATTAGAAAAAATGATACTTTCTACAGGCAGCCACAATAACTATGACAGCTGGTTATTATACAATAAAATAACATTTTATATTTAACGTTATCATATACATCCATGATACGTTAAAAAACAAACCCTCTCTTAAAGTAACCTGTTACTTAAATGACAATCACACGGATTTCGGGTAACGCTAATCGCACGATTCACCAACCGCTCCACAGAGGGAAACTCGGGTATAAGCTAATAATATTAACTCCACATATCTCACACACGGCCGTCTGATCCCAAACTAAGCAGAGCTTGTACTATGGTAACCAGACAGCTGATAAACATACTTATATATTTTTAAATATATACATATTACAGATAAATTACACCCAGACACAGAACAATTGATCATGCTCATCACACAAATATCTTTGTTCTGGGTTGGAATCGAACCCACGTCCTCTGGCTTAGCAGTCAGGGTCACTAATCACTAGACCAACAGGCCAGTCGTGAGCTAATGAACTTATGTTCTGTAGCTGACACACAATATTCGTTTTATTCTCTCGGATTACAAACAATAAGAGACAATTTTAGCGTTTATAAAATAATGACGTTAAAGGGAATAATATCCTATCACCTTGACGATAATTATTAGACAATTATAAAAAGAGTAGAACAATACGTTAAATAAGTTCAATATTAAATTAATTTTAATAAGAAAAAGACATAAATGTATTATAAACAAAAGCAAAATTAGAAGTATATATTTTTTCATTGTCTATGGCAGGTATGTGGGGCACTGACCCATACCCACCACAGACAATGAAAAATATGTACTTTTCCTAATTCTGCTTTAGTAATAATTAAACGAAGTTAAATAATTCTACGGCAGTTGTAACTTTATATCTTTAAATATCTTTAAAATAAAATCGTCTTATTTAAAAGATACGTTTTTTGAAATAATTGTTGAGCAATTTTATGAAATAAAGATATTAAATTTGAATACAAAAAGCCAACACCCACTTTCTTCGTAATACTAGAATGCGGTTGGCATTCACTTTCTAAGCGCCTCGGACTAGTTTAAGGTGACGAAGCTAATTACGCAGCATTTATAATTAAACTTATAAATATTAATGACAGTTTGCAAACATGGTATTTAGTCGCCTCTTACATGTATACTGACACTCATTTAAAATTGATCTGAATAGATTTTTAAAGCATTGATTATATGTTTCAGATTTAGATTTTAAAACTGACAGTAGTTGGTGATATGTACATATACATATGTATATCATACATCCGGGTAATACAATTTTGGTATTTGTCTAGGATATTTTTTGTAGACTACTTACTCGATGATTTGAGGAGCTTTATTCTTATTATTACAAAAAATTGTTCCAAGTATAGTGGGAGAAGCTATGCTAGGATAGGCTAAGTAAGTATGGTTTATGACTTTTTCAAAATTTATATTTAAACGAGTTTTTCAAACCTGCGAAGAGAAGAAAGTCTGCCGAGATCCGGAGCGGAATAGAGATCCGAGCATGCCGTACGCAAGATCCATCTTGTGCGTCACATCGCGGATCGACATACGCAGCTTCGAGATGTCTGGCTTCTCTTTCGTACTTGAATCCAAGTCTCTGTAAAACAAATAATAAAGGTCAGACATTTTCAAAGATGTGCATAAAAGTCTAAGGCCCTGTTATATTTTTCCGTATAGATACTATAATCAGCATTAAATAAGAAACAACGTAGCGAGGGAAGAAACAAGACAACAATAACGCAGAGCAATATTTTAGACATGGTAGAATGTATCTTAAATTACATTATGATATAAAATTATATATATTAATTTCTTGATCTAATAGTTATGTATTATCTAATTCTACAAAATCACCTAGTACCGACAACATCACTGATTAATCAGAAATTCATTGTTAAACAAATATCACTCAAGGTTATTTGATAATCTGTGCCAGGCTTGTTGGCCTAGTCTAGTGATTAGTGACCTTGACTGCTAAGCCAGAGGTAGTGGGTTCGGTTCCTATACGGAACAGAAATTTGTGTGATCGACAATTTTTTGTTTATTTTTTACATACCTCAGTCATTACATTGATTCCTAATGCAACAGTGTAGTAATATTATTTATTATAACATATTATACTGTATTTAGACACTTAGTACAGGATCATATTGTTCAATAATGCCATTGAACATAATAAATTTATAATTTACATTTTATTATGTTTACACAATAATATTCATTACTCGACATAACATATGGAACGTAGAGTAAACTTTACGAACTCGCTTAGTGGACAGCAGTTGTTGGGTGTTCTTTGTGTTCTTCATATGTGTGTTTGTAAAGTCCCTGCAACTCAGAAATAATTTGTTGTTGTCTGTGTTATACATACATAAGTAAGTCAAGACAAGAGTCAAGAGATTTTATTTTTATATTGTATACTTATGCTACTAATAACACTATTTATTTTATTCCATTATAAACAGATTTGTTTTGGACAAACCATGTTTAACTCGAAACACAAATATCATATTTGGGTGGTAAACAAATTGTACGTGACAACCGAGGACAAGGGGTCACCTTAGCGTAATCAGAAACATAACTTGTGACGACCGTGGGCATATTATAGGTATGTTCTTTACGTACAAGTGATTTTACTCAAGATGTTCTTTCTCCTACACAATTCAATATCAATTTCATTCTCGTTTCATCTCAGTTTGATTTGTCAATTTTTTTTTATCTTAACGTGGTAAATCGAAGATCTATGATTACACAAATATTATATCTTTATCAAAAAAAAACTTATAGGAATGAGAAAAATTACATCTCAATGAATTACTTCGTAAAGGAAAGTGGACTGGCTTGCTCGTCTAATGGCTCAAGGGCTCAATTACCGCACGGGAAAAATGTGTGATCCACAACTACTTGTCCCGAGTCTGGGTGTTCTTTGTGTTTGTGTGTTTCTATGTTTGTCAACTACCCCGCGACACAGGTATCATTCCTAATGCGGGAGATGTCTTTTATACACAAAAAAGAAACGCTAGGGTAGGCTAGTCTTTGTAAAAAAAACTATCTCTGCATCTTTCAAAGAAGGTAAATATCCAAAAAAGTCCTTACTTGTACATATCGCCCAATTCCACATCTAAGTTTTGTAACTGCTGGAAGAGCTGGCACTTATCCGTCCATACATGAAGTTCTTGGACCAGCTCCGGAACTATCAGGAACGTGCGCCAACCGCCGATTTTTTTGGACTTGAGTATATCTCCGAAGATATGATCGCCGACGTACAGCACGTCCTTGCCCTTCGCGCCTATCATTTGTGTAAATACGTCGCAGGAACCTATAAAAAACCGAATAACACATGTAAAAAAATACATTAATCAAATAGGATTTAAAACAGGCTGTTCTGCATTAGTCTGTTTGTTTGATACATTGTAAGGACATAAATGATTGGTATATAGAGATAGTTCATTTGAACCCTAGTTCACAGGCTGAGCATCGTAATTATTATATTTTACACACTATTAATAAATCCTAAAGTCATGAAGAAAGAGAGTTCTAGCAGTTGTGTTATTAGCAGCATTTAGTTAGGACATTAGCTCATAAGTTAACCTTACTACATTGCTACATTATTAATGAAACACACAATTAGCATTATAATTATGTTAACATGTTTTCCGCATGCCATATCACGTAGGTGCACATTATAGGTTCGTATAACTTTAATGTTAAACTACAATTCAAACAAAGGTAACTAGGATATTCAAATAGTATAATGTCTACAACTGGATCTCGATTGTAAAGTCTAAAATGCGTTACACCTGTATTAATTTTTAATATATTTATAAACACAAATCAATACATTAAGAGCGGACTTTTTTCTGTAAAATTTGTTCTCTTAAAATTCATAAACCCGGTTTTGATAGGTCACCAATTATTTAAATTATTTTTGACCTCGTATATAAATTTGTACATGCATTTAGACTTTTAATAACATACAGGAGGTAGGCAGAGACGTCTCAAATGGCCACCTTTTGCCTAACATAATTCAGTGCCACTTACGTAATAGGGGCAAGCAAGGCAAGCGACATCCAGGGCCTGTACTATACATATGTATCTCTCCGATAGATAACAGTGCGATCACTTAGTCACCTCTTGTAACACCCACGGGAAAAGTAACGTACGCCGCCGAGACCCACACGGCAATCAATTTAATAACAACTTCAATAACATTATCGACTGCCTTTATTCCTTTACAATCAGCAAAAGCATCTTTAATAACTTTTTATATTCTCAATTCGGTAATTAAATTGAAATTAAGAAATTCAAATAACTTAATTATGAACATTATCATAAAGTACCAACTTATCGCATATACACTAAAATCTTCCATATACCATAATGACCACTCGATAAGACCGTGGTAATAAACATTGTTATTTGACGGCACACGACAATTAATGTTCAATACCATGTTTTAATTATAATCAGACCGTAATGGACTTTCCTGGGGACGTTATAGCAACGTGACAAGTACAAAATATTAAGTAATTATTACCGGTATGGGCGATTCCGAGTCATATAGAAGATAAGAGCGGTGTAAATGGGCCGACATTAATTAATTTCTATACACATTCGTTACTTTCAATAGCGAAGATAACATCGATATCATTTTTTTTCTTTAGTATTTAAATGTACACATTATAATAGTAAATTATAATATATAGCATATTATGAAACATAATAGTTAGATCTGAATCGTAACGTAAATGGTATGCGCACACAAGAATATTAATGAACAATATACATCTCTAAATAAGATCAAATGAACTATCCTAAGCATCACTCCAACTGTGGTGTGAAACATCACAACCAACACCTCTGTGGAGGATGTCTTTAATAATACCAATGAATTTAGTGAAGTTATGATCACAAATGTTCAAGAACTTATGGATTTTTAGGGTTCTGTACCCAAAGGGTAAAACGGGGCCTTTTATTAAGACTCCGTTGTCCGTCTGTCTGTCTGTCTGTCCGTTTATCACCAGGCTGTATCTCATGAACCGTGATAGTAAGACAGTTGAAATTCTCACAGATGTATTTCTGTTGCTGCTATAACAACAAATACTAACAAAAGAATAAAATAAATATTTAAGGGGGCTCGCACACAACAAACGTTATTTTTTCCAAATTTTTGCTCGATATTGATAACGGCAACAGGTAAACGCTTGAAATATTCACACAATATTTAGTTATATATTCCCTTTAAAAATAAATAATTAAATTAAAATACTCCCATACAACAAACGTGATTTCTTTGCCGTCTTTATTGATAATGGTACGGAAATCTTCGTGCGCGAGTAGGACTCGCACTTGGCCGGTTTTTGCAAAACTACTGGCGGGCATTCCTTGTAGAGAAAATAGGCTTGTATTATTAACCCTACGGGCATTAAATTTAATGTTAAAATTGATTTGCGAAAGTAGCTGTTGTGAATTAATAATATAATGTGTGTCTTTGTAGAAATATACTAAATCAAATATATGCATCACGTTTGAAAGTTGTATCTTAAATTTGCATAGTCTGATACACTAGAAAATATAAACAGTAGGGTCATAAATTCATTACATACTTAGTTGAAATTATATTCAAAATTTCAACTCACAACAAAAGATTTCAATTAAGTAGATGAAATATTTGAATTGATTATAATCAAATAAAGTGTGACACAACATATCGTGTTTTTTTCCAAGGATAGTGTGTATAGGAAAGGAGCTACTTTGTATTTGCCGGTTCATCTAGATAAGAAATCATTGTAGGGTTACACGTCGGCATAGCATTGTGTATATTACTAAATACGATAAGAAAACCTATTTTTTTTAGTAAATGAAGGAGGGGAAAGATTGGAAAGAGGGGAAGGGAAATGGATAGGGGTTAGGCCAATGCAAGCATTGTTTAACAGCCGGTTTTTTCTGTGTGGGCGTGGTAATACTTCAGTCCATCAGGCCCAAATTTGCCGAAGCATGGCTATCCCACGTTAAAAAACATATTATACTTAATAGCTAAACGTAGTATAAACTACCGCTGACCTCTTTCACCAGTAGAACATTGAGGGATTTCATTCCGACCACATATTTTATTATCGCGACCACAAGTTTTTTGTACTTTATCAATTATTTTAGCTTATCTTAAATACCTTATCATTGTATATTTTTGTACATTATTGATTATAATTGATAATTCGCCGCCGATCATACTGAGTGATAGTGAATATTTTACCGATTACGAACAATAGCAGCAACACGAGCAATAACATGAGTTATGTTAAAACGTTACGTCAATTTATAAGGTGAGCACTACTACAAAAACGGATAGAAAAAAATATTAAAACATACAAAAAGCCGCATTTAAACACTTATTGTGCGACAACTTAGGGTAAAAATCTATTAAATCTCTATCAAAACATACAATGTTTATAATAAAGTACAAATTTTATAAGCCTGTCTTGTATACAGGTACACGGGTACAAAATAGAAAATATTAGTGTAGGTACCCTTCATCTCGAAAAATAGGACTGTTTCTGAGAGAAAACTTGCAAAAATGGGGCAAGCTAGTTTGGAATATAATTTAATTATTAGTATTTTACATTAAGTACGTGAAAGTTGTTCAATCCGGATGAAATAATGCAACGAGTACGCAAATTTCACAGTAACTCAATTACATATTTAACTACTTATATCTAGTTAGAATGACTAAATTCTGTGACTTACTGAAGATTGATTTATATTAGTGAAGAATGGAGAATGTAGTTTTATCATACTGATTGTAAAATTCCTTGAAAAATGAGTATCATTTCAAAGACGCCTTGGTCATGAGTTAACTCGATAAGTATCATACTCTTAACTACATTATGTACTGGCATGGAATGAACAAATTACGGCTATTTTCCTACTTATTAAACCATTTTAACAAGAGCTTATATAAGTAAGCCCTCGTTAAGTATTTGTTAAATAGTAAGTATATAAATTTTATTTCATGTTACATTTTGAAACTAAATATTTTTTAGCGTTTGTACGAAAAATGAAGCCAGTAAGACCGGTCCCTTTTTATAATTAACTTGTACAGTACTGTAGATATATGACGCAAGTCTTAACGAAAAATTTTGTCATAAATGTAACATTGCAGTGATTGGAAATGTACAGAACTCTCTTTATCTTTCTTTAACTGTTTAAGCTGCTCACAAAAATAAGTTTACTCTTCTGTGTTCTGTTATTACATAAAGTCCTGTTTTCCACAAGTCTTTCTTGTTTGGCAAAGGCAAAAGAAAGTTGACTCGTCAAATCTCCGTTTACTTTAGACCAACGTGGTATATTCTAACGCCAATTTCGAAGCCAACATAATAAGGTCGTTTTGCTACTGTAATTACCAAGCAGTTCTACACGCGCAGTCAAACATTAATAGAAGGAGTCGTGTTCAAAGAGAGGTCTCGACCGCCTCAGCTAATAATAAACCACTCCATCACCTCCCGAGAAGTAAATGAGTTAGAAATAAATTACTTTAGGTAAATGGGCAACAACATCTGTTTACTAGTCCTGCCGCACTCTATATTGCAGCTGACTAGAGTACTACTTTTCACAAATTGTATTAACCTGTATGAAAAACTTTTTGGAAATTTTAAACTTCAGATTGATTATCGTCAAATGTTACAGTTTTTTAGTGACTTGTGGCTCACGTAAATAAGGCAACCCTCTAGGTGATGTAGAATTTAGAAAGGAAGTATTTGTAAACTTTTCAAAAGGAAATACATTAATAATGTATTACCTTACGGGGTGTGTCCTGAATGATCCTCAAACCATTTTCCGCAAGTCCGATATTACGCTATTATCACCATGTTCGCGGAGGTATGTTTTGGTAGATTTATTAAAAGATCTATTCGATTAGAAACTTTACCTCTTTAGTAGAAGCACTTAATTTACTCGTCAACTACAAACGAGTAAATTAAATGGATTACCTGATGACAGACGAAGAAATGACTGTAAATTTATTGTTGCCAGGTAGTGCTTAAACAAAATTACCTACAGTTAAATATCTATGCTAAGAGTTGAAGGAATGCGTAAAGTAATTTGACATGATAAAAAATAATCATTTAACCTCCTGCATAAACAAGTCCTTCGTGAAGTGGTCCAACGTGATGTCCCATTTTAAAAGCTCCGGTGCGTGTGTCTACTTGACGCAGCGTCGTTCCTTCACCGAAAAATAATGGTTTCTTCGCGTCCACTACTATCCAATCAAAGTAGGTCTTCCAGTTTCTTGGAGGCTCTTTTGCCTACAAACAAAAAATTGGTAATTTCTCGAATGAAAGTAATTCTTTCAGAGTCAGAGACTACGCAAGAACGAAGATGTTTCTTTATTACAGCCTAAGAGACTTAGTGGATAGTGGACTAGACAAAATGTAATATTTCGAGATAACAAAAGCCAAAAAAATTAACGTTTATAATGTAATGGGGTTAAATATTTTTTAATAATTTTACTAGTTTGGAATTAATTAAAGCGAAGTGACTTTGATAATTATAAATGTTTGTGAATCAATTGAGATCTTTATTTCGCACATATGCCACTCAACATTTTTATCATTTAGCACTACAATGAAGTGGGAAATGGTAGATACAGAATGTAAGTTTTACTTTATTATTAACTTATCATGTGTCAGCAACTGCCCGCCGTAAACGGCACTATTCTAATAACTCTTACATTTAATCCGAAGTCAAGGTAAGGGGAAGTTTCTGAGCACTAGAATGTTAGAGGGTGTTTATAAATACTATACAGACGCGTATGCCAAACTCAGATATAGCTGCGGGCCATGTGTATTGCAGAACATTATGAACAGTCACCAGAAAATATATTTAACTTTTTAACCTAAAATCGGACAAAGAATCTACATGGAAACATTGAAAGGAAGCCTTATGAAAACTTGGTGCAATTTGTAAGTAACGCCGACTGCAAGAATTTGACAAATTATAGCTTATTTTTTTATAATATCACATCACACAATTATTATAATATAACAGACGGGTCACCTATGTTGGTAAGTGATAAACGCCGTCCATGCGCTGCTCACTTTTGAGGGTGTTGAGGGATGGAGAGAGGCGCATTAAAGACCCTATAAAATATCATACCTTTCCTTTGGCCGAGTCCTGTGGGATGTCAAATAGATAGTTCATAATTCTGTCGGTGAAGTTGTAGTCGCTGTTTGTTAGGATAAAGACTTTGGCGCCACTCTCTCTGATCCTCGACAAAAATGTTGGCAACCTATCATCTTTATTCAGATATAAGTCCAAATTTTCTGTAGTCTTGACCTTCAAGTCACCGTGAATATGAACGTAGTCAACGGCATTTCTTACGTCTTGGAATATTGATTTGAATGACATCGCTAAATCTCCGGCTCTTACCCCGGTTTTTTCCCTGCCACATCAGAAAAATAGATAGATAGAAACTTATTTGTTGTACTCCTTATTATAAATAGACATACACATCATTAGATTTACCAAATATATTTCAAAAATACAAAATGTATCTATGTATCTAATTTTATTTTGATAACATATTAATAACGTGTGCAAAAGCTTAAAAATATGTTTACAGTTACAGTACAGTATATTCAACTGTGTTCTGACGTCATCTTCGTGGTGAGTATGTGCAGGTGCATTTGACTTTCTGGCACGACACTATGAGTAGAATCTCCTTATTTGCATACCAATCTCTCAGTCGCACCTAGTAATGAAGCGGGGCTGTCCCCCGCGGTATGTCCAAACATAATTCTAAATTCAAAAGGGCATCATCTTTCAAACGAAGCTTCGAAGTAATTTTTAGGTCAATGGTTTATGAGCGTTAAGTTTATTGCTTCATACTGTTTCAAACGAAAAGTTGCCACTCAGACACTCAAAAACTTTATCTACAATATAATAGACATGTTAAATGCTAAGAATTCATTTGGTAATGAGTCAACATCAACAGTCAATAATCAAAACAATAGGTACAATTATACCAACTACGAACTGTAATCGGGCCGGTTCAATTTATGACTGTATTAAAAATAACGCTGTTTCATTTCAATTGGATTATGAGAGTCTATTTATAATATGGCTACCTGTTTGACAAACATTTGTAATAGTTATGTAATTTTATTAAACGTCTCTTACCTTTGGTATTGTGGAGAATTAGTGAAGAAATCTATTAAACAGGCTATGAGATACGTCTCTGGCAAATTGAATAGAGTATTCAACACATACACCCTTGACTCGTCTAACTGTAAAAATTTATTGGGGTACAATTCGTATACTTGAGAACTGAAAAAGAAAAAACAGAAGTAACCATATATGAAAAACACAAGACCTACATATAAAATATTATTTTAAATGTAACGCCCACAAGATCCAAACATAACACAAGTAGCAAACACGGGTAGACGAAAATATAATTCGATAGTGATATAATAAAAATTTTAGAGTTACACACTGAAAAAGTAGTATAATATACAGATCTGGATCTAAAATTAGTAGAATGATGTCACTGATCGGACATTAAAGGTCAGCATTAGGTAGCTATACAACAAACATATTATACGATTTACAATACAAGCAGTTCCGTATTGCAATGAGTTGAAACGAACGTATAAGAAAGAAAGAAATAATAACGAACAGAAATAATAATCAACTTACTGTTTAAGGAATTCAAATCCATGCACGCATACTAAAATATTGCCGTAAGCGTCTACTTTCAATAAGTTTCCATATAATGTGTCAAACCACAGACCTCTGTAAATTAAGAAAATGGTATATTAGAAATATAATCTATATCGACAATGTCAATCTTTAAGACATACGTAGACATACTTACCTAACCGGGAATGAGGGATCATATTCAAATTCTAATATTTCTTTCGGATACCCCTTGTGCACTAATCTCTCTTTGGTTAAATTGAATCCTAAATTTTCATACTGAGGTGATTTATATTCTAGAATAAAAAAATAATAATTATCGTTTATCCTTCCCTCCTTATATACATTTGTATGTATAATAAATAATAGTTTGAGAATACACATAGTCACCTGCCAAAGTGTAATCCATATCAAATCCATAAAATTTAACATTTTCTAAATGTAGCGATCTATTTACAAAAATTCTGAAACAAACAAAAAGGCTAATGTTATTATGACCAGTGACCAGACCAAATTATGATAGGATAACATATCTTAGGTTCAAGTAGTGTCAGTACTTAGTTGTAAGATTAAAATAAGTGTTATGTTAGATATTTAAGAGGCATTTTAAAATTAAATTATTTATTATTCTCTGAACCGAAGCTTGCCGCAAGGCCGCTAGGAGGGGTCCGGATGTCTAACTAATGCTGTTCCCGGTTTCCTCCTATTTAAAGCGCAGCATGGCACACCGTGTGGTTTTAGTCGGTTCGATTCCAACACACCGTTTAAACGAAAACCCCGGTGGAATGAGGGCCCGAGGGGGTTTCCACGCGAGAAAAAAAAAAGGTCTACAGGGGTTTCCGGAAGCTTCCTTCTTAGGGTATTCCAGGGTCCCAAGCAACAGACCCATGTGTGACGAAAAACTGTGTGTTCCATTTGTTTCCGACAGACCACTTCACTGTTAGCTCCGGAAAGGTGATGACCCGTGGGTTGTCGTGGTCCACACGAAAAGAAAGAGTCGTTTCCGAGACACAGGACACGTTGCAAATTCGATTTCGATGCTGCCAAGTACAGCAAACAAAGTAGTAGGTATAGTAAACAAGGCTCCACTTAAGCTAAAGCTCACAGCGCTAATACATCACTCGCAGACAAACAAGTTAATACAATCGTTAAAGGTAATTGATATTTAAAATTTTTGTACATTTTTTTATATTCATGTGAATAAAAAAAAATGCTGACGTACATAATATATAGATAATAGCAAAACATCAAAAGCAGTGAAAGATTGTTTACGATTTAAATCATGGATCTTCTCATGTTAGTAAATATTATCAAGGAACACTATAAAATAGATTAACGATTTTTTAACAATTAGGGCTTGGTATCAAGGAAGTTAGGCTTAACAAATATGATATAGAAATTCCGGAGGTTGGAGATCCCAAGTGTCTTCTTTTGTTAATTAAACAATAAAACATGTTATAATTAATCAGTTCATAGCTTGTCTAAATCTATTCTCAAGACTTTCTTATGAGTAAGATATGTCACACTCACAAAGAACTGTAAGCCTAAGCACATAAACTTATTATCATTGTTATGTTTGAATCATTTTCTTAAAGTGAATCATGAGTCTAGTAGTTTTACTTTATAAGCAAAGAAAACGCAAAGAAAACACAGAACTCTACGCAGAAAAGAACAAAAACTGAAATATAAAATTTGTCGCAGTTATAACTAGTTAAAGCCCTTAACTTTAGTTAAGGGCTTCTAAAACCGAAGACATTTTTCCGTTCCTCAGTAAGTAAATCAAATCGCTAGTACACCAGAAGAATAAATGTACATACAGCTAGTAAATAAGGTTAGTACATTGTATGAAAACCAGTGATTATTTAGACTTATCGAAAATGCTTATGTTAATCATAAAGAGAGAGAAAATAAATAGAAGAACAATTGCTATGTCAACTGGAAGCATATTTCATAAAGTATTGATCAGCAATTAGCACGTCGTCGGAAGTTTACTCTTCACTGGGTACTGCAACTGTAATCAGCAATGTCGCATCCGTTCTTATTCTTAGAATATCAAGCAGGGAGATAAGAAATATGTCAGAGTGTAGCTCAGTCTGTGATAATGTACATGCCAACACACAAAAATTACTCGAATTTCCAATACAAGATAAAATAAATATATTTGCTATAACTAATTTGACTAGATATTATCAAAAAGAAAGCCGTGATTACATAAGTCAAGAGTCAAGGTCACGATGTTTTGCTACTGCAACCCAATTAAATTGTCACTGACATAAGTGTTATCAGCTATCAAGTATAGAAGGACCTAATGACTAAATTACTAACATCTTTGACTAGAATTGATTGATTGAAGAAAGTTTAATAAGTAATAAGACAGAAAGGCAACGGGAGAGATAAAACTCTTCCGTCGATGATGCCGCGATGGATGGCTAGCTCTCGTCCTAGTAGAAGGCCTGAGACAGTGGCGCGACGTGTTCCGCGACTTTCTAAATCTGGGATACACCATAGTGCTCTCGCCAAAGTCTGTCGGGGTTGATAGGATTTCTAGAGTATGCCTGACCCTATGACAGCACACTATTTGGATTTAGTCGGTTGGAGACGGACATACTATTACCGTTTTTAGCCCCGGTAAGGTGACAACCCGTTGGGGTTTCCACATACAAAAAAAGGTCTTCTTTACAGTAACCTTAATCATACCGATTCTTGTCATAACAAATTTAAATATATATTTGTAATAGCATCTGTACAACGTAAAATTAAACGTTACTCTTGGCTACAGTGTAATGTCCATTTTAGTCATTACTATAATGCACACATCTATTAAATTTGTGACATTAACGCCTACAGAGGAGCGCGGAATAACCCGTATCTCAACTGGTACTGGTGAAATTCCAGTACCATGCCAAGAGCTCGAACAACATCAGATGGTTCCAGGGATAACAAAATGCATGTAAACAAAAATATTTCAAAGCTGATGAAATATTTGATGCAATTCATTGGGTTAAATGTGTAACAGAAAAAAAATCTTGAATATATGAATTCATCTTCGTCTTTAATATAAATTAACCTACTAACGTAGTAATAGTAATTTAGCTTTATGCACTTTATAACGGACTTAAAAGAAGTAGGTTCTCTCATTCGGTTGGCTTTTTATGTTTGTTACCATATAACCCCGTCATTTAATAACAGATTTGAAAAACCAAATCTATTAATAAATTACGAATTCCAATTAGGTTAGTGCCATTTTGATTTGATGAAAATATTCAACATCTAAGGTGGATAATAAAGGTAATAAGAATATACCTTATAAAGATTTATTTAAAAAAAATGTATAATCCGAACAAAAATTAACGCATCCCGCATTTCTTGATAGGTATTCGATTGCAAAGAGGTGATGCTGATCAAAGATGCGGCGGAACGGGAACGGGAGAGGACTACCACTACACACTAGCTCTCTCGTCCCGTAGAAGACGCACCAGACGCCGGAGGGCGTAGAATGACCTCCGACCTCCACGAACGATGACCTGGGGTTAGCAGATCGGGCTGCCCGCTACCTTAGCAGAAGCAGGCCTGAGACGGTAGCACGTGGTGAAAGTACTCGATTAACTGTAGAGGTTAAATTCAATTATTTTCAGTTAAGCTAAAACACCTAATATAATACAGTCAAATTTATGATTTCCGTATTGGCATTTTGTGCACGGATCAGCCAAAGACATCACCAGCACACCGGATAACGACACACTAATTAGGTATGGTGTCAGTATGTCATAGTAAGTATCTAGCTAAAGAAATAAATTTTAATTACTGCTATAGACTTGTAGAAATATTCCACTATTAGCCTACTACAGTCAACTATTGGGCCATGGTAAAATAGATGCTCGAGCTATTTGACACCAAAGATTCATCAGGAAGATACAGATTACAGACATTGTTGACTGTTGACTGGCCTGTTGGTCTTAGTATTAGCGGTTATCGATCCTAACTGCTAAGCCGAGGTCGTGGGTTCGATTCCCACCCAAGACAAATATTCATGTGATGAGCATTATCATATGGTCTGAGTGTAATTTATCAATAATATGTATATATGTATGTATTTAGAAATATATTAGTATGTTTGGGATCACACGGCCGTGTGTGAGATGTGTGGAGTTATTTTTATTATTATTATATAGTTTAAATATAAGTAAGAGTGTTAACATCCACATGGTTTCCTAATGGTTACTTTAATAACGCGATAACTTTCACATTAACAAAAAAATTATAAAGTATGCGTTGTAATGTAATGTAAATATGATTGCACAATTTACAGTAGCAATAGCAATTACAAGGTCGATAGTAACTTACTCGTTAGGAGCTGCCGTGTATCTGTCCCCTTTGCCATATGAGGACCCGTTTGCTGTGGGCTGTGTTAACAATGTTTCCGCTGTACCGTTTGCCATAGTAGTACCCTTTATTCTCATGATACACCACTTAAAACTAAATCAGTAAATTCAGGACGAAATATAAATTGCATACACTTATTAATTATTTTGGAATTGGTCCACTATAAATAAAAAGTTTATTTCCACATAACGTAAACACTCAAATCATACGAGAATCATGAGTCACTACAAAACGTTCCCAGTATAACTTCCCAGGATACATCTGAGTGAATATCCTCGACAGTAACAAGGTTTAAAAACAAGTCAAGGGTCAGCCTCGGTCTTGACATACATACGCTCACGCCTTTGTACCTGATGGGGTCGGCAGGGGTGTATCAAACACCCACGTTTTGCATATTAGAATTTGGAAACACTTACGCAACAGGGGGCAAACTGTGAATTACTATATTATACTGCCTGTTAGATAACAGTGCGATCCCTTTGTCGCTTTTTAAGACACCCACGCGAGTTGGGGTGGCTCTATTACACCCTATCGTGAAGCACACGGCTGTCTCAGTCTCTTATCAGTATTAAATTTAACACAAGATTAAATGAAATACATTTTGATCAGGATGTAAAAATTTACCTAAACGGTTATAGACAGAAAGAAAACTATGAAAATTTGTGACATATAAGTTGTGCTACATTCAGGGCCTTATTACTTTAAAATATGTAATTACCTTTAAACGTAACAATCAATATTACAGTATCAGAAATTTTGTAGGGTATGGGATACACTGTCTATATGTCTATATGTCTGGGATACACTGCAGAGCGCATGGGGGAGCGGGTGCCAGAAAGCGCCAATCAATATAGATGCACATCTAATTTCAACATATTGGAACTTAGTTTCAGCACAATTAAAAATGTTTTTTTTTTAGTATTTAGCGAAATTATAATAGTTTTCTTAGTACATTGATCTGGTTCAATTTATTAAATAATTAACAAATAAAATGAAATGCAATTGATAACAATACAAACTTTCACACATATGGCCCGAGTAGTAGATGTTGTTAATATGACTCACAAAGAAAATAGCAACAAGAAAACTTGGAAGCAATGACTCGTATATTCATGTTCATTCTGAATTAGCTTTTTACGTGTACTACAAAAATATAGCAAAAATACAACGCATAATAATAATAATACAAACATGTACATTTGCATTAGAAATATAAGTAGGGCATTTGAACAAGTTAGACTGGAAACTCGCTTGCACAACAAATAATGCAGACCATGAATGAGTTATATGCGCAGTTTACACACTTTCAACACCTACGCGACCAAATATTAAACCTTGTTACTGTCATATTTCCTGTTATAAATATATTAATTTAAATAGAATGAAACAAATTGTATCCAATCGTTGCAAGAGTTGACTCTAAAAATATCAACACAACTAATCTTTAGCATGACATTGAACTAATTTTCCACAGAACACAATACAAACTTTACACTAGGTGAACGTAACAGACCCGAACGATAACAGAATTTTATCAATTCAATGTAATGTGCGTGCATCGACGAGGGCGTCGCGTGTACTGACGTTGTATCAGAGCCGACGCTTCTCTATACCGTATAGGCGGTATAGGCCCCCCAACATTCACTTACTAGCGAACAGCTGATTCGCTAACTAACAGCGTCAGAGATGAAGTCATCACTAAGCTGTGAACTGACTTGTTACAATTGAAAAAAATGATTACCTGTAGTCATTTTGAGTTATATTGGGTGTGAACCAAAGTACAATTGGATGACTGTTGCTTCACACTTTTAGACGTAATTATGTCATTACGTTTAAAAGTCTAACCAAAAATATCTAACCTATACTTTCTAATAGACTAACAAAATTCGTGGAATATATGTGGATTATTATTTTTTGTCTTGTGTTGTGTGGACGGATCACGGATTATCACCTCCCTGGGCAAACAGTGAACCACACGGTGTTCCGTTACAAATCTGCTACAAGTCTATTGCAAGTGATATATGATAAACATGATGTTTCGGATATAATACATCAATGTGATAAACATGACTAAAGTTCAATTTCGCTCATATAAGTTTTCCTAGATACAAAACTATCACAACAGAACTAATGTTTGTCAAGAGTATTGTGAAAGCAACTCCCTTGAATCGCTTTTATACACAAGTGGTATCTAGTAGTAGTATTTACAGGTACTAGCAATCTTTTAAAAATATTATAGAAATATCATCAGATAGTGGTAGTGTAACAGTAGTAATAGTAAATTGATCTTTAAATTTGCTGGCTGAGCAATGTATGTGGTGATGGTGGATGTAGAGTGGTGGTGATGGTGGTAGTAGTTTTCCCTCCAAAGTAATGAAACTTGTAACATTTGTAAGAAAATTAATAATTAATTAAAGGTAGGTCTCTAATAACACACAATACTTCTTGAAAGTATTAAACGACATAAAGTTATGCGAAGCAAGTGTTCAAAAAGCTTACAAACTTTCATAGTAATCGGATTTTATTTTATGGGAACACAGAAGACGAACAATTTTACAAACACCCACAAATTATTTTTATATGTATATATGCTGGATTTTGAAAACTATACTTAATTATTTCAGATACTGTAATTTTAGTATCAGGAAGACAGGTACATCGGGTTTTTTTTTTCCAATTCTGTATTGCCAGTATGGAAGCAACCTTACCCAAAATAGAGGGCCGCAGTTTAACTAACACATACCAGTAATGCAAGGCTGTTGTGTTTTAGCACTGGTAACCACTTGCAACCAGGCGGGGCGTGGGATATTAGCTTAATAGTGTTGTAGTAGTATTACAAATTTTTTTAAAGATTAGCCATCTAATCTGACTTTACACACTCTACGTCATGCTTGTTTATCACAAGTGCATAACAAAAGGCTACGTTGATAACATAGCCTTTATCTCAGTTAATTCATCGACGGCAATTTGCTCTTAGTTACGTGTAGTTCAGGTTTTTAAATATCACAATTCATTGATGGGTATTGTTAAAGAAAGAAATGCAAATGTACTTAAATTTAAAATTTCGATACATGTAAGAATTGGCCACATATGTAGCTGCATTGTATGAGTGTAGAAGACCTGTTCGCTTAGGTATTCCTGAAACTAATACGATTATTACGAGAAGTTTTACAATAAAAACGCGCTATTAAACCTCGGTGACAAGGCGGTAATTCTTACTACTCGAGAGTCGTAAGTACGGATCGTAAGGAGGAGGAATACCTGCCATAAAAAAATACTTATTCGGAAAATAAAGAACATGTTCATCGTCATCTTTTGAACATGTATCAATATTTTTTATTCGCTCTAGGCCAGAGGGAGGAACCTAATGTTGCAGAGGGCCATATATTAAATTTAGAATGTGTTGATTCAAATAAAAAGTGTACTGAATTATTATAACACTTTGTTTATTGAATTTCATAGTATAATATACGGTTTTTAAAAATCATATCAAAGTTATAAAAGAGAGTAATTATTTTGAACTTATAGATACCTGACTTCTCTTGTTTTGAAAAGCTCATTGATGTCAGGTATCATGTTCGTTGTAATTATTTTAAGAATTTATTGGAGATAGTCATTCGTAAGTATTGTGCGATGTTTGTTCTTATTTATTTTCATGACGGAAATCATGTGCTTAAATAGGTGCTACCAAACATGCACTGGATGCGTGCTGCATGCTTTTTTAATTCCGGGTAGTTTTCCAAACTCTTGAAATATTGTGTATAAAATGTAAGAGCGTTAACCTCTTTAACTTTTCACTTCCGTAGAGTAATCGAGTTAAGTCTAAAGCTCTAAAAAACATGACTCTTCTTTTTGTGACACATGGCGATGGCGGGCCGTATCTTTGACATGACTGCTCTAGGCTATTATTATGACGTATATTATAACGTAAATTTCCGATAGAATTTTCGTACTGCGGCAAATTCTACCTAATTTTTTCCACCACGTAAACTCTGTATGTTGTGGTTTGTAGTGTATATAAGTATGTTCGGTTTTGCGTTAACTAAGGTAGTTTTTACCTGAAATCATTATCCGGAAACATTAAATACTACTGTTAATGCGCCAGGCGTCCAACATTGAACCAACAATATTCTCGGAAACATTTAAACCAGGAATAGTCGACATCGTTAAGGTAATAACAAAAATTCCACAGAGCTGGTATAAAATTCAATTGCATAATTTGTGTAAACTTCATTTAGATTTCAGTTATTTAGAATGGGAAATATCTTCTCTCTTTACACTGATATTTCAATATCATACGTTACTTTTTTGCTAGAATTCTATAAGCATGGTGAAACACAATCACGTCAGTTTAGAAACATTCAACACGGACTTTGAAAGATCTATATTAATACATAATACAGAAAGATTAGTCTACTGCTATTCAAATTTCCTATTAAAATATGTCTCCTTGCATTCTTGTACCTGGTTCCTGGCAAAAAGTGTGTTTATTATTGCATGGTTAGTTCCTACCTTGTATAAACATGTATGTGCTCCAGAACTCTCTTTTTTCAAATATATATAAAAAACTGGTGACGAAGATAGTGCAGGGGATTTTCTATGAGGGTAGGTTTTTTTCCTGTTGAACTATTTTCTATCTCTATCGACGACGATGGTTCAGGTGTTTCTGTTTCATAATTATGGGCAAAAATAACATTTGTATACTTAGTTAAATGAGAAGAATGTCAATGTCAGTGTAACATTTGTAAAAATATTCAATACGAATATATTTTTTTTTTAATATATCTAACTTAACTTAAAAAAAATATATCATACTTGGACCATCTTTGTCAGCAGTTTTTTTTTTTTATTTTTAAATGTGCTTGTTGAAATGCCAAACCGCAATTTGATCGTGTTGAGTTTGGCGTTTGACTATTCAAGTTAGTTTCTCCTAGAATTAGATATAAATTCGTTGGTCAAAGATACAAACATACTACTCTTTTGAAAGACTCCTAGTTACACCTGAAGTTTGACTAGTCAAACCTAGAAGCGACAGAGATTCAATGTTTGACTATCTATAACATAATTATGAACTTTTGTTTAGAGAGCGATCTCATCTCAGCTCGTGAGATGCCTTTGTCACGCCTAAAACCGGCAGAAAATTGGATCGCGAGACAACCCGGTTAACATTAGGTGCGCTTACCGCAGGAGCTATACCAACAAGGCCTATAACTTATAACCGTAATAGTTTTTTTTCTATTAGCTAGTTGTTTAGCAGGAAGCAAGATCAATTTATTTATGCAATCAATAAATAAATAACCAGAGTGTCCTATAAATATGCTTGATTTACGCGGCGCGGTTTAGGTCAATTAGGTATTGTGTACGTGTTTGTATTTCTTAAGTAAGTCCACTTGTGCCGGAGATATAAGTAGGACCAAGCAGAGTCACATTATAAAAATTGATATTTTGATATACCTTGAAAATAATCATACGCACTAAGTAAAAATCTGTTATACACGTGACGTAGTTATTTATTAAAACAAATGATATAATTGATAGTAAATATCACTGTAAATTTTAAAGAACATTCATAGTAAATTGTTATTTGTTGATGAAAGCACTTTAACTTTGGGGGGTCATAGAACTGTCTAAGTTGTCTAATGTTGATGTAGCTTAATGTGAATTTAGATCTTATTTCGGTTTTGGTGAAAAATTAAACGATATATTATTATTATCGACAACTGTCGTCCATGGACACATGCAACTCAAGAGTTGTAAATGCGCTGCTGCCTTTGAGGGTGATAAGGGATGGGGACGTGCGGGGAGGGGAAGAAGAGAGGGGGGATGAGGGGAGAGGAAAGAGGAGAGGAGAGTTGGGCCTCCGGAAACCTCACTAATTTCGGGGAAATGCAAAGCAAACATTGCTTCACAACCGGTTTTCTGTGAGGCCGTTACATCGTTTAATTCATTGAAACTCCGTAACCGTCTAGCCTAATTGTCTAGAAATATATCTGTGTGTGTTTGTTTTGTGTTTTAAATTTTTAATTCTTCAAACCCACGTGTGACGTCAATTTACAAAACTCGCCGCTCTCACTGTTTTGTTTAATTTATTCATTGCTAATGAATATTCCCTATGTTTAATCATAATAACGTTTCCAGTTGCCTAACATGCGATTGCATTAATATTTTAACCCAGTTTTGACCAAAAGCTCATACACGCAAGCCAGGCGCGGGTGCTGCACGCTCTTAGCATCCGTTGTAAAGTGTCGTCACAGCAGCAGGCATAGTAGGCCTTACTTAAAATGTAGAGAGTAGAGGTAAAGAGAACCGTCACTGTGTATGAAAAAGTGTCCGTCAAAATGCGTTAAAATTAGGATGGCGTTATATTAGCAACAGTGTAGATTTCAAGGAAAGCGCCAAAAGATATTAGATGTTATTTTCTTCTATTTCGTATTGCTGTTCGTGTTCTACGTGATTGTAATGTACAGGAATAAACTACATATTTCAGTTGTTTTTTCCGAACAGGAAAAAACCTAAAATTTTTGTACATTTTTATATGCTACTATTTATAATGAAGATGACGAACATCTGTACATTTTAAAACAATGCCTAAAGAAATTTTCCAATTTTACAATCTCGGAGTTTGTGAATTTATAAAAACAAAAAAAAAATATTATGATTGCATCATAGAACTGTAAAATAAACAATAGTAAATGGAGTAATATATTTCATGAAAAAGTAATAAACATAGTGTTGGTTGCAAATAAGACAGACTGATGGAAATCAACTTCATGTTTTTCAATTTACGCCTGCTATGACCACGTTTAATACGTAAATTTTACTCATTACTGTTCACCATACCCCTTGCCTATTCTAGCGCTATTTTGAAGGGTTTTTGTACTGTTATTTGCTGCTTACAGGACACTTCTACAGTTTGTCCCCCATGTGAGACGGTTCTCCTTACCTCTACCCTCCAACTAAAAAATATATTATCCATAAAAGTATACTACGTACAGAAAAATAGTTGTAGACTATTTTTATATTTTAATAGAATGAACTTTCAAGCAAAATTCTAAATTTCGTAATGATTCAACTTTTTTTATTTACAGAAGTATACTGCTGTGATCCCGTTGTTACTAATTCAGAATTAGATCATGGGATGCCAAGAAAAATACGAATAATTTTTAAATTGCATGATTTTAGAATTGAAATTATTGCGAAAACTATTTGGAAATGCGCATTGAAGGCGGTTATCTACTTTTTTTTAGTAAAAAAAAATGTAACTAACAGCAACCTAAGATTCGGAAAAACATACATACCTGTGCTGAAGATCCCTTTTGTCAAGCCAAGTACTGCTAGGAAGTATAGCTTCCATCATAACCGGTTCAGCGAAACTGTCTAATTCAACTTCCGATTTTCTTAAGGGCCTCATCATACCAACTTCTGATTTGTCTGGTATTTCCACGGATTCATCACCAGCTAAGAAACTGATAACTGGTCTTTTCGATTTGGAAGACGAATTCGCGCGTGCTCGTATTTCTTCCGGACTAAGAGTTGGTGAAAGGGGATACGCACTTTCAAAACCGTCAGGCATTTTGTTTTTTAATATATCTATCACGAAAATGTCTAGTATATATCAATGTTAACATAGAACTAACATCGTCATCAGAACAACGCAACTACAACTCAAAACAACTAAACGATAAAGATAACCTCATCATGTGATAACTTATGACCGGGTCAATGAGTGATGTAAATTTAAAGTTGGCTTTTGCATACACGAGAATGTACGGTTATTGAATGGTTACTTTTATAGTGTCACTAGGGGGCGGGGGCTAATAGGGAGCAAAAGAGCAGACGGATATCACCTGATGATAAATTACTTTCGCCGCACATGGACACCCGCAACTCAAGAGTCACAAGTGCGTTGCCAGCCTTTTAGGTAGGAGTACGCTCTTTTCTTGAAAGTTAGAAAGTCGTATCATTCCGGAAATACGGCAGGTGACAATTTGTTGCACACGTTGTTTGTGCGAGGCAAAGGTCTTCATGGCGCTGCGTCTGCCCTTGGGCGACTTTTGCATAACTTGGGTGAACCCAGCGTCGCAACAAGACGGCTGTACACGGGGGTTGTCCGGTCAATGGCACTATACGGTGCACCGGTGTGGGTGGAAGCTGTGACCTTTGGCGCCCTCAGATTGTCATGGCGGTTACCGCACCGTGTCGGACTTGGAGGCGGAAGTGCTGACTGACTGACGACTGATTTCCGGGCGTGTAGTGGCAATCGGCCCCCGCCCGAAGAGGTACGCGAGTGGCGTGAGACCGCTCGCCGAGCTACTATGGCTCGTTGGTCGTCCCAGCTTAAACTCCACGTGCTGGCTTTGCCACTGTGGAGGCGCTCCAGCCGGTCATCGTAGAGTGGGCAGGGCGGCAGCACGGGACCCTTTCCTTCCGACTGACACAGGTTCTTTTCGGGCACGGCTGATTCGGAAAGTACCTGCACTCAGTCGCTAGGAGGGAATTGAGTCCCGTCTGCCACCACTGCGACTGCAGTGAACTCGGCCCAGTATACGCTTGCGGATTGCACGGCTTGGGCGGCGTGGCCTCACTGCAGTAATTGAAGAGGATCTGTCGCTACCGGCCGTCATACGCTCCATGGTCGGTAGGGACAGGAATTTTACAGAAGGAGGCGGCGGAGCGAGCCCGGGAGGACGACCTTCACTCGGACTCAATGCGTCGCCGGCGGACCGGGCGGCGGAGGCGCGCTTACCAGCGCCTCATGCCGCCCTGGGTGTGGCCGCGGGTGGATGGGACGGGTTTTCCCCTCCACCCGCTATAGTGGCCACCGCGAGGAGGCGACGTCTTGGTGTGCCTGGACGTTGCCTAATTAAGAGTTACCCAAAGCGCTTTCGCGGGCCACAAGCGCTAGGAGGGGTCCGGATGTCTTACTAAAGCTGTTCCCGGATTCCTCCTATTTTAAGCGCAGCATGGCACACCGTGTGGTTTTAGTCGGTCCGATTTCGACACACCGTTCCACCGACGACCCCGAGGGGGTTTCCACACGTTAAAAAAAACGCAAAGGTCTTCATGATCACTTATTCAGAAATATATAATATAATAAGAAATAGAGAGAAGACCCTATTGACATTCCTATGGGAACTAAAAACTTTTTTGCCTACGAGGCTTCTTCTTGAAATTTTTATTAAAGCCTAACATTGATTACCCCCCTAACATACTAATTGCAATTTACAAAGAAAATAGCTATAGGTTTTATAAATACTGGTGTAATATGAATTTGCATGTTTCAGCAGATGAACATTTAGATTTGATATATGTAAAAAAAAAACATACCCATAATTTTTATATTGACATTACTAAAGCACATCAATGGCTAGAATAAATTGGTTGCCAAACATGAAAAAAATATTTTTTACTGTTTTGTGTGTGGCTACATGCGAGAAGCAGTAAAAAAATTTCGGTAGTTAAAATTTTAAATTGTTATTAAAGGTCATTTATCTTTTATGTTATTTGGACTGTTTGATAGTTATCATCAAGTGTAACATTGCAATTACTTTCTGTGCTTCACATTATTTTTTAATCTGTGAATCGCTCCAAAAATGTAAAAATTGAAATTATCACGGCGTACACGCCTGATAATTTCAATTTTACTAAATACTTCGTACTGAACTATAAGAATGTAACTAAGACATTTTTAATGAAATTTGTCAGGAACAAGATATGCTACTATGTCTCATTAACATATCGTAGTATGTTACTACTATACGTTAATGGGACTAAATTATAATTGCAAAATGTGGGCGTTAATTACGCATCTGCCAAAAAGTGTAGAAAAACATACTATTACTTTGTGTTAAGTACTTAAAACGTGTATCAAAAATCAACGCATAAAAACATGTTGAAAAATCAAGGAAAAATTTGTGGGATTCTACGAAAATATCCTCAGAAAACCTTTAAAGAAACTTGTACAATTATGTAAATAAGATGGTAAAATCAAACTAACGATTGATGACAGATTGATTTCCAATAGGTCTAGGCTTGGTAGTTAATGAACTAAGTACTATTAGGAATTCATTCCTGACATGAAAGTACAACGAATTATTCAGTGACTAATAGTACATCGTTCATTTAGTATAGTAGTACTAAGGGCTACCTATGATGAAACGGACCGACTCGGACTAAGTAAACAAACGAGTAACGCTTCGACGCCGAACGACGAATGAGAATGAGATACATGCAAAACGGAACACTAACATCTGTGGTACGAACTAAAACTAAACTACATATTTTTCTTATCGTACTTCATTAGTTCCAATTTGAAATTGTAATGTAGTATCTAAATCGTTTTGTAATTTTTTATTATTCTTTCAGTGCGGTAAGTGTAGCGTTTTATTGTTATCATAAGTGTTCTTAATTATTTAATTCTTGCTAATTGTAAATAAATGTACATACGTGGGACACTCAGAAAGTTTTGCGAAAATAAAAATTTCTTCAGGTTAATATTTTTATTAAATCTTTTCAAAATACTCTCCACTAGCATCTATACAAAGTTTCATGCGTCTGAACCAGTTTTCGAAACACTTTTTCCAGTCCGCCGCAGACACCTCGTTTACAGCCTGCTCGAACGCTGACAGCGCATCTTCCGGCGACGAAATTTTGAGATTGGAACGTACCTATTTTTAATTATAAATAATCATTATTTTTATAATAGTTTAGAACCGGCCAGTCTCTCATATAACTCTCGCAATACTTTCTGAGTGGCCTGTATGTTGTGTGTGTTGTGCAGTTACTTTTGAACGTTGTTGTTTTAACAGGGGTTTTGTTTACTTTTTGTGATGACAACGAACTAAAACTTATATGTGTTTCTGTCTGATATTTTAATAATTAAAATGCAGTAAAATAGAATGAAAAGGAGCAATATTTGGTTTCATTTTACTGAAGATATGACAGAAATTAATCTCGTGCAAATTGCAACTATTGTTCCCACTTCCCAGTTAATAGATATGGTTCAAGAAAAACTCTGTCATTCAAAATAAATTATCAGAAGCGGATGCTGTATATCTAGCTACTAAAGGTGGACGCCTATAACTAGCCAAAGTTACATCACAGTTACGGCACATTTTATAGATACCACAGGCGAATTAAATTCAGCCATGTTGGGATGCATTAATTACTAGGTCCAACTTACTTGCATTCCGTAAGCAAATTATAAAGGACTGGCGTATAACTAACAAGGTGTTGTACATTATCAACGACAACGCCCGAAATATTTTAGCAGCATCAGGTTGGGGGGTTGGGGGATTGGCGATCTATAAGCTACTTTGCTTACACTTTGAACCTAGTAGTTTAACAGGTAATTAGTTATCTGCGTCCAGTTGTCGGACACGTGAGAGACATTGTAGAATATTAAAAGAAAAACACGATCGCTTTAACTGAGTTACAAGAAATACAAAAACAAATGTCTTTCCAAAAACTTAAATTAAAGCAGCAATGCCCAACACGGTAGAACTCATGTTTAGACATGCTTAACCGAGTTACACATATCAAAGATAATTAGCTAATTAGTACTCAGGCATTACGATTAATAACTTTAATCGATACGATTGTAAACATCAAGATTATTAAATGAAATATATACTTATTAAAAAATTGTTTACCACTACATTGATTCCCATTATTAGAGCCATCGTATCTGTTAAGATACGATATTATCTGGAAAGCATGAACCAGAGATCAGAAACTTTATTGTGATCTTTGATAAACAAATTCGCGACAGATTTCTTGACCTGGAAAAACACCCTCTTTACTCGGATATCACAATTTTTTATCCACGATTAAAACAAAAGAGGTTTCCGAACATAAGAACCTTATACCAAAGCCTGTGAAAGTTTAAAGAAAAGACTTTGTGAGATCCGACTACCCCTGGAGGATGCAACACATAATGTTATTAATATTATTGAACTCGAAGCAGCAACCTCGTCTACTTTACAAATACAGTAAAGAAAGAAGTGTCTGTGATTTTTATGACAAGGATACAATTATCATAACAAGAATTGAAAACCCCGTTGCTGCGGGAATAAGGGAATTTGAGAAATACCTCAATGAGGAATATATTCATAGAAAACCCTACCGCAGTAGTGGCGCAAAATGCTCTTAATGCCTTACAAAGTTTCTCAGTTGGTTTTCTTACATGCAAACTTGTGAATGTGCAAAATACTCATCTTAATATCATTTGTATATACTCTTCTATTTATTTATTTGTATTTTGTATAATAACTTGTATATAAGTAAAATATTTATGTACGTACTTACGTAGGTTTTGAAATTATTGTAAACATTTTGATTTTTAAATACGCCATTCTAAACTGAACCATTACTCGAAACATCATTTATGTAACTAACAGAAACAATTCACGGGTACAAGAATGATAGCTACGTCTGTGCAAAGTGTGAAGGAAAATCAAAATCGTTAATATAATATAACAAAACCTTTATAAAATATAATATCTATCATGAATACTTACTAATAACTGTCATGTGAATAAAATCAGTAATAAAAGTATATTATTTGTTATGTTTAAGACCCATATACTTATGATAATAAGAAATAATAAGAATATATAGATAAGATAGGATACGATATCCGGTCTCCATGATCGCTGACCTGGGGATAACAGGTAGGGCTGTTCTTACCCTAACAGAAGCAAGCCTGGGACGGTAGTGCGACGTGCTCCACGCTCGCCTCTCAAACTGGAGGGGGGCAAGACCCCCCATATTCCATGGTGGTGGTGCCTCTGCAGGGTTCCTGGAAGCATCCCTCCTAGGGTCCCTTACAACAGACCCACTTGTGACAGAACACCTTGTGGTTTTAGTCGGTTCGTACTACTTCACCCTCAGCTCCGGTGAGGGGATGACCCGTAGGGATTTCCACACGGAAAAAACAAAAATAAGATAGCATAGACGAATAAAACCACACGGTGTTCGTTCACAAATGGGTCTATTGCAAGGGACCCAGGAATACCCTAGCAAGGAAGCCTCCGGGAACTACAGGAAAAATATTAGTCTTTAGTAGATCTACAATAAAGTCCTCGACACCATATATCATCTAACTCTTATATTTAACACAAAATAATGTTATTTTTTGTTAAAAGAAAAATTAAACTTCAGAAGAAATGTTTACGTGAATTTTATAACATATGCATTCGTATAAAATAAATCACCACGAAAACTTCATAAAGATAAAAAAATTCTATACTACATTTCGTTGCAATATACATATTATTACATTACTTTCGTGTGTGTAAATCCGACATATTTATTTAGATTATTTCTACCAATAAAATTTTATTTTATTTTATTGATCTGAACTAATATTATTTACGCCCAGCGAAGCGGGCCGGGTTTGCTAGTAGTATATATTATAAAAAGTTCGTTCAAAGTATTCCGTCAATAGTTCAATACAACTGCAATATACTACTTAACTAAATGAACTAGAAATCCAAACTAGTACATGTAAATGACTGTACTAGATAAAGGCGCTCTTTTCAAAGACCGAGCAAAAACAAGCCTAGATAATTCACTCGATATTAGATTGGTGTTGTCAACCACTATGTGTTACCACCAAGAGGAACACAACCGAGTAGTAAGAACTTACCATAGTCGTCATGAAGTCACAAATAAAAATAATCCAAGAAAAATCAAATGATATGCAGGCTGATTTCAAAATACAAAACGAGGAACTTGCAGAAAACCTTACTAAGATATTCATGCAAAATTAAAAAATTGTTTATAGAAATTATACAACTTCAATGTAAAGTAAAAACTTAACTCAATACAAAATAAAGTTATAAAATACAGGTAAATAAAAATAATGTAAATATACATGGAAATACTGAAACTGAAAAGTAGCTCTGAGTTGAGGGAAAAAGTAAATCAAACATTGAATGAAGCATGCTGCGAAACAACGATGCGTTTTTTTTTATGCGATAGGGGCAAACAAGCAGACGGTTCACCTGATGATACACATGGTCACATGTGCGTTCACGGCTTTGGGGGGAAAATGGGGCCTGGAAAATAAGTGATGTAGGGATGTTGGGAAAGCCAAATATGAACAATACAAGACCAACTAACAAAAATATGCTTTCCTAAATGGAGTGGCGTGGGAGGCAGTATACTGCCGAAAGATTAATAGAGCGCCATCATTATTCTATTTGCACTATGATGGCTTGCAGAAAGTCAGTGGAAATTAGTTGTGGTTCACATTATTTGAAATAGCAATTGCAAAACCATTGTATGTGCTTCTATATGTACATATATTATGTCTTGACATGTATTGAGTGGCATATTTCTGTTTCATGAGTATTAGATGCAAGGCCATTAATGTTCCATGGTGCTATATTTAGATAGGTCATTTGGAAAGTTTAAACAAGAGTTTAGTAATATTTTTTTTTTTTTTTTTTTATGCGATAGGGGGCAAACGAGCAGACGGGTCACCTGATGGTAAGTGACTACCGCCGCCCATGGACACCCGCAACTCAAGAGTCACAAGTGCGTCGCCGGCCTTTTAGGTAGAGGTACGCTCTCTTCTTGAAGGTTTGAAGGTCGTATCGGTTCGGAAATACGGCAGGCGATTATAAGTAAGATCATCATGGTGAGTATAAGTAAGAGATTGATTTTCTCCCATTGTGACAAATTAATATTTTTAACATGGGAATTTATATCATGGTTTTTGGACATTAGCATTGCCTAAGGCTACAGCTCGTGCATTGATCTTATGAAGAGATCGGCTATCAGAAGAAACAGGCAGTGAACAAAATAAATATCTATATTATATTATTGTACCTGTATCTGTAAACATGTCTGATTAAAGTTGCTTTACTTTTATTATCATTATTTATATATAGATTCAATGTAATAATCTTACCTGTGCTCTGCTCTTCTGTAATATTTCTTGACTGCTGCTGAGACTGTTGTATCAACTTTATTTTTACATTCCTTTTTAACACAGCCTTGAATTGGAGTAGCCATCTTATCCTCCTTCATATAAAAATGAAAGCTTAAGCTAAAAAATCTTTGGCTTCTTGATCTTCTTGTGAAATGATTAAGTAACTTATTCATGCAAATGAAATTCTGTTTTACTAGAGATTATTATCTAAAAATATAAATATTATTATGTTTCAACATAGCAAAGGAAAATTTTCGATGAGAATTAAAACCTTACTAGCTATTTATTCATTATATAAATTCTGCTTTAAAATGGAAGTATTTAATTTAGTATAATACGATATATTGAATTTTAAACTACAAAATAAAATTTTATTTCAGAATATCACATTACAGACAGAGAATTTTAGATACAAAAAATTGATATTTGGAACATAATATATATATTAAACATTGAGTTCTCAGTCTGCAATGATTTTTATAATCTCGGGGTTTGTTGAGCTTTGTATGGTACAAAAACATTTTACTTATAAGGTTTTAAATATTTAGCAAGTATTTTTGTTACCAAGTTACAATAAGCGTAATCGCATTGTATAAGTTGATTAGCCTTTATATGTTTAAAAACATAGATTAATAACATGACAGGTCATATAGATAATACTAGTGAACAAGAACAAATATTAGACCCGTGAAACCCGTGTTTATACTTTGGTACAGCTGGCCACAAGTTTTATACCGTTTGCAAGGAGCATTCATTTCGGCTTTATATGTTTTAACTATACTATAATGATGGAACAACTTAGTCATAGTTTATAAATGAACTCACCAATAATACAATGATAAGTATATCGCAAAAAATATGTCGCACTATAATAATCTTTTATAATTTTATACCAGTTAGAAATATAACGCTGTTTGAATTAAAAACACTAAAGCAACCCTTTCAGCTGATTGCAGTAAGTGAGGTGAGTCAGTGACAAGAAAAGAAAATAAACCGCAGAATCGCTAATTGCCTGTAGGGATGTCCTAAAGAATCGATTTTTTTTCATCGTTTTCTATATAGCGAATAGGTGTAAATTAAATATGTATTTACTATTCTGTAACTATGACTACTACTACTATAATATATACTTCGATGGTTCTTAAGAAATATGATATTTTCTATCGGTGAAAGTAAATTCAAAACACAATACTCTAAGGAGGTAGCAATCATGAATAGCTATTACTATTATTGAAAATAATCCCAAAAGTAAAAATTACGCTAAAACTGAAACGATTTTAAATACATTTCACTTGTTTATCTCACATGTATGCCTAGCTCATGTATTATGTGCGTAACATAGTAAAGGTCAAAATTGGGATGACTACAAACTAGGGTATGTAGTTAAAGAAGGACCAAAGCCTAGACGAAGCTGATAGATTTTCATAATTTTTGAACAGTTTTCACTATTTAAAATGAGTTGGAACATTTTTTCTATGTCTGTTGCTGGTATATACCTAGAGTACCGAAACATGTCTCACAAGGTAGATGAAGACGCTTGGTTTTGTGTCATTTTTAAGCTTAGTGCTGTACGTTTGAAACGATTCTGGATATCCTTTTGGGGATATAGGGGTGAGTTTTGTTCGAACAATTTCGTAGTTTTAAAACAGAGGACAATGTAATAGACACCGACTCATAGTATTAATGACATCAGTGACAGTTAAAATTAAAACAGATGTGTTATAAGAAGTGGTCTGGTGCCAACTATAGGTGACATAAGTATATTTTTTAATCTTATTTCCTAAAGTAGCTAAATATTTATTTAAAATTCTGGTAGGTAGCAGCAGTATTGTAGATAAATCGATAAGCCAAGTTGACTTTATTCTGTAGGTGTGTACTCTTTGGTTTCATGCTTGAGATACTTATGGTGCAGTGGATTAAAAAGTTGGACTGTCACATATTTCACTTAATAATTGTCAAAAACTGTCACGTCCATTGTAATCACAGAACACTAAATTGTAATTTCTGTGCAAATTGTTAGAATACTGTAAATACATTGTTAATAAAATTCTTTATATATACCTCCTCCAAATTTGATTCCATAACAAAATTCGTAAATGTAACTATGGCTTATACAGAGAAAGTGTTATTAAGTGGCACGGCATTGTCGTTTTTGTTTTACGAATGTATAAACTCTACAAGCAGCCAGGTTCAAATGTTTATTATTACTTATCATTTACAAAATTAATTCTAATGAATTTCATTTTATAACTGAGTTTGTTTTTCAGGAAGGTTTCCTCATTGGCGATGTTACTTCAGAAATAACCAATCATATATCAGATTCACAAAGTGATAATGTTCGTCTAGATACACAGATTGTTATCAGAACTGTGCTTCCCTTGCCTTCAGTTTCTCTGTTTTATTTTCCTACAGGCAGAATTAAAGAGGATGTGCTATCTGATTTACTTTCTGCTGATTTACATACTGCTAATGAAGTGGTTGGTTGGTACAAATATAGGAAAAATACTAACATTAAACCTACATTTAGGGATAAATTAATTTCAAAAGGTCTTCAAAAATACTTTGAAAAGTATCATGGAAAGAAACATTTTGTTACTTGTAATTTGACAAATAAACCATCTTCTACAGGATCAACACATACTTTTATGTACAGGTTTGGTAAAATTAATTGCTTTGATATGTATGAATATGTTGAGGATATTACAGCGAACTTAGGTGAAAGATACACTGGATATAAAAAAGCACATAGGCAGTCCCCGCACAGTATTTTCAGAAAAATAGTAAATGAAAGTAATGTTCAAGCAAATAATGCAAGTGATGCTATACTACATATACAGGAAGCTGTAGATGTAAGGCTTACTAAAGAAGCAAAAATAGCTGCCAAAAATGAAAGTACAATTAGAGAACTTGAGACAGAAATCAAAGAAATGGCTAGCATTTTGTCTGAAAAGCACTCTGCTGAGCTACATGCCACATATGATAAATATGTAGCAGAAAAATTTGTAAATAGAGATATTGAAATGGCCCAAGCATGTTTGGAGGCATTGAAAACACCTTTGAGAGTAGACATCTTGAATATTTGCAATGCTCCAATTTCCTGTAATACTTCTGATAATGAAACTTCAGTTCAGATTGTAGAAGAAATTAAGGAAACTAACCCAAGTCCTCCTTTAGTCTCATCAAGCACAAAACCAATTTTAAACTATGCTGCTGCATTAAAATCTAGAAATGAAGTGGCATCTACAAGTGTAAGTTATTAATTTCACTGTTTATGTACATTTCCAACTCTTCCAATGTATTTTTATTGGATTTCAACAATTGTTGTTTTGTTTGACAGCAAAAAAATATGATTGGGGTAAATTCTCATAAAAAGTATTCTTCAATGTATATTAAATACTTGTATAGTTATGGGTCAATCTCTTATCATTATTCTTTTTTTTTCATGTTTTTTGACTTTTTTGAGGTATGAATATAATTAATACATGTCATTCAACATATACTGTAAACTATGCTGTTGGGGGACACTGGCCTCTGTAATACAGTAACAATGGCTGCTGTAGAACAATGTACAGGGAATTCACAACAGTAATAATAATTATAAGGGTTAAGGGCCTAATGCAGAAGGCAGTCCTTCTTGATACGGCACATATTGTGAGGAGGTTCATGTCTCTGGAGCCCTAACCACCGGTAGCTTGGTCCCTGTACCCGATACCGGTGGGACACTATTTTTTACATTTTTAAATATATTTTGTTTTTATTTTATATTTAAAAATGTAATATGCATGTTAAGGCCGGCGATACATGTAAACGCCTTAATTTTTACCTTTTGTTGAGGACTTTTTAAACTGGAAAGGAATAACTGAATCATTTTGAAATTTTGTGGGGTTATTTATTACATATTCAAGTACAGAATTTTTTTTTTTTTTTTTTTTTTTCAAAATGGCCGCCGTAAAAATGAATCTGCCGAGACCCTCTCAGAAAAAGACATCAATTTGCGGGCGTTCTCACTTCTCGTACGGTGATCTGAAATTAAAAAAAATAGTTTGTACGTGTTCATAAAACGTATATCTTCTAGTTAAACCACAAAAAATCAAAAAAAGTAAAAAAATCGTAAATTGGCACACCTCAGAAAAAAAGTTCGATTTTTAACCCTTTTTTCAATGGTTTTTTGGTAAAAAGGGTTAATTTTTGATTTTTTTTTTGGAATTTTTGAGGTTTAACTAGAAGCTATTACTATAAAGTAGACGTGTAAAAAATTTCATTAGAATCGGTTGAGAACTTTTTGAGTTATCCCGCCCGCAAATTTCAAAAAAGTCGTTTCGAGAAAAACGCGTTTAAAGTTTTGACATACAGAAACAGTATGATTACAGTGGCTTACCGATTAATCAGCGATTCCAGGGCCATATAGAAGTCCTTCGGTACGTTCATAGAACTCGTTTTTCTTTGTAAGTTCCTGTAGACATGCTTGACGAGCTTGTTTGGTCGTCAAAGAGCTGCGGCGATTTGCTCGACTCACCCTTTGCTCATCGATTTTTTCTTTGTACGACATGCATTGGCGGCCAATAACTATTTGCATTGAGTTCATAACTCGTAAGATAAAGTTAAATCCATCATTGAACAACCCTGCAGATATAAAACCTTGCATATCACGACGATTTTAAAACCTAAACCTCTGTTACCACTTTCTTCAAATTTCACAGGTAATTTACAATCGCGACATATCAAAATCTCTGACAATGCTGTAAACACGTTAAAAAACTCGATAAACCGATAGCCTCGAAGCGCACTGTAATGGACATCATCTTCGTCAGCGTTAGAGAGTTTTTTCGCACTTGTACTCTGCGGCTCTGTATTTTCTTCATTGTTATTACAGTGTTGATTTCCATGGAACTTTCTTTTTCGTGGTTTTGCACTACGGGTTGATATATTTCTTTCACTTTTAGGATAAGACTGCATTTTTATTTCTCTTATTAATTTACTCCGCACAGAACGAATGCCAGAAGTATACTGAACTGAACTAAAATAACGGCAACACTGGTTTTAAGTATTTTATGTTAACTATATAGTGGTTGTATACCTAGAATTGGAAGACAAAGGATTTTCGGAACATCTGCTGACCCGGTTCAACCATACAATAGACCCCAAGAGTGTAAATTCGAAACCCAGGTACCGAGAATCGAGCGCTCAGTTACAGACTTCAATAGCGCTCAATCGCCGAGTTAAGGCGAAGCACTTAAATGAGTTTTTAATATATAAATAATGATATTTTGTTTTGAAAATTTACAGGCATATTTTTGAGATAATATTATAACGATATATAAAAAAGAAAACGTTTTTTTTTTTTTACATGTATCGCCGGCCTTAATTAATGTGAATAAAGAGAATAATAATACTAATATATAATATATTCTCTCACTACAATATAGTTTACAACAATCAGTTTACTTAATAATTCAGATAAGTATATATTGTAGGAGACTGGTGCCTAAGATAGGCTCTAGGCTGTTTCAGGACACCAAGTAAACACAGTAAATGTTCACTGTTATCTTAATAAACATTTGTTTCTATGTTTATCTATTTCCGTTTGAGGCTGCTAAATGGCAAACAAACATAAAATGTACATGATAAAATATTACATGCATGTGTAATAGCACTGTTGTGCATATCAAAATCATATTTTGAGAACAACCTCTTTATTCACTAGCAAAACTGTTAGTTCTGCTTAACTACAGTCTTCTCCTTGAAGTTTATTGAGGCACATAGGTCCTACATTAACTTGCTTTGATATTGGGTAGTATTAGTTAATATAAATAGTATGCTATTATTGTGGTATGTATTGTGTAATTTAATTTAGCAATGTAGGGTAAAATATGTAATAATAACATCAGATAAGTATTTGATAAGATAATTCCTGTTACAGAAAGAAAATAACATCACTGAAGATCTTATAACATTTGAAGTAGAAGATAAGAATCCAAAAAAGACTGTAATTGTAAATGAAGATGTGAAGTGTGGTGATAGTTCACCAGAATATTAACAAGTGCCTTTTGAACTAAGTGTTTGATTATTAAGTAAGTTACTATGTAAGTAAAATGTTAAATATAATATCATTTTTCTTTGTTACTAATATCTAATACTCAAATCATTTAATGTTAACTCAACATTATAAAATACTTAATTAGTTATTTTTGCATACTTGATGTTTTATACAAGCTATTAAATTATTTTTATTATGTAATTAACCCTTGTATAATGATCTATGACTAAGATTGTAACTGGCAATCAAGTGACTAGTTATGTAAAAATGGTATAAAACAAAATTTTCAAAAGAATATGCTTTTGAAATCATAAATTATTGCAACTTCCACTATTTTGTGACCTGAAACTATTTATTTTTTAATTGAATACTAAAAATAAATGATACATGAGTATTCAATTAAAATATATATATAGTATATATATATGTATCACAAAACACACAATGACAATATATGATGATGATGTCCTAAATATTTTATATGTACATATTTAGGATATTTGAACTAAAATATTACGAGGCTGTAGATATTTTTAATAGTTTTTAAAGGAGTCTCTGCTGCTTTTTTAACCACAACTGCATGAAGTGGAATAATTGATTGACACAGGCAATTTTCTTTTCTCCAAAGTCAAGCTTTAAGATTATAAGAACAATAGGTCACTAATTTTACAGTTTGGACAATAATTTGAGTGGTGGTCCAATAGCCTGTACATAATCGTGTCGCACAAGGAGCAACCACAAAGAGAAGACAGCCTTAGCTCGCTACGCAAATTGGTGTATTTTCGGGAATTAAGATGAAAAGGACGAAATGTGTAATGTATCGTGTAAAAACTATTTGTATAGACGTTCTGATGCTATGGATGGGTCGCATTTTATTTTCAAGTCATTTTAAACCTAATGTATAAAGATCCAATTTACGGTTACCGAAGCTTAGGTATTTGGTCCCATTTTCACAAAATGTTTCGATTATATTTACTCTACCACCGTTAGTACTACTACTCTGGCTGTATTCGTATCACACTGACCAATCCAAATACTAGAGAACAGAGCTTTCAGTAAATAGATTAGACTAGTAGTTATTTTACATTACAAGTTTATTTCATTTTCTAACGCCATGATGAGAGATGAGAACTTGAGGAAAAAATTGGTGTTTCTTGAGCAAATATTGGCGTGTAAGTATGTCAGTTCAAGCAGTTTTTTTTTACTAAATATATCAATTTCAAATAATCATAAACAATAAATTTAGTGTTCACTCAGTAAAGTTCAGTGTTCATTTGTTTTTGCCTAGATTGCGCTTAAGTATAAACAATCAATAATAAGGAATCCAAACTTATAGCATCAAATGAAAATAATGTGAATATTATTATTTTGGGAAATACATCGACTATGTTTTAAGTTGAACTTTTGCTTGTCCTGCAGCACTACCATAGTACACTAACCTCAGTACGTATCTAAATTACATAATATTGTTTACATTTCCTGTTTTGTATTCTTGTAAATAAAAACATTATCTTTGGAAGCTTTGATGGTTTTTTATGGTCTATTTAATTCCCACGTCAGCCGCACTGATACATGACGGCTACCCAAGTTATCCTGGAGTTCGAGAGAATGGCTACACAACGGGCAAGTATCTTACCTAGCGGATGCAGATCGCTCCTAGAAGCTTGTAAATGCCTCCGGGAGGCTTTTGGGCTGCTGGTAGGAGCTAGGCTGGCTCGACTACACAGCCCGTCTGTCCGCGTACCAGACCGTTCGTGTGTCTAATGCGAAAACAGAGCACCGAAACTAGTTTCGGCTCTCGAGCTTGAAAGAAGACTGGAGAAATCGGCTAATTGTCCAGAAAATGTAATCATAGGGGGCTGGAACTACTCTTATTTAACATAGGGTACGACTTATATAGAGATTTGGCTAGTGGCAGACAGCCCCATGCAACAAAGTTTTTCCAGTAGCGTTGACAAGTCGAACAACTATTGCTGGTAAATATTGATCCAAGTCCCTTATTAATTATTGTAATAGACAGAAAACACTTCATAGCGATTTCTTGTATTACAATAATAGTAAAATAATACAAAATATACACATCTTTATAAAATGCAAATATAATTACAACAAAATTATAATATGGCACGCAAATAAAGGATATATAACAGATTAGGCTTACAAACTAAGTGCACATACTACTGTAGAAGAATAGTATATGTATTCTAAAAATGTCAACATAATATATTAAAATATATGTTAAAATATTAAAATCGACTTGTATATTACTAGTGGCACAAAAGGTAAATAAAAACAAGAAAATTAAAATTTGAACACAAACCAATCTCAACGAAACAGTCTCACATTAAATTCGGAATAAAAGGTACTTTCATATTTACTTGATAAGTAAATATAGTAATGTAATAACTAAATAGTATACAACGATTTAATGTCACTAACAGTTTATCAGCTGCTTACACTCGACAAACATGCTTATCTAGTTAATATTAATCAGTAAAATTTTAAATTCATGTTGGTTATATTTGCCATAGATACATATGTTTTTAGGTTTTTAATAGAAATCGGATATTTCTGTCTAGAAATTACCCCTAGTACTTTACGAGTTAACAAGCTTTTAAAATATACTTAATTTTAATGTAATAAGGTCAACCTATTCAAATTTCAGGATGTAAGAAGTAATTGGCAAGATATACAGATCACAGTAGGTCCGCGGCCCCGGCTGGCGTGTCCCCCGCTAATTCGTTGACCAAATGTATAAGTCGACGCGACTGCTGAACTGCTGTAGAGGCAGGCACCAGACCCAGGTGTATGCAAATCAGCTCTTTAATTGACACACCACGAGTTTCACCTGGAAACACCATCTCTAGTAGTTGCCTGCGGAATAAAACTACTACTTTAGATGCTTAACATGGAAATATGAATGCTTTTTAAACGACTGCCACAAAAAGGAGTTTAATGTTTTTAGGGTTCATATTTATATGTGAATTTTATTATACCATAATTGTTATTGCTTGAAGACTATATGCATATACCACAATTGTTACTGCCTAAAGATTTGGATTAATGTATACAATATATGTATACAATAAATAAAATAGTAACATATTTTAGTAAAGCTTAACAAAAATAAATATATACGGGTAGTCTTCGAGGACTGCCGCTAGAAGTGAAAACTAAGTAACTTGTCAATTGTATCGTCGTGCTATAGATTATACACGGTATACGAGCCCCGATGCAAAATTGTTCGTCTAGTGTGAATTTTTTTCTAACTTCATTATTTTTGTATATCTATATAAAATACTAAGCTGTTCTACTATCACATGACACGTAACTTATGCCATTTTTAATCATGAACCAATAAACTATTTTAAATTCGAAGAAGTTATAAGCAAAATAGTTCGTCTAATTGTTAATCGATGCAAAATAGTTCGTCTAATGTTAATCGATGCAAAAGAGTTCGTCTAAAGGTGATTTAAATAAGATTATTCCTTCTTTGTACAATTATGTTGCATAATTTAAATTTGTAAAAGTAATTCTGTATCATTTGTCAAGTGAGACAGTATCAATTCTAAAATTTCAGTTTTTTTCATTAGTTTTCAAATAACAATGGGTCTGGCAGTTACCAAATATCTAAAGACTTGATACTTCCCAGGTCTACAGTCCAATCCATCATTCAGCACTATAAAAAGAATAGAACGAAGTGCAGTAGAAAACAGAATCCTGAAGAAAATTATCAAAAATAATCGTCGTATATAATATTTACTTTCTATATTTTACGCTTTGCACTACTTTCCATACTAGACGAACTATTTTGCATCGGGGCTCGTATATATAGCGCATGCGAAGCGTGCGGTGACGATGACGCGAGTTATATGATTTTTGTTCACCCGAAAAGAGCTCAACGCGCCTAAAGAAGTTTTCACTTAAAAAATTGCTCCGCACACACTTCAAACAAGGGTCATTCAGAAATCTATCGCCGCTACAGCAGAATCGTTATTATATATCTAGATATAAACATTTTTCAGTTACAAAACTATTACTTATCTACAAACAGAAGTATTGAATAGATAGAAATGGAGGAATTTAAAATACAATAATTTAGAATATACATGAATGCAAGAGCAGCTCCATAGAAAGCTAAGAGTATACATACTTGTAAAAGGCGCCCTGTATGTCTCCGGGCGGGGGCAGCGCGCGCACGAGCGCGGGGTTGGGCGCGCGCGCGGGCCGCACCGCCACGCCGCGGCGCTCCCACCACAGTAGCGAGCAGCCGTGCAGCGCGCCGCGCCGCCACGTGCCGCCGCTGTAGCCCGACCGCATTATGTCGAACGTGCGGCCTAGCGCGCGCCGCACCTGCAACCCATCGCTGCCTACAGATATCGCTCAACACATTGCTATTGTTTGCAACTTCCCTTGAAAATACAAGTCAAAAGTACTTTTAACTGAATCTAATTTAGCGATCAAAAGTACTTTTCACAGATAAAATCAAACGTACAAAATTAATTAGATAACTTTGACCGTTAGTTAAGTGCTTTTGAGCAGTTGATATACACTATGTTAGGTAAACGTTCCCGAAAACGAAAACAGGTAAAAAAATAAAATATATACGGGCAGTTTTTGGGGACTGTCGATAGAAGTGTGAACTAAGTAATTTGTGAATTGCATCGTCGAGCTATTAGATTATACACAGTATACATAATAGCTCATAGGAGAAGCGATTCCCGCACGGGACAACGCTTTGTTTAATCCTCAAACTGTTGTTCTGAGTCTGGGCGTGTGTGTATTTGTGTCCGTTGCTTGAATGTTTGTAAAGTCCCCCGCGACATAGGAATTAATCCTAGCGCGAGAGTTGTCTTTAAATGCCTAAAAATAGGTGACTGTTTAGCAGAGTATACCTGTTTTGGAGGCATCAGCATAGCTTATTCTTGAAATAGATGAAAAATACATATTTTAGCCGTTTTATTTCCGTCCAGCAATTTCCTTATTAGTTTTCTGTCTTTCACACTCTAGACATTTTTTGCTAGTAGCATAGTTAGAACTTTTACAAAAACAACATGAAACATTCTCCTCTTATATAGAGCAGGTATCCCTAGACTCTGAGCACATTTAAAACATTTGTATTGTGATAGGCACTGCACTTTAAAATGCCCGAACCGACAGCAGTTATAACATTGGATGGTTGGTAAATGTATACTGTATGTATATAGGTATAAATTCAGTGTAACAAAGAACAATTATTTTTGGAAGATTTGACCATCAAATGTTATGACGACTGTCTCAGTCGTTTTGAGAACCATTTGACCATCTACAGTTGTCCTCTTAACTCTTCTTACTTTGAGTATTTGATCGGATCAGTCAGTAACTTATTTGCATCGTCGAAACTCGTTAATGTTAAGCCTGTTACGACCGATGCGTTTTAAGCTTCCACTAACGGATCGACACTCCAATAGATACGGAATGAAATGAACTCGTATTTGAATTGGTTAGCACCAGTACCAGGGACAGAGTTGGTTATGTGTGTAGAGGTATCGTAAGAGAAGGAGTAGGTAGTGTTGCGTAATGAAACTCTAATATGAAAATACAACAAAAATAACACCTATGAAGCCTACAAAAATATAACGAATAGGGCAGCTATTATTTTTTTAATATTTAATACTAAGAATACCCATATATGTAAGTAATAGAATATAATTCAAAACAATACTAAGCTTCATTTTTTTCTAAACGGCTTACTCAACTGATAAAAATTTATACTTACAGTGTCCGGCGTCAGCATATCAGCAGCGTCAGCCATATCGGGAGCAAGAAATCTTCCCGTAGTGCGATCCACGTAGATGAAGTGTATGAGACCGGGGAACTCCTCCACATACTTGTGCAGCGTTAGGGAACAACTCGGCTCTGGTTCTCCCGTGCAAACAACCCACATTAAGCGAAATAATCAATACAAATATGATGCGTTTATTGTTTTGTGACAAGTCATGCTAAGACGTTGCTCAAAATACTTTATCTCATTGTTACGTAGACGTAGCTACGTCTATAACTGATGTTAAGATCACTTTCAGTACTTTAATATTCGAATGTGATATACAACGTGATCGTAATGTATCTATATTAATATAATAAATATTTTTTATCGTTCATTTAAACAGGCAAATCACTGAAAGTCCAGTCGGATTCGAAAAAATATTGTTACATAAAGTGTTTATCTAGGAATAATAAAGGTTATCAAACATCACGCTGTGGCCCTTAGGAGCGGAGTAGTGAGCATGAACACACTCAAACTACCAGACTAGACTACTATAATATACATTTTAAAGGACTACTGCGGCGGACAGATCTTTAGAATTAATTCAAAAAGTAAATTATGTAAAAAATACAACCACGAACAGTAGAGGTTTCTGTAGATGACGGTTTAATGTTAAAAATGAATGTCGTTTAATAATAGGGTTGTAGTTGACATCTCATATCTATGTATTTATTTCTCTAATTTTTTCAGATACTTTTTGAGTTTATTAAAACAATGTTACGCTGATTTCAGTGTCACAAAACAATTTTTAGTTCTGATGAATGATACAGCATTACCATGAATTTTATGAAAGCAAATTAATCAAGACGTGGAACATTGCAAACATTGTTTCTTGCGCATAACAAATATTAACAAAAGATATATAACTTAACACGGCACATGCTAAGCTTCATATGATAAAAACTACTCAACATAGATTACGGATTGACACATCATTTCCAGACAAGTTATGAATACAATACAACATGCATGATAATAAACGCACAACATCTGAATTTAAACGAATTTAACATAATAAATAATCATGTGTATATGTGTATTTGTATGTATGTATGTGTATTTGTCTGTATGTATATACAAATTTATGTATATAGTAATGTATGTATATGTATCTCTATATGTGTATATAAGTAGTTAGGATGTACCTAGTTTTATACGTTGACGTTGCAACTAAATTTTATTTTCTCGTCCTCTTTACTTCTATATTGCACCAAGATACCCATCATTCTTAAATCCACTATCGATTTTGTCCATCCAAAGGTTGCCTGTAAGAGATCGCTCTTAGCGATAAGGCCGCCCATTGTGCATATCACCTTCTATACTTAATGTTAAGCTATAGGTATTTGGTTTACAATAAAGATTATTCTTATCTTATCTTAAGATCAAAACAGTACCTCTAAAACTTCTATGTCATAAACAGATATGTACACTTTTACACTTACATACTCAAGTTGTTTATTAAAGAAATTATACTTAGTCATATTTTATAGGTTGGCAGAAGTGTGTAGATTGTATTGTCACAAAGCCGCATTTAAAGGGTGTGCGTTTATTATATACACAAACGTATTGTTTGATTTTATTTCCAGTTGGATCTGTATCTTTCAATCGCAAATAGTTTTTAAGTATTTGCTAAATATTGAGTTCATTATTGTGTCAATGTTCTTGCATATCATCAATCTAGTTTTATGTATTTTAACATTTATGCCAGCGTCCGTCTAGATTTTCACAAGTGACCTAGCTATATCAAATGACGGAAAACAGTGTTATGATGAGCGTTCAAATTCATTCCTAAACTAGTAATATCGTAACTATAGCAATGGTATTGAAAAGGATATGGTGCCAAACTGAAGTATCTCTTAGCCTTCACGCAGAGAAAGTCGACGTATGGTGCAAGAACTTCTTTTAGTCCTATCAAGGGCTGTTCCATTTTCAAACTTGGAATGTCAGGTTTTAACTGCTCTATGACAGCTTCAAGAGCCGTCTGCATGGCCGTAGCGGTCGTTTCTGGAGTCAGTGGAGTCGTTGTGGTGCAAGACTTGCGCAGCTCCAACATTCGAGTTGTCAAACGAGCGCACAAGTTGCCATTCGCTTTATTTTTGCGCAGAGCGTCTGTGGTCTGAAATAAATTGATATTAGTTGAAGTGTCAGAAACACTCGAGTTTGACCTATGTAAAGCTCAGCTCAATCTCATTCCGTTAATTTTAGGGGGTTATTAATAATGCCTCATTAAATTATACTTTTGTTACCTTTTTCAAAGATGCTTCTAAAGAGTCCAGCATGCTTGGCAACATTTCTAGAGCACGTTGCAACAGCACTCTTTTAATATTTACTAGAACTTGATACGAAGCCTGTGTCGCAGCTCCGACCTCCCTGTAAAATTGTAATCATAATACAACTATTGTAGTTCTATCATTACACATACAATTAGGCCTGTATCCCCGAAGGGGTAGGCAAAGGTGTAATTAACGCCCACATATTGCGCGCCCACAACGCGATTATAATTTAGCCCCATTAACATAACAGGGGGGCAAGATTCCATCATTACCTATTATTTTATTTAGATGATTGTGTAACATTTATTTAAAAAAAGATAACGTAATCGCAAGGGCATTTTTTTAATATGGAAATATATTGGTTTTGTTGAAATCGACAGAATAAATAAGTTTAGTACATATATATATTTAAAAAAAAAATAAGTAAACCGAAGAAATTAAATAAATAAACCGAACCATAAACACACGAAATATAATCACAAACAAAAATACCGCATTTCCATGTCGACTACAATGACGAGGGTGATCCGTGGCGCGACTTCGGCAATATGCAGAGAGTGCGGGGCACAAGGACCTCCCGACCCGGCGCATAGGTTCACTATGGCACTATTTTCTGTTGATAGCCCTGAAATAATGTTATTTTAATAACAATTTACAAACTATTATTCTGTGTTTGTTTTTAATTAATCTGATATAAACATATCAGAAGTATGAATGTTATTGTTAACAATATTTTTTTGAATTCTATTTTTTTTTAAGTATAAGGGACAAACGAGAAGACGGTTCACCTGATGGTAAGTGGCAACTGCCGCAGATGGACACCTGCAACACAAGAATCGTAAGTGGGCTGTCCGCCTTTGAGGATGATGAGGGGAGGAAATAGGAAAACGGGAGTTGGACCTCCGGTATCCTCACTCTCTCGGCAACACAATGCAATCATTAGGGGGGGTGGGGGATTTTGGGATCCAATGCAAACATTGTTTGACAACGGGTTTTCTGTGAGTCCGTGGTATTACTCCGGTCCATGCAGCCCTTTCGTGCCTAAGGCTAATGGCTCTTCCAAGGTGAGAAAGATGGATTATAGAAAGGTAAAGATTACATGCAATTATGTAACAAGTAACTACTATTTGTAACACATACACATATGTGTAACAGTGGGCTCTAGAAGTTTTAGCTCTCTGCGTTCATTCTCCATATTGTCATTCACTAAGCAGAACCTAATATTATTTACACAATATGAAACACTATGTGGAACAAAGGGCTTTTTTATTTCAAGGTATTCAATACTCACATGGTAGTATTTCCTGTTGATTACCAGTAGAGGCATCAATGCTGTGTTCTTGCCAGTACTCCTGGGCAGCGACACATTGGATGCTCAATAAAATCAAATCGGGGGGTGCCAGGTCTTCACTGCCTCGACTACAATACAAATTGTTTTCTATATGTGAAATCTCTAGTAAATCTATTATCCTCATAAAAAATATTTCAACTTATTTGATCTCTAAATTTCTATAGGAAAAAAATGTAATCCTTTGACTTCTAATAGCATTATAAATGTGTAACATGATTATATAAACTAAAATAAAAAGTTTTATTATAATAGGATGTTATCTACTGCCTCCAGATTGACCCTAAAGTACGGAAAATATTGCCAGCTACATGGTAAGGTAATATGCCAGAATATAGAGCCAAGTATTATGGAAACTTTCTCTTTCTCAATGATGTTTTTCCGAGCTTTGTTTCTGTGTTTGTGGACAAAATAAGACTCAAGAGGAGGAGGGGTTGTAGGCAAGACATCGGACTAATTTTTCTTAAAGACCTTTGGTCGGTGAGAAAGCTTTGTTTATTAGATGGGACATTCTTTACCTTAGGGGAATTAAAATATAGTGGAAAACTTTATAGCATGGAATCACAAATTCAAAGAACTTGAGTTAAAACTGTTTTTATCACGCGTGTGGAGCACTCCATCCAGACGCGTGATAAAAATTGGCATTGTCTAAATCTCAGAAACGACTAGTATATAATGTCTCCTCTGTGATAAACATTTTTTTTAGAATTTAGTAATTTCCTAAATCTCTTAAGAAATTAGGATGTGACGGTCTAACTGGATCACTAACTTAATTACATGCCTGAACTAAGTAATCTACAAAGTATGAATTTGATTTTTGAAATACATATATAACATTGTTATCTTTTATTTTTACTCCTTTGTGAATTAGTCAAATATAAATAATAGCTCAAAGCTTACACTTGGAAATTAAACTGTGACGCCATGCCTACGTCACCGCACAGACAAACAATGCATAGAAGTTTTTCGAAGGAAAATTGACAAGTTACGGTAGCTGAGCGGTAGTGGCTACGGCTGCGAGCCGAATGCCGTGAGTTCAAGCCCCGGAGGACTCTATGGGTTTTTGTTTGTGATTTCGGTGTTTTATAGAAAATTCTAGTAAATGGAGATGATTCTTTACAAAATTCGAATATAATGGAAAGTACTATATTAGGTTGCAGAAGACAATCGAAAAGAATAACGAAATGACAGTCGAAATTCAACAAATTACGATCGAAATTAGGGGTATATAAAGAGCTCCAGACGCGCCTACAGGGCAGTTCAGTGGAAAGTGCTCTCAAGTGAAGAATAAGAAGAAGAAGTGAAAAAGTAGTACAGTGAAGTGAACAGCAACTGCAGCACTGCACTACCAGTGCAGTGCTGCAGGAAGAGCAAGCCCGCCGACAGGAAGAGCAAGCTCGCCGACAAGAGGAACAGCTGCGCGCTGTTCTGCGCGCTGAAAGCACGCGGAGGGTTGAGGCTATAGACAACCGTCCAAAAACATGAAGACCGCCTCTCCTTCATCGAAGAAGACGTCAAGAAGATTGAGGAAGACGTCAAGAGGATAAAAATAAATGGAGTTCCGGCTTCAGCGACCATAGTAAGTGCATCCTCTTCAGGCGGAAATTTTAAATTGCCACCCTTTGATGGGACCTCTTCCTGGGCGGCCCGTAAATTACAAATTGAAGCTGTGAGAGACTTAAATAGGTGGACCAACAGCCAAGCCAAAACCGCTCTTACTTTGGGACTACGAGACAAAGCTCTGACTGTACTGGAGGCTTTAGGAAGTGAAGCTACCTATGAACAGTTGCTAGAAGCCTTGGAATCGCGCTATGGGGACTCGCATCTGGAGCATGTCTTCCGCGCTCAACTCCGTGATCGATGCCAACGAGCCAATAAATCCTTACAACAGTGGGCCCTAGAAGTGGAAAAGTTGGTCCAGAAGGCGTACCAATCGTCACCACCATCAGTCATTGACAGCATACTTTTGCAGTCGTTTGTCGATGGTATTTTCGACGCGGAAGTAAGGGCTGCCGTACGCCTGGATCATCACGGTCAGATCAAGGAAGCCGTCGCGCATGCGCTTGAGGTAGAAGCTGTGCGACGAGACCCGAGGAGTGGACGCCTGAGGGAGATTAATTCAACGGAACTGGAGCGGCGAAACCAACGTAGAGCTTTCGTCCCTAGATGCTACAACTGCGGGGAGCGGGGACATCTAAGAAGCGGCTGCCCGAATCGCTGATAAACTTTACTGGCAACAAGCAATCATTGCTGACATTGTGGATGTTTGTATTATTGGCCTTGACTACTTGAAGGACCATCGGTGCAAACTTGACATTAACTGCGGTATCCTGAAGTGTGGAGATGATGAAATACCAATAAGAGGCGGTGGTGAAGGCAAGGTGTATTGCATTAAGAACACAAAATTACTGCCGAGATTACAAACGCAAGTTCCAGTAAATTTCAACAAACAAAGTAAGTTGCAACAACGACGGTGGACATTATTGGAAAAAGTGAATAACGAAACTTCGTGGTTGTCAGCACGTACAGTTGTCAACACATCTACAGAAACAGTGGTACCTGTATTAAATTTAAGTAATGAAGAACAGGTATTGAGGAAAGGTACGCTAATAGGACGGAGCGAAGAAATCGTCTGGTTGCGAAATTGTCAAGAAGTCAAAAAGACGGACAGAAGTACAATCGACGTTAACAGTATACTAGAGGGATGTAAGGAAGATTTGACAACTATTGAATTATTGAAGGCGAAGAATTTGCTACGTCGGTTCTCCGATATCTTTTCAAAGAACGATGGTGATATCGGCAGGACAAGTATGGTACAACACTATTCGTCAACGACCTCGTCGAATTCCTTTTGCCAGAGAAAAAGAGGTGGACGACATGATTCAAGACATGAAGAATAATGAAGTAATTGAACCATCGTCTAGTCCGTGGTGTTCACCAGTGGTCCTGGTAAAGAAGAAGGATGGCTCAATGATATTTTGCATTGATTATCGCCTACTGAACGACGTGACCAAAAAGGACAGTTATCCATAACCAAGGATAGATGACACTTTGAATACTCTCAATGGCATGAAATGGTTTTCTACGCTTGACCTGAAAACTGGCTATTGGCAAGTAGAGCTGGACCCTAAAGATAAGGAGAAGACCCCGTTTTCCACAGGAAAAGGTCTTTGGCAGTTCAAGGTGATGCCGTTTGGACTTTGCAATGCCCCGGCTACTTTTGAGAGATTAATGGAACGTGTTCTGACTGGGCTACTGGGAGAAACTTGCTTGGTATATCTTGATGACCATTTAAAGAAGCTAGAATCCGTATTTAACAAGTTGAGAAGTGCAAATCTTAAACTAAGTCATAAGAAATGTTCATTCTTCAAACGGCAGGTGAATTGTTTGGGACATGTAATTTCGGAAAAAGGCGTCGAAACAGATCCAACAATGATTTCAGCTGTTAAAGATTGGCCTGTGCCCACCGACAAAACACAAGTCCGGGCGTTTATGGGACTTTGCTCTTATTATCGTCGTTTTGACAGGATTTTTTCGGATATAGCGAAGCCTTTACATCGACTTACAGAAGAAAAACGACCCTTCATTTGGGATCAACAATGCAAGACAGCTTTCGAAGATCTCAAGAGTCAGGTATGTGAAACGCCCGTTCTCGGATATCCGGATCAGAGCAATGAATTTATAGTAGAAACAGATGCAAGTGACACAGGGATGGGAGGAACACTCTCACAAAAGAAAGAGGATCAAGAAGTTGTGATAGCCTATTACAGTAAATCATTGTCGAAACCAGAACGTAATTATTGTGTCACCCGAGAGAGAGCTCCTGGCAGTGGTCAAAACGCTTCAGCATTTTAAAAAATACTTGTTGGGCCGGAAATTTCATGCAGGGCAGATCATGCAGCGTTGAAGTGGTTATTGCAGTTCAAGAATCCTGAAGGACAAGTCGCAAGATGGATAGAACAATTACAGGAGTACGACTTTGAGGTTGAACATCGCAGTGGGAAGTCTCATGGGAATGCCGATGCTTTGTCAAGACGCCCATGTTTTGAAGACTGCAACCGCACTGTTCGAAACAAGAAGATAAAGAAAAAGCTACGGTCCGAGTTATCAGAACCGATACAATTGATGAAGAATGGAGCAATGATGCCTTACGTAAATTACAAGAAGAAGATGAAGACTTGAAACCAATACTCAGTTTGTACCCAATACTCAAAAAGTAGTAGTAGTGAAGTGAAGTGAACAGTGAAAGTGAATAGTGAGTAGTGCAGTGCTACCGTTGGACTGAGTTAAGTGTAGTCCGCGGGAACAGTGTGGAACAGTACTACGCGGTTCGTGCAGTACAACTCGTTCTGTGCTGTGAGTGTTACGCGTTCGGAATATTGTGAAACGCAAATAACGCAAATAAATCGTTACTCTCGGCAATGACATTAGTTTCCATCCAATCCCTGTACCCACTTCCGTAACAAAACGAAAGATAAAACGTTGTAATTTTTTACATTTGGGCTTCCGATAACCTCCCACTCGGCAATGCAAGCATTGTTTAATTGCCGGTTTTCTATGAGGCCGTGGCAATACCGCGGCCAAGCCGGCCCGTAAGTACGGAAGCATAAATATAATAATTATTTAAATAAAATTTAAAACCTTTTATAATGTTCATTCACACATGTGGTACAATTTGAAGTGGTATTAGTTAATCGTCAAATACACACCTAGAATAAAGCGCCAGCAATTTATCTCCCACAAATAACATTAAATGACTATGTTGATAAGGTAATTTAATGTCTTTTGAAGTTGCTTTCAGTGCATTGAGAGCCACTGCAGTTGCTCCTGTCTCACCAATAATGCCACTAGCACCTGGAATTGTATCACCTTTGGTTCGACTGTCCAGTAGAGCTGCAATCCACTGTTGATATATGGGCGAATGAAGGCTGCAATTTAATACATATATTACTTTGTGTTAATAGATGTGTATGAGGAAGGGTAAGAGTATTTCTTATAGTAATAAAACGGTGCTACCTATTTGGTTACCTATACTAGTGCTAATCACCGCCTCAGGTATGGGGTCGGTGAGACGGGGGAGGGCGCGATTGACAAGACGCACACGAAATATTTGAGGACAGATAAATCTCCGGATAACCACGTTAGAAACTGTCTTAATGAATGTAATGGGTAAATTATTTTATGATATTTTTCTATTTCCAGGCTAAACAAAAATAAACACATTTAAGTGTTAATCAAAACTTATTTTTTATGATACACAACTAACGTTTCTCAGTAAGACAATATATCATTTTAATTATTACCATTATAGAACCAAATTAATTCATATCTTCTACTTCATTACTAGACATGTCTTCAATTTCCATATCCTCCTCAGAATCTGAATCGTTTCTCAGGTTTATGATTACTTTTGGATCACAAAAATTTGTGGCATTCAAATCCTTGTAATCCAAAAATTTCGAGTCTGATTCGAAAATTGTTAAGGCACCATTAACTAATCCGTCTCGGCTACCACCATGAACAATAACTAAACTATACATATTAAAGGTGTGGCTAATATATGTTTCGGTTATCATTTCTATATTTCCATACCTCTATCCTTCTAAATACCTTACTCGCTATTGAGTAGTACTGGGCCTCTATAAAACTGATGATTTTTTCTTCGTGTTACTCGCATGTCAAAATCATCAATATGGATTCTCCTTTTTATTTCTTTAGGATTCCGTGGAGATGAAATTACGCAATTTCTGAAGTTTGTAAACTTGAATTCCTTCAGCTACAATTTGCATTATGGTAAAGGCTGACACTCTTGTAGCCTCTGCTACTAATTTATTAATGTTCATATCATATTTGTGTTTCATACTTTCCTAGTCGATCTTTCGTCTGAGTAAAAAACTGTGTACATTGTAAATAACATTTATTACTACCAACCTAGACAAACTTTAGGTTCTCTACGAGAGCCTGACAATACATTTACGACCTCCCCAGAGGAAGCAGAGCGAGTCCTTATGGAAACGCACTGCAGCTGCGGCTGCGAAATAACGCAACTAACGGAGTGGGAGGATGAAGATACTACTGCAGAAGAGGCAAACTGGATAACAGCCTACAGAGTGGTAACCCCGGAACATTGTGGGCTATCATCTCTTTTCATCTCTTTAAATCGGCGGGACCAGATGAGGTCTTTCCAGTACTATTGCAATGGGGAGGTGAGACTCCTCTCCATGCTGACCATTATATTCAGGCGTGTCTTGCGTAAGGATACGTTCCCAGGAAATGGCGGTAGGTGAAAGTAACCTTTATACCTAAACCAGGTAAGAGTGACTACACAAATGCAAAATCTTACAGACCAATAAGCCTAACTTCCTTCATGTTAAAGTCTTACAAAAGATGTACAAAGAGAACTGAGGGGGAAATTCCTACAAAAAATATCCTTACATTCACAACAGCATGTGTACTGCAAAGGTAAAAGTACTGAATCTACGCTCCATGCCGTTGTTAGCGTTATAGAATGTACTGCACTGCATGCACTTACAGACAAAGCAATATGCCTGGGGACCTTTATGGATATCAAGGGTGCTTTCGATAAAACAAAGTTCACCAAAATAAAAGCTGCTCTAGAAACACATGGGGTATGGAATGAACACTCTGAACGCTTGGATAGGGAATATGTTTAGTAACAGAGTAATTATACTAGTTGAAGGAAAACCACAGAAAGCTCTAGTGGCAAAAGGCTGCCCACAAGGAGGAGAAGTAAATGGCTTAATCACCACCCTCAACGATAACCACTACTACACGGTAGGCTACGCAGACGATCTTGCAATACTAATAAGCGGAAAGTTTGCGAATATGGTATGTGAAGTTACAAATGCAGCATTGAGAATCGTGGAGAAATGGAGTAAAAACAACGACCTATCAGTAAACCCAGCAAAAACGGAACTGGTAATGTCTACAAACAAAAGAGTTTTGGGCAAGTATAGTTTGCCAAAACAATTTAATACTGAACTCCAACTAGCATGTAAGGTAAAGTATCTAGGAGTAATACTAGACATCAAGCTGAGTTGGAGCGCCTACTAAAATAAAAACAGACACAATATCCTTCTGGCAGTCCTTTGGCTCTACAACACAGTAATAGGACCAATAATATGTTACAGCGCAGTTGCCTGGTGGGCCACGAACCGAAGGCAATCGCAGGATGCACGCGCACTACACCTGCAGCAGCACTAGAATATACTACACCTTTTAATAAAACAATAAGCAGCTTCTGTAGCAGTAAAGTTAAAAACATTAAAACTTTGGAAAAGTAGCTGATCCCCACACTTACAGGTCCTAGACAACTTGATTGAAAAGGAACCAATGTTGTTGGCGGTAAATGATAAGCTTCCAAAGCAAATTGTTTTCAAAAAAAGAACAAAATACAGCTGCACGAAGATCCTAAAGGTCATTAATGTAAAAGATCTAAGGATATTTACTGACAGCTCAGAAACAAGGTCTGGTACAGGGTACGGTGTATTCTCAGAAGTCCTAAATATAAATATAGCCTGTGGTGCTCATAACACTGTATTCTAAGCAGAGTGTATGAACATCATCACAGCGGTCACAGCAACGCTGGTAAGAAAGGTAAAGAACTACTCCATTCGAATCCTCTCGGACAGCATATCAACATTACAGGCCCTGCAAAGCAATATTATCACCTCAAAGCGTATATACGACTGTCACCAGTTCCTGACGGAGGTATGTAATACCTCCGTCAGGGTCTGGTGACAGTCGGGTAATAACAATAACCACGTAACTCTGCAATGGATCAAAGCTCACATTAACTCACGAGGCAACGATGCCGCAGACGAACTAGCCAGAAAAGGATCAGAGTTGGCTGCGATAGGTCCTGAACCCATCGTTCCCCTTCCCTCTTGATGGCCTACATAAGTCATAGGGCGTCATACTAAGATAATGCATGACAAATACTGGACAGAGGTGAGCGGATGTAAGAGGAGGAAGAGACGGCTGCCCACACCTTTCTGGAGTGCACAGGAGTGGCCACTTATCGGGCCAAACACCTGGGATCACCAAGGACTCTCCCCGAGATAATTGGCGATACCAGAGGTTTGCTAAATTGTCTTGAGGAGTTAGGATGGCCATAAATAACATTTATCTCTTGTTGTGGTAGTGGCTAACCCTTCTTAGGAATTTATCTCATGTGTGTTTGGAACAAACTGTTCTACCTCCCCCGTCCTGCCACTCACATACCTCTGGAGGTGACTAGCACTTGCACTCCCACTATAGTAGAAAGAGGATTTTGAGATTTTGTTAATACAGGTATGTAATAAGGTACCAGGGGCCAACTAACTGATAATGTCCAAGGCCAAAAGGTAAGGATAGGGAATACCTGCGAGAAGCAGTATAAGTAAATAGCAGATGAGAGTCTTGCACAGTGTTCACTGCCCTTGAACCATTTCAGAGTCAGCAACCCCACTGACACAAATGACAGAATTTCACAAATAAAAAAAAATTATTGTGCCATATATTGTATCACACCGCTTAGAGTATAAAGCTTTAGGTACATATTTTCTTTAGTTTTTGTTAAAATAACAGTTAGTTTTAAAACTTACAGGCTCATGTTTTGACCACAAGTATGTTGTACAAATGTCTTGAAGTCGAGTAGCTCTCTATGAGCATCATCAGTATCACCATCATCAATTATCATAAAAATATGATCAAGCAACTGTGAAATGAACGAAAATGAACTTAGGATACACTTGGTTATCATTTTGATCAGGCTCTATTTAGAATAGGTATCTAGTATAGCAGGGATAGTCACAATATTCTACTAGAAAAGTAATATAACTAAATTCTACTTTAGGTTGCATTTTAAAAACTCATTATCTTTTGTCTACTTGCTCTTGCCATTACAACATCTTAAAGGACAGCATAATCTCAGAGAATATTATAGAAATATATAATTAACTGCATTTACCTCATCAAATAGTAAGGAAGTGTTGTCTTCACAGTGCATAATAGAGTATGTATTGCCAAATTGAGCAGCCATTACCCTTTGGGAAGTGATAATAGGTGCCAGATATTGAGCAACTTTAATATTATCAGGAATATCAGCTTCAATTTTCTAAAATTATAAATTCATTATCACTATGGAAGGAACACTTTAGATTGAATTGGGTCAGGTCAGGGCTAGATAGTAGAATGTCTTAGAGAACTATAGAACTTAAATTAAAACTTGCATAAGTATGTGTTATCAATATAGTATTTTGGTCAAGGCTAATATGGCATATTAGTGGATAAATTATACCTTTATATTTTTGATCTTGAAATGGTAGAGAAACTACTAAATTAACTTTTTAACATAATAATCATGTTTTTAGATTCAATTCAATACTTCATTGTAGATTATGTGGAGATGCAAGCACAATTTCTATCAAGTATGTGAACTATTAACATGTTTTAAGATACACTGAACTGAAATCTATTATTTTAAGAGATGTTACTAAATAGCGGAAGTTAGAGTAGCAGTACCAAGATTACATATTAATGAAAGTGTCTGTATATACACTGATAACAATATAACAAACAAAAACAAAATTACCTAATACTGAAATAAAGTAGACAGGTGTAAAACTTACATCACTTCCTTGCAAACCGAAGGCTTTCATACGACTTATAAAATTGCTATTCCATTTTCCAAAGACCAAATCATTGGCACTGTCGAAGATTAGCGAGGCCTTTATATTTGGCAGATTTTTTTTATTAATGGCTTTAGGCATTTTTATCAGCGTGTCTTGTAACTTATTGAGCAAACGTAAATTTAAATCCTTGGCCTGTATATATTGTTTGTTAAGCTGTGATAATCAACTATTACTTCAAATTAAAAGGTTCCATTGTCTATAGATGATTATGACACAAAACAATATTATATTTATAAATACAGTACCTATTTATATTGACAAAACGAAAATGTATACTTCCACTAAGTTGTATTTTTAATTAGACGAAGCCAACTGACAGTAGCTAATGTCACTTTGTAAAATAATGTTTTTTCTGCGCTCACGCTGTTTAGTTATTGTTTTTGTTACGTTTTTCGTTACGTTGTGTTTGTGGTAATTGTTGTGTTTATTTGTTGCTATATTGTTTCGTACAAACGATATGGATCCTCAACCAAGCACGTCAAGCCAAAGCTTGTGTCCAAGAAAGAAGAGACCACTAATTGCTTTAAGCGATACCGAAAAACTTATGTCTATGATGCAAAACGTCTATAAACACGTATTTGAAGAGAAAGTTAAAAAAAAAAGAATGTGTTTCAAAAAAGTATACCCCACACTTTATTCAATTCAATTTAATTCTTTATTGTGGGCTTCGTGGAGTATCCACCACAATTTTGCCAATGTCGAATTGTCGAGTGATTCCGAGTTTTGTTTGGTTGGTCTATATCTATAACACAGTCTAGTGGTAGTAATTCAGTTGTTCTTGTTTATACTTTATTGAATGGCCTCTTCCCGTAGTATTACTTTACTCTTCGGTATCTTGCGTGTAGTGTTGTTACGATAGCGATAGTCTATCAATAGTATATACTATCAATGGCCCTATCGAAACTATCGACACTTGAAATAAATATAAGTAATACCTTTGCTAAAGATCGATAGTATCGATACGATCGATAGAATGCATGCCGATACCGTATTTTGCCCTTTCGGTAGTCTAACATTTTACGACACAATTTCTTGCTCATAAACGGTAACATAGCTGGTGATTATATAGTTCATCTATCACATACATACATTCGCAGTTTTTTTTGTCAAAATGGCGGGTCTATTTCTTTAACCGTGTCACGGATTTTGAGTTTTAAGGCTGCAATCGATTCGATTGGCTCCGTATAGACTCTGTCCTTAGCATAGCTTAGCATCCCCTCAAATAATAATCCAGTGGTGTTAAATCACATGATCTGGGTGGCCACTTAACAGCTGAATTTCGTGAAATTATGCGATCGGGAAATTCGCAAGTAAACGCATGTTCACAGTTGTTCTACTATTTTATTATAATACTAGCGGCCCTGAGCGTTTATACCGAGTTTGATTAAAAAGAAACCCACACTACTACACTACTACATTATAAAAAAAATATTTTTAAATATGTGTTAACTCAACCAAATGTTCACTAGGTGATCGACAAATGTTCATCTATTGTAACTAACTTTAAAAGAAGAACTTTATCATCTGACAAATTAAAGTCCATACAAAGGGAAATGAAAAATACCGAAGTGAAATTAATTAGGTGTATTGAAATAAGATAGAACAGTTCTTACTATATGATTAAGAGAATGGTCGTAAGAGAAGTAACTCTGGCTAGAGCGAGAATGGAATATCCAATTAAGAACTGAACATTTATTGAAAACCACATTAAACATTTTGCTTTTAAATATTTAAGTTTACCAGGAAGCTCAACACCAGCAGAGAGAATCTTCTCAAAATGTGGTCAGATAGTTATTGAGCGCCGTTACCATCTAAGCAGCAAATATTATAAATGCACTACTTTTCTTAAATATTAATTATAATCTACTAATAAAGTAGTAGCGTAGCGTATATACTATATAGGGTAGTAGGTAGTAGGGTCCTTTAAAAATTGTGAAAATAAAAAATGAGGTAACTAGCTTCTGATCGCGACTTCGTCCGCGTGGAATTCAGTTAAAGAAGCCTATGTCACTTTCCAGCCCTTCAACTATCTGCATACCTAAATTACTAAGTCCGTCGCTAAGTTTTGACCTGAAAGGAGGACAGACAAAGAGAAACACTTTTACATTTATAATAATACATATTAATATTAATAATAACATCTGGCTGCGACTTCGTCCGCGTGAAATTCGTTTTTATTGCTCTCCCTCGAGAACTCTTTAAAATTTTCCATCATCATTAATCCAGGACATTTTTTGCGTGATTAATTAAAAAACATCGAAACACAAGCACACAAACTTTCAATTTTTTTACGGGATAGGAGGCAAACGAGCAGACAGGTCATCTGATCGTAAGTGACCATCGCAACTCATGGACATCCGCAACTCAAGAGTCACATTGCGTCTTGAAGGTTTGAAGGTCATATCGGTCCCGAAATAAGGCAGGCGAATATTTTTTCACAGGCTGTTTTTTTTTTTTTTTTTTTTTTATACTATAGGGGGACAGACGAACAGACTGGTCACCTGATGGTAAGTGACACCGCCGTCCATGGACACTTGCAACTCAAGTGCGCTGCCCGTCTTTAAGAGTGATGCAGGGAGCGGAAAAAAAAGGGGGTTGAGGAGATCGGAAAGAGGAGAAAGGAGATGAGGGGAGAGGAAAGGGGAGGGAGGGGGTTGGGCCTCCGGAAACCTCACTCAATTCGGGGAAATGCAACGCAAGCGTTACTTCACAACCGGTTTTCTGTGAGGCCGTGGTATCGCACCGGTCGAGCCGGCCCATTCGTGCCTAAGCATGGCTCTACCACTGTTAAAAAAGTTGCTTGTGCTAGGTAAAAAGCTTATGGAGAAGCGCACAGTGGGGAAGTGAAAATAATCCATGTAATGGGGTTCGAAATTTTGTAAGACGATGGTGGAAGCCTGCGGCCGGCATAAGTCCGAACATTTCCTCTGTACCCCATGATGCAAGCAATAGATAATTCATAGTGAAGCTACATCTCTACGCAACGCCAAGATCAAGCCGATCAGCAATATTCTGGCAATCGATGAAGCTAGTCGTTCTCTGTTGAATACGGTCAAGAGGGAGAAGCTGATACTGGGGTGCCCCACCATAGAGATGAGAACATCATTACATATGCGGTCGAACCTGCGCCTTATAAAGTTACAGGTGGTGGGCTGAAGTGGAATACTGTCTCGATCTGTCGGCTACTGTTATAAACATTATATATGAGTCATTGCTCCAAACCGTTTCTTCCTCCTAATTTAAACAATAATTTGTCAAAAATATATTTTTTAGATAAGACTTTTATTTATACTGCCCTAACACAATAGAGGTAAACGATGACCCAGTGGACGCGGCTGTTATTAATTTTTTTTAATACATTCTATGTTGCTTTAGGAGTTAGATTTGGCTTTTAAAAATTCATTATTCTCATAAGCGTGTTTAAGATTTTTTTATAAATTGTTGCAGAAATAACAATATCTAAGATAAGTTATTTTTAAAGTGTGGTTCTCAGTGTTTCTCCTTAGCGTGCGTCCCATGTTATATATATTACAAGTGCAGCGCAGCAATCCTGGAGCCGAAACTGAATCCTGAAGCCTGGCTCCATGGCTTCAGGATTCGGTTTTTGGGTGTATGTAGAAAAAACTGGTGTGTTCTTTAATAATAGAACCAATAGTAGTAACAAGGCGTTCGGTGGCAAGATTTGCATCCCATATATTTATAATTGAAGGAAAGTCAGAGTCAGCAATACACATCGATACTCGTTTGAAATCAACTTTTGGGACTTTTGATTTGGGTTTATTAGGAGTTTGAACTGAACAGAATGGGAGCATAATCAGTAATGAAGGTGTCGAGAATTAATGTCGTACAGATTGTATCAGATTGTGTGTCTGATTTGAAAAATATATGATCAAGGCAGTTTTCAATTCGTATAGGCAGAACGTGATTTGAGATAAATCCATAAGGTTTAAAAACTCATGAGAAATTTGGGTCATGTTTGTTGGTACAATTTTTATGTTCAGATCTCCGACTATCACAGCATGTTTAAAGTCTGAGACAGTGGTGAGGATATCAAAAAGTCATCAAGCTGTCGCCAACCTGGTGAGCAGATTGATACTAACGCTATTTCGTTATGAGGCAGCTTAGTGACCAGACAATTCGAATCATTAATGTGTGGTTTCTCTATCTTGTACTCTAACTCAACAGTGGTAGAGCCCTGCTTAGGCACGAATGGGCCGGCTCGACCGGTGCGATACCATGGCCTCACAGAAAACCGGTTGTGAAGTAACGCTTGCGTTGCATTTCCCCGAATTGAGTGAGGTTTCCGGAGGCCCAACCCCCTCCCTCCCCTTTCCTCTCCCCTCATCTCCTTTCTCCTCTTTCCGATCTCCTCAACCCCCTCTTTTTTCCGCTCCCTGCATCACTCTTAAAGACGGGCAGCGCACTTGCGACTCTTGAGTTGCGAGTGTCCATGGACGGCGGTTGTCACTTACCAGCAGGTGACCCGTCTGTTAGTCTGTCCCCCTATAGTATAAAAAAAAGAAAAACTCGTTAAGTGCGTCTTGATGTGTTCAGTTTAGTTGCTATTAACTTTTGTATAGTGTGAGACGTAGCCGTCGAGTGATAGAAATCAAACACTCAGACAATACTATCACTTCTGCCATTATATTCATAGTTTGTAACAGTATGTGTAGATGGTCAAAGTTCTTACTAATACTACGTATGTTCATATGCAATATTTTGATTAAATGTTTACCGTCTCCAATATGAAGTGAACATACATACAATTGGAATTGCAGGAAACTTACTGCAGTGGTGTGAGTTCCACCTTGTTAAACGCACATTTAAGGTTATGGTCAGCAGTTATTCGTCGAACCTGTATTCGACACCATCAGGCGTTCCCCAGGGCTTCCCGTCTAAGCCCCTTTGTTTTTCAATATATTCATAAACGACGTAGCGTCTTGTTTTGTACACTCAAAGATACATTTATACGCCGATGATCTAAAAATTATAAAACGAATAGAGTGCAATCAGGATTCACATAAACTTCAGGAAAACTTAGACCGTTTTTCCCTGTGGTATTTGGCCATTAACATGGTACTTAATGCTGACAAATGCAAGCACGTACACTTTTCTAGAAGACCTTATTTTCGTAATTAATTACCAAATTATTGGAGGGAAAGAAGTAATTCCTGACCTGGGTGTTTATATTGAGAATAAGCTTCGGTTTAACGTTGATAAAATTGCTACTATAGGGTTTAGGATGTTGGGTTTCATTCTACGGAACGGTAAGAACTTTAATCACGTCCCAACTAAAATTGCAATCTTTAACTCAATAGTCAGGTCAAGCTTAGAATATTGCAGCATAGTTTGGACTCCATTTTACGAAATACATAAATGTCGTTTAGAATCAGTGCAAAAAAGATTTCTTTGGCACTTGTCCTAACACTGCAATATGGTTGGAAAATGAACTAGTTACAACTCTCGCTTGAAACATATCAAACTTATGAGTCTAGAAAATCGGTGTATGATCTCCGATCATTTGTTCCTATCAAAATAATAGACAATCACATTGATTGTCCGCGGTTACTCAGTCAGATAACTATAAATATGCCTTACAAATTTACTCGTATGTCTAGTATGTTTGTTTGTTGCTTTTAGTTGCTTTGTGCTAAGGGCTTTAAAATCAACCTGGGTCATTTTCCACTATCAACAGAATGCAGGTTCAATCACAGAGTGCTGATGTTGATATGTCCTACTCTTTACATAAAGTCAAGTCTGTCTTGCATAGAACATTAGTCACAAGGGTAAAAAGAGAATATTGTAGTTTGTATTGTCTTTTCTACCTACATAAAGACTTTGATATTTTTGTATTTTTTGGTCTCTTTTGTTGTTATTAGTTAGCAAAAGGTAGAATAAAATGTTAGTATATTCATTAATTTACAAACTGTTATTATATTTAAAATTATAAAAACAAACATGTCATTAGAAAGTAAGTTTTTAGGTTTTTTTTTCTAAGTTTCTATTTGTTTTTGTCATTACGATACGTAAAGCGTTAAGCAAAACCTATTTTGTAACTGCATTTCCTACTTCTATGTTTAATGCATGCCGTGGCAGCCTTTAATTAAGGCTACACTATAGAATGTAAAAATATGGTCACGTTAACATGTATTTTGGTGTATGCTTTGTTGGTTGTCCTTAAATAAACGAAAAAAAATACGTTGTTGTGGTTTACAAATAAAGGAATTAGCGCAGCCGAATCTAGATCTGTGTAGACATATAACAAAATGTACACAATGTAAATAGTTTCATGAACTCTGAACAAACAATAATTATGAACAAAGTAATACATACATATATTTGAGATAAAGTAAAGTGTATTTTTAAATGAGTTTTTGTATGTGTATGTTTGTATTGTGGAGACCTATCGAAAAGTATTCAAGGCAACTACGTACGTATGTATTGTATATGACATTTTTTTTGTCTGGATTGCGGAACAGTCTGCTGTTGCGAATTATAAATCCTAGCATTTTGATGCTTTTTCATGACACAGTCTATATGAGGCAAATAAGTTAATTTGCTGTCAAACTAAACTCCTAGATCTCTTACTTCAGTGTTTTCCTGCAATATAGTTCCATCAATTTGATATTCCTTTCGCCTAAACGTAATACTGTACTGTACTGTACTGTATAGTACAGTATTACGTTTACGCGAAAGCGTACGTACTATGTTTGATGTGTTTGATTGACAAGTGACTATATCATTTATAAATAAGCTTAATAGCCACTGCCCCAAATGGGAGCCTTGGGGAACTCCACTCCCTGTGAGTTCATGTGCTTTCGACTATACCTACGTGAGACATGAGTTACAGAAAAGTTCTAATTAGTCTTTGTCATCGCCGTGTAATCTTTTCAAGTTTTTCATGCATGTTAATTTTAGTTTGGCCTCCTAAAAAATTTTCTTTGTATTGGTAATAGGAGGAGAGGTTTTTAATTCATTGAACATAAAATAAATGCAGTGGTGTAGTGGTTTACGAGCAAACGTTTTTTACGTTTTAATAAATTTACTCCACGAATGGCGTAGCGTTGTAAGTAGTCACCTCGCCACCACGCTTCCGCGCCTAGTATGTGGGTTCAATCCCCGCACGGGACAACACTCTGTGTAATTCACAACTAGTTGTTCTGAGTCTTAATGTTCTTTGTGTCCGTTATTTGAATGTTTGTAAATTCCCCTGCGATACAGGAAATAATCGTAGTGCGCGAGTTGTCTTTTAAAAAAATTGGTTGTCTGTAAAGTCGGTTTATGGACGATAGTTTAACGTTGTAATGTCATAACAAAACATTGATGAAATGTTCTGAAGCATGGGCCAATCGAGTCGAAGAGATAGATGCGGCGCAAGTGTACATTGACCGTAACGGGACAATGATTCAACATTTTTCGTGCATGCAGCCGGCGTTCATCGATTCATTAGACGATGTCACGTCAAAAAAAAATTATATTATATGATTCTGGCCATATCTTCATTAGGAGGATCCGAAATGTCTCGATTGCGATGGTAATTAATATGTGGTAAGTCACGAGTCGAAGACGATAGCTTATTTTTGGACCCTCTGTCAAAAAGTGTTATATTGACTTCTCGCGTTGCTTTGGCGGTACTGTGACGGTATAGTATATGCAATTGAGGTTAGAGGTTTCTTACGTACATACACTTATTATGTGATTTTTGATGTATATGCCAAATTTGACTCATACTCATATCTAATGATGTATGTATATCCGTATCGTCTTCGGTAAATAACAGTGGAGTTTAGTTGTCATCCATAGCGCCGTTCGTTTGCAAGCTCTTTCATAGACATTAAACATGATAGATATTTGTGTACTTATGTTACAGAGGTGTCGTTTTTTTCCCAATCGAAAGTATCGGAAATAAGTCGATAGTTTCAGAACCATCAATACTATCGAAATGCGTCGATAAATCATAGATAGTATCGAAGGTATCGACTACTTTGACATGATACTACTAGGATTGTATCTAGATAGTATCCAGTATAGACAAAGTTCAATAGTATCGCCTTATTTTTACCGTCGATACTACCGATATAGTATAACGTCAGCAGCAGTTTTGATAGGACTATTTACACTATCGACTGTTTATCAAAAACTTAAACTAAACTGGAAGTTGTTCGTAACCGTAATATTAAAGATTTAAAATTTGAATCCAATTTTCATTACTCATCTGCCATATTTTGCTAACTTCGTTTTGACAAAGTATCATTTGAGGGCAATGTAGGTAGGCGAATGAGGTTTTAGGTTACTTTTCGTTCAAGTATCAATGCATTCAGTAAGTTTTTTGTAAACACATTTATTTATATTTTTTTTTTAAACGAAAATGGTGGGGGTAGTAACTTGTGACATCATAAATTCGGCAGCACAAAAAAAAAATAATTTCTTTTAAACATGTCATGTCGGGTATCAAATGATAGGGCTTTGTGAGTAGATTACAAATTTATAACACTTTTAAGTGTTTTAAGTGTTTAAGTGTTGTATGAAAAACAGAAAAAATAAATTTCGGAAAGTCGTGCAACAAAAGTTGATACTTTTAGTTATAGGTATTACGGGCCGCTTTCTCGTGAATTAAAATTAATTAACCCCTTATTTATGTGAGAGTATATATTCTTTATCGCATGTCTCAATAATACCTATTTTCATATATTTCACTTTGTTGATAGGATTCGGATGTTGTACCCGCGTGTTCATCTGCAAGGAATCGCTTGTCGGAGTCGCTAGAATAGAGAGCACAGCCGTCGAACGAAAGTTGAGCGATACTCATGATAAGCGAAATGATACCACTGATGAGGAACTTGTGGAAAGCTTGGACATCTCGTCTACGAAATCACACACGACTAAGATTGTTTCGAATTCGATTACTAAAAATGTTTCACACAAACCTTAGGAAGAGAATTAAACTGCTTCAACAGAGAATAAATGTTCTTACTAAAGCAAAGGACACTGGTGTAGCCAAATATGATGTTAACGAAGAAAAGAAAAACTACGAAAAGAATTGAAAGATGAAAAATTTTTAAAGAAAAAAAGAGACAGTGCCAAGCGTGCAAAAAAATTTCGAGCCAAAGAAAAACTAGAGAAATCTGAACGTCGCAAAAACATTCCTGCTGCAGTAAAACCTCGATCTGGCCCTGGCCAGCCCCCTTTCGCAACTCGCAACCTGCTATCCTGGAGACCATTATTTACATTGCCATTCATTGCAGCGCTCCTGAGGAACGCCGCCGAACAGAGATGATTAGGAGATGACTCACTCCTGACGACCTGCATGAAAGACTTTTATGGGATTCCAAATTTCTCGAAGCGGCACGTATCTTCATTTACTCCCACGCGTTTCTAACACTCAAGAGAGGAAGAGACATGTACACACCGTACCCGTGAAGTTAGCAAGGCCACAGACCGAGATGCACAAAAAGCACGAGGACGGCGAATTCTGCACTGCTACAATCAGGTCCTTGGAATCTTTCGCGTCGCTTCTGGGACCACAGCAAGTATTTATTCTCTCTCAAGACGATAAGGCCCGTATACTAATAGGTTTACCGGCAGTGAAAACTCAGAGTCCTCTTTTAATGCATATGGAATACAGAGTACTTTTACCTGACCATGTCGTCTTGGCAGAGCGGCACAAACTTATTCCGTCTGTATATACCAACTATATCAACGTGGACCCTGACGTTTTCGGTAAGGAAGAGGCTGTTAGTTACAGCAGTCCGACCTACATATCCATTAGGAGTGGAAAACACGCATCCTCCACAGCGAACATCCATGCTTATGATTTCGAATCACTTTTATCAGTGTCTGCATTCCAACCCTTAATGATGACAGAATCGAACACCGTGAAGCCAGTGATAATTATTTTTGTAGATGGTGAACCGGACGAAAATCCGCGCTATCGGAAAGTCAAGTATTTTGGCATTCAACACTTCAAAAAATACCACCTGGACGCCCTGTTCATAGCGACTAATGCTCCTGGGCGGAGTGCATTCAACCGAGTTGAGCGACGCATGGCCCCGCTCAGCAAACGCCTGTCAGGCGTTATCCTTTAGCATGAACATTTTGGTTCTCAGCTTGACGACAAAGGTATATTTCACATCCCAAAACAGTGTGCCAACGCACAGTCGTTACGTGCACGGCAAGACTGCCCAACCCTTCAACCTCGTGAAAGTAACGGCCACGGCGACTTGCCAGAAGGGCAAATGAGCTGCTCTGCCTTGTGCGCCGTAGTGAAGCATTGTCTGAGGATGCCGAGTGGCTCGATGAAGACGAAGTTGATGCAAGTAGTTTAACAATACCGGAACCTTCTTCGTCTGGTCTCCGAATACCAGTAATGAAAGAATCTGAGCGGCTGGCAAACCCATGGACAGAGGAGCAGTAATTGCAATTAAATTGTGTTTTATGTACCTACACTTATTTGATTTTTGTTTAAATAAAAACATATAACTTACAATCTCTTCTTTTGTTTATTACTACTGCAAATGCAATTAATACAATAACAAAGGTATTATATTACTTTGTTCAACATAATTGTGACTTTGATGGTCACTTAAATGTTACGTAACGTTTAGGGAGGGGGAGGGGGATCTCGGCAGGAGACCTTTCTCTAGGAGTAAGTCGTCCAGCCGCGACGGTACCGGACGTCCCACTTTTTATTCTAATATATAATTAAACTAAAAGTCAGTAAGTACATGGTTTTTCGGGATGGTGGCATTAACCATCTAAGTATACCACCAATATATTTAACGAACTCAATAACTTAGGACACTGGCGATCACGTGATCTAAAATATCATGTTACCATTGAGTGGGAACGCAGGGCGCTTTCCAAAACAGCTAATATGTTGGCTCATAGGTTTGCAAGTGACTCAACACAAGTTAAAATTATGCTCTTCAAAGTATGTTCAACCTATGGGCAGACTACATACTAGAAGGCTATAGCGCCATGCGTGTCCAATAATGCGTCCATGGCGGTGGTGGGGCTGCCTCGGGCATGTTTGCGGAGCGGTGCGCGTCCTTGGTACGCAGCAATATTTATGTATAATCTATGGTACACAGGGTACAGGACCAATACCCTCCTTTCTTAAGCTATAAGCAAACTATTTGATTGCCCTCATACCGGGCATTGTAGTACTAGACATATAGGATATAATTTGAGATAATGCATTCGAAATTACTTTTTTTAATATGCATTTAACTTTTTTCTTAACTTATATAATTTCTCTAATTTCAAAATTATTGTTTAATCCAAATTTATTAATATTTGTCAAAATAATAACAATAATAATATAACTACCTAATTAATTTTATGTATGTGTTACACTCAAGCTCATTAAATACAATTCACGAAGCTATTCTAATAGGGATTTGAAACATATCTGTGAGTGGAGTATCAACTATTGTGGTGAATCCCTGAAAATCTCATGTCATTATAGTGGGCAGTCCCAGGCTGATGTCCTGTGTTAAATGGACTGGGAAAATACCAATCATTGGTGTTGGAGGAGCGTTCTCTGGTCATGTTTATGAAAAATTCTGGCTAGTGCCAGTGCAGTAGGTATGAATATACAGTCTTAAGTTACCATGGACCCCCTTGTAATATCAAAAATCAAAACTGAAATTTTCACATAGTAAAATCCATACATAGATTATAAGCATTTAATTTTTATATTGTGTTGTCCTTCATTATATTACCATCTGAAAAAAAAAACAATCTTAAAAAAAGTGAACACTTTTTCTCCATGATGTAAAAATATGTTAGTTTCAATTCAGAAGGCTGATGCACTTATAAATTTTTATAAGGAGTAGTAATTAATAAAAAATGGTGAAGGCTTACAGTTGTTTGAGTCTTTCAGATCAATCAATTATTCAAATTCATAAGAATAGTATACATATGTTACAGTAGTACCACATGGAATTACTATAGAATAAATCACAGTGTCAATATCTATGGTTGCAAAGAACTTTGTTTTCAAAATATTTTTAAAATACATTATATAAACTACATATATTTTATTCATTATCTCTAATTTCACATTTAGGTAAATTCTGTTTCAAAAATTGTTTACATCCTTCTAAGTCTGAAACACTCTCTAGACTAAACAGAATTAGTGTTTGAAGATTTTTTAGTGCTGTCAATGATTTTAATCCTTCATCAGTTACATTAATACATTTAGAGATTTGGACAAAATTTAATGTTGAGCTACCATATGACAGCCCTTTCAATGCTCTGTCCTCAATATAATTATTATTGTGCAGGAGTATTTTTGTTAACATGGTACATCCAACTGAAACAAGAACCATATTTACTTTAAGTAGTATGAAAATTATAATATCACTATTTTTAATAAAACATACTTAGATGAGGGAATCCATAATGAGAAATAGATTAATCTGTCCCATCTAATGCTATTAATTGTTTTTTTGAGTGTGCGGTTTCAGGTGGTAGCGCGTTATAATCAGCTAATGCCTGTCCATCAGACCACACCACCTATCCTCCATTACGAAGTACCCATTCAGCACAAGCCCGATCTGGGCCAAATTCTTGGATACGGTGCGTATCAGGCTTATTAAACATCATGTTTATGTACTCCCAAAATGATCGTATCTGATTAGTCTGATTACTTAAGGGTATTAACGGTTTTCGAGCGCTCGTAACATTCTGCAACTATTATGTGAACAATGAATTATACCATAGGATATGTGAAAAAGTATCAAGAAAATAACATACGTAACGTAATGTATACAACATGCCGGTCAATGTAAATCATGTTATGGTATTTTTGGGTCTGACGTGGAATATTTATTGAAAAAGAACAAAACCCCTTGATTATACAATTTATTTACACAAGTTATTTATAATTTTATACAGTTAACATTAATTAAAACACAAGGAACAAACCAATGTATAACTTCTAAAGGACTTACAAGTCACACCGACGCAAACCGGCAGAGCTTCCACTCTCGACAGAATCGCAAGTTTTAGTAGTCATGAACGTCCCTTGCGCTGCCTTTTATAGGTAGCGAGGACCTACCTACCCACACCAGAAATAAAAAAATATTTGATATCTAACACGGCCTCTCCTGACTATGCATCGCCCTCGATCGCATCTTGAATGTCCGGCAAGGCAGTGGTCTCGTCTTCAATGTGTTGCGAAGGGCCTGCTTGCGCATCTTCAGATGTATGGTCTTCGGTGTCATCTGTGCTATCAGCATATAAATTACACGACTCATGTATTATTTGTTAGAACATAGTAAATGCCTAACTCACATACATCTCGCTTATAAGGCCCCCATTCTTAAGACTTCCAGACAATAGCTAGACCCTATAAATTGTTCATTAAAATCCAAGACTAAGTAATCATAGATTTCCATGAACTCTGAAGAACTCTTAACTCATCAGTCTTACTTCACTTAAGCTACCAAGCTTGTTAGTCAACACAACATTCATCTTCTAGCATGACATGTAGGACAAACACCCCGCAGTTTGTTTACCGATAGGAACGTCCCGCAGTCAGTCCTCTACATGTCGAGGTATCCCGCAGTCTACCTCACTCGAGATGACCTGCAGATCACCTCGAGTCTCGTCACGACATCCCGCAGTCTGCCGGACACAGAACGTCCCGCAGTCCGTTCTCTCTCACTAACGGACAGTGCTCTGCAGCAACTACACACCACAATACTCACGCTCAAAGGATGCAGCGCAAACATCAGGGCACCACTCTCCAAGCCACCGTATCATATACTGGGCTGCTGCCTGTGTGGTCTTCCCATAACACCCACTCAATAACTGCAGTTCGTACCGCCCACTAGGTAGCACACGCATGACCCTGTAGGGGCCACGCATGCCTGGATATAGCTTGCCAGCCGACTGCAAATACTAAAAGACAAAAAAGATCATTTATATTGAACACCCGGGGAGGGTGTCTTATTCGATTGACATAACTGTCCTGCTGAGCTTGGTTACGCCGCTATAAGTCAGCAGCTCTACTTCGTTGAAACTCACGACGTTCCTCACGATTTGTCAGAGTCTTCAAGCGCCAGATCGCGGATGAGGAGTCTTATCACCGGAGTCGTTGCATCAGTCCCAATAAGAAAGTTCAACGCGGAGGCCTGCGACGTCTTCTGCTTGGTAATGCTGAGTGTCTGTCAACTGCAGCTTCCACAACGTCTCGGCCCACTTTGCATCCTTCTGGTTAACTTCAATGCGGAGCATGTTAAGTACAGTTCGGGCACACTTTTCGACTTGCCCATTCGCATGGTGCATTTCCGGGGTGATATAATGCACTGAAGAACCTATATCATTGACATAGTCTCCAAACTTGGAGGACTCTAACATAAGACCTTTGTCAGATACTATTAATTTTGGAGTGCCGAACAATGAAACAGCATGAGTAAAAACTCATGAAGCTCATGTACGTCCTGTCGGTATATCGGGTACAACAAGGTGTATTTAGTAAATGCATTGACTAGAAGTAATACAAATTATACCCGTTCGATTCAGGTAATGGGCCCAACACGTAGAGGTGTATAGTGGAGAATGGAAGTTCAGGTTTCTCCCAAGAGGTTATATTTTGCAATGGAGCTCTGGGCACTTTTCTTCGAAACATAAACCAAACAATTTTCAATGTATTTCTTTACAAACGGTCTTATACCCGGAAACCAAAAGTGTTTGAGAATAAGGTTTAAAGTTTTATCGAACCCTACATGAGCATGTTCGTCATGAAATATGCGGAGCACACTAAGTCGGTGACCCTTAGGAATAAAACAGAAGTCTGGTACTCTCGCCAACAGGAGAGTATTTATATCTATCATTTTTCGAGTTTCGCATTCCGCCTCTTGCGCTATTTGAGCCCAGTTAAGAGGTCTTGTAATGTTAAATACATCGGTTGAAGGATTACGGCTCAGATAGTCCGCGTGAGACAATTTGTAAGAATGGTAGCAGCTCTCCGCGCCCCGAGTTACCTTACTAAATTATGCAACCACCTTTCTATTACTGTTCTCGTGAGTCGAGCAGAAGTACTGCCCCAAAACCTATGCTACTTGCGTCTATATGTACTTCGGTCGGTAAACTGGAGTCGAAAATTGCTAAGATAGGGTCAGTTGTCAGTAGTGTTATAATTTCTTGTCTAACAGATTCCTGTTCGGGACCCCCATGAAAGGCTACTTGTATGTTAATTGGGAGATGCAACTCGTTTTACTTGCATAGCCCCTAATGTACCGCCGGAAATACTCATCAAGCCCTAAGAACTGGCGGACTTGCTTTACGTTTTGTGGTGTAGGTGAATCTACTAGAGCACTAACCTTGTGAGGGCTCGGCCTAACCTGACCACTAATGACTCTGCCCAAGTACTCAATTTAGGTGGAAAGAAATTATGCATTTCCGGAGGTTTATGGAGAATCCTGACCCAGTTAATGTGATGAGTACTTCGCGCACGAAGCTACTCCACGACCTATCCTTTGAAACCCACTCATTAAGCCATGTTTTAGCGTCACCTCTAAGGTGACGCTGCGACACGTGACAACACTATCTTCCCGATAATTAGCCATCGCACCACACGTCTATATAGTTGATGGCAGGGTCGAAATTGGACGCGTAATAATTAAGAGTGCGGACAGGAGCTAGTTTTAATTGCGGCTACTATAGCTTGATTTATCTTTGGGGGTAGATGTCAAATTATTCTCAATTGTTTCTAAACGCGTAATAATTGTGTCTAATGTTCGATTAAGACTGATGTGCGAACTAGTCAACCGCGGATCAGCATCATAACGCGAACCGGATCCCTGTCGTGTGCAGGTAGGCGAGTGGCTATACTCTCGGTTCCTCTAAGAATATTCTGGTAGTGGCTGTACTACATGATCATTCGGTTTTTCTCTTAGCGCTATCGGTGTTCGCTCGTGCAACCTACTGGGTAATCTGCTAAGCGATTTACTGCGAGACCTAGTCCGTGACCTATGACGCGATCTACGTGGCGTCCTACTACGCGTCCTATCACGGGTGCCGCGACGTCGGCGTGACTTGCTACGCGATCTAAGATTCTTCGGCATATCACACAGCAAATTTATTTAGCGCACAAGCAATATGATGACAAACGAAAACATCACAAAATTTTGATTACTTGATTTGTTCCAAGGTATGAATAATTAAAATAGCTGAAAACGGTCAAGGCATATTACCTGGATTAGTATCCCACTTCTGATTTTGGGTCTGACGTGGAATATTTATTGAAAAAGAACAAAACCCCTTGATTATACAATTTATTTACACAAGTTATTTATAATTTTATACAGTTAACATTAATTAAAACACAAGGAACAAACCAATGTATAACTTCTAAAGGACTTACAAGTCACACCGACGCAAACCGGCAGAGCTTCCACTCTCGACAGAATCGCAAGTTTTAGTAGTCATGAACGTCCCTTGCGCTGCCTTTTATAGGTAGCGAGGACCTACCTACCCACACCAGAAATAAAAAAATATTTGATATCTAACAGTATATAATTTAATTAAAATTTTCAACTGACTTTGGAGGAGTTGACAGTTTTGGCAATTAGTCAAATAACAAATTAATTCAATTCTTTTGTGGGCTTTGTGGAGTAGCCACGACAATTTCGCCAATGTCAAGTTTGTTATAATAATTTCAATGTTAGATTCTTATCAATTTATGATTAAATAACAATACATAAACTCAAAACATGTAGGTTGGTATTGAATTGAGTATTGATCCGATTGTTGATTACTAGAGGTGAAGCGTATATACTGGCACAGGTATTAAAACCAGCAGCAACAGCAACCAACCCGACAGCTCACGGACGGACCCGAAGTGTAGTAGTGAATGTAGCCTACTACATCTCGGGTCCCTTTCGCATAATCGTATAGTAGGTTTGTTTTATACTTTCACTTGTTCCTGTGCTACGAGATTATTAGTTCCAAATAGTGCGAGCTTTTGCCATAGCAGCTCTGTTTGAAATCTTAAAAAAATATGTTTTTAGAGCAGCATCAGCATCTTTGCTTGCTATTAAGTTAAATGTGTGAGAGGCACATCTTATGTGAACTGGCAAATTAAATTAATTCAAATAAAGAAACTGAAAATTACAGGATCTCAAAAAAAAAACGACTAATGTAAAGGACTAAAGTTAACGGAAATTCAATTTAACGGAAGTTAACAAAAGCGTTAACTTTTTTTAAGTTAATTTAAAAGTTAATCCGTTTGTCAACTTCGTTCGGATTAACGAGTTAATGCCCACCTTTGCTGGTTTGTTTGATCAGTCGACGGGAACGCCCTCGATCCCGCCGGCGGCGACGAACAGCAAGGGTAAGAGGACGCGTAAAGGTTCTCCGAGTAAGGGCAAATCGCCACAGTCTACCCTACTTGTTTCAATAAATACCTGAACCGTGAATACGTGTATTAGTTATTGACCCGTAACATTACAATAGATACATACTGTAATATATATTTTTACTAGCGGACCTGACAGACGCACAGTATTTTTTCGAGTCCGAAAAAGTGACATCCCTGTTTTATTCAAGATTTCGTTAGTTTGAACCAATTTTTTCGGATTAATATAGATATATATAGAGTCCGCCGTATTAGGACGCGATATTCCACCAAGTGGTTGCTTAGAATATCTCCTACGAGCCCTAAAATTATTGTAGCTTAATTCCAGGGACTAATGGAGTTATCACATTAAAACGAATATCCGAAAATTTTTGAAAACCGGTTGTGAAGTAACGCTTGCATTGCATTTCCCCGAATTGAGTGAGGTTTCCGGAGGCTCACTTTCCCCTCCTCCCTTTTTTCTAACCTCATCTCCTTTCTCCTCTTTCTCATCTCCTTATCCCTCCTTTCTTCTTTCCGCTCCTTGCATCCCCATCCCTCATCACCCTCAAAGGCGGGCAGCGCACTTGAGTTGCAAGTGTCCATGGACGGCGGTGTCACTTACCATCAGGTGACCCGTCTGTTCGTCTGTCGCCCTATACTACAAAAAAAAAATTTTATCAGTTCTTGCTTAGAATCAAAAACTGCATCAAAAAATATAAATATGTATGTAAAAAAATTTGCACAACACCCGAGCCTTACAGTGCTGAAAAAGCTCTGTCAATAATTATAGAGAAAAAAATGACTGTAGTTACTGTCAATTTTTTACACTTGGATCTACACTAACGTGGATGTCCTATGTTTCCAGCATATAGTAAAGTAATGGATTGAAATGCAAGATGATGTACTCAAACAATTTTGCAATCAAAATAAGAATAACAATTTAGAATGTGTTTCTGAAGCGTCGTGAAAACTTTTCTGATGATGGCGGTGACGAAAGCAGCTTATTTGCAACAACACTTTTACCGTTGAGAATTAGCGTCAAGCCTACAACGTCTTTATTCAATTCAATTCTTCATTGTGGCCTTTGTGGAGATGTAACCACAATTTCGCACAACGTCTTTAAATGCAGGAACAATATGGATTCATCCATAGTGTTTCTGCATTTCATTGTGCACTACTCCACAATCATATCGTTTTTGTCGACCATTACGAGTTATATAAGAGTCAAAAACACTGATATTGGAGGAAAAACAGAGAGTAGAAAAAGAAATTTTTATAGTGGTAGAGCCATGCTTAGGCACGCATGGGCCGGCTCGACCGGTGCGATACCACGGCCTCACAGAAAACCGGTTGTGAAGTAACGCTTGCGTTGCATTTCCCCGAAATGAGTGAGGTCTCCGGAGGCCCAAAATCCCCCACCCCACCTAATGATAGCGTTGTTAACAAAAAGGATACCCCAGGGGGGTACCAGCGCTAGCGTTGGCCCCTCTGGACGTCCACCCTCAGTACGGATTATACCTGAGCGTGGACGCCCAGGCTGCCCCTCGTACTCTGGGGGGGGCTCAACTGCGCTCTCAAAATCTGCTCGGGGCAAGAGAAGGCATACCATGGCACCCCCTGTCACGTTTACCGTGGATTTTTGTAACATCAGGGGCTTACATTCTAACCTCGACACTGTCCACCACCACCTTGAGACAGCAAAGCCGGCCTTGCTCTTTTTAACCGAGACGCAGATATCATCTCCAGCGGACACATCCTACCTCTGCTACCCTGGGTACGGACTGGAACACTCCTTTGTTCCTAAGGCTGGTGTATGAGTGTACGTTAGAGATGATATCACTTCTCGCCGCCTCGGCAATCTTGAAGGTAGGGACCTCTCCATCTTATGGCTACGTGTAGACTGCGACGACCATCCCCGCATCTACGTATGCCTCTACAGGTTCCATAGCGGTGATGCCGAAACGGACCGACTCATCGACCACGTCCAAATGGCTACAGACTCAGTGCTCCAGCAGGTCCCATCCGCAGAGATCGTGATTCTTGGCGACTTTAACGCCCATCACGCCGAATGGCTTGGTTCGCGCAAAACCGATCATGCGGGAAGATCTGTTCACGATTTCGCCTTGGCATATGGCTTGACGCAGCTGGTAGCAACGCCTACGCGAATCCCAGATGCAGAAAGCCACGTGCCTTCACTGTTGGATCTTCTGCTGACCTCATATCTTGACGGCTACAAAGTATCCGTTCCCCTCTTGGCTCTCCGGACCATTCCCTGATTAGGAGTATAGTGCCACTCGTTCACTCGCAGCGGCCGCGAGTTACAGGCAGTCGCCGCGTATGGTACTATAGGTCAGCAGACTGGGATGGAATGCAAACATTCTTTGCATCCTACCCATGGAGGCAGATTTGCTTCTCGCCGGATGATCCCAATGTCGTTGCCGACTCTGTCGCGGATGTTGTGCTTCAGGGTATGGAACTTTTCATTCCATTCTCCCTGATTCCCACAGGTGGCAATACCCAGCCCTGGTTTGGTCGAACCTGCAAAGCGGCGTCCCGCCGAAAGCAAGAATGTTACAAAGCATGGGCTAATGCAGCGACAGCACGGGATGTAAAGACCAGCACATCAAACAAGCAATTTAACTTTGCCTCCAGGTCCCTCAAAAGAGTAATTGCTGTGGCGTAGTCGGCTCACATTGGCAGATTGTCGAGAGACGAGAACTCGTGCATTCTGGTCTCTTGCCAAAGCTGTCCAGGGGAACTTTTGTAAGCCATCCCTTCCACCTCTGCACATAGGAGATAATCCGTTGGCCCACGACGCTAAAGAAAAAGCCGATCTTCTGGGCAAACTCTTTGCGTCCAACTCGACCCTGGACGACGGGAGAAACGCACCGCCCACCATACCGCAGTGCGAGAGCCGCATGCCGTAAGTCCGGTTTACACAAAGGGCAGTGCGTAAAGCGCTTCTTTCCCTCGACGTTCTTAAGTCGAGTGGGCCCGATAAAATCTCTCCTATCGTGCTGAAGACGTGTGCTTCTGAGTTGGCACCGGTTTTAACGCGCCTTTATCGGCTTTCCTATTCTCTTGGTGTAGTCCCGAACTCATGGAAGACAGCTCTAGTGCACCCAATCCCTAAAAAAGGAGATCACTCGGATCCGTCCAACTACAGACTCATAGCCATCACCTCCTTGTTCTCCAAGATAATGGAATCCATTATTAACTGCCAGCCAAAATTATTTAAGATATTCGTGAAAAAAATGGTGTTTTAGTGGACGTTGTGCGGCCAAATGCTGGCACTTCTAATGACGGCAATACGGCACGAACTTTACTGTCAGATGCTAATCGACAAACTATCGCTGATATCCTCGGCTTAGTTAAATGGTTATTGGATGATCTACAGATAATTTTACCCGTTTTATCCAGTGGTCTTCCTATAGATTCTAAGATGTTTGGCAATTTTTGAAAGCAATTAGCTTATAAATATGTTAATAATTACAGTTGGCATCCAATGACGGTTACCATTCACAAACTGTTACATCACGGGGCTGTCATAATAGAACACACGACTGTTCCAATAGGAATGCTGTCTGAGCAGGCTGCAGAATCCCGGAATAAATATTGGCGTCATGATCGTGAACATCATACCCGTAAATCTAACCGCACTAAAACTATGTTCGAGTTATTCTATAGGGCGTTAGTATCTTCCGACCCAATATTCTCTTCTCTCCGACTCAGGGAAAGACAAAAATCTAAGAAAATATCCCTTGCCTTCTAGAGCCTTAGCATTACTTAAACCGATATCTATGGACGAATTATTAACATCTGATTCAAGTAATAGTAGTACAAGTCAGTCAAATAACGAAGATTTTGATGAATTACAGTATCAATCCGAATTTCTCGTGACAGAAGATACATAATAAATACAATCTAAACGTTATTAAATATTAAATAGGTTTCTCGTACGAAGTAATAAATAAATAATAAATAAATATTTGGGACATCCAACACACAACGCCGTCTAGTCTCAAGCTAAGCAAAGCTTGTGCTATGGGTAGTACCCATCCCCCCCAACTGTATCCTTACGTTGTCGTCGTGGGGGGCTTTCGCGGGTCAATGATCCCTGGGGCTGTGCCGGTAGAGCCACTCATACCGGATTGGCCCAGAGGGAGACTCCAGACTAAGCAGGATACCCTGTGGGACCCATCCAAGGGTCACCCAGAGTTGCTCCACTGTCCACAGCGGAGGAACGAGGACGGGCTCGGCGTGTACTCACACTGCCACCGAGCAGCATTTAGAAATTCCATCTCAATGCATCCGTCGGCATATCGTAATCCCGAAAGGAGTGTCGTGGTTAAGCCCGCGGCTTCAATCGGGGGCGAGGGTCTTGGCTTAGTTGCACGGACTGCGAGGAAGAAAACCTCTATAAAAAATTACCCTGAATCCCGTGTTCTGGTGCGTGACCAGGGGATGCATGGCTGATGGGTGGTTCAGTCGTGAGCGCACTCCCAGCCAATGCACCTGCGGACCGCTTGGTTGGTCATAAACCTACGCTTGCCTGGGTATTGGGGGATCTCTGCATAGGTCGACTTTTAATTATCCCCCTCTCATGGGTGTAAAAATGGAATCTATACTTACACAAAACTTAAATAAAAATGATGAAATAAAAAAGAAGGAGAAAGTGAACATAAAGGAGAGTAGTAGGAAGAAGGAGGATGATGCCTCGTCGAACGACGAGGACATTGTTTTGGCAACACCTAGGTCGGGACGACTTCGCCTCAAAACCGACACCCGGAGGTCTATCGAGATGGAGCTTGACGCTCGAAAGCAAGGACGCTCGACAGACGATGATGCTGAAACGTCCACAGATATGCTCCCTCCTAAAGTGACGAGCAGCCTAAGAGGGAAGTCAAGATCGCGCACGCCAGTCGCAGGCCTATCAGGTTCAGTGTTTTCAAAGGCGGGAGTGCATGCGCGAAATCGTGCGGAGGGCGAAATCGTGGCAGAGGAGGAGATTCCGGATCTACTTCTTAAGATACGTGCACCGATGGAGGGGGGTTCATTCACCGGTGTCACTGAAGGAGAGGACGAGCGCAGCAGTGGCCATTATTCAAAAAGTGGTCACGAAGTGTACCAACTTGAAGGGCTCTTTTGTCAAGGCGATGAAGGACTCCTCCTCTGCCGTGTCCGGGGCTATGGAAACCCTTATAGAAGACGTTTCGCGACTCCAAGAGGCGAACAACCGCCTAACGGTGGCTAACGATCGCCTCACGGAGCAAGTCGCTGTGCTTAGTGCCCAGTTTGCCCGGTTTCGGGCGGGGACGAGTCCAGATTGTCCTGAGCAGCCAAACCATACTGCACATCAACCTGCTCCCTCCCCTACCCCCGTTCCTGATGCCACATTGCGGCACATTATCGATGCAGTGTGGCGAATGATGGACGGGCGTGTGGCGGGATTGGAGGCCAGGCTTCCTCCTGCACCTAGGGTTCTACCACCTTTAGCCACGTATAAAGGTAACGCTGCTGTAGAGCCGGTGGTTTAATTTTCAGCTTGCTGCGTCAGGGCCTCATATACGGCGGCAGCGTCTACAACTGTGCAACAACGATAGGGCGACCGTCCAAGACCACAAGGAAATCGGTGAGGGAGTTCCCTCTACTCCCCTCTCTAATGCCTAGAAGTAGGAGTACACCTCGCACTCTTTCTAGTGCTGCGCCTGTGCTTGGAACCTCGACAGCTGTCCCTACAAAAGACGTTTGGCAGACAGTTGAAGGAGGTAAAAAGTCGATCAGGAGGAAGAAGAAGGCTAATAAGAAAGCCGCCTTACCACAAGCACCTTGTGCCTGGACGTTGACTAATTGAGAGTTGAGGTGGTGCCCGCGTTTTGCGGGCAACAGGCGCTAGGAGGGGTCCGGATATCTTACTAAAGCTGCTCCCGGATTCCTCCTATTTTAAGCGCAGTATGGCACACCGTGTGGTTTTAGTCGGTCCGATTCCGACACACCGTTCCACCGAAAACCCCGGTGGGATGACGGCCCGAGGGGGTTTCCACACGATAAAAAAAAAAAATGGGTAGTACCCATAACACAAGCTGACATAAATACATACAACTGATATAAATACATATATACTTTTTTTGTAAATACAAATTATACATAGAAAACACCCAAACTCCGAAACAAATATTTGCAGATCATACAAACATTTGGTCCGACCTAGGAATCGAACCTGAGACCTCAAGCACAGCAGTCGCTCACACTACCACTTGCGCTATCGAGGCAGTCACGAACTTCAAAAAAGGATCTATATGTATGATTATTATGTGTATTTTAATCGTTTTTATTTATTTTGCTTTTTTGTCTTATAATATTTATAAAAATTAACTATAACTGTGTGTGACTCTGTGTACTGTTACATATTCATGGCTAAAAAATTTTAATCGTATCCACAATTTTTCTGACACGCAACGTGACAACCCTAACATAAAACAAAAAATGGACATCATTTCAATAGTCCATAGAATTAGGCTACGGTAAGTTTAGGGCTCATAGTAACCATCCTCAGCAACCACTTGGTGAAATATCGCGTACTAGTACGGCGGACTATAGGAATTAAAAAATAATAACTGAAAATCAATAAAATGACAATAACATTTTTTTAAATGATGTTAAATGTTGCAACATTGCTTTAAAATACGCGCCATTGATCTTTGCATATAACAGTTAAGTTGATATCATAACTATTTTAATATTTTTTATAAAATTATAATATTTGACACGCGGGTGTTCTACTCTCGTATTTGTATTGGTTCAAACTAACGAAATCTTGAATAAAACAGGGATGTCACTTTTTCGGGCTCGAAAAAATACTGTGAGACGTTGTCCTGAAGTTGCAGTATAGATAAATAACCTAGATACCGACTGCAGTGCCATCTGCCGGGCTGAGTTGTGAATCTCAACCATCCAGGGCGCCCTCCAAACGCATCCAAAAAAAAAACATTCAAATCGGTCAAGCCGTTTAAGAGGAGTTCAGTGACATATACAAGTACAGTAGAATTATATTTATAAAGAAGATGTATAAGACTACAAACTACAAACTTTAACGATGTAAACCGCGTGGTTTCGAGAGTGGTTCGCTGGTTTAACGTTAGTAAAATACTTTATAATGGAGAGGAAACCAAATGTAGAGAATATTTCAAACGTTAAGGAGAACGAAACAACGATGACTAACAAATGATGAACAAATTGAAAATTTTTCGATATACGCTTCTCATCCAAAATTAGAAACAGCAGCAAGCAAGTACTATTTAGGCAGCATGTAATTAAAAAAACTGATATCACTAAAAAAAATCGCCAATAAATAGCGGGCAATTTAGTCTACACAATGGTGTACCACAATTTGATTTGTACAAATTTGAATTTAAATTTTCGAATTGTCATCAAATAAATGATTGTAGAGATTGTTTTCAATGTGTATTCCGACTGAATTTCTGTATTTAATCAATTTTTTTTCAATTCACGATTCATTCAGCATGTTGTTTCTGCTTGTTTGCATCTTAGCCTCTCTGCTGACAATAGAGTGTATCAGAGTTATATGGAAACTGGTATGTTTACTCGCTGTCCAGGATCTGGTAGATATCGAGTCACGACTGAGCAAGATGACCGGTACTCATTCGGACACTTTAACTCATTTCAACTGCAGCAGCGGCTCAGAGAGGCTCAGGAGAGAGACTGTGAGCGATTTGACTATTAGAAGAAGATTACTGGAGCGTGACCTGAAACCTCATAAACTAGCTAAAGGCCGGAAATATGCCGGGGGGGCATAAGCGTCCATAGAAAACTGAACTTGTTTTTATATCTGGACTTCGCTTACCGTCATGGGTCACGTTACATCGAAGAGTGTCTGTTGGCGTAAGTGGTACGCTACGCATATTTTATTGCAGACGATTTCATTTCGATTTTATGCAGGACACCGCCAGGGCTCATACCACAGACATTGTAAATGAATACCGGAGTGAAGTCGGTATTATGGTTTGGGCTGGCCAGCCAGAAGCCCGGATATGATTTCCATAGAACACCTATGGGATATGTTGAAAAGATGAGTCAGCATAAAACAGCTATACAACAAAAGATGGTTACTTACATCCGTTCCATGAGGAACCGCATGGAAACAGTCATTAGGGTCCGGGGAGGAAATACGATATACTGATTATACTTTTTTTTTATTTTGTTATACTTCCTTGTTTTTAACATTTTACAAATTCTCCTTAAAGGGTAAAAACGTACCCATTGAACAAAACACACTAGCTAAATAAATTTAAATTTAATTCGAAACATTAATATTCGTTGAACAATACTTTATAATATCCAATTATCTGGCATTGAATGTAAAAAATACATAAAACTCATACAAAACCAAACTTCAAAAGTGTTAGTGTTTATTTTTTTTTTATGAAAAGTGTATACATCTTATCTACATTTATGAATAGTATCGACATATTCGGACTAACAAAAATTAGATACATCGATATTTTTTGAAAAGCACTAAGAATACGCCATGTTTTAAAAAAATTCAATACACATCTGGTTATTTTGTTTTCTATTTTAATATACAAAATAGTTTAAATAAACCAGTTTTCATCACATATGGACATCAAAAGCACTCTTTGTTTAATATATTCTCCCTTTAATCTGCTTATATGAACCGTCAAAATGTACAGTAGAAGCAATCCTTTCTTATGATACTGAGGAAACTAACATATCGTCGCTGCGCGTTCGAAACCGCGTAAGAGCAGTTTGTAAATACCGCGTAACAGCAAAACGCGCAAAATTCAAATATCGTGCTGGCCGATTCTAAACGCCTATTGGCTTATACTAGACTTCATCTGACTTGAATTATCCAATGAGAAACGTCAGTTGTGCTATCGAAACAATACCGCGGAACAGTAGGAGGCCTGAAGTTGGCAGCAAGTGCGCGTATTTACTACGGCCGTGAGAAGAATGTAACGCAATTAGTGTGTGCTCCCACAAATAATTATTCTGCAGTGATTAACCATCATGTAAGTATGTTTTAAATGTTTATTATTTTTCATTTGTAATATGCTCATGCTAGAATATTTAAATTAGATGTAATTCTGTTTTAATTCAATGGTTTTGACTAATATAACCCCTAAGAAGTATTTATGCGGTCTTGACATCACTTGATTTATTTGTTTTGTTAAGTTACGTGGTATTGCATTTTACTGAAACTAATAACTATTCATTTCTTATTTATAGATAAATCCTTGCGTTCTTAAGTAAATACTCAAATGATGGAGGACCAAGATATTTTTACTTTAGAAAATGCGGATATTAATGAAAACGTCGTAACTTTGCGAGAGCTATCGTTGTCTGAGAATTCAACATCCGAGTTTATTACACTTACGACGATTTTGAACCCTCCAGAATTGATGCAAAATGAAGATTATAATATTCCTACACCGATTAAATATAATAATGTGGCAGAAAATCACAATAATGACATTGATTTTACGTCTGATGATCATTTTTCTGCCAACTTATCAGACATTACAAACTTAAAGCCATTATCGCCAAAATGTATAGAGTGGTTCCCCGAAAGGGAAATAGAAGAAAATAAAAAAAATATAAAAAAACGTAAAAGAGATAAAAATAATTGGAAGAGAATGAAAAATAAGAGAATGAGAATGATGGGAAAAGAGTACATTGGATTTAAAAAAGAGGGTACAAAATTTGTTCAGAACGATCCTAAGCCAGCAAAAATAATGGGTCCAATATGTATGTCAACAAAATGCTTCAGTGGTAAAGCTATGTATTGTTCAAAATTAACAGAAAAAGTTCGATCTGAAATATTTAATAACTACTGGAAGATGACTTGGCAAGAAAAAAAAATGTACATATCTTCAATGGTGGATAAAAAACCTACATCTAGAAAAACCAAGAGCTCAAATTCAAGACGAAGTGATACTAAAATGTACTATCTAAAAGATAAAAAAGAAAGAGTTTGCCTGAAAACATTTTTGGAGACATTGGGTATAAAAGAATGGACGGTTCGCTATTGGCTTGGAGATGGGACAAATAATAAAGAACCTGAAACAACAGAAGTCATAAAAAAATATCCAAAAAAGAATTAGCTAAAAAATATTTAACTGCACTACCGAAACTACCGTCCCATTACTGCAGACAATCTACTTCAAAGTTGTACTTAGAACCCATCATACAATCAAAAACACAATTGTATCGTCTTTATGTTGACTACTCGGTTTCAGAAAATAAACCTGTGGCATCTAGAAAAGTATTTGAAAATGTTTTGTTTGAGGAGAATATTGGATTGTTTCAACCAAAAAAGGATGCTTGCGACCAGTGCTGTGCTCACAAAGTTGGTAGTTTATCAGATGAACAGTATGCTAAACATATCGAACGAAAAAACTTAGCTAGAGATGAAAAACAATTTGACAAAGAATTAGCACAAAAAGGAATCATACATGCATTAACAGCAGATCTTCAGGCAGTCAAACTATGTCCTTTCCTCAATGCCAGTGCACTTTATTTTAAAACTAAACTCGCCGTGCATAACTTTTCTGTGTACAATCTTGGCAATAATAGAGTCACGTGTTACTGGTTTGATGAGACAGCATGCGACTTAAAAGCCACTACTTACGCATCTTTTTTCGTAGACTACGTAACTAAATTACTGGATAATGATTGCAAGGATGTTGTTATATTTACAGATGGTTGTACAGCACAGAATAGAAATAATGTTGTATCGAATGCGTTGTTGCACTTGGCTATGGCTAGGAACGTAGTAATAACTCAGAAGTACTTGGAGAAAGGTCACACACAGATGGAAGTTGATTCAGTCCACTCGGTGATTGAAAGGAAGTTGAAAAATCGGGAAATATTTTTACCCTCACAATACGCCACAATAACAAAGGAGGCCAGAAAAGTACCAAGTCCTTATGAAGTTATTACACCTGATTATACGTTTTTTAAAAACTTTGGTCTTAAAGATTATCTGATTTATGAATCAATAAGACCTGGCCGAGGAGCTGGTGATCATTGTGTTATTGATATAAAAGCACTGAGATATAATCCAAATGGCACCATAGAATACAAACTCCACTTTTCAGATGATTTTGTCCCATTGCCTAGAAGACTGGAAGGATTACGTCTTTGATTAACAGTACGCCTTCGCTTTATAAATCCAGGCAACCAATTACCAAGACAAAGTATGATCACCTACAGGAGCTAAAGAATGTCATACCTAAAGACTACCATACTTTTTATGATAATTTACCTTTCAAATAATTTTAAGTTACTATTTCGACTGTGAAATGCTGTGATTAACAGAATTTAATTAGAATTTAAGAGAAAGTACCAAACATATTCTTGTTGTTATCATTATTATTATTTGTTTATGAAAACTTTAATTGAAAACATTTAAGTACCTGACACAAGATTTTGTGATGTAGGTTTTGTGATTATTATGGAAGAACCTAGGAAAAGGTTTATTTTTGTTATTCCAAGTTTCTTATTCTTATAAAAATAATTTTCTTTTCTTCATTAGGTATGTATGTATGTACCTACCTATGCATAATGTTTAAATAATAATAAATAGTTATTATTTTTTAGTTTTAGATGATTATTTTAATCTCTTACACAAGAAGTCTGAATTCTTGTAATAAGGTCTCTATTAAAAATTATAAATAGGTAATATCCTTTTGTAAACTGATTTCGATAATAAATACATAATATTTTTGTTAAATTATATTGTTTTCAATTTAATTTTTCGAGTAATAAATACAACCTTTTACTAAATTGTTTTATTTCAAAACCGCTTACTTTTAATAAACGTCTACTTATTTTGTAATTAGTTAAAACAAAACCGCGTAAGTGACTTTACACAAAATCTAAGGCAACTACGAGTAAATTTACGTTATTTTCCAAGAAAGAAAGTTGAAAAGAACTAGCTATTAAGTTCAGTCGGTAATAAGAATTAAAATCGCTGAGATATTAAGTTTTTTCTTCCTCCTGTAAAATCATTAAAAAGCAAATACGCGGTCTTTACAAATTGCTCTTACGCGGATCCGCACGCGCAGCGACGATATCGAATATATTGGGGAAATTTCAGAGAAACTGGTGTGAAATTTCTGCAAAGTATCTAGTACTTTACTAGAACTATTTTTCTTTCTAGTTAGTCCGGGAGGTAGCGTTGCAAATACAAAATTCATAGTATGCCGGCTGATATTAACAGCGATAGTTGATCTTATATGACTAATAAGTGAACCGATCGTCAGCTGCTCAAGTCGCGGTAGATGCGGCTGTGGGGGGCTGCGAAAGAGGTACAAAAAAAACAATTTAAGTGATACGCCGGCTGAAACTTTTTTCATAAATAGTTATAATCATATTTAGCTAAAAAAAATTGACAGCTGCATCGCGGAGAGGGAAAATGCGTCAGCTGCTCTTTTTTTTCATGCGATAGGGGGCAAACGAGCAGACGGGTCACCTGATGGTAAGTGACTACCGCCGCCCATGGACACCCGCAACTCAAGAGTCACATGAGCGTTGCCGGCCTTTTAGGTAGGAGTACGCTCTTTTCTTGAAGGTTTGATGGTCGTATTGGTTCGGAAATACGGCAGGCGACAATTTGTTCCATAAGCTGGTTGTGCGAGGCAAAAAGCAAAAAGTGCACAGTGGTGGAGTGCCAATCGTCCAGGTGATAGGGATGTATATTTTGTCACCTAAGACGATGGCGGAAACCTGCAACTGGTATAAGTTCGAACAATTCCTCTGAACACTCCCCATGATACAAGCGATAGAGGATGCAGACTGCATCTCTACGCAACGCCAAGGTGTCAAGTCAATCAGAAATATCTTGGCAGTCGATGATACGAATCGCTCTCCGTTGAATGCACTCAAGAGGGAGAAGTTTGTACTAAGGTGCACCTGCATAGAGATGAGAACAGTATTCCATGTGCGGCCGAACCTGCGCCTTATAAAGTTGCAGGCGGTGGGCCGGAGTAAAATACTGTCTCGATCTGTTTAGCACACAGCTTCTTCGAGGCTAATATGGCCTTACTCTCTAAGTGACCGCGAAACTGGACTTCGCTTGATATATCGACGCCAAGGATTCCGATACTGGCTGATGCAGTTAGGGAAGTGCTTTCAAATTGATGTGATACGACCAATGGCATCTTATTAGCGGTGAACGCGCAAACCTGTGTCTTCGTGCGGTTAAACTGGACTAGGTTAAGTCGACCCCAATCTGAAACTTTTGATAAAGAAGTTTCGATTTCAGACACAAGTTTGTATCGGATTACGATGACATTTACCCGAGAAATGTTAGCGCGGCCGGTGTAAAAGCCCTCACTCGTGCTATCGTCTGCATAGCAATGGATGCTGCTAATCTGCAGCATGTCATTGATATGTAGAAGAAACAGCGTGGGTGATAGCACACAGCCTTGTGGGACACCAGAATTAACAGACTTAGAGTCAGAGCATGCACCATCAACAACGACCTTGATGCTTCTGTCTGTAAGAAAACTGGTGAGCCAATTGCACAGTTTCTCGGGAAGCCCATAGGAAGGAAGCTTCGCAAGGAGCGCTTTGTGCCAGACCCGATCAAAGGCCTTCGCCACGTCCAAACTAACGGCCAACGCTTCCCCCATGGTCTCGATCGCCTGTGCCCACTGGTGAGTCAAGTATACGAGAAGATCACCAGCTGAACGACCCTGACGGAAGCCGTATTGTCGATTATTGAGGAGCTGGTGGTCTTCTAAGTACCGGAGGAGCTGGCAGTTAACAATGGATTCCATTATCTTGGAGAACAAGGAGGTGATAGCTATGGGTCTGTAGTTGGACGGATCCGAGCGATCTCCTTTTTTAGCGATTGGGTGCACTTGATCTGAAACATGAACTTGTAAAAAAAACGTAAAATAAAGTTATATTACGCCGAATGAAATTTGACTACGTGATTCTTCAAATAATGAATAGTACGAAAACAACAATCAGCAGTTTGACCCAGTGAAGATTTAAAATGCTATTATGCTGTTTCCTTTTAAACACATATTTTGAGATAGATTCTGGCCTTGCTCGAACTCATAACCCGACCTTTACCATACGTAAAGACCGCAATTTACAGACATTTAAGATAGTATAGTCCACTTCATCAAACATCTCCACCGAGCATTCCGCACGGATCATCAGTTTGAATTTCCAAATTCAATAAATATATATTCAATACCTTTAACAAACAAAATAATGACATAAATAACGTTCAAAATTTAAAATAATATGAACAGATTAATTAATTAAACAATACAAATAAAATTTAAACAATGATTATAATTGTACTCGATGCTGATGGAACACGTTTTTTTTTTAGATTTCTCAAGTACATAAACACAAGATTTCATAAATACGCATGTATATTTAAAAATGTAAATTATATGTAAAAAATCTAATAAAAAGAAAAATAATAATAATGTGTATAAAAATACAATTTAAATAGTTTAGTTTATACATATACTCTTTAAAAAATGGGCAAGTACATTTTTTTAAATTCTGTATTTAGAGGAAAAAGCTAAAAGTTAGCTTCAATGCACTACACACATATAGTAAAACGCATCAGATTAACCAGTGCAGTCAGATTGCGGGTGAAAAGTACACCTACTAAGCGCCTCCACTCCCATAAGCTGCTATGCTAAGAGTACTTTTCGTCCACAGTTTCGCTGCACTGAGATTAACTTAACTGATGCTGTCACATCGCAGACTACAGGTACTAACGTGTGTCACACACAAATAAAAATGTCGTACCTACGCCGACTACGAACTGATCATATGCTATCATATATCTAGTTTTTTCCAATTTCAGATTGAATAGTAGTGTGCCAATACCTAAAAAATATCGAAATATTATACTCCAAAGTAAGCAACTGCTGCTACATAGGTTAAAATATCGACGATATATATCGATTATTTTCTTCTTCTTTCTATCGAACATTTGATATATTTCAATTTCGATATTTTTGGCCAAGCCTAGTTCAACTAAAGTTACTCTGTGGAAAGAAGAATCGACTAGAGCCTAGAAAGCAAGGCATAAAATAAAAAATGATACTCTGTGGTTAAAGTTGAAAGTAAAAGGTCTGTACTTGTACTGATGTGATTATTGAGAGCAGTAGCGGATTGAATGATGATTTAAACACTATAGACCAATAATCTTTGAGACCTAATATTTTTAATCGTGTGTACTATATTTTTTACAATTTTCTTTGATTCCCAAACCGATGGCTGATAAATCAATAGTATGTATAACCTTAAGAACCTCATTGTAATCAAATCTGTTAAACCATAATAATTTAAAAAATACATAAGGTATACACAATACCTGAATATTCTTGTTTGTTGCAGAAAAAAATAAAATCATTTTGTTCTGTGGCTCTTGGAGGAGCTGCAGCTTATCAGTACATTTATTATAAAAAAGACTTCAATGGCTACTATGAAAACGTTTTACAACCTCTAATTCATTGTCTAAACCCAGAAGTAGCACACAAAATTGGTGTGGCAGCTATTAAATATGGTTTCTTTCCACCAGAGAAATTAGAAGATCCACAAGTCTTAGTAAGTATACTTGGTATTGATGTTTTTGTTAATTTTAACTGTAGCAGATTATTGAGCTAAGAAATGTATGCTCTACTTTACAGAAAACCAAATTACTTGATTATAATTTAAAGAACCCAATTGGAATTGCTGCTGGCTTTGATAAACATGGTGATGCTGTCTTGGGCTTGCAGAAATTAGGCTTCTCTATTGTGGAAGTTGGTTCAGTAACACCTGAAGCTCAGCCTGGTAACCCTAAACCAAGAGTTTTCCGGTTACCTGAAGACAATGCAGTTATTAACAGATATGGTTTTAACAGTGAAGGACATGAGAGAGTATATAAGAAAATTGAAAACATGAAAGCTTCCCTTTTAGACAAAGGACTGTTGGGTATTAATTTAGGAAAAAATAAATTATCAGACCCTATTCAGGATTATGTGTTAGGAATCAAAAAATTCTCAAATGTTGCAGATTATTTTGTCATTAATGTCAGCAGGTACATTTTAAATATCATTTTTCATGAGTGCCTAATGGTTAAGAAAACTATTGTAATTCTTAATTACAACATATACAAATATACATGTATATAATTCGGGAATTAGGAATGATAGGATTCCTGTATCTGCAAACAATACACAGACTCAGGACAACTGTTTGTGAATCATAATTTCTTTGTCTTATTTCATTAGTTCATTTTTTTTCTATTAATTTGTTTGTCAAAATATATTTTGCTTGCAGTCCTAACACTCCAGGTTTGAGATCTTTACAGAAGAAAGAAGAATTACAACAACTTCTGACGGAAATTAACAAGACTAGAGATTCTATAGAAGTGAAAAAAAAACCTCCACTACTTCTCAAACTTGCTCCAGATCTCAGTTCTGAGGAATTAAAAGAAATTGTTTCAGTGGTTTCCAAACAGGAGAGTAGAGTTGATGGTCTCATTATATCAAATACAACCATAGACAGATCTGAACTAAATAATACAACTTTCAGAAATGAAGAGGGTGGACTGAGTGGAAAACCACTTACAAATAGAACTACAGAAATGATTAAAACTATGTATAAACTGACTAAAGGTTAGTGGACTCCCAATCTCTTTGATCTTAAATAATCTTTGGCAGGTCTGTATTAGTGTATATGCAGTACATTTCTTTACTTAAGTCTTTGTTTATATTTTGCCTTGCAATGCTGTTCAGCTATGGTATCAGTCTTCTTCCTTTAAATAATTAGGCTTTATTAATTGTGAAAGATTCACAATTAATAAAATGTGAATCTTGATAAAAATCATTTTAACCACTTTAATAGCTGATACTTATAATATGTATTTCTAAGTTGCAGATATTAAATAACTAACTACTTTTGGTTTATCTTTTATATAAATTGTTGTACAACTGTGAGTTTCTCTAATTATTATAGGTAAAATACCAATCATTGGTGTTGGAGGAGTGTTCTCTGGTCAAGATGCTTATGAAAAAATTCTGGCTGGAGCCAGTGCAGTACAAATATACACGGCCTTAATTTATCATGGACCCCCAGTAGTATCAAAAATCAAAACTGAATTAGCAGAACTGTTGACAAAAGATGGATATAAAAATGTAAATGATGCTGTCGGGAAAGGAATATAATAAAAAAACATAATGTACCAATATATTTTCACAAAATAAACATTATGAAAAGATTATAAACATTTTATTTTTATACAGTGTTGTCCTTCATCTCATATTTATCTGAAAAAAAAAAAAAGTTAATTTTTAATTATTGTAAATTTTATAAAAGACAATTCCCGCATTAGGAATATTTCCTGTGTCGCAGAGGGCTTCACAAACATTCAATCAACGGACACAAAGACCACCCAGACTCGGGTTAACTATTTGTTTTTCAAATGTTTGCCATGTGTGGGAGAATCAAACCCACAACCTTCAGTTCACCAGTCAGGGTCACTAACCACAAGACCAACAGGCCAGTCCCTTTAAAAAAGTGAACACTTTCCTCCATAATATATAAACATCTTAGTTAAAATTCTGGAGGCTGATGCACTCGATTCCATAGCCCAGACAATGTATATAATAGTTCTTCATAACAAAAGTGACAGTGTTTAACAATTTTTTCTGCTAACACATGTACTTACAATTGAATACTCTTCTAAAATCATTTCACGTGCAAATTATCTATAAGCAGTAGTTATTCTAAACAAAAAATAGTATGATAAAAATAATGTTGCATGGTGAAGGTAATTTACAGTGTAAAGTTTGAAAAGATTAAATTGTTCAAATTTATAGGAATTTGGTATTTCCAATTGGTATTACTGTAATATACATTACAGTAATACCACATGGAAATACTATAGAATAAATCACACTGCCAATGTACTACAACAGTTGTAGAGAACATTGTTAACAAAATATTTTCTTAAGAGAAAATCAAGATTTTGCTTTTGTTTATAAATGACAATGATTCCCTACATGGTTGCATCCTGATTGCAGTCCTGTAATTGTCCTTATATATGTATAAAAAACAATTTCAAAAGTATAAATGGTTGGGGTGTTGAGATTTTCAGGCAGTGACTATACAGGAATTATAGGAACTACGTTTATTTTATTTTATTTAATACCTCCAATTTCACATTTAGGTAAATTCTGTTTCAAAAATTGTTTACATCCTTCTAAGTCTGAAACACTCTCTAGACTAAACAGAATTAGTGTTTGAAGATTTTTTAGTGCTGTCAATGATTTTAATCCTTCATCAGTTACATTAATACATTTAGAGATTTGGACAAAATTTAATGTTGAACTACCATATGACAGCCCTTTCAATGCTCTGTCTTCAATATAATTATTATTGTGAAGAATTATTTTTGTTAACATGGTACATCCAACTGAAACAAGAAAAATGTTTACTGTAAGTACATAGTATTAAAATTATAATAACACTATTTTGATAAAACACATTTAGACATACTTAGATGAGGGAATCCATAATGAGAAATAGATGAATCTGTCCCATCTATTGATATTAATTGTTTTTTTGAATGTGCGGCTTCAGGTGGTAACGCGTTATAGTCGGCTAAGGCCTGTCCATCAGACCACACCACTTTTCCTCCGTTACGAAGTACCCATTCAGCACAAGCCCGGTCAGGGCCAAATTCTTTAATACGGTCTGTATCAGGCTTATTAAACATCATGTTAACATACTCCCAAAATGATCGTACCTGATTACTTAAGGGTATGAATGGTTTTTGAGCGCTCGTAGCAGTCTGCAACTAATATGTAAACAATAGATTATACAGTAGCATATGTTGAATAAGTGTTAAGAGAACAACATACGTGACGTAGTTTATGCAACATATTGGCCAATGTTAATTATGTTATGGTATATTATCCAATTAAAATACACAACAAAATCAAAACATGACTTGTTCACTAATATTGAATGAACTGAACTTGAACTTGAATGAACTAATGAAGTACTGATATGTCAGGTAGAAGATTAGGGTTGTGGCACGTTAGGCACCTATATTCCGGATGTCTTATTAAAGCTGTTTCCGGATTCTATTTTGAGAGCGTTAGCGTTAGTTAGCAAAAAAAAATCGTTAAACACCTATATAACATTATATTTGAATTCTGAATGTCTATTCAATGTAGGAATTGCTGTCGTTTTGGCCATATTGCTAAGCAATGTAGATCTCAGCCTCGATGTTATAGGTGTGCCCAGCCCCATTCTGGTGACTCATGCACAGTTTCATAGAAGCATCCGCCCGATTTCCACAATATTCCAAGCACCTATATTCTAAGGCAGTCGCTAGACCTCAGTCACTCGATCTTTCCCATGTAACTCCTCTTTCGCATTCATCCTCTATCCCTCCCTTCCCCCCCCCCCTACTTCTCCTACGAAAACTAGTTATTCTTCCCCCCCATCGTAAGTCTGTGCTAGGGAAATCCTATGACATCCATGACCATAATTTACGAACTCGGTCCCTACCATCGTCCCATACCAACGGTTGTTGCCTCAAACCGAAGTATTAGACGTAACAAACAAGATGTCTCTTAATAAATCAATACAAACCTATTGTGTTTGCTGTTTCAGAAACCTGGTTACAGCCGGTTTCTCATTTTAGAATCTCGGGATTCTCCTGCCTTTGTGACGATAGATATGATGGTTGGGGAGGTTGTGACCCATTAATTAATAGAAATATATCATTCTCTCAGATCTCTTTACCAAACCATAATCCTGGCTTAAATATCGTCGCCCTTAGAGCTTTAAACGTATCCTTTGTCTGTATTTATATTCCCCATCCAAACTCCAAAACCATTTCTGCACTAAACTCAACTCTTTCAACTATCGCTTTTCCTACAATTGTTTTAGGCGACTTTAACTGTCGCCACACGCTATGGGGATCTCACTGTAACGACCCTTGCTCCTCTCTCTTACTTGATCTTTTGGATGACTGTAACTTGTGTATTTTAAATCATGGATCTCCAACTCTCAGAGTTTCACCATCGCAGAATATCAGTGTGCCAGATCTAACATTATCTTCCCCCACCCTAGTATCGCTTCTTTCCTGGTCTCCCTTACCAAACTCCGTTGGAAGCGACCACTTCCCTATTCTAATTTCTTTTTACCACTCTCCTTCATATTCACCCCAACCTCTATAAACATCAAGTCCCCCTTCTTAAATATCAAGTTTCCCAAGCCAATTGGGAGGAATTTTCACTGTTGTTGGATTCAAATTTAGCTTCCTCAAACGAATTCCTCAAATTTAGTTCTCCTCTACGACCAATTTATCTCTGCCATTAACTCAGCTGCCGATTACGCAATACTCCTAAAACAACTTTCCTGCAAATTGACCTCTTCTCCCCGCTGGTGGGATTCTAAATGCACTGCTAGTGTTAGAAGGCGCAAAGAGGCTGAGAATAAATTTGCAATATCTTTGTCTATGACGGATTACCTTAATTGTAGTGTAGCGATCATAATGTTGTGTTTGAAAGCAACGCCCCAAACTTTATCATCCTCTTGTAAGCCGAACTTAGGTCAAGTGACAGCAAGAATGCGGCGAATCGATAACATCAGGAATGCAGCTAGCAATTGACGAACGGAGAACAACACTTGACTCTAGTATAAAAGAACGGTGTCAATCTATTTTAAGTCAATTTAGTTTAGATCACCTCTGTCTTCAGTCACATAAGTAAGCAACAATAAAATTACGCTCTACATTTTTAATTTCCTTTACAACGCCTTCACGTCAGATTAAGCCGTCCGCAGCCACCACGTCAATTCTCTGTAAGTGGTTTAGGAGTAAACTCTTAACTCACTACAATAGAAACATTGCAGCTGGTACAAAAAGACTGCTCGCTTCTAAGAAATCTCTAGGGTGGCGTAAGTTTTGTGAGTCTTTATCTCCTCGCTCAGGCCTTTCCCTTGTCTGGAAAAAGATAAAGTCATTCCGCAGAAGCATTGATTACATAAACATTTCTAGCAATGACCCACAATCGTTTCTTCACGACTTTCTTTGTCAACTAGCCCCTCTATATGCTCCTGATCACGATTGCTTCCCTACCTCCTACCCTACCTCTCCTGTTCCAGATTCCTCTCTAGATCCCATGGAGAAACCCTTTTCTATCTCTGAACTATCATATGCTCTCGACAACCTCCATGACTCCTCTCCTGGTATTGACGGTATCCCATACTCATTTATTCGTAAATCCAACTCCTGCAAAATATTCCTCCTCAGCATCCTCAATGCCATCTACAGCTCGGGTAAAATACCTGATTCTTGGAAGACCAAAATCATCATTCCTATTTTGAAACCTGGGAAAGATCCCAAAAATTCCTCTTAATATCGCCCTATTGCGCTTTCCTCAGTCGTGGCAAAAATCATGGAAATCTTAATTAAATTCAGACTTGAATGGATAATAGAACACAGACAAATATTACCAAAAAGCCAGTTTGGCGTAGCCAGTACACGTAGTGCAAATGTTATTGGTATTTTTCTCGGTATCTCCGCAGCCTATGACAACGTTCATCTTCCTCTTCTCAGTTCAAGTCATGTGCAATATGTTCATGAAACGTTCTATTTCTATTCGTCATCACGGCTCCCTACTACCTCCTCGGCTCGTATGGAAGGGCCTTCCACAAGGATCAGTACTTAGCCCCATCCTATATAATATTTATACCTACGACCTAGACCTGTCCGTTAACTCCTTCTGTAAAGTGCTTCAATACGCTGATGATGTTGCTTTATATTATTCATCTCCGTCCTTCTCTACAGCTTCTTCCCTCTTAAATTCTGCTCTTTATTACCTCAAAATCTGGCATTTAGATCACTATATCTCTCTCTCTCTCTCTCTGTTCTGAAGTGCAGTGCTGTTGAAATTATCAGGTCTTCATCATCTAAACTACGTCATCTAGAAGAGCGAAAGGGGTGTGAACGTTATGCGGTTCCTATCCGGGGTTCGTTGGGGTTCCCATCCCTTCTGCCAAAAAAAATTATACAATGCAATAGTTCGCAGTCATTTTGATTATGGTTTTTTCCTTCTTGAACAAACGAGTAAAATTGCCCTATCCAAGCTGCAACTAGTCCAGTCTAAGTGCCTACGGATTATAACTGGAGCTATGCAATGCTCTCCGATAAATGCTCTCCAAGTTGAATGTTTAGAACCCCCACTTCAGCTCCGTTGCTAGCTCCTAGCTCCCAGGTACTTTTATAAAATAGTAAAATAGTTCCCATGCCCTTTTTTCCATATTACTCCAACTTTCCACTCTGGTCACTACATCGATGTACTGGAGACACAAAACCCATCCATTACTCCTAAATTCCTTTAAAAAAAATAGAAATCTGTCTACTCCTATTTATCAATCTACTTCAAATCCTCTTTGATATAGACTACCACTCTCTAATCATGCAACCAAAAATTATTCTTCATTTTGGCATTAATAAACATTGTACGACAGCCAACCTAAAACTCCGCCATGTCATAGAGAGAGATTGGTCCGATTGGACTACTCTCTATACTGATGCCTCAAAATTATCCATGGATGCATGTGTTGGATCTGCAGTCTGTATCCCTAAATTCAAAATTATTTTGAACCACAAAACCTCTTCCTACAACTACATATTTACAGGAGAATCCATTGGTTTGTTGGAAGCAGTCTCATATGTCGAATCACATAAACTTAACAAGTAGCTTATTTTTACAGATTCCCTGAGTTGCTTAAAGGATCTTTTAAAGAATCCATTCAAAGCACACAACAATTTCCCTATAATCCTCAGAATTAAAGAGGTTCTTCAAAGATGTCTTTTGTCTGGTATTGAGGTATCACTAGCTTGGATTCCCAGCCATTCGGGTATAGCTGGCAACGAAACTGCGGACTCCTGTGCCAAAGTTGCTGCACAGTCAGGATGCACGACTCTAAACTTCTGCTTCTCTCAAGATCTGCGTTCCTTGGCTAAATTTTCATTAAATGAGTCTTGGAATGACACATGGCAAACCATTCGATTGACAAAGGGTAAATTTTATGGCTCCCTACAACCCTCAATCCCATCTAGACTCTGGTTCCTCTACCTCTCCCACCCTTAACCATATCTTTTTCTCTTGCCCTAAACCAATCATTCCCATCTCCATCCATATCTCCATCCCAGCCTGGCCCGGCCCATCTCTTAACTTTAATTCATCCCACCCCACTTGTCAAAATTCTTTACAAATTCATTTCCTTCAACAAAATCCATTTATAGTCTTTTCTTGTTCATTGATGCCCTAACCATCTTTTGTTCTCACACAGATCCACAAGCATAAACAGTTATTATTTTTATTTTCTATCATAAAATTTCAACCTATATTACTAATAAATTAACTTTCCACCTTGACGTTGGCAAAATCATCGGTAAACGATGGAGCCATTGCAGGAAAAAAAAAACAAATAAATCAGTTCACAAATTAAACAATTTCTTAGAAAAGAAATTAACATTATCGAAACACAAAGCTATCGTCATGATGTCTGCAATATTCTTATCACTTCTTACATAATCTTCTGTCACCATTTTCTTTGCTACAATGTTTTTCATAAAATGCAGTTTAATGTTTGGATGTTTGGACCTCTTTGTGTTTTCGTAGGTTCCAATAATTTTCAGTGCACTCTGATTATCACACAACATCACTGAAGCTTGTCCTTGAAATTCACTTGTCAGACCTTTTAAATACAGTACTTCTGCTATACATGAAGCAGCCGCTACATACTCAGCCTTGGCTGTGGACAAGGCCACCAGTGTCTGCTTTTTAGGCATTTTAGGCTTTTTAGGCATCTGTGAAAGCTACAATTTTAGGATTAGGATCTTCATTCTTCAGTCTTCTTTGCAGTTCCACGTAAGTATCTCAGTATTCTTATTCCAGCCTTCTAAGCACTCTCTGTTGGACAATCCAGGTATCGGCTCAGGTAAGATGTAGAATATGTAATATCTGGTCTACTTATCATCCCCAGGTAATTCAGACTTCCTATTAGCTCTCTATAATGTACATTATTTACTGCAGCCTGCTTATTCCTTCACAGCTGAAATTCACCTCCATTGGAGTTCTCGCAGCTTTGCACTCACTCATGTTGTATTTTATTAAAAGTTTTTCAATAAATGTCTTCTGTGAAACTTCAAGCCTGTTTTTATTTCTTGTTATATCCACCCCCAAGTAAGTATTTATATTTCCCATGTCTTTTGCTTTAAATTCATTCTTCAGACTTTCCACCATCTTTTCAATCTCTTCTTCTTTTCCCATTAATAAGATATCATCCACAAATAGAATAAGCAACACATTACTTACTTTACTGTATTTTTTTTCTTATGTATTCTTCTTATGTATACTTCAGTATCTTAGATTTCCATTTAAAAATGCTGTTGGAATGTCAAGTTGTCTTATTTCCCAATCGTTTTGTACAGCTTGTGATAATCCCAATCTCACTGTGGATATTTTGCAACTGGAGAGAACACGTATTCTTCACAATGTTGTTGAAAACCACGAGCCACCAGTCTCACTCTCTTTGTCCCATCAGGTTTTGTCTTAAATACCCATTTTGTATCTATCGCTCTCATCCCAGTGGGTAATTCCTTACCTTTCCATGTATTTTGGTCCTCAAGAGCTTGTAATTCCCTATTAATAGTCTCTTTCCACCCTTTTTTTATAGCACCTTGATAGTTTTCAGAATCTTCTTTCTCCTTTTTTATAATTAAATCCAATGAAATCATCTCCTCAGTTATTTTTTTTTTATTTTTGTAGACATACTATATCTCTTTTAATATCTACTGATTTTCTTTCTTGATAGTAAATTCTGTAACCTTTTGTTTCTTCATAACCAACATAGATGCCCTTTTCCCCCTTGGCGTCTCACTTCAGTCTTCTTTGTTTAGGAATATGAACATACACTCCGGATCCAAATTCTTTGTTTAAACTCATCATATCAAATTCTTTTCCTTCCCAGATTTAATATGGAGTTTTTCCTTCTACTCTGCTCTTGCTACTTCTATTTTAAACAAAGACTGCCATGTTGATGGCCTCAGCCCATAATTCTTTGTTAAGATTTTTGCATAAAGCACTGTTCTTGCTGCCTCCACAAGAGTTTTCATTTCTCTCGCGGATTTACCTTTTTGCTCTGGTGCGTAGGTTACAGTTGTCTGATGGCATATTCCTTTTTTACTGCACAGTTCTTTAATTTTTTCAATGACAAGTTCAGTCCCATTGTCTGTGCGTAACTTGTTAAGTTTATTTATATAATTGTTTATTTATAGTTGCTATCTTCTCAAGTACCTTGGACTTTTCCTTAAGAAAATACACTGATCTAAAGTTTGAATGATCATCCTTGAATAACAAAAACACTCGCACTGCATACCAAGCGGTGAATGAACGCGATCCGCGCGACACCGCGGTTTTATACGATGCATAAATTTATACTCACGCACACATACAACGACAACAGGAACGTAAGCTGATTGGTTGCGTACACAGTAAATTTTGTAAATATAGAATAAGAAATGTGATTGGTTAATCCATATAATGTGCGGTAAACTAACTCCATTACTTAATGGTCAAAAATGTGAATATAAATAGCATAATTTTAATCAAATACAAGTCGATTCCAACTATTCTCTGTTTCACTTAGTAGTTAGTAGACCAAGGGGGAAGCGTTGGCCGTTAGTTTGGACGTGGCGAAGGCCTTCGATCGGGTCTGGCACAAAGCGCTCCTTGCGAAGCTTCCTTCCTATGGGCTTCCCGAGAAACTGTGCAATTGGCTCACCAGTTTTCTTACAGACAGAAGCATCAAGGTCGTTGTTGACGGTGCATGCTCCGACTCCAAGTCTGTTAATTCTGGTGTCCCACAAGGCTGTGTGCTATCACCCACGCTGTTTCTTCTGCATATCAACGACATGCTGCAGATTAACAGCATCCATTGCTATGCAGACGATAGCACGAGTGATGCCCTTTACACCGGCCGCGCTAACATTTCTCGGGTAAACGTCATCGAAAGCCGATCCAAACTTGTGTCTGAAATCGAAACTTCTTTATCAAAAGTTTCAGATTGGGGTCGACTTAACCTAGTCCAATTTAACCCCACGAAGACACAGGTTTGCGCGTTCACTGCTAAAAAGATGCCATTGGTCGTATAACCTCAATTTGAGAGCACTTCCCTAACTGCATCAGCCAGTATCGGAATCCTTGGCGTCGATATATCAAGCGAAGTCCAGTTTCGCGGTCACTTAGAGAGTAAGGCCATATTAGCCTCGAAGAAGCTTGGTGTGCTAAACAGATCGAGGCAGTATTTTACTCCGGCCCACCGCCTGCAACTTTATAAGGCGCAGGTTCGGCCGCACATGGAATACTGTTCTCATCTCTATGCAGGTGCACCCAGTACAAACTTCTCCCTCTTCACCGCATTCAACGGAGAGCGACTCGCATCATCGACTGCCAAGATATTTCTGATCGACTTGACACCTTGGCGTTACGTAGAGATGTAGCTTCACTCTGCATCCTCTATCGCTTGTATCATGGGGAGTGTTCAGAGGAATTGTTCGGACTTATACCGGCTGCTGGTTTCCGCCATCGTCCTACGCGACAAAATATCCATCCCCATCACCTGGACGATTGGCACTCCACCACTGTGCGCTTCTCCAGAAGCTTTTTGCCTCGCACAACCAGCTTATGGAACAAATTGTCGCCTGCCGTATTTCCGAACCGATACGACCTTCAAACCTTCAAGAAGAGAGCGTACCTCTACCTAAAAGGCCGGCAACGCACTTGTGACTCTTGAGTTGCGGGTGTCCATGGGCGGCTGTAGTCACTTACCATCAGGTGACCCGTCTGCTCGTTTGCCCCCTATCGCATAAAAAAAAAATAGTTACGGTTCAAGGACTAACCAGTCTGGCCGGCTAACATAGACACCTTTCCTTGCTCCTAGTATTATCTACTTAGCTACGGTTCGACGGCTTATACAGCCTGGCTGGCTAAGTAGATGCCCTTACCTCAATCAGCCAGCTGGCACAGACGATGTAGGAAAAGTACTATTTTAACAAATTATCGGGTCAGCTACCCCAACAGCTGATCCCGAAAATGTAAAGGCATAGTGAAAAAATGTAAGCTCTGCATCGGAAAGGGAGGGAAAAATCTTAAACCACATGAAGATGTACTTGGAATTGTAAAAATGTACAGAAAGACATAAAATTGAAGCGTCTATCCAATCGAATCTTAACTAATTAAGACATTTTAAAATATTGAAATAATGTTCTCTACTTTAGAAGCGTCTTTATGAGAGATGAGCTTCATCAATGACCCTTTAAAATAGAATGCTGAATTATTGATTTAGATAGTTTTAAAAATACAGGTTCTATTTGAGTATCCTATATATGTAAATTTATATGATAATATCGAATATTTTGATAGTTACGGCAATCTTAAAGTACCGACTGTGAATGTATTTTATAACATACTACTCTATGGTATATACACTGAATACACTTTGGTGGCAACATTGATGTGTTGCTGAAGATATGTGTTCTGTGTGAAAAATTTTGCAAATAATATTTCTATTTACTGTTTGAATAATTTGATTGTTTTGTGTATAGTGACAAATTCTTTTAGTATATTGATTCAATTAACACTCATTTATAACTTGTATTATATTAATGGTTTTGCGATGTCTGAATCTTATGGTAAATATATCATTGTTTCAAGATACATATATGACATTTTGTTGAAATAAATGTAGTGTAGTATACAGCATATCTTGTTTTTTTTACGTGTTCCAGAATATTTGTTTAAATTTCTCGTAATTGGAAGTGCGGGTACAGGAAAGTCGAGCCTTCTGAATAATTTTATAGGAAATAAATGTAAGTTTTTATAATGCCTTTATGAAATTAATTGATTTTTCTCTTGGACTCAGAGTAGGTATGTATGTATTAAATCAAACAGTTCCTTGCTTCATTCGTGCAATTCAATACATGTTGAATGCTCTTATCATTAGCTTACTGCATAGAACAGATTATAAAGTTTAAATGTTTTTTAATAACATTGATATCAATAACAGTGTATATTGAACTGGTTGTAACTTGGAAATTTATCACTTTATTTGTAAAACTAAAGTAAAAATTGTTAATTAATTATTTATTGATACTCTTGAATACTGCAATGAACTAATTAGAATCTGTTCAATTGGTGTGGTTATTGTTTTAGTCAAAGAGGATCGATGTCACACTATTGGAGTAGAGTTTGGATCTAAAATTGTAAACATTGGAGGAAAGTCTACAAAATTACAAATATGGGATACTGCAGGCCAAGAAAGATTTAGATCAGTTACACGATCTTACTATCGTGGTGCAGCTGGTGCTCTACTTGTATATGATATTACATCTCGAGATTCATTTAATGCACTAACCAATTGGCTGAGAGATGCCAAGACATTAGCTAGTCCAAATATAGTTATTCTACTTGTGGGAAATAAAAAGGACATGGAAGAGTCTAGAGAAGTAACATTTACAGAAGCAAGCCAATTTGCCCAAGAAAATGGTAATAAAAAATGTGATCTTTGTAACCTCATCTGAATCCAAACTTTATAAATCCTAAACTATTTGAACTTATATTTTCAGAACTGATGTTCCTTGAAACCAGTGCTAAAACTGGGGAAAATGTAGAAGAAGCATTTTTGAAATGCTCTAAAACTATTTTGGCTATGATTGAAAATGGTGAACTGGATCCTGAGAGGATAGGTTCTGGTATTCAATATGGCACAGGCACATCTAAAAGACTGAATGCCCCAAAGAAATCAGCAAGGACACCTACTGATTGTGCTTGTCATATGTAAAAGACCACCTACTTAAGTTTTAATGGATGTTAGATCTGCAGGCAGATTGAAGTTACTTCTGAGCCCTGTCTCTTTTATGTTATAATATTAATGTGTAAGGGATAAAAATATGTAATTGAAAACAGTTAAATTAGGGCATAATTTAACTGTTTTCAATTACTTATTTTTTAAGGATCTGATAATATGATTTGTTAAGATTACAATTTAACTATAGGCATAGCAATGTTGTTTTAAATATATAATGTTCTGTAAAATGTTATCACATTTGCTTGTATGTGTTGTTACTGCACAATCTGCACATATCCTGTCTGCCAGGTTGTGAAAGCTAGAAATTAGTAACCATGTTATTGATTTTAAGTTGTATTAGATAACCAAAAATCTTCTGTTTATAATATATAAATAAAAATGTATATAAAAATTTTATAAGATATTTTTTGTTGAGTAAAAGGATAACACATGAAAAAATGGTAGCACAAGCATTATGACAGGAAGATTTACTTAAAGAGTGAGGAGAGGATCTTGTATAGGTCACCAGCAACAGCAATTCAAGAGCAGATTAAAAATGCACTGATGCAGTAAAATATGATATGAAGTTAGAAAGTTAGCAGTAAGGTACAGACAAAGTGAAGTCCAGAGTTCAAAAAAATATTGGTGAATTAAATTTTGCATTTGACATATTGAGACGTAAGATCTTAATATGTAGTACTATTGTCACCATCTCCTGATCACTGCATCCTGTGCCTGTTTCAGGCCAAACAAGCTATAGAAGTCCAAGTCATGCGATTTATACCTATGAAAGAAACCAAATTAAAATACTAAAAGATTTATACAAATTTATTTTGAAGATTTAACATTTCTATAAGCTCTTTTGCATAAGAGCTTCACATGAATTTATTTAATTACTACTTTTACTTGGTTAATACAATAATTACCTGAAATTATAACATTCCACAAAGTTTGTGTAGATTTCATAAAAATATTATTGTTTCAAATAAACTTCAGGTCACTATCTATAACAACACAATATTTTATTAAGCATTAGCAGGGCAAACTAATTATTTACATTTGGACAAGCTTTTCTAAATTAGTTAACATACCTCATGACTGTATTTATGATCTCTAATAATAAAATATTTTTGATGGTCCAAATAAATATGGAATGTGATAGTTTGTTATTTGATTCAAAAGTATCCATATCCCTAAAATATAGACTTGACTAAAATCACAATCAACTTTTGGTGACACCTACATTATCTTTGTTAAAGGTAATGTAAATAGAATTTATTAGTCAAAAATATATTCAATTGAATGAGGTAAATAAAATCTATACATAACACAGCTTTGTTGTACTTTATTTGAAATTTAACTGTATAATTGCATGTGTTAAGAGGTTTAGTCTGATTTGCCTAACTTAGATAATTATTTGAACTAAATAATGGTGTATTCATTAACAAAAATTATAAGGCTGTACACTTATCTTCTACAATATATGTATATATAATTAATGGATTACTCTGAGCTGTCCTCGATTTTGGTAAAAATATTCGAATTTATACCAAAGGCCCTTCTTGTAGATAAAATAGAATTGTATTTAAATTAATTATAAAACTGTGCCGATAGTCATTTTGTAATGCCGAATTAGAAGTGTCAAATGAAGAAGTTCCTATTTGGTAAGTCAAACCAAACAAACAACAATAGTTTTGTGCATTTAATTACAGAACATTTACCTACCTATAATACCTCATCAAAGATCAGAGTGACCGAGTGCTCACTGCAACACTGCACTCAACTAAAAGCGTACATCAATTAAAATGCACCTATACTTCACCTACCTAACGAAACTAGGAACTGTTATAATATGATAAGATGTAAATGCTTAATTATATTTATTTCTGTGTGAATTCATAAACTCGAAAATGAATCAATGATTTTATTTTATTAAAAGGATTCTTGTTAACAAAACAATATTATATTAAAAAAAAACAAGAAATACATATACAATTCGGTTTTTAATAATTGCTGATAAAGTCAAATAATTTAGAATATTATATATATTTGTACAAAATAATAAGTAATTAAACTTGAACTAGTCCTAGTTGTATCACAGTAAAATATCAAAGACAAGCAACTTCTTTCACTTTAATCATGTAGGTAGCTAATTAACAACTTCGACTCTTGAAGGGTATTTGTATTGATTCCTTATTGTCCAGGAATAATTAATAAGTTTAAACTAAAACGTAGCTATTACAGTAGCTTGACCAATATATATTTTTTTTCATTTGTTGGGTGGCCATCCATAAATTACGTCACACGTACCAGGGGGTTGATGAAGGGTGACAAGGGGAGGACTAAATTTCGTGACTTCACATTTCAAAATCTAATATATCTAATTACTAAAACAAGAAATGTAACTAACGAAAATCTTATTTTTATACCATCTGTATGAACATAAGGTTTTAAACTGTTTTGTTGGCGACACTCGCTCTTCCAGTGACACGCGCCAGCCGCCCTGAGAAGCCTTTGATGTATGCCGCCAAACACAACGCCCCCGTGATTTGATTTACGCAGAGGGAACGACGTCGTTTTCTTAGTTCTGCTATTTTCTGATTTTGTTTAAAATTAACAAAAAGAATCCCTCTTTGTTCATTTCTTCTATAGCGTAAACAATATGAAGCATACAGTGTAGCTTATGCGGTTTAAAAATATAACGTAAGTCCATGGACTCAAGAGGATGAAGTTTGTATCTCTAAATAATATAATTAATTGATAGTTTTTTGTTTTGTTATTTTTTTTAATGTTTGATTTAATATCGATTTCATAAAAAGTAATTTAAATTGAAATAAGATTTATTTAGTATTTTTTTTTTTATTCGTAAGCCTACCATAATGACTCCACTTTGCCTGATGGTAAGCAATAAATGGAGTCCAAGAGTGGTGGTCACCATCCTCATTGCATGTCTAGTCAATGCAGCATGGTGACCCACACTATGGCGGCCTGGTGAGATGCTTTTTCACGCCCCGCTTGAAAGACCCGGGATCAAATTGGGAAGGAAACACGTGCGCTGGTAGGGAATTCCAGGCTTTCACTGATCGGCACAGGAAAGAAGAGCCAAACTGTTTCGTTCGGGATCGCATATCTTCGACTGGCAAACGGTGACTCCTCAGGCCAACACGTGTAGTCCTGTAGAGGAAGGGAGAAGGTGGGACCAATTGGAAGAGCTCGTCAGAACACTCCCCGTGATGTAGGCAATAGAGAACTGCCATAGAGGCAACTGCAGGGGCTCAAGAGACTGGGTGACCTCAGGACAGTCTATAATACGGACTGCGCGTCGCTGCATCCGATCGAGAGCGTCAAGCAGATACTGCGCATAGCCATCCCAAAGATGAGAGCAGTACTCCACGCAGGAGCGAACCTGGGTCTTATATAAAAGACACAAATGCTCGGGCGAGAAGAACCGTCTCACCTTGTTCAATTTCTAGAAGTAAAATTGCAAAATATGTGACGACACTAAGGAGGGGATACGGGACAAAGGGATCTCGCAAATGTGACCAACTGTAGACGGGGATGGTCTAAAACTGAAATTCGTTTGACACAATTTAAAAGTCTATGAATATCTGATGTTTTCCTAAATAAGGTCAAAGAAGAAAAAAGGTGTTTGTTAATTTTGTAGTCAGAAAAACCATTGTATGTTCAAATATCTATAAAAACATCAGATCATGCTATTCAATTTTACCCAACATGATAAAAATGATAAAATCTGACATATCCAGCTTGTACAAAATAAGTAATTGTGGGGGAGTGGTATATCAGTAAACATATTCGCTCTGGAAATAAAGTAGTTATCTAAAGAAGTACTCTGCGTTTAGTGTTAAACTTATGAATGTACAATATCATTTTATCTAATGTTTCAACAGTTGCTAATAGTATATAAAGTTACATATCTACTTAAGACTATAAGAGCTTTCTCTCCGATAAAATGTACATTACCTACTACACTACTTATTGCTAATTTGAAGAAAGTCACTGAAGAGAATTATTCTGAGTCACATTACTGCTTGTTGGCAAGGCAATGCCTATGTTATCGCTGTATACCGATTAACACCAAGTTAATTTTAGTTTATAAAGATTATAAAGACTATTATAAGTCGATTACCATAATAGGCATCTTCACATCAGTCTTATTTAACCAAGTAGTGGGAAATAGTATACATACAATAACAAAGAACACTTAACTATTCTTAATATCGTGACTAGACTAAAGTAATTGTAAGTACAAATAAAATTAGGACAATTTTAAGTACAAACATATAATGTGTTAATAGTGTCCACATTCTCCTTCATAAGGTCAGATATTTTGGACTTGTTTAAAGCAACCATGGTTTTATTTTGTTTGCAACAGAGCGAATACATGAATGCCACTAGAGGTTAGCACACCACGGCTTGGAACGATTGATTGATTTTTGATCTTGAAGCAAGTGTTACATAAATAAAAGCTATGAAAGTCAGGAACGACAATCTTTTTCGTTTGTTTAATTTAAAAGTGCGATCTGATTGCATTTCATTACGATATATAATATCAATATTGTAAAATGCATGTAAATGATTGTAAAAATATACATTATTTTTATTTTATTATTTCAGTGTCTGTTGTTAGCGGCTTACATGCGAATGCTTAAAGTTTTTTGCCCGAGAGGACGGCGGAGAGATCGCTTGAAGGGCAGATGAACGTCCGCGCGTACTAAAGTTGGCTCTGCCGGCACGCCACGGCGGCTACCAGCGCTGCACCGCGACCACTGCCGTCTTCTGATAACATCAAGTCGAACTGTAACAAAAAATATTACTTAATTATGCCATAAAAAGTAAAATATTTAAATATAAAGCGATTCTAGATCAGACCGCTGAAATACACGGAGATGTTTCTAGTATGGTAACACGGTCGGTACAGACTATTTTCATCACTCATTTATTTTGAGTGAAAGACTACTTCTACAATAATTCTCAGGCTGAATCAGCCTGGCATTTAATAGACAGACAGAGATAATATAAAAAAACATAAATGTATGATTTTTATACAAAATCTAGAAATTTGGTGATTCTTAAAGCCGGGACTGACTATTACACATTTCCGGTAACACGTATAAAAGTATTGTCTAATTATATTTTATGTGGCTGCGTCTCTAAAGACATTATGTATAACAATGATAAAGGAAATTTTGTATCACCTGTATCTCCACAATTAATATATAACTTTGAAATTTTTACTTTAAACAGGTACTGTTCTAACAATCTGCTGAATTAAAATGTTGTTGATAAAAAAGGCGACAGGATTTGATAAGATCATAGAGATAAGAAAGATATTGAAGAGGGAAAATGACTATGTATATTAGAATAAGTAGTATTATAATGATAATCCCCAGCCGGTTTAGACAACAGCGAGAGCGGCAACTCATCTGTGGTCTCGCTTATGTATGGAAAAAAATATCGTTTCAGCATATTTTTCTTTATACCTAAATTGGCAAGCGTGCCCTCCTCCAACTTACTGTAAGAGATGCCCTTTGCAATCTCTCTTATCCACCGTCCGAAAGACATGTCAGATAGGCTTCAATACCTTCCATCTTGATTCTTGCAACCACTTCTTCTCACTAATTATTAGGGTTCGTTTTTTTGACCCAAGAATCATGAATTTATGATCTAACCTGTTTTTATTTTGGCCGTTGTGATACAAAATGCATACAGGTATTTTTTAATTTCTACAGTATACTTAGATGCCATACAAATGATTACCGGCTCACAAGTCGCAATTCCCAAGAGTTTATTGCACCGACTATGTACACTTTATAAAAGCGGACCGGTTTGAAAGCACGGTGTTTAATGCTCCCATTTGTATAATAAAACTCCATGGAAACTATCTAACTGTAATAGTTTTGCTTACTAATGTTAGGCTGTTAGAAAGAAATATTACACTATAAAACATGTCATACGGTGAAACGTGACATTGGCCATCAGGTAGAGGGTTGCAGAAAAATGCATAATTATGCACTTACAAATAACAACTTTAATTACATTCATATTTAGCTTCACATATTATGCCATCGTGTAGCGTACCTAACGCGTAAATCAGCCTTACTGTCAACTAATTATCCGAATTAGGTCTTATGCAGTAAAAATTGATTCTGTGCTCAACTTTCGCGAACCTCTGATCATTAATTAATGTTTGCGATAAGCGATATCAAATTAGCGTATCATTTATCGTTTGATAAGAATTCGATAAAACGGTTAATACGTCAAGCCTGTATAAAATACGTAACACAAATTATGTTTTTCACCCCCTCCTGAACAATATGCGCTGCATCCCATATTTATACATTTTATCTGACATGTCGTTTACTGGCGGTTTTTAGGACAGACTGTAATATTTTAAGATTTTGGTTTACATATAAATTTTTAACCCGAAATGTGATATTGTGTGAAAAGGGACACCCCTGTCCCTATTCACACAATATCACATTTCGTTTTGTGATATTGTGTGAATAGGGACAGGGGTGTCCCTTTTCACACAATATCACATTTCGTTGGGTAATTTATGCATGGCCCCTAAGCAAATGTCACATTTCGATGTTAATAACGAAATGTGAAGTTTCGCTATTTCTGGTAAGCGTAATAAGAACACGATAGGTGCTACAAGGATATTACCGTTAAGCGTAAAACGTCACTTAATGGTAATCTCCTTTTATATTCTTCAAAATTTAGAAAACTAAATTATATGTTATATTTCTTACGATACGTGAGGATTGTTCTTCATAAGCTGAATGCTCAAGAACCCCTAACCCTTACGTTTTACAAGCTTACGAATTCGTCAGTGATGCACCTTATTATCTTAAGATCTACGGACAACTACACGTTCACGGACTCTACTCGACACGTATAAAAAACAATAAAGAAATAAAATAAATGTATCGTTATCATCATAGACCCATGCCGCTAACAGGATACCAAACCTTGTAATCTAATCATTTACAGCTGCAATTTTGAGCAGAGTAACATTTAGTAATTTGTATGTAGTCATATCTCACTGAAATTTAAACAAGACTATAGATAGTATGATATAGACTATTAGAATACTTTAAAAAATCCAGAAATCGTTCTGTACTACAGTGAGCTCCAATATTTACGCACACGACACGTACAAAATCTAGCTTTAACCCCAATGTTTTATTGTTTTTACTTATGTATATCAGTCACATAGTCCCTTACAAGATGACTTTTTCTCAAATGTTCCATGTTGTGATCACATTTAAAACAGTAGGGCGCGATAATATCTTACCTGTATACCAGGCCGGACAAGCTGCACGATCTTTTCACACATGAGCGTATGGAAGTGTGGGTGGAAGCGGTACACTGAGCCGTCGATGCCAACAGTGACACGAGGTTCGTCCATTTTGTTGAGCAGGGTCGCAATGCCTGCGGACACTAGGTGGGCTGCACGCTTCGACACACACTCGCATACATGCCGAACTGCTGCCATGTCCGTTTCACTCGCGTGTGATAGACCTGCAGATTAAAAACATCAACTTAAATTGTCAGTCTATAAAAGTCAGACATAAGATAAAATTAATTTATCCCAGTATTACTGTTATTTATGAGTTATAAACACAGAGATGCGCGGAACAGAAAGATCAGTCTTACTTTTTCTGTTCCCTGAATATATCTGTTAAATGCAGTAATCTTATTGTTATCCACTACCACAGACAGACAAGTCTGAATAGGTAGAATACCAGCGGCCGCATACTCATACCTATTAACATGTATTAAAAAAAGATTATAATGTGTTTTTATAATAAAACTGCAATGAAAATTGAAAGAATCTTTGGTTAGTTGAATCTAGTTTAGATAGTTACTTATGCAATGCACTTATTAAGTTCAAATTCCAACGTTGTCACAGTTACGTCACAACTGTAATAGGCTTTACAAGAGCGTTTATCTCTATGGTACTGTCTAAGGTCTAGTTTTCATTTACTTTTACGAAGTTATATTTTAAGTTCTTACATAGTTATCAGTTTTGATGTTGATTGATGGATACCAGTTTTTCTGATAACTATCCAAAACCTAAACATTTTCACAGTCAATATTTGTAATTTGTTTAGGTTGTATACGTTAGTAGAAGAGATAAGGCCACTCTTAGCCTGTTTATTTTTGACTTGCGTAATACAGGGTAGAGTCCATCGGACACGCTTTTACACATCGCTACACGGTGGGTTGAAAATCGTATTTCAAAGATATTTATATTTGAATTATGAAAGGTCACTATTTTGGCCATAAATCGATCCGGTTGATCAATACTATACTATAAACTAATAAGAGGCAATGGGATGTGAAACTTAACGAATTTTATATATTTTTAGGAAAATGGGAAGTATGTCGATAACCTGAAAAATTAGTAATCTCTAGAATAGCACGGTGTGACCTTTATATCCTTACACACAAATATAGTACTATTTACTCTCGAGTTTTTTACATAATTCATGTTGTGGGACCTCTAGCGATTTTTTAGAGTCGTCGAAATTTTTCAAATATTTCTTTTGCGTTAATGACCCATTTTGATGCTTAAATGCTTCTTGCTCTTGCTTAAATCTCGTTTACAATATTATTTATACAGCAAGGCTAAAGAGTCTAAAATATAATTATTTTTTTATATTTTAGTGTGGGTTTTTAACTGTGTAATGAACTGCAGAGGTTTGGTGAGGTTCCAGCTTAGATGTCTAATGTGATGACTACCATAATGACCACTTGACCATTAGGTACCTAGAATCAATAGATCACATTCAACAATTTATTAACACAATTTAATATATTCAGCTGAGAAAAACAATTTTTTATGATATCTAAGACTTTTTTGGCCTAATGTAATATTTTTGTGTGTAATATGTTTGTCCTCATTTTTGAAGTATTTAAGCATTTTATTATAAAGGATCATTAACGTAAAAAAAATAATAAAAAATCCGACGCTGTAAAAAAATCCCAAGAGGTACCGCAATATGAAGTATGTCAAAAAATTATAAATACATATATTTGTGTGTAATGACACGACATGACGGTCAAACTTGCGATTCCAGAGATATACCAATTTTTCATGTTATCGTCATATATTTTTTTGTTTTTAATTATAGATCCATAATTTTCACATTCCAATGTCTCATAGTATTTTAGTATTGATCAACTGAATCCATTTTTGGCCAAAACAATGACCTTGCATAATCCAAGTTTCTATGTCTCAGAAATCAATTTTCACATCACCGTGTCGCCGCGCTGTTGTAAAACCCAATAACAATGCGAACAACCGGAGAATCCAAATCATTATTATATGAAGGTACCTACAGTTTATAATTGAAGTAAACATAACCGATAACAAGGAGCGGCCTAAGGCATTATCTTTGCGAAGCTCTTGGCCTTTGAGTAATATAAATTAATTGAAAGTACCTAAATTTAACGCTGATGGTAGACGATAAATTCAAAAAGTTATAAATTTAGTCCTTAAAAATTGTATACTGGAAATTGACTTAACGTATGTTTTTTTTTTATTTTAGCCTCCCATAATGACTCCACTCTGTCTGATGGAAAGCAACAAGTGGAGTCTAAGAGTGTCAGTCACCCTCCTCATTGCAAGTGTAGTCAATGCTGCATGGTGACCCACACTATAGCGGCCTGGTGAGATGCTTTTGCATACCCCGCTTAAAAGACCCGGGGTCAAATCGGGAGGGAAACACGTGTGATGAAAGTGAATTCCAGGCTTTAATCGATCGGCACAGAAATTAAGAGCCAACCCGTTTAGTTCGAGATCGTATATTTTCCACTTTCAAACGGTGACTCCTCAGGCGAGCACGTGTTGACGTGTAGAGAAAGGGAGAAGGTGGGACCAATTGGAAGAGCTCTTCAGAACACTCTCCGTGATGTAGGCGGCAGAGGACTGCCATAAAGGCGACATCTCTTCGCAACTGCAAAGGCTCGAGGGACTTGGTGATCTCAAGACTGTCGATAATGCGGACTGCACGCCACTGCAACTGATCGAGAGCGTCAAGCAAATACTGCGCATAGCCGTCCCAAAGATGAGATCAGTACTCACCGCAGGAGCGAACCTGGGTTTTGTATAAAAGACAGATGCTCAGGCGAGAAGAACCGCCTTAGTGACGCTCTTGATGTAATCACGCAGAATAAGCCTATCCTGCAGTGGCAGTTGAGTGTTCTGAAGACTAGGAAGGGGAAGGAATAGAGACTTTTTGTGGGAAAACGCGCACACCTGTGTTTTCTTGGCGCTGAACTCGACCAGATTCTCACATCCCCATTGAGAAATGCGGCTTAAGACCAGGTTGAGCTCAGCGACAAGTTCCTGTCGTTTTCCCTCAACGTCTGCTAGCTTGGCAGCAGGATGTCCAAAATATCGCACATGTACTTCGCTGTCGTCTGCATAACAATATATGTTGCCAAGGGCCAACATGTCATTGATATGCAGAATTAGCTGGAACTCCTCTAGGTACATCAGCGCTTATCTGCTGAAAATCAGATGCCGCGACGTCGCAGAGTACCCTAATGCACCGCTTGCTGAGGAAAGCAGCAACCCAGTTACAGAGTTTGGGCGGCAGACCGAATGTCGGAAGTTTGGAGAGAAGAGAACGGTGCCAGACCCTATCGAACGCCTTGGCGATGTCGAGGCTGATGGCCAAGGACTCCCCATGCCTATCCATAGCCTCACCCCAAAGGTGCGTCAAGTACGTTAGAAGATCACCCGTGGATCGGTTCGGCCTAAAACCATATTGCCGATCATTTAACAAGGAGTAGTCCTCTAGGTGGCGGACGAGTTGTGTGTTGATGATCCTCTTGAGCACCTCACAGAGTATGGAGGTGACGGCTATAGGTCGGTAATTAGCTGGATCGGAGCGGTCGGCTTTTTTTTGGAATGGGTTGAACATTCGCCTTTCTCCAGACCTCCGGAACAATTCCTGAGGAAAACGACAGGCGATACAAGCGTGTCAGTACGGGAGCCAACTCTGGTGCACAGTTCTTAAGAAAATAAGCACAATTTGTTAATGATGATATCTAAGGTACATAAAGGGATTCAAAATTAAACTAGTGTTTAAGTAATATGTAGGTAATAATGCTAATAATAAATTAAAATCAACCTATGAAGGAGCTACGTAATTTTAAACTTAAAAGAAGACTTAAAACAAGAGCTGAAAGCCCATCTTGTGTAAGAATATAATCGTTCAGATTCCATTCTACTAATATTATAAAGGCAAAAGTGAGTTTGTTTGTTTCGGTTTCAGGCCTTAACTACTCACCCAACCGAACGCCATACAATGCAATACATAAAAATACAATGTGTATGACGTTCGGTCCTTTCAAAGGAAATGGGTACTGTTATTACATCCCTATTAATCTGATGAATATGAGAAGAGAATATTATAGTTGGCGACAGCGAGACTTGAGAGGGTATGTAAAAAAAAAAAATGGAGTTTAATTGTACGCAGTGTGTAATAACAATACCACTCTAGTAAAAATTTTGAACAAAACATATTTTAAATCGTATTTAAATATAAATACTGGTAATATTGCTACAGTTCATTAGCTTTTTAATATAGGTAATACTTAGATTATATGTTAGGTGACACAAAGTTACATAAAACTGTTAAAATATCGATAGATTGCAGTAAGTTGTTTCTTGCCACTCTTTTTATCTTATCTGTGGCTTTATAGCACTGCAATCACTTTAAACACCGTACTATGATACTTTACTTAGTTATCATTTATAATTTGAATCAAGTTGCAAGAAAAAACCAGTTGTTGTTATTCTCGGCTACAAATTATATTTTATTTGCAAGTTTAATGTTAATGAAGTTGCAACGTAACTGTCATGATGTCTTATGAGTTTATGACTCTTATGTTAACAATATATTGTCCACAGGCTAAATAGAAATAATTAGCATACCAATAATACAATATTTGAACAGGTAGATATTATTATGTCAATTTATCAAGTTTATCTCTGAGTTAGGTGCATGGCTCCGCTTTACACGTGTTTCTACTTAAATCTACATTATCATATGTACGAGAATGTAAAATATTGATCAATTCTAAACGGCATGTTAGAACCTTTGCACACGATCTTTGCGGTTCTATCGCTACAAAAGCGTTGTAACCGCGCGTTTGCAGCGATACAAACGAAGCACTTGTACATTTTGTAACTTGCTTGTGCGTTACAGATCAAAACTTAGCAGTGGCTAGCGTTACTCATCTTTGTGTTTGTACGTGTACCTACTACTTTAAAAGCAATGAAATTGGTCCGTTTTCGCTTACTTTTTGAAATAAAGTTCTTTAGGAGCGTTGAACACTTTTTGGGTGAACAAAAATTATGGAACTCGCGTCGTCGTCCCCGAACGCTTTCCATGAATTATATGTGTACTGTGTATAATCTAAGAACTTGACGATACAATTCACGAGTTACTTAGTTTTCACTTCTATCGGCAGTCCCCAAAACTGGGCGTATACTTTTTTTTATGCGATGGGGTGCAAACGAGCAGACGGGTCACCTGATGGTAAGTGACTACCACAGCATTGACCGCCCATTGACGGTATGACATTTAATCACACTCCTCGTGCGTCGGAACAAGTTATCAAACAAGAATTCAGATACGTACATCAGTTAATATCAAAGACCATTAATATAAGGCCTGTTCATTGACCTTTAACTCTTCCACTATCCAATCCCCCGTATAAGGAATATAACTATCCCTTTAAATATACATTATGTACTACAAATGTTTGCCATATTTAATTCCTAGAGAGCTCGGTTGACGGCAATAATAGGCTTGAAACCAATTACGTAAGTAACACCAAGTCGTACATGGCAAAATCTTGCTGTTTAATACCTTTGCCTACTCCCTCGGGGATACGAGCGTGATCCTATAAAATTTTCATACCTATTAAGTTTTCTTCATTTGTGGCAAAATATATATGTAAATCTCACCAACTTGTTTACCTATATGAATTGTTTGTTTATATTAATTATTTGTTAACATCATCATAAGCTTTAAGGTTAGGAACATTGAAACTAGGCACCTTGAGTATTTTTCTCTTAAGTTTTTAAGAATTCGACTGAGAGGGTCTGTTTGGTGTAGCTAATATGAACTGATGGGACAGACTTAGCACAGAAAATGTGTTAGTAAAATATGTATAATTATGTCTACAATTATATAGAAAAATCCATAAACTTTAAATTAATGGTTTTTATTTTAAGTCGTATATTTTCCTTAAGGGTAACTTTTAGTGTGTAGACATATACTGAAGTAGAATGCTGCTGCTCTGAAGACACTAGAGACCTCTTTTATGAACTACACAGTTCAAGTACACTAGATTATTAAATAAATATCACTGTTACGGTAAACATATCGAAAGTTCAAGGATTCGCTGTAGGTACTGAGAGTAATTATTTATTTTTTAGGGTTTCGTACCCAGAGGGTAAAACGGGACCCTATTACTAAGACTCCGCTGTCCGTCTATCACCAGGCTGTATCTCATGAACCGTGATAGTTGAACACTTAAAATTTTCACAGATGATGTATTCCTATTGCCGCTATAACAACAAACATAATAAAATAAATATTTTAAGGGGGCGCTCATACAACAAACGTGATTTTTTTGCTCGTTTATTGCTCGATATTGAAAACGGCAACAAGAAGACGCTTGAAATATTAACAGAATATTTAGATATATATTCATTTTCAAAATAAATAATTAAATTAAAATAAAACGAATATTTTAAGGGAGGTCTCAACAATTTTATTCCCGTTTTTATAGATAATGGTACGGAACCTTTCGTGCGCGATTCCTACTCGCACTTGGCCGGTTTTAATAACATGTTTACTGGAATACCAAAGTACTTTGACACACAAGATCTTCGAACAGTTCGCTTAGACTTTGACCCTATATTATGCAATTATGATGTAATAGAAGCAATAGGTGTATGTGTATAGAAACGTTGCGTCATGTCATGAGTTAGTTTTGGATTTCGATAAGTTGCTTCGATTAGTAGTTAATATAACACGTGTGGAATATGTAAGAAGGAATGTAAACGTCAGCCTACTTACTGTTGTTGAAATTAACTTAGAAATACGATAAGTATTTATATGGACAATACCTAGGTATATAATATAAAGCGACAGGTAAATTGATTGTTTTATTTATTTTTATTCACTTATGTCATCGCAGCACACCTTATCTTAATCTTAGCACTAATGTCAAGTTAATATCATTAGGCTATAGGGTAAACAAGATGGCTAAGAAATATTAATATTATAGGTGGAGCCGGTTTTCTTTAATATACCTATCTACACACGGCACATAACTATGTATGCGAATACTAAAATTTTTGGAAACAAAGCTTACCATACAGACTACCTTACGCATAATATTGCCTGCTGCTGAATATACACACTTGCATATTTACAAACTCAAGGAATTATTTATCGGGTATTAAATCAAAATAGTGAATCCGCTGCGTTTTAAATAAAAAAAAAGGTGTTTATTGGTCTCGTTGCAGTCGTTGAATAAATTTGCGAAAAATGATTGCTGGGTATTTTATTAGTTATCAGACTAAGTAACAGAATGAAGTCAGGCAACGTGCACATAGCAATAGTCTAGAAATGTTTGTATTACACACTTTTGTCTATGCCTTGGCGAATATTATGTAAATATGGGCGTGAGTCTATAAAAAATGGTTAGATAATCTTATGACATTTTAACTGTTGTTTGTTATTTTAGCTAAGTGTACTAACAAAAAACAACAGGGTTACAGCATCCGTCTACATTTTGAAGAGAAATATGGTTAACTAACATATTTTAGAAACATTTTGCTTTTCAATTTACAGTATTTTTTTACAGTTTTGTTTACCAAATAATGTCTAAAATTTTAATTTATAAAAAAGTTAAAATCTATTACCAAAAGATGTATTCTAATTACGATCAAAAACGATGTCATAATGTTGATCGATCCAAACCTCGAAAAATGCTTCAATAATCAAGTTTTTTAAAGTCATTATAAGTCAAATTAGAGCATGAGTTAATTTTTAGTTTTTATTTTTTATGCGATAGGGGGCAAACGAGCAGACGGGTCACCTGATGGTAAATGACTACTGCCGCCCATGGACACTCGCAACTCAAGAGTCACAAGTGCTTTGCCGGCGTTTTAGATAGGAGTACGCTCTTTTTTTGAAGGTTTGAAGGTCGTATCGGTTCGGAAATACGGCAGGCGACAATTTGTTCCATAAGCTGGTTGTGCGAGGCAAAAAGCTTCTGGAGAAGCGCACAGTGGTGGAGTGCCAATCGTCCAGGTGATGGGGATGGATATTTTGTCGCGTAGGACGATGGCGGAAACCAGCAGCCGGTATAAGTCCGAACAATTCCTCTGATCACTCCCCATGATACAAGCGATAGAGGATGCAGAGTGAAGCTACATCTCTACGCAACGCCAAGGTGTCAAGTCGATCAGAAATATCTTGGCAGTCGATGATGCGAGTCACTCTCCGTTGAATGCGGTCAAGAGGGAGAAGTTGGTACTGGGGTGCACCTGCATAGAGATGAGAACAGTATTCCATGTGCGGCCGAACCTGCGCCTTATAAAGTTGCAGGCGGTGGGCGGGAGTAAAATACTGTCTCGATCTGTTTAGCACACTAAGCTTCTTCGAGGATAATATGGCCCTACTCTCTAAGTGACCGCGAAACTGGACTTCGCTTGATATATCGACGCCAAGGATTCCGATACTGGCTGATGCAGTTAGGGAAGTGCTCTCAAATTGAGGTGATACGACCAATGGCATCTTTTTAGAAACCTGTGTCTTCGTGTGGTTAAACTGGACTAGGTTAAGTCGACTCCAATCTGAAACTTTTGATAAAGAAGTTTCGATTTCAGACACAAGTTTGGATTGGCTTACGATGACGTTTACCCGAGAAATTTTAGCGCGGCCGGTGTAAAGGGCATCACTCGTGCTATCGTCTGCATAGCAATGGATGCTGCTAATCCTCAGCATGTCATTGAAATGCAGAAGAAACAGCGTATATCCATAAAATATATTCTATACAATCACTGAGAAATTTTGGGACACGAGCAGTCCCTAGCAGTTCTAACTTTATCGTAAAATATATTTATTAGTACAAACATCGGTTTTATATTAAAATTAACTCAAATGATGCAGACCGAAATAATAAGTTACTGATTATAATAATGAGTCATTAAAGTATTATCAGATACAAATTAAACCCGCTAGGGGTGAAAAATCATTTTTTTTGGGTGACTTTCTAGGTCACCTTTCCCTCACTAACTGACTTTCCAAAATATGTACTGGATGGATTATGTGCGTACGTAATAGATCACAGTCGATCTCAATCATCAAGCGGGAAAAGTGTATCTTGTAATTAATGTAATGATTTAGACTGATTTAGACCCAATTTACACATAATACCTACATTATCAAAAGTAAGCAAACGCAAATGTAATTTCCACTGTATATGTTATATATACCTACATATTCACAAAACTGTTATCAAAAATAATATCAAACGTGTGCAATAACAATATAGACAAGTCAAATTTTTATCGAACTTTTGATACATTTCCATAAAGGTTTGTGTTTGATTATGATTACATACAAACCTTGCCCACTTAAGCCATGGCTATAAAATTTGTCGGATAGATAAAATGCGTGGAATATCAAATGGCCAAAATAAGTCCTTCACAAAGACAAACTTTTATAAATTTGTTACAAGACCAAATTCAAAACATAAAATGTCTCCAACTTCTATATTATATATACATATATATGTTTATATTTACCCCTTCAAAGTCAAAGCATTTATTTCATATAGGCCCAAAAGGCACTTTTGAACGTCAACATTTACATTGAAATAAAACTGATTCTAGTCGCCCATTCTAAAATGTAGTTTCGTATGGAGAAGAATGGGCAAGAAACTCCCCCGTTACTCTAAGACACTGATAAAACACTATTTAATATTGTATATTGCAGATTCTGAATGATATCCGGCATATAATAGCATGAACTTTATCAAAGTTAAGTTTTAATTACGTTACGTTTTATTAATGTTACGATTTATTTTAATATACAATATGTACAACCTAATAGCTTCCCCCTCTTCTCTACCACCTTACCCTTGGCCCCGGTGAGGTGACCACACTTCGACCATTCACATAAAAAGTATTTTTAACGCGAAAATCACAAATATTTTGTTTCCGAGTTTAAGAAGGTTTTGCATTTTGGGCCTAAAGCTAAGAACTTATAGATCAAAACACTAGTCTAGTGATAATTTACTTACCAAGATCCTCAAGCACCTCCATGCAGCTAGTGAAGTCTCCAGGCTTATCCGATTCAATTTCTGACACGTATTTGGTATAGAAGCTGCCTCGTTTGTACAAAAGGTCCGAACCATGGCCTCCGAATAATAGTCCCATCTTCGTGAACTTCACTAAGGCTAGACGCACTAGTTCTCCCATGTACATGCCGGATATCATTTTCTCTTGACTGGAATAAGTAGGTATATAATAATAATAAAAATATTGTATTTTGCTACTTAAGTGATTTCAAAAAGGATTGTTTGTCAATAGTTATTGTTTAATACAAAGGGTTGTACTACAGGTTGGTACCAATTAAATTTAAAAAAAATATTTCAGCCCTAAAGATGGAAAATCAGGGATAAAGATATGAAGAAAGCAGTCTTTCTTTTAAAGATAATTAATTATGTTAAACGTTGGCGGAACTCCATAAACTTGGAGCGTCTTGTTTCTTTTCATTTTCAGATTACACAAACAATAAAAAAATAATAGATTGATTGATAGCTGATTTTGATTAGGTCATACCTACACATATTTGAACGTTATCACTTTTTAGTATCACGATGACAAGACATTTTCACTTAAAGCGCCGTTGCCTTTGGTAGAACAACTTAGCATAAATTGCGAAAGTAGGTAACTACCTACCCTAAAAATATTATTTGCTTTGTTTAGATGTAATAGGTATATTGGACACTTCTTTACTACGGAAGATGTTTCATGATGTCCAAACAATTACTCTGATTTTTTAGACGATAACGATTATTGTAAATCGTTGATACTAAAATGTTGTGTAAATGTAATACAATGATATCTATCAGCTTTAGATAGCGGGAATTTACTTACTTACTTGATTTTTAGCTTATAATGAAAGTAGTAATAACTATATCGCAATGATAGGTATTATAAAGGGGAACGATTTATTTGTTTGATGTCAATAATATTTGTAACTACTATACTGATCCAATTCTTGTGCAATTAGAAAGCTCATTTCTCTAAGCTATATTTTATTCAGTTAGAGGTGTGAGTAAACAACATAAACAAACAAAAATATGGTCTAGACCACAGGCACAGCTTGTATTGTATAAATTGTTCCGCATGCATGCAAAAATCCTCATGATGTTTTGGTGAAGTTAAGGCAAGGCAACTCCAAAATGAATACACCTACAAATTTTATAATAATTGCAAATATGTACATACACAGAAACATAACTAAATTTCATGAAAAATACTAAAAGTATCGTCTAATAGCTTGTTGCAAGCAACGAACATATTAAACAAAATCGCTGATAACTAGACTTCTCAATTGCGTCAATAGGTACATTAATTTATAGGACTAAATAATGTAAAGATAACTTACATCTGTTTCCCTGGGTTGATGGAATTCTGGTCGACATCGCGGTCAAACTCGGTGCGAACAAAATCCAGAGCACCGTCATCGCCGAAGGCACCCCATTCTGTATTTATTAGCAGTTCGGACTTGCCGGGTTCACCATCAAACAATTCACAGTTGTCTGTTTTCTCTACGTAGCAAGCATTGCTTCCCGTACCTAAATTTAAATCAATATGAAAATTTTGTGCGATAACATAATGAGTATGTATGTAAAAGCCACGACAGAATTTTAATAAATGAGTTTTGTCAGTGTACACGAAAAATAAGTTGCCAGATTGTTGAGATAAGTTTTGAAATCCTTATAATTCTCCTAAAACAATCATTTGATTTTCTATTGCGCTCTATTCAAGTCAGTTCTATACTCATATGGGCAAATATGTAAAGTAAACTTTGATCTGAAGACAAAACTTTCATTCGATAAAATTCTGCTAGTGTCATATTTTTCGTTATTACTGTTACTGACATCAAAGAAAAAAAAAGAAATTTAGGTTAGGTTTTTGAGTACTAGTAGATACTATAACAAAATATAAACAACCCTATCGGTTTCGAGAGTTTTACAATCGTTAAAGCAACGAGAGGAAATGATTTTTTTTTTCTTAGGGTGGTAAAAGATATTTTGTAATTCTCAAAATCGACTCCAAACGGTGTGATAAGTTTTACTGAGGTGCTGCTCTATCACTTGTTTTTGAAGTTAAAGTATAGAAAATCACGAGCATTGAATGATTTCCACTTTTATTATGTTGAACAGTAGCGATAAAAAATCGTTAGAAAACATAATTATTTATCGGTGAACACACCACTGCTCATAGCAAATAAATACCACCCGGTGAATAATAAGTACACCCAAATAGTGAATTGATCGGTCGTGTATAAAACTAACTTAAACTGTCATGGTGTGTTGAAACCCAGACCTTTACCTAAGAAAATAATGACTGTTCTTTATATAAGATGATGTGCAGGTTGCACGATTAGTGTGTTTACGAAATGTACAAGTGCATGCAGTTTCTTATCAATCATGGAACAATGGAATGGTTATTGCAATGCAAGCGACAAACTTATGACACCCAATAATTGTGCAGTCAAGCAACATGGACTATTTTCCTCTCATGTAATTAAATTAAACCTACCAACGATGAGTCCTATTTTGCAGTTGTGGTTTTTCCACGCGCATGACATCAATGTGCCCGTTGTGTCATTCAGTATAGCGCATATATCAATCTGAACATCCTACAAGACCAAGAAAACATGCGTATTAGAATAAAGATCACTGAATTTCAGGTCGTGAAAAATAGACGTTACACCAAATAGGTTGAAGATGATTGAGTTGGTTGTAGAGGCTTTCAAGAAGCCGAATGGCTTACATATCAACTCGTTAGATACCTGTTATCGAGTTTTCTTATTGGTATGAATATGTTTTTGTTTTTATATTAGCTTACCATAGTGACTCCACTTTGCCAGATGGAAAGCAATAAGTGGAGTCCAAAAGTGGTGGTCACCATCCTCATTGCATGTCTAGTCAATGCAGCATGGTGACCCACATTATGGCGGGCTGGTGAGATGCTTTGTCACGTCCCGCTTAAAAGACCCGGGATCAAAGTGGGAAGGAAACATAATTAACTTAACTCATGTGTGAATATCATTAACGTATTATAAAAAGCATTATCATGATGTATTTTGGGCCTAATGACAATTTCCTATTCCTTTCTTATATTTAATTACTATACTACACAAATCTGATTAAATACTATTAGTGTCGTGTTTTGTTCTACATTAAAGAATTATTATTATTATTATTAATTTCGTTTTGTTTTTATTTTTAGAAAAGAACTTTGTAAACATATAAGGACCTAATGTTTTTTCAATTTTTTTTTTGAAGAATGTCTTAGAATAATTTCCAAAAAACCCTCAATGAAAAAAAAAAACACATTATCCACCAGTCGCTACTCATGAAAGCCTCTACTGTCTCTCTTATACTGACACCAGAAATCATGCCTTATGTGTGTTGCTAAGAGAGAGAGCTGTTATCATCATCAACTCACCAATTATAACCCCTATTCGGCAATTTTGGTCCTTTTGTGCACATGACATAAGTGTACCAGATGCATCATTTAGGATGCCCATGACTTGTAAAGAAAGATCCTGTAATATTTTTTTAACATAATTCCATGCATAATATAATTCCGACACTCGGGCTAATATTTTATTAGCAGAATGCAAATTTTTTAAATATTATATTAGTTCTTTGTTGTATTTGATAAACAAAACTTGATGAAATTTACTTACCCCTCGTCTAGCAATAGCGTCTTTGAGCCCCTGAACTACATCTTCTCCAACTACTCCAGAACAAGAAAATCCTTTAGTCCACCGCTGAAGAATTCCTTTTGTAAGTCCTAATTGTTGTAATGGAAAGCTGAACGTAAATCCCAGCGCTAGCCGTTCTTCATAAACATCATGATCCTGGTTCAACAGAAGTTCATAAATTACTATCAAATTTCCTTTTCATTTTAAATTAATTATAATTGTCGGTATTAATACTTTATTACCCACCTTCATGAAATTTGCTAAACATTCAGCTATGTGATCAAATAATGCGACACCAGTACCTGTCATTATATGATTTGGAATAGCATAAATTTTGGATTGCATATCAAAGTGGTTGTCTCCTAAGTTTATTATTAAAACTCTGAAATTTGTGCCACCCAAATCTAACGCTAGGAATTTACCACGTTCTGTAAAGAAAATAAAAATAACAAAATTGAACTGGATGTAAATTAATATAATCACGTTTTCGCTTTATAAATAGGATCTGAATAGTTAATATGAATTTATATTTTTTAATAGTATGATTAGATGATAAAATTACCTTTTCCATTTGGTAAATCTTGAATATAAGTGATAAAACATTTGACAGTGGCGCTTGCATTTGTATCCCTGCCAAGCCCTTGAACGATATTCGCATGGAGTCTGTTCATAATCTCCCTAATTTGTTTATCCGTCATATGTAGGACTTCGCATTCTTCACGAATCTGTTAAACATGACAAAAACAAAAAATAAAATACCTAACGATTAAGATACAAATCTCTGTCTGATATTATATACCCAATTATATTTCAAATCTTATTTGACAATGTCTCGATAATAAAAAAATAGCTATATAACGATATGTCATGTGTAAAATGTACCTATACGGATACATTTGTAGGCTAGTTGATTGACATCGCATACTGTTTACTTTAGGTATACCTACCTACTTAGACTTTTGTGTTCGCTATTACTTTCCTCCGGTTACTTAATAAATTTATCGTTCTTAGTTTATGCAATTAAAAGAAAAAAAAACCTAATGCTTTCTTTTAATTTAATACTGTATTTTATTACTATACATCTGCAACACTTGCAAATGTACGAGCAAGTTGTTCATTATCGCGAGCGAGTTTCACAAGGTCAAAGCGGTCATTACAACGTAACCGTTGCTTTCCAATCCATAGCCGGGTTTTATATTTATAATATATTTTTTGAAAGAAACGAAATCCTGGAACTCACCTTCGGCAAATTATTGATAACCAAACCCATTTTCAATCACTCTTTTTTATAAATAATTTAGTTACACAACACTGCGCGCGTTTTGTAATATTAATAAAAGTACGTCACGTCCAGCTCGTACAGAAAGAAAATAAGGAATACACGCTACACGCCAACCAAGCTACGTCGTCGTCAGTGCAAAGTGCCGGACACGCTCGCATATAGCCGCGATCTTTTTCATTCATAATAGTGACATAGTGCTATCTCATTCTGGCGAGTTGAAGGAGCATGTGCAAGAATGATGTAGGTTGAAATAATCTACATAAGAAGTGAACATTTTAAAATGTTATCGCAAAATTATTTCTTTTGTAAATCTTAAATAATATAACATATCAATAAAATATAAATTAAAAGCTCTTGATTATGGCAATTTAGCATTTCAAAGTCTATACTAGAATGAGATCCTGAGGCGTGCCCCTTTGTGTACGAATCTGATTGGCTAGCGCGTGGGCTCGTTCTTGACGTCATGGCATTCCTTGTTAGTTGATTTTCACATTTACAATTGCGTTAGTCGTTGTAATCTGTTATTTTTATGTCTACAGTGGGTGATAAGTATTATTTTAGTTGCACGTGCAGTATCGAAACTATTTATCGAATATCGAAGTAAAAATTCTATTACGTTTATGTATTATGCTTTAATTAGTAAAAAGGTTGTATATTTAACAACAGGTACCTAACCTAGATAAATTTATTTAATAATATATAACATATATGTATATGTACTTTCAATTAGCTAATTTTTATTGAACCGATAAGATACCTAAAATTACTACTTATTATAACAATATGCAATAAATAACTTAGTGTGCCTTTTTTGATCAGAAGTAACGGTACTAATTTGGCAGTTATAATATACGCTTATAAGCGATACTGTTTTTTTTGTAACTATATATTTTCTTTATACTTTTACATGGTTTTAATACATTTTTTTTTTAGTTTTAAGGATCAAACTATCCTATTTTCTATTGAAGTCTTTGGATACAACATTACAAGGACAACACGCATAAAACAGGAAGGCATATAATTTGTATACGGGTAGACGATTTTACGTAATTACGTAAGTACTTATTACTGTTAATACTTTTTATCATTAATTAGGTTACCACAATGAAATTGAATGAATGAGAGCTCATATTCGTAAAAGTGTATTCACGAACAGTAAATAAACTTATTTTCAAACTGGGTTTTTACATATAAAATTCTTATCACAGATCAATAAGATCTTACATAGGGTAAATATCAATAATCATGCATAAGCATTAGTTAGTAGCATTTACAGATATGACTTTCAATATTTAATAGTATGCAAAAGTTGATGATTAATATCTGTCTCAATATAAATGTTTCGAAATAGATGATAGCATAATGGATCAGATAAGAATTGGTAATGACAACGATTTTTTATATCTTTTGTTACGAACAACCAACTGAAAAGTTATATAAAAAAAACATTTCTTCGTTACATCTCAATGCAGAAAGTAATCCTTTTTAAAATCATATACCCAATTGGTACCAACTGATCCCTATTTATAAGCCTAAACTGTCAATTTTTCTACCAGCGAGCCGTATCGTATGTACATAAATGAGATGTAATTTCTTATTTGGTACGGTGGTATGGAACCCTTCGCGTTCCAGTGCGACTCGTCTTGCCCGGTTTTTGAATGATGTCACTACATTCACAATCTTTAATTTTATAGCATATATAAGATAATATTAGATAATATTATATCCGTAACTATACAAGTGCCATAGATGACACTAAGGTCATCAATGGTTAACAATCTACATATACATCTATGCAAATGAATAAAATTAAAGTGTACGAGTATATGTGCAATGTCAAACTACAAGCTTTTTACTAAATGCATATGACTTTTATGATGAAACAATTTTGACCATCTGCTTGTCTGTTTGTTACGACTTAACTCCGGATTGGGTGGACCGATTTTCACAGGACTTTCACTGCCAAATAGCTGATATTATGAGAGGCAATAAAGGGTATTTTTAGTTAAGAAACACAAGGAGGGTTGATTCCTGAACCCTATAACCGTATACACTGCGAAAAATATAAACATATGTATATACTGTGAAACCATATTCGGCACAGTTATTAGGTGATACGATTAAGATAAAAGGGAGTCATATTGATTTTTTTCAGTAATCCTGTGCTAGTTTTGTGCAGAAGTCACGAAAGTTAAAAATAAAGAAGATATTGTTTACGACGCGTTCTGATTTACGCACGACTCTCACTCAAGCAAGACGAAGTTTCTTGGCATATGTGCTGATATTTATTTTAAAATATAAGTCACTTATGAAAAACCATTCGCGTCAAAACATAAGTTTAAAAGTGATGGATAGATAGATAACAACTTTTTTGTACATCATATTTATAGGAAGAGAAATAATTTGTGCATCTTTCCTTCAGCATAGAAAGACACCACTGGACAAGAAATTATTTAAAATATTACATAGGATATGGAAGAGAAATAGGTAGTTCCTACTGCATTACATGAAATTGCTAGTATAGTCTAAACGTCACTAGAGGACAGTTGATCAAAGAAGAAATGAGGATAGTTGATCAAAGAAGAAATGAGGATAGTTGAAAGCTAGGGTAGAATAAAAATACCGAAGAGTATTAGCCTTAACTGTATCATACAAGGTGGACGAAGAAGAGAAATGTTTAGTAAGAGAGTCAATATCAACGCTTTAAGAAATAAAGTTTTAACTTACAATGTTCTCAGAAATTTTCAGGGTCTGTCTCGACATTTTCAATGGCTGAGTGCATATATATTTTCTCAAGTTTATGTCCGTAGGTCAAGGTCAAGGTTCATACTCGTGTTTAGGTGTAGATTTTTAAGACAAATCGACAGATGACGATAGCCATGGAGTCTGTAAATGTTTCACTTTTATAGGTCGCAAAGGCGCGTGTTTGCTTACAACTCTATTAACTAATCAAAGAATTTAGACTTTTTTGTCGTGCGTTACACTTAACCAGTTAATGTTACCGGCGTCTCCCTAAGTTTGGCAACATCCATTTCACAAAAATTTCGTTGTGCAATAGTTAAGAAAACTAAATCACGGTACGAGAAAATATCAGCTGGCTGGGCAGACATCATAAGACTCGAGTCGAGAAGAGAATGAGTGTAGAAAGATTCTTATCTTGCGTTGCATCTAATGTTAAGAGCATTAAATTATTAGATTCTACCATAATGCGTAGCGAAGAGATACGACTTTCGTTTTTTAAGGTGTGACTTATGATCGCCTACTAATCTTGAGGATATCAGCATGGACGTTGATAAGATTTGAAATCCTAAATCTTCAGATTACTTACAGATTGTTTTTTTTTTAATTTGACCGACATTAAAGTGTTTGACAGATATAAGTCCTATACTATATCATATAATAATATTAGCATAAATTGTTCTGAGATTTTCAGCAATCTTAATGTAACCTGTATTCATTTCTCTCTGCATCGGACTAAACAACGCATTTATTATTATTGATGCAATATAATGTTTATTCTTAAATTTAATATAATCTTAAGTCTTATCAAGACACTTCAGTGGAGTATATTAAGCACCGTATCGTTGCGATAACTATTATATTGTGATTCATTTATTGCGGTGATTCTTCTACCTATCGATAATCATGCAGGCATTTGCGGCATTAATTGGAAAAGGGAATTACTCAATGTCTCGTTTTACTTGAATATATTCACGGTTAACAGAACATAATAACTATAATAACATATTACACCGATATCTATTTAAATATATATGCTTATATTGAATTACCTATAACTATGTGTGGTATGAGGTTTTTGATATTCTTAGTTTGCAGTATTATAGATACCTATATTTCTGACGACAAATGTCCCTCTTTCCTACATACCCAAGCGCAAGGAGGTTGAATCCCTTTTTAGGTTACAAGTAAGTATGTATAATTTAATACTCGTTGATTGAGTATGACTGGCCTGTTGGTTTAGTGAACTATCACTGTCATACCTCAAATTTCTTTGCTACCGGCCTAAGGGTCGTATCGTAGTGTTAAATAGACTATATGACTAATAAAAAGTAAAAAATAAAAACAAATCTGACTTCCATTTCCAGAGACACCAACAAAAATAGCTATAATATTAGTATAGCATAGACGGCTAGTACAAGACTTAAGAAATGAAACTTAACAATCCTTTAACGCGTTAACCTTGATATATCATACTAGAATTCACGAGGAAAAAGATTTAACATTTTAAAAATCACAAGCACTTGTAACCGGTTATGTCAGTAACTAATACCATATAAAAAATAATGTGTTAACGTTTGCAAATCATTGTCATATTTAAAATTCACGACTTCTTATGTTGGGAGTCGATTCTACAATATCTCACTAATCGATACATTATTAAATATTGACAATTAGATACTTAGCATTTATGTAATATACGTATTTTTATGTATGCTATTTAGTTTTTACCTAACTTCACGATATTGTAGGTAGGTATATACTACATATTTGTTACGACGACTCGTCTTGCCCGGTTTTTGAATGATGTCACTACATTCACAATCTTTAATTTTATAGCATATATAAGATAATATTAGATAATATTATATCCGTAACTATACAAGTGCCATAGATGACACTAAGGTCATCAATGGTTAACAATCTACATATACATCTATGCAAATGAATAAAATTAAAGTGTACGAGTATATGTGCAATGTCAAACTACAAGCTTTTTACTAAATGCATATGACTTTTATGATGAAACAATTTTGACCATCTGCTTGTCTGTTTGTTACGACTTAACTCCGGATTGGGGGGACCGATTTTCACAGGACTTTCACTGCCAAATAGCTGATATTATGAGAGGCAATAAAGGGTATTTTTAGTTAAGAAACACAAGGAGGGTTGATTCCTGAACCCTATAACCGTATACACTGCGAAAAATATAAACATATGTATATACTGTGAAACCATATTCGGCACAGTTATTAGGTGATACGATTAAGATAAAAGGGAGTCATATTGATTTTTTTCAGTAATCCTGTGCTAATTTTGTGCAGAAGTCACGAAAGTTAAAAATAAAGAAGATATTGTTTACGACGCGTTCTGATTTACGCACGACTCTCACTCAAGCAAGACGAAGTTTCTTGGCATATGTGCTGATATTTATTTTAAAATATAAGTCACTTATGAAAAACCATTCGCGTCAAAACATAAGTTTAAAAGTGATGGATAGATAGATAACAACTTTTTTGTACATCATATTTATAGGAAGAGAAATAATTTGTGCATCTTTCCTTCAGCATAGAAAGACACCACTGGACAAGAAATTATTTAAAATATTACATAGGATATGGAAGAGAAATAGGTAGTTCCTACTGCATTACATGAAATTGCTAGTATAGTCTATTGACAATTAGATACTTAGCATTTATGTAATATACGTATTTTTATGTATGCTATTTAGTTTTTACCTAACTTCACGATATTGTAGGTAGGTATATACTACAGATTTCAATAGGTACATATTGTTTTAATTAAATTGGTTGTAGTCAAGATTCATATTATTTCATATAAAATATAGATTACAGTTTATCACCATTAATTAGAGACGGCGATGCTTTTTCTAAAAGTTAATAAGTAATTACACGAATAGCTAAGTTTGTTTGGAGTTAAGTTTGTAGGACATTTGTCCATTTTTATTAATCCTTCTTTTAATATTAGTATTAATTGCCGAAATGAGATTGTCATTTATATCCTGTTTGAATAAAATGGCTGACGAAAACATCTTTTAAATAATTTGAACCTATAAGTCAAGATGCTTGAAAGATTTAACACTATGAATGAACAGTTACCTATGGTATAAGAAAACAGAACCTTATAGCGAACCTCCTCCTATTTGGAGTCGGTTAAAAAGAACTTGGGCCTAACTGTACATACATATTATGTACTTTTACAGTAGATAAGGAAACCATTAAACAAGCAATAGTAATTCTTTGTGTAATATTTCTTTATTCTAACCATTGTATAATAATTTCTAATTAATGCTCGACAAAACAAGTTTCCTGTCTGCTATACAATTGCTCTGGACGTCACTATTTTTATGCTTATATTAAAAGGAGAAAATTTAATACGAACATTTATACTTAAATATTGAAAGTGCTACACAATATTCTTACAATCACAGACATACATTATAGTACAGTATACGAGTATATGTAAAATAAATGCAATATTTTTCACAATCAAATAATGATTATTTATATGTATATGTTGCAGTCAAAAGTCAAATCTTAACCAGTCGAAGGAACTATTTACTGTTTTTTTTTTCAGTTAAATATATTATTAATCGCTTAAGAGTTTTGACTGTGACATATTATACACAACATTTATATATTTTACATCAAATTATAAAGAATGGCCCCTAACTCGACTTCCTGTTTCTTCTCTTTTAAGTCTTACTAGTAGTATTATTATATTAATGCAAATTCTGTGTCAGTGGCTCAATATAAGTACATACAGTAATTTGTGTGTAACTTGTACAGAAACAAAAACATTAGACGAAAATGTTACGTTTTTAACGTACAACATAAGCGTTACCTTGAATAAAATGTCATCAATTCATTGTCAACAATTTCAAATAAAAGGGAAACTACACAGAATAAGTTTATTATAATGAACTTTATTGTATCATCTGATTGAGTCACAAGTAGGTACATTGCCGAGGGGACTTCCCTTTTGATTAGTTACATATGTGTATTGCATAATAATTGTTATAAATGCTAATGATAGGTTCTACTACTTAAGACTTGTAGATTTTAGCAAATGTCATACATAAATAATTATTCTATGATTGCTAGTACTTTTCCTGAAGTATAATGAATAATGATGATAAATGATAATAGTAAAACGTATACATACACATATGACAAGATTCAAGAATAATATTTAAGTTCGTATTCATATTACTTACAATATCTCTTGCTTGACGCATATCGATTCGTCTTGTCAGTCGTAGCAACTGAGATAATAGATGATGAACGAGAAAAGTTGCCGTCCACAGGCTGCTGTCATAAATTTAACTGGTCACAAGATAAAAACAATATCCGCGATCAGGTAAATACCAGTGTAGGCGCCCGTAAAGCCGTTCAGAAGTGAAAGGAACTGTGTGTGTAGTACTGTGCGAGCAACACAGAACAAGCGCGTTGCTTGGCGAGTTGAGGGTCACCTTGAGGCGACACGGCTTGCGGCGCATGTGCACCACACCCTCGACCTCGTGAGCCCCGCGCCTCGCGCCTCACTCCCCGCTTCTTGCTAAACGCGCCGCGACTAAGTGACGTCACGTCACGTATGCTCCCTCCTTTACTTCATTCCCTCTGCCGACGACTATAAATCTATAGCTAGAATTGTATATATTAGGTATATGATGACATGCCATGTGAATTGTGATGCCCTTCGTTTACCGGTTTTACGTCATTCCATTTTTAAGTACTTATGTATACATTTCAGAGCTTAAAACATATGCATTGTACGTAGGTACCTACTTCCTACTCCTGATAGGAATAACAAAAAGTTCGTTAACCTCTCCCAGTTGGTTAGGTTAGCTAATTAAAGCGGTCGTGTGGATAGAAATGGTCTGAATATTATTCAAGCAGCATTGGTTATATTTTAAGTTATCAATTGAATTATCGTAAACAATATTAAAAGTCTTATTGCAATTAACTAATGTAAGTCTTTACCATACAACAAATTTTAAGTCACTATATACATTTTACGCTCCAGTTTATTATACTTAGTGACGTAAGTATCTCTTTAAACTTGTGCAACTAATGAAAAAGTCTGTCTGATAACAACCCATTCGTAATAACGGGTGTGTCGGCGACCAGCGACGAGATGACGTGCCCCCGAGCATGTACGAGTATTGATAATTCAACAGGTTTTAACGCACACGCACAAATGCTGCAGTTTAGCAGTGGGCGCCGCGTTAGGTATGTTGCGTGACCAAGCGCACGTGCCAATTATATCCCAGCCAGTAGAACCCTTTTTGAATTCAAACAGCTATTGCAAGACACAACTGCAAAAATGTTTTCGGAGCTTTGTTGCGTACGTATATAACTTATATCAACATACTCAAAATGAAAGGATGACCTTCGAGTATGACCTTTGCTTAGAATACTTCGACGGAGGCAAGAACACGTACAATATCGGAAAGATTTTTGTAAATCGATATTCAAGTGCCATATTATATTATGGCATATATTTATTATTTATCCGAAAATATTTAAGAAGATCTTTGCTTTAATTGGGTTTTATAATTTTCTAGAAATATCCAGTGACACTGCATAAATATAAGATAGAGCTCAAGACAATATTATTCTATAATATTGAGTCATCAGTCATCAAAGTCACAACACTTATCAATCATAATTTGACCTGTGTACTTTGGGCTGCAGTGTTTGAACTCGGTGATCTTATAAATGCCAATTGATAAATTAAATGTGATTTAAATTTACGGTTCACTTTTTAAATTATTGCATAAGTAAGTCTTTATTACTTTATGCCTCTTAGGTACGTAAACTTAATTTAGTTGAAGCATATTCCATGTATAAGTAGGTACAAGCTTTGTATTAATTATGTATATGATTTTTAATCCTTCACATGACTATAAATTTAACACGCCTACACACAGGCACTCATTCCTGCATCCCGGAAGGAGTAGGCAGGAGCCTCTTAAAGTGTTTCATGTGCCTCTGTAAGTGCATTTAACTGTTACCAGTTTACAGAAAGTATCGTAAAGAATAGAGGAAAGGAGAACGTCTTATAGTGGTCGAAGCGAATAAGGCTATTATTGTTCAATTATAAGAGCGGCGCAAGTGTAGGCATATAAAATTTAAAACCATTAGAACTTAGGAGTTGTAGACGGTTTATATGTGCCGGGGGAAATATATTATATATATATAATAGCCGCCTGGTTCTCGGTGAAGTAGAATAGGGCCACCCCATCTCTTCTTGGGAGTGTAATAAAAGGCAACTAAGGGATCGGACTGTTATCTATCAGAGAGTATGTATACAGTAATGCGTAAGTGGGACTAAATTATGGTTGTAATTTGGCATTTGGCAAAAATTCTTTCTGCCTCCTGTTTGAGATCCATATTTTGACGTAACAAAACAGCTAAAAAACATTTTTTTCTCGTATTGATTGGTGTGAACAATTTATTGCTATATATGCCATATTATCATTTTGATATGAAGTGACGTCACTAACAAAGGACATTAGGAAAGGTAACGCTGTGTGTATTGATCTATAATTTTAATATAAACAGGACAATTTCAAATGATTGACGAACAGTTTTATGAAATAAAGAAATTTTATTTGAATTGGAAGCGAGAATTTTCCTCGTTGCACTGTGTTGTGTGCTGGCTTACCAATGAACACTGCTGTTCTCTTCCCGTTTCCATAACATTTTAAGACATAATATTGCATACTATCGTTTATATAATTTTGCTTTAAGCATAATTTCTCTAATCATAATAATGTTTAAGCATAACATACTAAACCATAAAAAAATGATATTGACCTAACCTATTATTTCAGGAAAACAACTAAACATTCATATACGTAAAAACATAGTATGCCAATACAATGGCCAATTACAAGTTTTCACAGATAAATAGTTATAATAAGTTACACTATTATTTATCTGTTAGAAAAGATACATAAAAAAATTATAACAACTAGGTGTCAAAGAAATTGTTGCTAATGGATGTTTTTATATGAGCAATACATAGGTATATAAATAGGTCAAGATTGGCTATCCGACACTCCCCGTTAAACGCATGACGTGCTTAACAAGATATGAATTTTGTCTGTACGTTGTTCTCGCCACAGATACATCGAGAAGATTGGTTCTTCGTAGATGTGCAGTGGGTACGCGTAGTCCAACCTTGTTGAACAATTCAGGAACATCAACTAAGCCATTCATAAAGCCGTATAAAAATGTTAGACCCGCAATTTTTGTGCATTCGTATAGTGAGAGGCTGTGGAACTTTCTGCAACGACTAAGATAGTAAGGCAAGTAGGTATTGGACCAGTATTGTATGTATCTCAAACATTTCCTTTGAATACCTTCAAGGTGATTAATGTATACACTATAAAATGGATTCCAAATTATGCATACTCGAGGTGACTAAGGACAAAAGTACAGTACACAATTTTCATTGTTTTTATATTCTAATTCAGGTGATAGCCTAAATGTAAAACCTAACATTTTGGATACTTTATTTATGATATTAGCAATGTGCGAATCAAATATTAGCTTTGAATCAAATGTTACTCCAAGATCTTTAATGGCGTTGACTATTTTTACTGGTGCATTATAGATGCACTATAGCTTGTAAGTTTAATGAGATTTGGTTTGCGGGTCAAGGTGCATGTGTAACACTTCGCATTCAAGTCCAATTTATTTTCAGAGCAATAGTTTGAGAAAAGGTTTAAATGGTCCTGTAAAGATTGGGTATCCTCGGGGTTTATTATTTGTCTCAATATTTTTATGTAGTCGGCGTATAATATGATTTTAGAGCCTTGAAAACATGCGCCTACGTCATTTATGAAAACATTGAACAAGAAGGGTCCCAATAAGGATCCTTGAGGTTCTCCTAACGGGATCATCACGGCTCTGGACGTGTAACCATTGAGAGCTACTGTTTGACACCGATTCTGAACATAGGACGTGAACCAACGGTACTAGTTTCCTCTGATTCCAATGTTGAAAAGCTTGCTTAATAGCAAGGTATATTCTTTACGATCGAAGCATTTGCTAAAATCCGTATATATAACGTCTACCTGAGACCTCATAGACATACACTCTGTGAGATAATCACTACACACGACGAAATAAGAGGTCGTAGAACGACCCTTTAAAAATCCATGGTGATTATCCGCGAAACTTAATTTAAGGGTAGAAGATGGTTGTTTATGTATTATTTTTTTCATTATTTTTGCAAATACTCATAGTTTAGATATCGGTCTGTAATTTTCAATCCAGTTTTTTCGGCCCCTTTTTATGAACCGGTGTTATATACATTGACTTCCAAATTTTTGGTACCTCTCCTAGTGAAAATAACCTTCTATATCGTTAACGGGACAAATAGGGACTTGGCACAGTTGCGAATGATAATTGGGGAAATTTTGTCGGGACCCTATGTCACATGAAGGAGGTAGGAGTAACCGGATCACCTGTATCGGCCTCAAACAACAAGGGGTCATCATCATCAACGTCCGTTCTCGAAAGTTTGAGTAGAAGTAGTTACCGAACAAGTTACATATTTTTTCGTCGTTATTTGATGATATTTCCCCTAATTTTGGCACTGATGGGTAAGAGTTTGTACACTGTTTCGATTTCAAAATCGACGTACTGCCAAAAAATTCTAGTGATTCTATATTTGTAATATAATTATTGTACATATCCCTCTCCAACTCTTTAGCCCGCTCACGTAATGTGATGAAAGAAAGATGAAAGATTGGTTATCAGAATAATTGCGGTATTTTTAAAATTTTGAGTAATATTTATCCTTTTCCTTTAATAATTTAGATTGTGGGATGATTGTTTTCACCGGTATATATTTATTTTTGAGTGTATTAATTGTATAGTAGAAGAATTTTACTGAGTCTTCTAGGGTACCGCATTTTAGCTCAGTTGTCCAATTAACTTTATTAATCTCGTTTATAGCATCTTAATTCACTTGATAATAAAAAATGTTGTTCGGGGTTGAGAAGGCATCTGACTGGTCTGTATAAAGTTGGCAGAGATACTTAGTGCCTTATGGTGTAGATCCTCCTGCACTAGAGGGTCCTGACAGCATGAGACCACAACCTCTGTATTAGACAGTACGAGGTCGAGTATTTTGTTATTAATATTTATAAAATATTTGTATTGCAATAAATTGCATAAAGTGAGATTACCGCAAAAAGCCGAAGTCCGAGTGGAGATCGTCCTCCCTGGCCCACTCCGCCGCCTCCTGTGAGATGACCTCCTCACAGAAGGTTGCGACCGCCGTAAAATTCCTGTCGCTACCGGCCATGGAGCATATGATGGCCGGTAGCGAGAGATCCCGCGCCACCCAAGCGGGGCAGTCCGCGAGCGTATGTTGAGCCAAGTCCTCACTGGTACTTTCCGAAGCAGCCATGCCCGCCAACCAACCAACGTGCAACCGTGTCGGAAAGAAAGAGATGCCCATTCGACAATAACCGGCTGGAGCGCCTCCACGGCGGCAAAGCCAGCATGTGGAACGGCTATTAAGACCCATAGACTAACCTTTTTGCAAGTAGTTTCGATCACGTCGCTAAACCAAATTATGCGAAAACAAATTACGCTTAAAGATTTTAGAATATGTCAACATAAACTGAAACCAAAAAAAAAAACAATTATGGCAAAAAATTATTATACCAAAGCAATTATGCCGAAATAGCCCTCAATGGATACCGAACAATGCACTACTGTTATTACTTTCAATGTCAATATTTTATGAAATACTAGCTGTGTCCCGTCCCGCAGTTTCGCTCGTTTAAATTTGATTGTATAGATACATATATGGTAACGTATGAAAGTCTGCTCGATTTGTTGATATTTTGTTTATTATTATATATATTTTGTTATTGTTGGCTCATTCAAATAAACAAACAAACTCTGACTCTTTACAATATGAAGTATAGATAATTAGTAGATATAGCACATCAAGCTTCCACTGTCAGTGGGAAGAGCAAATATTACGTGGTAGAGCCATGCTTAGTCACAAATGGGTCGGCTCAGCCGGTGTGATACCACGGCCTCACAAACTCAAACTGATTGTTAAGCAATGCTTGCGTTGCATTTCTATATACACTCATAGGCACAATTAACAGCCCACCTTGTATTTCTTTCAATTTTCAGTAGTCGGAAAATTTTGACCACATTTGATGGAAGTTATGTTAAAAGCAGTCATTAAGGATAAATAAAATCACAAAAGTCTTTAAACAAAACCGTTTAATAAAAAAAAATATGCCAAAAATCGATTTTGCAAAAAATTTGCATGAAAATGTGATGACTTTAATTTTGAAAAAAATCGTCCGCTTTCTTTTTATTTAAATTTTAATAATGAGTATTACTACCTCGGGCCCTGATGACTTCTTGTAGTCGGTTTGGCAATCCATCTACGAGGACTTGAATATCCGACTGAGGGATATTATGCCACTCCTCTATCGCAGCCGTCTTGAGCTCTTGTAAGGTCGCAGGGGCTGATATTCTTGCTCGAATACGTCTTTTTAGGTTGTCCCAAATGTGCTCAATTGGGTTAAGATCGGGACTGCGTGACGGCCATGGCAAAACTTGAATCCCGACCTCATCGAGGTATTGAGTGACGGATCTTGCGGTATGGCATCGAGCATTGTCGTGCATTAATTTAAAGTTTTCACCAATAAATGGTGCGAAAGTTATGACGTGGTCTTGTAAGACTTCCTCCACGTATCTTTGAGCAGTCACACTGCCTCTATCAAACACCACTAGATCGGTACGAACCTCGTAAGAGATACCTCCCCAAACCATTATGGATCCTCCCTGATAACCCACGGTTTCGATTATTGCACATGGAGCAAACCGTTCATTTTGGCGCCTATAAAAACGCTGACGTCCATCTGGACCCCTTAAGGCTATTCTGCTCTCATCTGAGAACAGTACGTTCTTCCATTGTTCCGTAGTCCAGTCAGCATATTCTCGTGCAAAGGCAAGTCTTGCTCTACGATGCTGTGCAAGCAGCTGTGGACCGCGAGCTGGACGAAAAGCTCTCAGATTCCTTTCAGCCAGTCTTCTTCTTATCGTACGTTCACTTACAGTGACATTTCTCACCTCAAACAGACGTGTGCGCGCTTCAGTAGCGGTGCAAAAGCGATTTCTTAGCACGTTACTGACAACAAAGCGGTCATCCAGAGCCGAGGTGCACCGATGTCGGCCTTGACCTGGCCTTTTCGTGTATGAACCAGTCTCCCGAAAGCGTCTGATGGCATCCCGCACTGTAGTTCGAGGTACACCAAGCGTACGAGCGATGCGACGTTGGCTATACCCAGCGTCAGCTAAAGTCACTGCCCTAGCAGCACCAGTTGCATCCAGTGGCATTTTTTTCAGTCACAAACAATAATCGTACACTAAAAACTCAAATTAAACATGTTCGTACACGATAGCAGACAAGAACAAGAAATGTAATCAATGTAACGTTACTGCTAATATCTTACAACCATCCTTAATTTAAATATTTTGTTCTACGAGTACATAAAACAACCGTACCAACCTTCAGTACAATCAATTCAGTTAAAAATAAAATAATATTTAAATATTTAAAGCGATTCATAAACGACAAAGATATCTTGTAATGCTTATCATTTTTTTATTATTCCTTGAGGTTGTCTGCTGTCTTTAAAAACTGAACTGACCTTGAGTACAATCAATTCCATGAAAAGAAAATTTATTGAAATCGATTCACCAAGGGCAGAGTTATCGCGTAATAAGTATTATTCATTCCTTAATTTACCACCTTAGAGGCGAGAAACTCTAGGTATTAGGTAGAACCAATTCATCAAAAACATATTCTTGGGAATCACAAATCACAAAAAAAAACAGTGTAGTTATGAACCCTTGCTTTTTGAAGTCAGTGAACCATTATTTAAAGCCCGAATGTCTGACAAAAAAACACTATTCAATGACATCTTACATGTCGATGTCCTAATGTATGTGACAGTAGACATATGTATATACATACATACATACTAGTGATGTAACAAATATTCACATTCCTATTCGAATATTCTCATAAATTTAGATATTTGCATTTACGAATGTTTTTGGCCAATCAAAATGTTTGAGTATAGAAACATACTGCAAATAATAAATGATAATATTATGAATTTATTAAATCATTCAAATTTTAATAAAAATACGTTGTACAAAACTGCTCTCTCTCTCTCTGTTTTATTTTATTATAGCTTTTTAAAGAAATTAAATACTTTTTTGTAACATAGCTAAAACTTGTATACATTTACATAAATAACTCAGAAAAAAAGTGTAAATAAGTTAAATTTTCTACCACGACATAGCGTCTTCATAATTTGGCACCTTTTTTTTTTCGGGTTCATTCTTGTACTAAAATGAGTAGGCAATGACGGGTAAGGAATTCAATCCGAATAGGCTTTATAGGACATGTTACTTCTTGTAGTTATTAAATAGGAAGGATAGGAAGTGAGCCCGTCTTACCGCTTCTAAAATAGGTATTTTCAAAATGTTCATACTTAATTTACTCTGTTTTATAAGTTTATAAGATAACATACTCTATAGTTACTTTAACATATTAATACGAAGTGACAACTTATCCCCGAATAATACTTACGTGACTTTATAAAACTATACATAACACAGGAATTTCGCTGTAGACCTGAAGCCAGTCGAGGGCACTTTTCAACGGTTTACTACAGTCATCTCGTGTTTGTTGTTATTCATTCGTCTTACACACCTATTAATAAAGAAAATTACGAAAAATCAACCCTTCAAAAGAAGAAAGAAACGAAATGTAGGAACTAGTTAGGTAATGTAGGTTTTCTTTCGACGGTTTACTTTTTGTTAAAAGTTTTTTTTTGTAATAGTTTTATCTTTATTTTGGAAAAACAATTTGCAACTCGCATAGAAACCGACGCAAAATGTCAAACATTTCAAACATTTTGCTTGCGTCTTATTTAAAAAGTCAACTTTATCATTAACATATATTGGAGACAATATATGCTAATAATAACATATATTTTTCTGAGTTTGGGTGTTCTTTGTGTCCGTTGTTTGAATGTTTGTAAAGTCCCCCGCGACTCAGGAGTTAATCCTAGTGCGTGAGTTGTCTTTAAAAAAAGCAAAAAAAAAAAAAAACAAATGTTCGCATCTAATATTCGCATTCGTGAATATCAAAAATAACACATTCGTTACATCGCTAATCCATACACACATACTACATACATCTACCTACATACAAGTACTTACGTACGTACATATTTTGCATTTCATTCCCATACATTGACGTAGTTTTTGAACGCAAAATACATATATAATATCGTAAGCACACAAAGTATTTCTTTTAATGACAACAAATTAACAATTAGCGGATTTTTTCTTTTACTTATTTTTATCTTGCTTTTTGGCAAGTTTCATGATTTTACCGGATTTTACAGGAGTACCGTATAGGTTTTAATTTACCCATGAAATGTTCATATTTGTTGAAATTTAAGGCTGCAATGACCGTAAAACGACTTGACAGACGGATAACCGAGTTGAGGGTTCCTATTTTTAATTTTTGATACCTTCAAGTTTTTCCACATTTCTTCACATTCTTAATTTATGTTACGTAACACGTTTCTTATAAACTATACATATTCATACTTACTAGTAGGTTTAAAGAAAAAACATAGAAAAACATTTAATTCAATTAAGTACGTAAAAATAAATTGCGTTTGAAATTCATTACAATTCAGTGATATCATATCACTAGTTCTCATTTACATTAGCAGTAACATCTCGCCTTCAAGGTTTATTTCACTTTTAATTATGTTTGCACATTGTCATTCGACACGCACGTTTTGTTACGAACGTATGCAGTTAAATACTATAGTTTATACTGCTATATAACAGAGCCCAGTCAAAGAAATGCAACATCTTATCTGATCCCATGCATAGATAGTTTTTTAGTGGATATTCCACTTCGCACTCGGGATAATATTCCATTCAATTTTTTACATTTTCATGTATAATATATAATATATGTACATCTAAATTTATACGTCATACTGTTAAAATTTATTTAGGAGTATTCGTTATCTTTAATTTACTTTTTATATATGAGATGTCTTTCAACCGAAGACTGCCAATAAACTTAACCCATTTCTACTATAATTTTTCAATATGAATCCATGATCGTGATTCACGAATCGGATATATATTCCACGGTATTGGTAAATTTTTCCATCCAACTGACTCGTAACGAGTCTGTCATCAAAAGTAATTATTGTTTTGTTTGTACAAATGGTATATATTATGCCTTAGAAATGTCTGCTCATCGTTAATGAGGATGATCAATGAAGATTTTATAGGACAATCCTATAAAGTCTTCAGTTCATCAATAAATTAATATACATGCGCTATCAAACGCCAGGTAAACTGTATTTGCAGTCATTTGGTGCTCGTCATAATAAGATACCGAGGATTTTTGAGGAGTTTTAAAAATTGGTAATATATACCTGAATTTCTACTTTGTCACCTCGTGTGTGCTGCCCTATTAGAATACCTCCTCTCAGTTATTTTGTATAGGTAATAAAGCTGAAGAGCTGTTTGTTTGTTTGCATAAACTGAACAAAAAATCAGATTTGAATGATTATTTTTGTATTGGATAGAGCATTTATTGAGGAACAATACAATTTTATAACTATTACCACAGAATACATCTATTACCTTCTGCGTCTAGTGCAGAAGACATACATATACTGTGTGTTATGCGCTTATTACTGTTTATAATTACTTGTTATCATTTCATGCGTAAGAAAATAAACTTATTACAATGTAGAATATTTCGGTAGTACTTACATATCTAAAAAAAAATTAACATATTTTATCTAACATTTTTTAGCAAAAGATTGTGTGTTTTTGATAATAATACTGTCTTAACAGGATTTATGGCATACAGATGAGCTCGCATAGGCATTTAGCACTCGTTTCTGTGAACCTACACATTTAAAATAAAAGTAGTCAAGTTACTCCTTATATCCGTTACGGTGATCAGCCGTAACAAACAGATGGACGAAATTTTACAAGTTGTCGTTTTGGTATAAGTATCGAGTAAACAAACATATGCACTCAGTTACATGCCTTTTCATATTACAAGTAGACACTCTCATTTCATTATGCATTAAATATACATATATGTAACAGTTTTTAAAATACACCTGCGTTAGAACATTTTGTATCTTACTATACATACAATACAATTATAACAAGCCTGTCTGTATATTACAGATTTTGAATAACAGCAATATGAGTAGTCTTTATTAAGCAACAGAAGCCTTTTTTTTACGTGTGAAGACCCGTAAGGGTTTCCCTACGGGTCGTCACCTCACCGAAGCTAATGGTGAAGTGGTATGTCGGACTCCAACCGACTAAAACCACACGGTGTTCCGTCAAAAGTGAGTCTATTGCAAGGGACCTGGGTATATCATAGAAGGGATGCTTCTAGGAACCCTGGCAGACCTTGGCCGCCTCTTTTCCAGGCGGCCACACTATGGAATATGGGGCGCCTAGCCCCCCCTCCAGTTTGAGAGGCGTGCGTGGAACACGTCACGCCACCGTCTCAGGCCTGCTTCTGCTAGGGTACAGGCTGTCGTTCCGTACGTTACCTCAGGCCAGCCCTCATGGAGGGCGGAGATCGTTGTGTGATCGTTGCTCCTCTGTGAGTATTTGTCCTCTCCCGTATCCTTTCCGCCACCTCTTTAGCCAACATGACTTAGTCGTCTCTCGTTTCCTACACCTAAAGCCGTCACGAGGTGGGCGCACGCCCTCGCTGTGCACTCCACAAGTGAGTGGTGTGCAGTATCCTCGCGACAGCCTCCGCAGTGATGACACGCAGACGTTGGCTCCCGGCCTATACGACACAGATACCTAATGAAGCAGCCGTGTCCGGTGAGTATCTTTTTTTTTTTTCGTGTGGAAACCCCCTCGGGCCGTCATCCCACCGGGGTTTTCGGTAGAACAGTGTGTGTCGCCAACCTCCTGCTCCTTCTTCGTCCTTGTTTTATTTTCTCCTTCTTGTCATCGTTGTTGGTTTTATTATTACTTATATTTTCCATAGCTATACCCACGAGTAGGGGAGAACTAAAGGTCCACCCGGGCAGAGATCCCCATTACCCGGGCAAGCGTAGATTTATACCCAACCGAGGGGTCCGCAGTTACCCCGGCTGGAAGTGCGCTTGCGACTGAACCACCCATCAGCCATGCATCCCATGGTCACGCACCAGAACACGAGATTCGGGGTAATTTTTTATAGAGGTTTTCTTCCTCGCAGTCCGGGCGGTTAAGCCAAGACCCTCGCCCCCGATCAAAGCCGCGAGACTCCTTTCGGGATTACGATATGCCGACGGTAGCATCGAGATCAAATGCCTGCTCGGTGGCAGTATGAATGCACGCCGAGCCCGTCCTCGCTCCTCCGCTGAGGATAGCGGAGCAACTCTGAGTGACCCTTGGAAGGGTCCCACAGGGTATCCTGCTTAGTCTGGAGTCTCTCCCTGGGCCAATCCGGCATGAGTAGCTCTACCGGCACAGCCCCAGGGATCATTGACCCGCGCAAGCCCCCCCATGACGACAACGTAAGGATACAGTTGGGGGGGGGGTCCGGTGAGTATCTGTGTCAACCGGTAGGAAAGGCTGCTATGTCGACTCTCTAGCCAATCCTCCATGATGGGCCTTGCCACCGCAATTGTGGCGTGCCCTGCGCTCGATCGCTCAAGTAATTCTTTCCATTCTGCTAATAAGACCTGGAGGAGCTGGGACCGTTGTGCCTCGACTTCACAAGGCATGGGTCGCAACCCCCTCTCCAGCGCCCCCTGAAGCCAATTGTAAAGGGACGCAAGGACGTTCGCTTCCACCATTGCCACATAGAGTCTCCTACAGAAGGCGTCGGGTCCCCTTAGCAGCCGCGATAGAGCAGCCGCTGTCTCTATGAGTTTGGAGGCCAGACTGCGAAAGTGATATCTGAAGTCCCATCGACTATCGAGGCCAACCTCTAGATACATCGAGGGCTTAATGCCGATGCAAACTCTTCCCACGGATATGCTGGATCCCGAAAGTGGTCTCTTTCGGGGCCCATGGAAACAGAGGGCCTCCGACTTATGTAAAGCCACCTCCAGACCCAGGCGTCTAATCCTCCCGACGACTTGAGAAATCCCCGGCCATGGCCTTTATGGTTGCCTCACGGTGTCTTGCCTTGCGCTGTCACGAGAGTGTCGTCCGCATAGCAGGTCACGGTGACACCTCCCAAGAGCACACCGCGCAGCAGGGACCTAGCACCGAACCCTGTGGGACACTGCACGACATCTCTCGCCTTTCGTATCCTGCCCGTGTTGGGTAGATTACTGCTCTGTCCAACAGATAGGCCCCGACAGTGTGGCGGAGGTATTGAGGTACTCTTTGAAAAATGAGTGCCTCCCGGATGCAATTCCAGGGTACGGTATTGAAGGCGTTAGCGATGTCAAGCGACACTGCCATCAACACCTCACCCCGAGACACTGCTTCCTCCGCCAGGGCCCTTACACGCATGATGGCATCCACAGTTGAACGCCCTTGGCGAAAACCGAAACTGGTTGTCCGCCAGATCTGGTCCCACTCTTGAAAGATTCTCGACGAGGCGGTCTGCAATGACTCGCTCAAAGAGCTTGCAGACCTCGTCGAACACCCACAATTTGAATGATCGCTTTCTATTTCGGTGTTCCGAATCTAGCCAAAACAACACTTTTTAGAATTTTTGTCTGTATGTGTGTTTGTACACGCATTACAAAAAAAATATGGAATAGAATAATGGAACTTAATGCAATTTACACAGATGTATTGCTGGGTATTAAAATACAGATAGGCTAAATTTAACCGCAGACATTGATTCTAATTTCCACGCGTACGAAGTCGCGGGCAAAAGCTAGTTTTGAATTTTTTTATTATTATTGCCTTGAGTTACAAAAGTAGACGCTTTTCTTAATACTTCTTCAAGTACATGGGTACTTTTAGAATTATAAAGGAAGCGAAGCTCAAATGAAAAAATATACAATCATCAAATGGTTATCGAAAATTGTGTATCGACTTTAAATGAGTTTGAGCTAAAAGTCTGTTTAAGTGGCGTAAGTTATATTCCTGATGCTTACAGGTGCCAATATACATGCAACACGAATGCGATAGATTATGAAACCCATTGAAAAACAAATTTTATACTACTCACGGTCACTCTCTCTCAACCATTAATTGTTATTTTTTATACATTACAGATATTACTATATATATATATATATATATATATATATCTAATAAGTAATGCGACACGGCCATTACTGACGCCGTAAGTATCTAATAAACAGAATTTTCGTGTTATTATAGCCTTCATTGTTTGTATACACAATACTCGAGTTACGCGACTCGTATGACTGCAGACAATTACAGATGCACAATCATGTAGGTATGTCTGTTTTAAGAGCGTTGTTATATTTGCCTACGTACAATGTTTGTATCGTAAATAAAAAAAAAACGTTTTTCTAAGACTTGTACGAAACTCGTAGTAGACGGAATCTTAGGTATATTTTAATAGAAGTTGGAGAGTTATCTTCAATAAAGTGTCTGATTATCAGGTATAGAGAGAAGCTTAGCGGGGCGGGCTCTATTATGAGTGGAAAAACGGTATATCCGAACAAGGATTGATCAACGATGGAAGGTCGTGACCTAATGTCAATAAAAATAATATACTTAACAAAATATATTTATTAAAAAAAAAAATACTAAGATTGAGGTTCTATGCTCGATATTTTGTGTGTATGGCACAAGGCCTCACTTGAATAATAGTAATTGGAAATTTCTAACGAAGAATACCATACATTACCATATTACCATATATTATTACTCTATTAGTATTTTAAGTTCTATTCAAACCAATATATACCTAGTACTCCAATCTCGATCTGTTTTTTTACATCACGGGTGTACAAAGATATTTAACATTTCATTTCTGATCAGATATGTCCTACCATTTTGGATCAAAATGTTTATAATAAATCTATTAACTATTAGGACTTCAAAAGTCACCATGAAATTAGCCCACTGTAGCCCACTGTTGGATATGTTGGATATGGGCCTCCCCCAATGCTCCTAGCTCCCGGTAATCCGCATTAAATGAACTCGAACCTAATGAGCCCAAACTTGAGGGGTTTACATATAGCACAGAAGAGTTCCTCTACCCATCTCCTGATCTATCATCTTATAAGCTTGATGAAACTATATTATAGTATATAGACAGTTAAAAGGTGGTTAAGTTTGACTTCTAAGATTTGTTTAAATTTATAGTTAATCATAGTTGAAGCCTTACTGGCGTGTATATTAAGTACTTATCATTTGCTAACACGTTTGTATGTGCTTATTCTGATTTAGATTGTGTTCTAGGGACGTCCCCATTATCTTATCTACTTCCTGTGTTCCTAAGAATGTCTGTATTTTATTATCCATAGTTTAGTATAACATGTCATTGAATAGCTATTGTCAATGCACGTAAACAATAATATATGTACTTTCATGCTTATGTATTTACAGAAATATTATCTTACGCCGCTATAAAATAATAAAGAACTCAAATTCCTCATTACTTTAACAACAAGCTCTAGCTGTACCGACCCCTATATTTTGGTCTTCTTATACTCTGTTATAGAATAGAACTAAAAAATAATTGCGCTAAAATTTTAATTTCCATTAAAAGTCTTTTGCTTTTAATACTGTATTATTTTGATAAACATTTGTATTTTAAAATGTACAAGGCTTGGTAATGCAAATGGTATTGTTCTAGTTCAAAATGTATAGAAAAAGTCTACCTCTTTATCATTAAAGTTAATTATTTGCTTGCATGATTACTTTATTACTAGATTAGCTTGTAACCAGTTACTCGTACCTACATATAAAGAAACATTACGTAACTTAAAAAATAAATATGCATCAGGCAGAGTTTCAAATTAAAAATACTTGTGTAAGTATATATGGAAGGTTAAAAGAACTATTTATACAAATAATAATGTATAGTATTAAGTTACCTTGTAATCAACCAAGTCTGCAGCCATGCTTCCGGTCCTGAGATTTTTCCGTGTACACCGACACTCTCAATAGAACAGTTAATATTGAAATAAGCGAAATTCTCTTCCAGCACGCCTTTTCTATGAAGCTCCACAATAATTCCTTTATCTTGACATTTGCCTCAGTAATATAATCTTTATCTATATTACCTACTGCCAATGTAGTAGAATTACAGCGATATTAAGATATAACACCATATAGGTGGTATTGTAAAACTAACTACAGCTGTTAAAAACGAGTTGTTCTGAAAGAAACAATAAATGGATTCACTTTTATATATCAATAAAGTTGTTATGCACTAAACAAGATGCGAGTATTATGGTTAGATAACAGCTACTGGCCTGAACGTACTTGGCACTTGAAACATTAAATCTTGGAGCTCTCCCAAACCGTAGTCTCTTCAATACTAAAAACAAAAACAGCGGACGTTTGGTGCAAATTTATATTTTTGCGTGAGGACACTTTCTTTAATGACGGTTAACTCAACAAATTTTTAAATTTTTTCAACCTACTTTAAATTTTCTTTAAAATACACCCATTAAATATTTGTTGTATGCTTTGTTGGTTGTCCTTAAAAAAATAAAATAATAATAATTTGGTGGCACATTAAAGAACCTGGAAAAGCAATGCCCGAGGAAGTAAATCAAGTATTTATGAACTATATACATATGTATACCACTCCTAAAATTTGAACACACCGTTTTTTTTTTTTTTTTTTTTTCGTGTGGAAATCCCCTCGGGCCGTCATCCCACCGGGGTTTTCGGTGGAACGGTGTGTCGGAATCGGACCGACTAAAACCACACGGTGTGCCATCCTGCGCCTAAAATAGGAGGAATCCGGGAACAGCTTTGTTAAGACATCCGGACCCCTCCTAGCGCCTGTTGCCCGCAACAGCGCGGGCACCACCTTCGGGTAACTCTCAGTTAGGCAACGTCCAGGCACACCAGGACGTCACCTCCTCGCGGTTGGCCACTATAGCGGGTGGAGGGAAAACCCGTTCCGACCACCCGCGGCCACACTCAGGGCGGCATGAGGCGCTGGTAAGCGCGCCTACGCCGCCCGGTTCGCCGGCGGCGAGTTGGGTCCGAGTGGAGATCGTCCTCCCGGGCCCGCTACGCCGCCTCCTTCTGCGAGATAACCTCCTCACAGAAGGTTGCGACCGCGGTGAAATTCCTGTCGCTACCGGCCATGGAGCGTATAACGGCCGGTAGCGAGAGATCCACTCCGATGACTGCAGTGAGGACCCGACGCTGCGCAGCCCAAGCGGGGCAGTCTGCGAGCGTATGTTGAGCCGAGTCCTCACTGCAGTCGCAGTGGTGGCATGCGGGACTCAATTCCCTCCTAGCGACCGAGTGCAGGTACCTTCCGAAGCAGCCGTGCCCGGAAAGAACCTGCGTCAGTCGGAAAGAAAGAGTCCCGTGCTGCCGCTCTGCCCATTCGACGATGACCGGCTGGAGCGCCTCCACGGCGGCAAAGCCAGCACGTGGAGCCCCCAGCCTAGACGACCAATGAGCCATCGTGGCTCGACGAGCGGCTTCACGCCACTCGCGTATCTCTTCGGGCGGGGGCCGTCTGCCGCTACCCGCCCGGAACTCAGCCGTCCGCCGATAAACTTCGGCGAGCACTTCCGCCTCCAAATCCCACGGGGGTGTTCCGGCCAACGCGCACGCCGCCTCCGTCGACACTGTGCGGTAACCACGTATGGCTCTAACCGCCATAACCCTCTGAGGGCGCCAAAGGCGTGCCCTATTCTGGGCGGTCAGAGCCTCCGCCCACACCGGTGCACCGTACAGTGCCATTGACCGGATAACCCCCGTGTACAGCCGTCTTGTAGCGACGCTGGGTCCACCCAAGTTGGGTAAAAGGCGCCCAAGAGCGGACGCAGCGCCGACCAGCTTTGGAGCAAGCTGCCGAAAGTGCTCGTCGAAGAGCCACCTCCCGTCAAGGATCAGGCCCAGATATTTAATGTGGGCCCGAACCGGTACAAGGACCGAGTTGACCATAATGAAGGCGCCAGGGGGCGGACCACGACGGGGCCCATGAAATAAAAGGGCCTCCGTCTTGTCCAGGGCCACCCGTAAGCCCAGCGCCTCGATGCGCCTTACCACCAGTGAGGCTCCTCTGGTGGCCAAGTGCAACGCCTCTTGAAAGTTCACCCCGCGGGCCGTGACCAAAGTGTCATCAGCGTAACAAATTACGCCCAGCCCGGGGGGGAAGTCACCTCGAAGGGCCCAGTCATATCCCATGTTCCACAGGAGTGGTCCAAGGACAGACCCCTGCGGAACACCGCACGACATGGGCCGACATCTCAGATTTACCTCTCGGTCCTCGTACATGACGGTACGCTCTTCTAAATAGTCTGCCACTAGCCGCCTCAGGTACTGGGGCACCCCGTGATAGCGGAGCGCTTCCCTGATGCAGCTGAATGGCAGGCTATTGAATGCGTTGGCGATGTCCAACGACACCGCCAACAAAACACCGCCACAGCTCACAGCCTCTTCAGTCACGGCTCGCAGACGCAATACAGCCCCGATCGCCGAACAACCCGCTCGAAAACCAAATTGGGCGTCTGACAAATTGGGGCCGACCTCGTCCAGATGCCGGACGATGCGGGCAGAGAGTACCCTCTCAAACAGTTTACCCGCCTCGTCCAGCAGCACAATTGGTCTGTAGGCCGCGACCGAATCGGCAGGCCGTCCCGGCTTCCTTAAAAGCACCAGCTTCCCGCTTTTCCAGCAATCAGGAAAGCATCCGGACACCAAGCTAGCGTCGAACACCTCCCTGAGGCGGTCTACCATATGGTCAAGGGCCAGGGCCAAGACTCGGGCTGGGATCCCGTCTGGCCCAGGGGCGGTGTTTTTAGAACGGATCCGTAGAACAGCCGCCCCTATCTCTGCCTCCGTGACGGGTGGAACATTCTCCTCCTCGAACTCCCCGTCGTCTCCGGCCAAGGCGGCCATCGACGGGGGTGAGTAATCCACCCGTAGCGGGAAAAGGCCCTCAACCACTTCCTGCAGGAAGCTGGGCTGGAGAGTCTCAGTAAGGGGGGGGCCCAACGCGCGGAAAATTTGAACACACCGTACTGTAACCAACCAACCCCATATTTTCCTGTGGGTGTTGTAAAAGGGGACTAAGGGGTTGGAATGTTATCTATTCAATAGTATGTATCAGTTTATACAGTGCCCGGTTGACGGCAATAAGCTGGATCGTTATTACGTAAGTGAGCCTTAATAACATACAGATATTATAGTTGTCAAAATGGGCGTTTGATGCGCCTCAGCGTATCTCTGTAGATATGTATGTCGGTATATCGGCCACAAAAGATTTCCTTAAAAGTTTTTAGTCAATCTTTTCGTACTTATTTACATAAACTAAATTGATTTCTCTAATTCTCTATTATATTTAATTGGTAAACACTTTGAAAATGTTGTGTTTAGTCATTGTAATTTAGTTTATGAAATATCTTAGAGTGAAAATAATGTATTAGCTTTTTTACTAGTAATGAGTTACTTACAAGGTCAGAAGTGTAGAAAATATTTCAGCTAGCCGTATTTATTTTAACACACACGGGAGAATTCGATGTCACAAATATTGTCACTTTTGTAGATTTCTTCTGTTAGTATAATATCTATGTTGTTACGGCTATAGTGGTTAACACACTAATGCGCAAGCGGCCATTGTTTTCGTCTTGTTGATGAAGACGAAACGATGACGATACATTCAATTTCTAACTGCGCTCTTGTGAATTCAAGAGTAATAGGTAATGAGTCGCTTCGTAATGATTCAGATAGTAAGAACATATGTGTATTTCCAAGTCCGACTTGAACCTTGTATAAACTTTTATTTTCCTTCTACAATTGTCCAAGTGGTTATAGGTATGAAGTTTTGGTAATATTGCCAAAGGATTCTTATATCAGACATGTAGATAATATGATCCAGTTCATAATAACAATACTGCCCTGTTTAACTTAAATGAATAAATTGTTGAGACACTTAACAATTGAATATTATCATAATTTGCTGGGCTTATATAAAATGATGGACAATACAAAAGAAGTAATAAACTGGACCTACTCTGGCGCACAATATGCGTGTTATCAAATACTTATAGAAACTTATCATGAAGTCATCATAAAATTTTTGCTAGTCATAAAATAAAAGATGTTTTTTATGCGTCTATTAATTTTATTATTTTATTGTAGAATTTATGAGTTAATTTGCCTATAAAATTTAAAGGAAAATTTTAATAAGTACATATTTTTATCCTTTTATAACAAAGACACAATTTATTAATTCAATCGGTCTGTGCCATAATGACATAAAGATGAGATATTTGTAGGTAAATAGATGATTTTTAAAAAAAATTGCAGACAGCTTTTTTAATTTAGATTTTTTTTTTTCAAATTCATATTCACAATTAAGCCATACTGATGAGTTTGTTTGTTTAGTAATTAGTTCATATCTCTTATTTATAGCCGTGTTTGAATTTAGACAGACCACTTATGCCTCCGTTTCTGTCTCCGAAATTGAAAGGTGCGTAGAATGTTCATCGTACCTTGACCATAACCCTAAATACCGCGATAGAGTTTTAAGGCTAGCAGCCTACCTACTTCATATAAAATAGAGACAGCTGTATGTCTCATGACAAGTATTATAAAGCCACGATGAACGTTTAACACAGCTTTAAATTTCTATAAGTTTGGTTTTCGGAAATAACGGTAAAAAATATTCAAAGATTGATTTCCGAAATAGACGAAGTTAATTTATATTAGAAGTTAATTTCACCTCTAATCCGCTAAGGTATGAACAAAATATTTGACTCTATAAGTCCGTCATTATTAGTGAATCGATATCAATAATTCTTTTTTTATTGAATTGTTTTTTTTTTCTTTTTTAAATAACAGCTCCCGCATTAAGAATAATTCCTGTGTTTTTCATTCACGGGGGGCTTTACAAACATTCAATCAACGTACACTCAGACTCGGGATAACTATTTGTGGATCACACAAATTCTTGTCCCGTGTGGAAAACGAACCCACGACCTCCGGTTGAGCAGTCAGCGTCACTAAGCACTAGCACTACCTACAGGCACGTTCATAATCGGTTTGTATTAAAGATTGGTCGGGTTTAAATTAAAAGGAAGTATTCAGCCTACAAATTGCAAAATTAGGGTGTGAAAAATACAGTTTATAACAATTTATCAACATACACTCACAGGCACAATTAACCGCCCATCTTGTATTTCTTTCAATTTTCAGTCGTCGGAAAATTTTGACCACATTTGATGGAAGTTATGTTAAAAGCAGCCATTAAGGATAAATAAAATCACAAGTCTTTAAACAAAACCGTTTAATAAAAAAAAATATGCCAAAAATCGATTTTGCAAAAAATTTGCATGAAAATGTGATGACTTTAATTTTGAAAAAAATCGACCGCTTTCTTTTTATTTAAATTTTAATAATGAGTATTACTACCTCGGGCCCTGATGACTTCTTGTAGTCGGTTTGGCAATCCATCTACGAGGTCTTGAATATTCGACTGAGGGACATTATGCCACTCCTCTATCGCAGCCGTCTTGAACTCTTGTGGGGTCGCAGGGGCTGATATTCTTGCTCGAATACGTCTTTTTAGGTTGTCCCAAATGTGCTCAATTGGGTTAAGATCGGGACTGCGTGACGGCCATGGCAAAACTTGAATCCCGACCTCATCGAGGTATTGAGTGACGGATCTTGCGGTATGGCATCGAGCATTGTCGTGCATTAATTTAAAGTTTTCACCAATAAATGGTGCGAAAGGTATGACGTGGTCTTGTAAGACTTCCTCCACGTATCTTTGAGCAGTCACACTGCCTCTATCAAACACCACTAGATCGGTACGAGCCTCGTAAGAAATACCTCCCCAAACCATTATGGATCCTCCCTGATAACCCACGGTTTCGATTATTGCACATGGAGCAAACCGTTCATTTTGGCACCTATAAACACGCTGACGTCCATCTGGACCCCTTAAGGCTATTCTGCTCTCATCTGAGAACAGTACGTTCTTCCATTGTTCCGTAGTCCAGTCAGCATATTCTCGTGCAAAGGCAAGTCTTGCTCTACGATGCTGTGCAAGCAGCTGTGGACCGCGAGCTGGACGAAAAGCTCTCAGATTCCTTTCAGCCAGTCTTCTTCTTATCGTACGTTCACTTACAGTGACATTTCTCACCTCAAACAGACGTGTGCGCGCTTCAGTAGCGGTGCAAAAGCGATTTCTTAGCACATTACTGACAACAAAGCGGTCATCCAGAGCCGAGGTGCACCGATGTCGGCCTTGAACTGGCCTTCTCGTGTATGAACCAGTCTCCCGAAAGCGTCTGATGGCATCCCGCACTGTAGTTCGAGGTACACCAAGCGTACGAGCGATGCGACGTTGGCTATACCCAGCGTCAGCTAAAGTCACTGCCCTAGCAGCACCAGTTGCATCCAGTGGCATTTTTTTCAGTCACAAACAATAATCGTACACTAAAAACTCAAATTAAACATGTTCGTACACGATAGCAGACAAGAACAAGAAATGTAATCAATGTACCGTTACTGCAACAATGTCAAACAGAGACTAAATTCTAAAAACGCTTCGGCGATACAAGTTTAAGGGTCGAAATAAGGGTTTTTAAGTGTTTAGTTTATTGCTAAAGTACCCACTTAACTAAAAACAAAACAGTAGATAAGCCACAGTTAACATAAACAAACAGGGTGACGAAAAATATAGGTGGGCGGTTAATTGTGCCTATGAGTGTATATTTTTAAACACAAAAATTCTTGTTATTTATATACATAGACCTTCGTTTATTTACGGAACTCCCTGTTGTTTTTTTTTTATGTCAGTAGCTAAGTCAGTTCATTAGCAAACGTTCAACCTGGTCAGCGGTGACCGACTATTCTTGACTCAGAATACTGATAGTGTCTTTAGTGCCCAACGTTGTCCTTTGTAGGTGTTGAAAAACGTTTTAAGTATGAAATTCCAGGAAGAGCTTTCAGTGAATTCGAAATATTAACTGAACAGTGCAAAGGGCCTCATGCGTCACAGCCGAAAATAAATTTAAAAAAGTATGGAAAATCCAAATTTTTTTTATAGGTAATAAATACATTATTTGGCGCACGAAATGAATGTGAAGGAAATAATCGATATTTCTGATAAACTACTAATATTATGTTATAAAATGAATTAATTAGGAAATCTCCTCTCTGTCGTTTCTGATCATTCGTTTATGTTTAGTCTGGCAACATTCGTTGGCGTTATATTATTAGCTGCTATCGCTATAGCAGAAGCAGTCTCGCTTCATGTTCCTTTAAAATAAATAATAGTGTTAATAAGTAGAAGTAAAGTTTAATAATAGTATGTACCTGTGTTTATTTGTCAAGAATAACGTAAGAAATAATTATTATGATTACACTCATGTTTTTATAGTTTTCTTTAAAAACATTCCATGACAAAAAATTATGTTTATTAATTATTTTATATCTTCCATTTGTTGCACTAGAATCCACCTTCTTTTTGTAGTTTTTTTCATTATGCTTATAACGTATTACGTATAGTAGAAACTCGATTAACCTGACTAAGTGTTCTCCTTAAGCATTCGGATAATCGAATGTATGAAGAAAAGCGGGTTATTTCCTGTAATAATTGTTAACTAACTAAAACACTAACGATCCCATCGGGTGCAGGCAGGGTAATGCTAGTTCCGAGCCAGCCAGTCCATGCTTACATAAATTCAACATGTAGGTATATAATTAGTCGCGGTTGGTAGTCCGGATAATCAAATCCGTACAACTGAGTTCCGGATAATCGAGTTTGTACTGTATATTTAGAGAATACAATCCCGAGCATGTTTTTCAATCCCGGGCTTACGGGATTTTTGAAGCCTTTTCCCGGGATCCCGGGCCTATCCCGGGATTAGACTATGTGGTTTCTAATTGGGCTAAAATAAAAAAAAACACGAGTAATTAAAAAAAATGTCTTTAATGTCTTTGCACAACACAAATCAGAATAATAATAAGAAAAGAAAAAACACAAACCAAAAAATACTATACTTTTGCAAGAAATTAAAAAACAGCACAAAATAACAATTTAGATTTTCGAAAATATAATCGCAGAATTATCAAAGCATCCAATGTTTGACTTCCGAGCCTGCTTCGTAGTTTATTGCCAACATAAGCAGCAGCTGAAAACGCTCGTTCAGCTTCTACGCTGGTTGGAGGAATAGACAATAGATACTTATATGCTGTTTCTAAGTGATATCCACGAACTCCTCCATTTTCGAACAGGCTCATTTCACGTCTAATACTATTTGCCAACCCCAATTCATTTTGTACTTGTACTTCAGGATATGGGGATTTCATACTCTTGTTAATTTCCAGCCGTAACTTTTCCTTTAATGTCAATTGGGGTTGAGAGGTTTCTGACCTTAGCTCATCATCTGTTTGTGATCCTGACCTTGCTTCTTCTTCCGTGTAATCTCGACTATTAAGTCTTTTAACAATACTCTTTATTTGCTTCCTCACTAAAGCCTGTGTCGGAACTGGAAATAAGTCGTGCCATTCCAAGTCCGATAATAACTGATTTTCAACATCCATTCGTGGATTTTGTAAATAATTTAACACGCCAGTTAAATCATCACTTCGTCGTTGCTTTATACGTTCCACTAAGGATGTTTTAATTTTTTTGGCAAGTGCTGAGTTTTTGCTAGACAGTTGTTTTATAAGAAATTTCAAAGCGGCATCAGCTGTGCATAAATTAGCATCTTGCCGACAGATTGCTTCTACTGTCAATTTAATTGGGGTCAGCACATCAACAATTTTATTTACCAATTCAAAATCAACATCTTCTAAACGAATTGGATGCATGCTTTTAAAAGATAAAATCGCTCCAGCATTGCTAAAGGACTATTCCACCTGGTTTTACAGTCCAAAAGAAGTGACAACTCTTTTCCATGTTTAATTTTCACATATTTTTGAAGTACTGTTTCATTTTTCAATGGAGATCTTTTGAAATACACTACACCTTTGGACAGTCTAAGTCTTCGAAATGGTGTTCATCATCGCTGTCGTCCATATAATCAACAGTCACAGCTGCTTCATTTATAGAATAATCTGAGGTGAGGTGAGGTGAGGGCTATCTTGCAAATTATTATGTTTTTCATAAAGCACATCACAGACCGCCAAATTGATACCATGTGCGAGACACAGTTGTTGTTCAGTGCAAACAAGCCGCCCCACCTTTATCATAACATTCGGTCCATCGGTTACAATAGCCACGATGTCAGTTTCTAGGGAAATGTCAAATTTACTTAGACGCTCTTGCAATATACGAAGACAATTTTCAGCTGTCATACTATCGTAAATAGGAACAAGTCCTAAGTGCCAAATTTTTTCATATGAATGAACGTTGACCGCCATGTATCGTTTATTGGAAGGTGAAGTCCACTCGTCGAAAGAAAGACTAAATCTTTCACCTGCACTTTTCAAATGTTTTAATTCTGCAGTTACTTGCTTTCTGATTTTTTCACTGTAATTCATAACACGTTTTCGAACAGTGACGGCTGACTTTGGTAAATCCGTGTATTTTGCTAAGAGCAATTTTCTCAAATCATCTGAGGTTATGATACACTGAATGGAAATCCATCTAATGCAATCATTCTTGCCAAAATATCATCCAGGCTATCGTCGGCACTTTTAGTAAAATAATTATCGTGCTGTGTTCAGATTTTCAGAATCTTGACTTGTTGAAGCTGATCTAACCTTGATGTTATGTTTTGATAACAAATGTGTATTTAATACCTTAGTTGATCCACCCAAATTCTTGAGGATGGCTGGGCATCGCTTACATTTAGCACTATTCCCGTCCTTCGCAACTCAATAATAACTCCACACTGACGTCGTATCACTGTCTTTTTTATGTTTAACAAAGTCTCCCGCCATTTGAAATACTTAATTTCAGATAATTGACTTTTAAATTTTAATGACGTAGCCTACGTAACCCGTCGTCGCTGACGTAGCCTACGTAACCCGTCACTGACAGAACAATAAATGGAAGGAATGGAGGAAAAAATAAAACCTGATTTGCATATTTATACTTTCGTACAGGGAATCCCCGACGGGAAATACCCACAACAATATTATGATATGAGATGATCGGGTGATTCCCCTGTTGGTTCGTTGGGGAATTACCATAAGAGTATTGTATTAAAGTATTCCGAGTGGGGAAGTCCCTTATAAGTTCTACGACAAGCATATTATTAGGACTGTACCTGTGTAGTAAATAGTGGGTACCTACGTATTGTACGAGTTGCTTTTTGTCGTAATGTATTAAAATAATTTAGGCAAGGTTATTTTCAAGGCGCAACGACTACGGAATACAAACTAGACTTGTTTGTGGCAATCCCGAAAATCCCCAGATTAGCCAAGTACAGTCCCGGGATTTTCAGGGCCAGAAAACGGTCGGGATCCCGAGATTCGGGATACCGGGATTGTATTCTCTAATGTATATTGTATTAAACATATACGTTAGTGAAATATTAAAGTAGGTACAAAGTATGTAAGGTAGGTAATATGCATTATGTTCATGCAAGTTTTAGTCCAGCTCTTCCTGCTTTTCTTTTTCTGTTTGCTGAAGGAGATTCCCATTTTCTCCCTTTATTTCTATCTCTCTTAGTGCCTAAGCCTGACATGATTGATACATTATGAAGAATGCGCCAATATTGTATCCGAAACCTGTAAACAAACAAAACAAAAACAATAATAGCATTTGTAGGTAGGTACCGTTTCTATCCTATAGTATAATTAACATATCATAAGTGGACTAATTCGTTCCAATAATAATTAGATGAACATAATGCATATTACCTACCTTACCTACTTTTTAAATACTTTAATATTTCACTAACGTATACGTTTAATACAATATACAGTACAAACTCGATTATCCGGCACTCAGTTGTACGGATTTGATTATCCGGAATACCGACCGCGACCAATTATATACCTACATGTTGAATTTATGCAAGTATGAACTGGCTTGCTCGGAACTGACATTACCAGTGAAGTAATTGGTAAGATAAAAGAGGCAAAATATTATTCTTTATTACTCTACTGCATTAGAGACTAGTAGAGTTGAACAAATGTCAGCTATCTTAAGATATTGTATTACATCAACTGGAACTATAGAAGAGAACTTTATCCGATTTCTTGCTGTTACTGAAAATACCGGAGAATATTTGACTAATGCAATACTGGGAGAGCTAGAAAAAAAAATGTCGCTTCGGAGGATACGACAATGGTGCAAATATGGTAGGCATAAATAGTGGAGTTAAAACTCGAATATTGAATATAAATGCCTCTTGACTAATGAATCCTTTATCAGACACAAGGTGGGAAAGCAGAATCCAGACGGTGAAGGCCGTATTATTTTGAGTAGCCAAAAAGAAAAGGATTCTTGATTCTGAAGACAGCGATCAACCTGTATAAAGTCTGCTAAAAGCATGAATCAAACAGATTTTACTACCAATACCATGATTGATTCTGTGATTCTGTGATAAGTGACATGGAATCGATATTTATGTCTTTAAATCAACATTTCCAAATTTTGCTTTTCTCTATGAACTAAGCAAGTTTAAAAATTCCAAAAGAGCATATACTGAAAAACTGTCAGGATTCACACACAGACAAGCAAGCAGTTGATGAAGTGACTTCTAACTTTATGAGTTGTATGAGGAATTACAAAATATGATCCCAAGTTTACCCAACTCTATTAAAGACGTGAAACATCTGCTCCAATATATCATAGAGAACGATTTGAAAGAAATTTACCAAAATGTTTATATTGTCATTAGAATTTTGTTAACAATATCTGTAAGTAATGCTTCCGCTGAAAGGAGCTTTTCAAAATTGAAACTAATTAAAAATGATTTTAGAAAACTGCCAAGACTTTCAGTTTTGGCAGTACTATCTACTGAAGCAGATATAGAACCTAAGAAAAATTACGAACCAATCATTAATTAGTCCAGTAAAACCAAAAGTTAAAAAATTCTGTTTCTTTAATTATTATTTTTTTCTCATTTTTGTTTAATGTTTCAAGGAAGTCTAAGTAAAATTTAGGTTGCTTTCATTGGAATGAAATTGGAACGATTTAATAAAAAGTTTATAGAATTCTCAATGTATTTTTTTGTACGGGAAACCTTTCGTTTAATATTTTCTTTGGCGGTGTTAAGTACCTACATTATGCAGTACATACATTATTTAAATGTTTTGAAAAAAAAAAACGAGGTTCAACAAAGTATTATTATTCGCTAATAAACAATCGACATTCAGTTTATAACAGCGCCATCTAGAATCAATGTTGTCTAACTAATGTAATGTTTAAAGAGTCATCTAGTAGTTCTGTTTTGTACAATTGGAATAAAAGATAACATAATGTACAAAGTACACAAGATACATAGCATAGATGGCAGGGTTCTTATTTAATACATTTGTATTTGTTTCCGCTTCCACCTTATCGTATTCATCATCAGAATCGTATTTGATTAGGTAATGTACCCATAAAGAGATTAGGTATAATAATGCTAAACTAATAATATAATAATGTATATATAAAATGCGTTTACAGTTTACCGTAAAAACCCAGTGCAAAGTGCTGATGCAAACTCACGAAGTAACAGGGACCTAGCACCTAGTAAATATTTGAATTTTAATAAATATTTCACTTATTCCCACTTACACTTCTACTGCATGCAGAACTTTAAAAGTTTTAAAAAATAACAATCCGCAACGAATTTATATCTGATGTAAATAAGACGAAGCCTCATAACCGTTTCAAATATACTTAAAAAAATACCGAAAATGCTCTTAAAAAATAACAATTAAAAATTAAAAAAAAAAATGTCTTCTCTTTTTAGATATACTTCATTGTATTGCATTTATATATAAAAAAACTACAGAGGATTTTCAAACAAAGGACGAAATGGTAAAGTTGAAATGACGAAAAGTAAATAAATTTCTAGACACGTCCGATGATTAGTAACAAAAATGCATGTCTTACAAGACTACAAGAGGTTTTGATTAGGTACAAATTCTTAAATGTACATATTTTATCTTTTATATATAAATACTTATTTTAATTCGAAGTAGCAGGAATTTAACCGTTTTTTAATGTTTAGCGGACTTACTCATGGAAATTAGAAATTTTAAATGAAATATACTATTGTGAATCCCCGTTCATTGTTCATTCACACGAAACCCTTGCCGTTATCATAGATTTCTGGGGTCGATATGTATCACTTTGGTTATAGCTGACATAAAGACTAGAAGCTGGTTTCAGTAATGGTGTTTATGAATCAGACAGTATCCCATAGACAAAACTGAAATGACTTGTTGTTTATAAAAATGCATGTATGCATGCAATATAGTACAACCACCTAACGTTTGGAATTTAGATTGTATATAAAAAGGATACAACTTTATATTTTACAAACGTATGAATACAACACAACATTCAAATGACGGAAATGGCTGGCTCTACAGATCTCCACCCGATCAACCCTATAATATAGGTTCTTACTTAAGTACTTTTGTAAAAAAATATGGTTTAGTGTTGCTATAGATATATACATTTTTTCAGGATAAAAGCCTATGTGTATATACTGTAATCTATCTCTGGGCAAATTTTATTAAATCCGGTCAGCTGTTCCGGCGCTAACAAACATTCAACCAAACATTTATTATACAGTGTAACCTAGATATAACAATTTCCTAGGTTGAACAAATTCTTCGCCATCTCCTATAACTACACGTAAGAGTTAATTTATAATATATCTTTGCATTCGAATACATTTACAAAAAACTTCTTTATAACGTATTTTTAATAACTGTAGAGTATAAATAGAAAGTAGGTACCTATATGTAAGGATTTTTTTCAACTCATAACCTTCACACAACGTATCCTACAAATTAATCACACAATGCCACAATAACAACAACAATTCTAGTGTCGACAGGTTCAGACACGTTATACGTACCTATATATATATCGTAAGACAATCAGTGTTGTTTGGTGCAAAGGAATGTAAATACAGAATCTACTCGAAATTGAATAGACTTAGACTTTGGATATACATGTACATACGTAATAAACTAACACTGGTGGTAAGTAAGCCAGTAATGACTTTATATGATCAAAATAAAGAAAATGAAGCAAAGCTTAGGTTAAGCTACTAATACCACATTATTAATTTTTCTAAATAATAAATAGGTAGGTAAAGTGATTTTATCATAATGTGTGTTCAAACATAAGTCGAATTCACCACATAAATATAAGTTAAACAGATTACCTAGTACCGACGTAATGTTGAGGATAACAAACAAGTCTTTATACCTCGTTAGACCACCAACCCAACCTAAACTCGTATAACAAACCTCATTGTAACGAATTACTCGGTATAACGAATATTTCCTAATTCTCTTCAGCTTTATACACATCAAGGTACTTAGTAGTAAGATTCACATTTAAGGTATAAGATGGCCCACTCTTAATAACCTTAACCCATTCCTCCCCACAGTCCTATTTTTAAGACACCATATTCAACATTTTTTTTTACATGTTAGGTCGTTTATGGGACGCAGTGGTCTCTTTCTGCGAAGCTGTTATGCTCCTGAAAGAGACCGCTGAACGGGATCGGGAGAGAGCCGATCCCGAGCGAAGGAGACGTCGGCGATAAAAACCGTCGACGGGACCGCGGGTCGCCAGAGGATGGGGACCTCTGGAGGCAGATTGATTACTGCGGTCGGAATGGCGGCATGATTGCATAGATATGCAAACAGCCTACATCGCTGGGAACGAGGGGGGACAATAATTTTCCCCCGGGACAGGGCATAATAAGGCACGGCGTCAATTCGGGGAGGACCTGAAATAACATGGTCCGGGTCCTCACCGAGTAGGGCGCCAGAGGCCGGCCGTCGGGGTGTTTTTTAGTGGAAACATCACATACTCCTGGCTCCTGTGTCCCCGAGGAGCTGGAGATCCGAAGGATTTTTCACCCCGTCAACAAAAAAAAAAAAAAAAAAAAAAAAAAAAAAAAAAAAAAAAAAAAAAAAAGGTCGTTTATTTTTAATGTTTCTGACAAAATTCGTATTCTTGCACTGTTTTTCTGATAACATGTTTTTTCTTCTGTAAAAAGTGTATCCGTAATTTTAATGTAATTTTTTCACAAAATCATTTTTGTTGCCTCAAAAAAAAACATCATATTCTGATTTTATATACCGTAATGTAAAAAACTTGCCAACTCCAATTTACATAAAACTGATTCTTAGACCTTTACCCAATATATAAAAAATGGAAACATAATTTAAAAACTTGTGGCAATCTTTCAAAATATTATTCTTGGTTGTTATTCTTGGATGCAAAAATCGGAAGGCAAGGCAAGCAAACCTACACCAGGTACATCAGAACGCCTTTTACAACCTGTCAGGTTTGACAATATTGGTCACTATATGACGAAGATGGACAAACAGAGGCGTTGCCAGGGACAAGGTTGTAAAAAAAACCGCTTACTTTTTGCGCTAAATGTGAAAAACACTCTGCAGTGATTGTTTTATACCTTACCATACAAAATAAGTTAATAGAAAATTATGTTTAAAACTGTTACTGGTCAAATTTTCAAATACAGCTAATATTCTTATAATTGTTTACTTTTATTATTTCTGATCACATGTCCCCACTGTCATATTTATAGGACAGGCTGACTCAGCATTAAAAGTACATTTTTTTTTGTTTGTATTATTTTTTCTTAGCGTTTTATGAACTTAGTTTCAAGATTTGATAAAAAATTCCAAAGTTTTCGATGCTTGGGAAGTAATGGGTTAACTATGTGAATATCATGTAGTTAGTAGTAGTTTTGTACCGTGTTTTTGTCAGTCAGTTTGCTAGTTTGCTCAGTTGGTGATTTCGCTGAGCGCTGTATTACTTTACATATTGGAGACGGTTTTACAAACTACTTGAACATATTATGCAGACATTACATGGCAAAAGTTGAATAGGGGAAAAAAAAGGCATCTGATTTTTTATACTGTAGAGCAATTAAACTACCTAGAACTTACACAAAACTATTGTTATGTTTGCACATTCGACATTTTATATCCACCTTACTGATAAATTCAGTCAGTTAGTCATTTCCAAAACATGTCTTTAAAAAAACTATCGTTATAATATCACTCTCTGTAACAATAGTTGTCTTAAAGTCTAGTATTTAATGACACTTCATTATTACACATTATGGCATTAAAGCTATCAAAAATAGTATGTACTTCACCTTACACTCATCGATTTTAAGGAATTTTAATTTACGACAGTAGATTTTGCATTTTTATCTACAATTGAAAGATAATAACTATATAAAACAAAAAAAGTAGGGATTCTCTTTTGTAGGCCAATTAATAAAACATATAATTAAAAGAGTAAGATGAACGAAGTCGATAAAATAAAAACACGAATGAAGTAATTGTTTTATGTACAAAGACTTCATAAGACTTAATTTACAGTCTTTAAATCATTGTAGCTTAATTGAGATTGCTAACAAGATACAAATGCTACTTAAATATCGAAGTAATTATTTGTTCTCAAGCAGGCTATTATTTATGTTTGGTTCCATAAGATTTTGTTCTACTATTACACTGCAGCCTTATTCGATCGTTCTAATACTTATAATTTAGGCATATCTGGTTCTCGTTGCCATGAAAGAATACATTTCCATAATATCAGTATATATAATAAAGCTAAAGAGACGTTTTCTTTTATCAATAAATTAAGCTATGACAATTTTTATTCAGGAATATTGTTTGTAATTAATTCATTGTTTCATGGAACAATTAGGCTGTGTTTAATAGCGGATTATTCACAATATTCACTCTGCCCTGAGAAAACCATTTTTCCCTTATACGAAACTTAACGCCATCTTTTGGTCAATAGGTTGTCTTTAAAACTAAACTAAGAGGTGTTATAATATGTTAAAAGTCGTCGTGTTACTGACCATTTGGGGTTCGACTAAAATTATTTCACAGTTCCCACGTACTGTGAAATAATTTTAGATCGATTATTTTGCTCAAATACAATTTTACAGAGATTATGCGTAACTATATATGTATATGTGCCTGTTTATTCATGTTACAAACCGTGACAGAATGTTTTCGGCACTATTAAAATGAATATATTAAAAAAAAATTAAGGCACTAGCAAGGTTTTAGTTAATTGATATTTTTTATGTAAAATATTAATTCTCACGTATAAAGTGCATAAGAAACGTGGAAAATTCTTCTTTTTTGTGTGTGTATGTAATGTATGAAAATACTAATCCAATTTGGATGCAATTTTAGATATTTGAATGCATATTTTTAAGGGGAGTTTTTGTATACTAAGTCCGGCTATAAATACTGTTACTATAATAATAAAACATAATATTACATTTATTATATATTATTTGGAATCTGTCATCTTATATAAATATTCATTTTATTTAATATTAATATAAAAATGGCGTTCCTCAATGTTCAATCTCGGGCCCAACTCTTTTCCTAATTTATATTAATAGTCTTTCTCATATGTCCACACCTCATCGCTGAATATTTACTTGTGCAGGTGATACAGCACCTGTCCTTCACGGTAAAAACTGGCCTAAAACTATGAAACACGCAGAGAATGCTCTCAGATCAGTGACGAAATGGCTATCAGATAATGTTCTAACCCTAAACATCTACTTACCTTTATCGTTGCGCTCCAGTACTCTTGCTCCCGCTGATGCTATGGCACTCAAAGCCCATACTTACTCTCTCGATCTATCCTCTTCACAATGTGACAGTCCACAAATATCTAGTTCGGAGAATGTTAAATATCTTGTTGTTTAAATACACAGTTCTTTAAGCCCCATATCAATAAACTGACAAGTCGTGTTCGCAAGTGTATGTTTATCTTTAAAAAAACTAAGGTACTCTGCAGATCATGAGACTATTAAGACTTTATTTTGCGTTTTGCCAATCCATCATCAGCTATTGCATTGTTGTATGGGGTGGTGCACCTAAAACTACCGTTCTTTCTTTGGAGCGACCGCATAGAGCTGTTCTCAAAATGATAACCTCAAAGCCTTTTCGGCACCCTACCACGGCTCTCTACAGTGAGTGTCAAGTTCTGACGGTGAGGCAGGTCTTCGTTCTCAGTACCATCCTCCATAAGTATCCGACACTACCGCATGATTCCAATACTATCAACAAACGCAGATGCTTTGATGTATGTGAACCGCAACAAAAATGCAGGACGACTCTCGCACAACGTAATTATACTTACTTATCTAATCATACGTACAATAAAATTAATAAAATCTGTGCCATTGCAGTCATGTGTCGCAATAATTGTAAAGCCTGTGTATCTAAATGGTTGTAGACTTATTAATTATATTTCCTATATGAGGCTACAATACTAAAACTAAAATTTTAGCAAGTAAGTAGTAGTGTTTCTTAATTTGACAATGTGTTTGTCTTACGAGTACTTACTACGTCTTACGAGAACGCTGGTACCCTAAACACAAGTTAAATCTTATTCTAGGTGCCAGAGTTTAGCGTAAATACTAAATATATCGTGTTTGTGACGCTGTTGATGTATTTTTGTGCCAAATTAATGGAAATAAATTTTTATCTTATCTTATTTTCTCATTTTCGCGCCTCTAGCTATTAAATATATATTTTTTAAATCTACATGTATATATATTATATGGGGACAGACGAACAGACGGGTCACCTGATGGTAAGTGACAACCTCCGTCCATGGACACCTGCAACTCGAGAGTTGTAAGTGTGCTGCCCGCCTTTGAGCTGATAAGGGATGAGCGGATACGGGGATGGGGGAAAGAAGAAAGGGGGATGAAGAGATGGAAAAAGATGGGGGCGGGGAGAGGAAATAGGATAGGGGAGGTTAGATAGGAAACCCCACTAATTTCTGGAAAATGCAACATAAGCGTTGCTAAACAACCGGTTTTCTGTGAGGCCGAGGTATCGCACCGGTCCAGAAAGCCCATTCTTACCTAAGCATGGCTCGACGACTATGTATGTATTTTTGTCATATTAAAATGGAGCGGGGAGATAAAGACAACCGAATTGTTGTAATAGCATTACACAAAGTAGGTATAGAGCCAAATTATTTTTTTTAAACTCTCCATCCGCTTGGTATTAGTCGAATGTTTGTGTATCTGCTTATTGATAGGTACAACGAAACTTCCTCTGTTTGTGACAGAAAAATATGTGGCCGTTCACGTAATATTCGTACTGAAAACTTGTACGAATACTACGTGACCACCAACCTTTTGTGCCTGCTAAACCGGACTTCCATACCCCATGAACACCTGCAACTCAAGAGTCGTGAGTGTGCATGCCACCTTTGAGGGTGATGAGGGAAGGGGACGGAGGAGAGGGGGAGGAGGGATCAGAAAAGGTGAGGGGAGATGAAGAGATGAGGGGAGGGGAGTTGGACCCTCGATACCCTCACTCACTCGACAATACAATGCAAGCATTGTTTGTCTACCGGTTTTCAGTGAGGCCGTCTTAATACTTCGGTAGAGTCAGCCCATTCGTGTCTAAGCATGGCTCTAATACTGTAAAAACTGTTGTCTTAAATTTTTGCACGTTTTATTTGTATCACCAAAGTAAAATGTGACAGTATGGTAGCCTAAGGCAAACTTAACTTTGTCTTTCAGAAATAGACGAACTATTACCTGACTGCGCAAGAACGAGAGTTATGTCTTATGAGTTTACGGAAGTAAGTAAGTAAGTGTGTAAATATGTAAGTATGTGTATTTATGAGATGTAACGAATGTGTGATTTTTGACATTTGCGCGTACGAATATTTGCCTCCAATATTCGCTAATGTCAATGTAAGTGTGAATATTGAAAATAAAACCATCCTAGTTCTACTAGAATATCTTCAAATTTTTTAAATATTGATTGATTGATTGATTGATAACTCTTTATTGTACAACAAACAAAAAATAAAACATAATAGTAGAACAGTTTGTACACATTGCTGTAAGTCTTATAAGCTAAAGTTAGAATGGTTATATAAATAAAATAAAATATAAAAGTTGTACAAATGGCAGCCTTATCGCGATTAGCGATCTCTTCCAACCAATGGATGGAAAGGGACATTAATAATGAGATGAGAGAAGTTGCAATTTGCACATCGAAGTTCCCTGAGTTTGAACTAATTAGGACTATTATTAGACACAAACATATAAATAAACACAAATGTACATAAATTATTACAATTATACATATTAAATAAAAATGAGAGATAGGCAAGAAATACAAGATTCCGGGCATCAGAGTCCCCATCGGTCAGCAATTCAGGAAATGCTCCTTCAGTATTTTTTAAAACTAGCAAGCGTTTGTGCTTGTCTGATGGACAGTGGCAATGCATTCCACAAACGTATAGCTTACACTGTAAATGACTTGTCCATAAAAGTCGTAGAATGCTTCGGAATTTTTAAAGACAAGTTCTCCAACGATCTCAAAGACCTTGAATGAGTGTCGTGTAAAAATTTGAAGCGTTATTTTAAATAATAAGGAGTGTTGGGATTAAAGAGTATATTGTATAATAGAGAAAGGATATGGATATTCCGGCGCAGACGAATGGGTAACCAGTTGAGCTTATTCCGATATTCAGAAATATGGTCAAATTTGCGTAATCCAAAAATGAACCTTATGCAAAAGTTTTGAAGCCGCTCAACCTTATTAAATTGGTCCTCGGTGAGATCAGGATAGCTGGCATCTGCTTAATCGAGGATCGGAAGAAGAAGGGATTCTGCAAGCGCAATTTTGGTCTTAATCGGCAGGAAGTTACGCAACCTTCTCAGAGATCCTGCAGAGGCAAACAATCTCCTACTAATTTCTTGAAGTTGCGGACCCCAGGACAGGTTTTTATCGAAATGAATACTCAGATTTTTCACCGAGTTTGAAACAGAAATTAAGGCCCCATCGCAGAATATTTGAGGCTGCTGTGACCAAGCGACTTTAGATAAGGTTCTAGTACTACCACTACCGATAACGATCGCTTGTGTCTTAGATGGATTCACGTTTAACCCATGTTGCCTGCTCCATACACAAATCTGCATATCTTTGTTAATAGTTGAGATCGCTACACGAAGTTGCTCCACAGGTGCTTGAGTATAGATCTGTAAATCATCTGCATAAAGGTGGTAGGAGGAAGCTATATTATTGGAAATAGAGTTTATAAAAACTGCGAAAAGCAAGGGAGATAAAACGCCACCCTGTGGTACGCCAGCAGTCGTAGTGCACCACCCAGAGAATCTTTCATCAATTCGAATACGCTGCCGGTTCCCAAGCAGGTAGTTACGAAACCAGTCAATTGCCGTTGGAGATACATTAAGAGAACACATCATAGCAAGCAAGATGTCGAAGTCAACGGTGTTACAGGCGTTGCTGAAGTCAAGCAGAACCAGCACCGTTAGCCTGCCATCCTCAAATCCTGATAGTATATCATCCGTGACATGAACCAGTGCAGTAGTCGTACTATGTCCAGGACGAAAACTAGATTGGAGAGGATTTAGAAGGGAATTTTTATAGAAATAGGGATTGATTTGGTTGTAAACAAGACGCTCGAGAGCTTTTGACAGGAAGGGTAGAATTGAGATAGGACGATAATCGGAGAAACTGGATGGATCAGACTTCTTTGGTAAAGGAGTTACCAATGCTTCTTTCCATGCAGTTGGAAAGTTTCCAGTAGTTAAGGAGAAGTTAAATATGTGGACAAGGACAGGAATGATTTCTTCTAGGATAGGCAGGATCATGTCACGGCTGACACCATCACTACCAACTGCGTTAGAGCTAATTGAAAGTATGCTCTTCCTAACATCACAATCGGAGAACTGACTAAAGACAAAGGTTGGAGAGTTCGTTCGATCGTGTTGTTTTTTATTGTCTTGTCAAAATGAGACGATGCAGAGAAATGTTGATTCATCAATTCTATGTTTACGTTTTGAGAAGCGGTGTTTTGTCGTGATTTTCCAACTCCTAGAGATCGAAGAAACTGCCAGACCTTGGCTGGATCTATGGATCTATCTCTACAAATTTTTTCGAAAGGATCAACTTTATATCTGCCGTAAGCCAAGGAGATGGCAGATGGTTAACTTTTATTTTGCGCAGTGGAGCGTGTATGTCGTAAAGACTGCTAAGTGCTTGTGTAAAAAAATCAACTTTGTGGTCGATGGAACCGGATTCATACAGAGGGCCCCAGTTAATCCTGCCCGCATCCATGCAGAGATTGGTTACGTTCATAGCTTTAATTGCGCTGCAGGAGGATTTTAGGTTTCATTTTAGGGGTGCGGATTTTATAGGATAGAAAAATAAGATTGTGATATGAAAAAGCATCCGCAGTAAACTGGCCATGATGGGCTACACGTTCAGTTGAAGAAACAGCAATAATGTCAATTAGTGAAGGAGTACAATTTGGAAAGTGATGTGTAGCACTTAGAGGAAGAATGGAGAGATTGTTGGATTCTAATGCATCACGAAAGGAGGAGGAACGGAAATCATTTTTAAGAAGACAAGTATTAAAGTCTCCCATAAGGATAGTGTGACTGTACGAAGGAGTAAAAGATTTAACATATATTTATATCAAAACGGATTTTTTAAATAAACACTCAAGTAGTTTTATGCCACTTTGTGCATCGAGCTTAAACTTACACTATACGGCATTAAGTGCCCTGTTTAAAGTGAATGTCAAGAGAATTTGACATATTGGACCATAATACCGTAAAGCCTTTTCTCATAACTCTGTTTATACAAGTTTATGGTCCTCTTGCAAGATAAGGCTAAAAATAAATAGAAAGTCCAAAGTGAAAAAAGAAAAACAAATTATTGTAGTGGAACAATATTTTTCGAACCAATACTATTTTGACGGTGATGATAATGGTTTTTTATCTATTTAACCAATTTGTAGTGAATTGGCCATCATATTTTATCATGAAAAAAATCATGTGTATCATACACGTGATGGTGAAGTTTTGATAACAATGCAACAACAGCGATCATGTCAATTTCAATCATTTTCTTATACATACTGTCAGCGTTTTATGTTATTTACGGATTCTACTATATGCCTTTAATATACATGTAATACACGTCGAAAACATGCTAATGACAAACGAACGACAACAAGTAAATGAATATCCTTTTTTTTTCAATAAATTTACAAAAAGGAAATATTTATTTTTTTAATAATTATTAATTTGTAGTAAGTAAATAGTATTTCCCATTGAAGACCTGCCTTTTTTTTTCTTCATATACTTCAATAAAACATAATTCTTATCACCAGATTGCAGCGGAAAAGGAACGGGAGAGAGCTAGTAACAGGCGCCGGAAACTGCAAAACAATCTCCGGCCTCCATAAGCGCTTGCCTGAGGGCGATGGACTATCCGTCGCCCTAGCAGAAGCAGGCCTGAGAAGGTGGCGCGACGTGTTCTCGCATGCCTCTCTAAATCAGAGCTTGGATCACACCATAGTGGGGTCGCCTTGTTCAAGAGGCGGCCAAGTCTGCCGGGGTAACAGGGTTTTCCTTTTTAAGGTATACCTGAGGTCCCGGCTACAAGACGCGATGACGGTACTCTGTTTGGTTTTATTCGGTTCGAGTCCCTCATACCGCCTTACCGGTCCCGGTAAAGTGACGACCCAAGGGGGCTTCCACACACAAAAAAAAAGTATGATGATGTCATATCCAAACATTTGCAACATTTGCATCGTTTCTTGCGAATATTAAGTATTCGCATGCGAATGCGAATATCAAAATTTATGCGGATATTACTAGTATGTCAGTACGTAATAAGAAAAAAATACGTTTTAGAAAGAAAATACGTTTTTAATGTAAAACCTTACTTCAGTAGGTAATATTAGAACAATTTATGACACTGATTAACTAATATTAAAGAATGACACTGAGGCATTAGATACATACGTTCATAATAGAGTGACAATGAATACATTAGAGTCGGGTTTCATTTAATTGTAGGTGGCTAGAAAAAGGGGTAGGTTCTCTATTAGAATGTTTTTTGTGTAGGTATGTCACTTGTCATTTTTACAATTTGTGAACCGATTTCCAATATTTTGATGTAATGAACTTGTTTTACTGGTCCTATACTCCCCATAAGGAATTAACAAAACATACATACAAACACTCACGCCCGCAACCCTGAAGGGGTATTGAACACCCACATTTTGCTGATCATTACCTAGTTCCACTGACGTACCTAACAGGCCTGTTGCCATCATACGGGTAGTTTTGAGAAATAGGGTTTAAAAATTTGGACCATATTGACAGGAATGGGAGGATAAAAGGGAAGGAAAGGGATATTATTTATATTACGAATAAAACATATTAGATTTATATATCTCCGTCATTAGTGAATCAACATAAATATTTTTTGTTTATTTAATTGGTTAAATTCAAGGTTGTTCTGTCCGACACACCGTTACAATGAAAACCGGTGGACTAACGGCCCGGGGGGTTTATACACGAAAAAAAAAAGTTTAAGTTTGAAAACCATAGACCACCTAATATGGTTAAGGGTCCCTTTTTTTAAGAATGGGAGCAAACAGGCAGACAGGTCACCTGATGGTAAGTGACTACCACTGCCCATGGATACCTGCAACTCAAGAAGAGGAAAAAGGGGAAGATGCAAGAAGACAGGGGGCAAAGAGGGAGAGGGACAAAGAGGAAGTGAAAGAGAAGAGGAGAGTTGGGCTTCCAGTAACCTCACTCGCTGAGATACAATGCAAGCATTTCTTAAGAAGCAGTTTTCTATGAGGCCGCAATAATACTCTGATTAATAATACGTGTCTCAGCATGGCTCTCCCACGATAAATCGGTTTAAATTAGAAAGAAGTCTTGCGCCTCTAAAGTGTTAAATTAAGGTATGACAAATACAGATAATTATAATTTATCATATTTAGCGAGGTGAACTCCGTTACACTCGTATACTCGTACATATATATTTTTTAGTAAAGTAGCAGTAATTAACATAATCGTTGGTTGTGTTACAGAACGATCGGTGCGCGAGTCAGACTCGCACTTGTCTTTTTTTTGTTATTTATGTTGTGTGGTAAAATATCAGGTTAAGAAACATTTTGTTGATTTATAAGAAATTATTGATGTCATGAGTTCATAACATGTAATAAGGTGAAGATTGAGTAAGTTTGAGTAATTGTTGTAACAACTTCGTATCTAACCATTGTCGTAAATAAAGAAATTGATTGATTGATCGAAATGGTAAGGTAACAACAAGTGAAGAGAATTGAAGGAAAAATATGTATCTGATGGTGTTGGAAAGTGTAACGAGTAGAAAGTCACATACCTGTAACTCGAACGCGGAGGTCCGAGTCCTATACATTTCACCTCAGCAACCGGCAGGAAAACAAAATGTATGAATCTTCTTTGCTATTTTTCTAGCATTTTTTTTATGCTATACTGGGACAGACCAACCGACGGGTCATCTGATGATAAGTGACAACCGCCGTCCATGGACACTTGCAACTCTTGTCGTAAGTGCGCTGCCCGCCTTTGAGGGTGATGAGGGATAGGGGATGCGGGGAGGGGAAAGAAGAGAGGGGATGAGGGGATGTGAAAGAAGAGGGGGAGGATGAGGGGAGAGGAAAGAGGAGAGGGGGAGGTGGGCCTCGGGAAACCTCACTCATTTCAACGAAAATGGGGAAATGCAACGCAAGCGTTACTTCACAACCGGTTTTCTGTGAGGCCGTGGTTTCGCACCGGTCGAGCCGGCCCATTCGTGCCTCTACCACCGTCATTTTTATATTCTATATGTAGAATTTGTCTCTGCAAAAGCATTATCATAATCATATCAATGTGTACCTCGGCTAGGTACAATGCTTTTTATAAAACTATACTTACATTGTTCTTGTCTTTTATAACATATAATTTCAG